>CM021106.1:108677975-108698752 GCA_007115665.2 Sequoiadendron giganteum | reverse complement strand
GAAAATGAAGAGTCACATTGCCTTAGAAGACACCACCATCTTATTCAAATAAGATAACTATTTCAACAGAAAACTTAAAAAAACCATTGAAATTAATGATCACTCGCACAACCTCAATTGAGATGGGGGTTGGAACTTGAGTTTCTCTTGGAAACCCCTTTTACATAGCCTTAATGTTCTCCCATGACTGCCCCTCTTCCTTTTTTTGTCCTCGGTTCTTCCTCCTCCTCTCTCTCTCCTCGCTCTGCCTCCCCTCTCCCTTGCTTGGGCTTCCCTTCCTCCAAGCTCTTCCCCTTGCCATCCTTGCTTTTCATTCCACCCCCCTCCCTTCTTGTGTTATTCGTGCTTTCATAGTTTTTTCTATCCCATTTTTCTTTCTTTTCATTTATTTGATTTTTTAGTTGTTTTTTTGGTTTCTTCTATTATTAATGTCATTAAATAGATTTAATAGATCTAGTGGTTCTTTGTTTGTAAATTTGGTCTCTATTCATGTCATTTTATATTAATCATTTGGCTTTGGATTTCAATTTCTTTGTAGTTTTTCTTGGAATTTATTGTTTTTCTTTTATTTCTTGTTTATCTTTTAATTTTCATCTTATATTTTTGCTCCCTTGCTTTGTTTTTTCTTTAGTTCCTTTCTTTCTCTTTTCTTTGTTTTTTGGGGTCCTTTTCCTCCCTTTTATTATTTTCCTTTGTTTCTTTTTTCTATTTCTTTTCTTCTTTATTTCTTATATTTTTTGACCTATTTTTCTTTTTCATTAATATTATTTTTCTTCCTCCATCTTTATTGGGTGAACTTTCTTTGTCTTGTGTCTCGTTTTTCTTATTTTCTTTCATTTTTTAATCGTGTTATTAGTTTTTAATTTTGTGCCTTGTTTATTTTTAAGCTATTTAATCTTAGTCTCTTTTCATTATTTTATCTAATAGTTTTTTGGTCTTGTTTGTTTGTTTCTTTGGTCTCCTTGTTTGTCTTTTATTTTGGTATTTTCCGTCTTGATCATTGGTTGTTTTTATTTGGAGTCTTTCTTGGTGGTGTATTTTTATTTTTATTTATTATTTATTCAAATTGTTTATGTGAATATAATTTTGTTCTCTCTATCTTCAGTCTCTTTCTATGTTTTTTGGTCATTCATTTTTATTATTCATCTCTATATTATTCTTTCTTTATTTTTTATTTTTTTAACTTTAACTATTTTTTGATATTTTTATTGTTTTGTCTACTTTTTGTCTTTTGACTTTCTCTAACAATATTTCCTTTGTTGTCTCACCATGTCCCTACCTCTTTCTCTCTATTTATTTCTTTTATTTTCCCTTTTTAGTCTTTATCTTTCACTTCTCATTTTATTTATTTTATATCTAGATCTATTTTCCTACTTTTTTTTTTGTATCTAATTTATCAAGCTCATTCCTTCCTTTCATTTTATCTTTCTATCTTTATATTTCTCCTTCAATTTTCAATACATTACATGTTTTCAATCATTTGAAGATGCTAGAGACATAGATAGTAATTGGCTCATCTATGTTAAAATGAATTAAAAAATAGATCTTCATACCCTCATTCTCTGTCCTAAGAAGGAATAAAAGTTGGGTTCATCCTAGAGCCCACACAAATAGTGGAAGAGGCTTAAGTCATGGGTATGCTCCTCGTTATCTTGGGTTTGACTTTGAGTTTTTGGTTTACCCAATGTACGTGGCTTACAAGCTGGTGTATACATCCGCATGGGACTACTCTTGCCCTAGTGTGACACCCCTTCTTGACCCCAACTTGGAAGAATGTAAGATAAAAATAGTGTGGGTTGAGTGTTGGACTGGGTCGTAGGAATACCCTCGAGTCAATAAAAAAAAAGAATGAAGATAACTTTATGTTTTTTTATCATTTTTGAAAGGGGTTTGGATTGAATTGGTTTGACTTTGAGGTTTGGTTTTACTCGGTGCACATGTCTTATGGGTTGTTGCATACATCCCCAGGGGACTACTCTTACCCTAACGTGACACCCCTTCTCGAACCTAACTTGGTAGAATGTAAGACCAAGGTAAGGTGGGTTGGGGGTTGGAATGGGTCGTAAGAAGACCCCTGAGTCAAAAAAGAAGATAGATAAGTTCATTCTTTTTTATCATCTTTGAAAGGAGTTTAGATTGGATTGGTTTGAATTCGAGGTTTTAGTTTGCATGATGCACATGGTTTACCGGTTGTTGTATACATCCTTAGGGGAATACTCTTGCCCCAACATGAAACCCCTTCCCAACCCCAACTTGGAAGAATGTAAGATCAAGGTAAAGTGGGTTGGGTGTTGGGCTAATTTGTAGGGATACCCATGATTCAATTAAAAAGAAAGAAAGATAAGTTGATACCTTTTTATCATATTTGAAAGGGGTTTGGATTGGATTGGTTTGAATTTTAGGTCTAGGTTTACCCAATGCTTGTGGCTTACATGTTGTTGCATACATCCCCTGGAGACTACTCTTGCCCCAACGTTACACCCTTCCTGACCCCAACTTGGCAAAATGTAAGACCAAGGTAAGGTGGATTGAGTGTTGGGTTGGGTCGTAGGGATACCTCTGATTCAATAAAAATTAAGGATAAAGATAAGTTCATACCTTTTTATCTTCTTTGAAAAGGTTTTGGATTGGATTGGTTTGACTTTGAGGTCTTGGTTTACTCAATGTATGTGGCTTACAGATTGTTACATACATCCCCAAGGGAGTACTCTTGCTCTGGCATGACAACCATTCCTGACCCCAACTTGGCAGAATGTAAGACCAAGGTAAGGTAGGTTTCGAGTTGGGCTGGTTCGTAGGGTATCCCTTAATCAATAAAAAAGAAAAAGAAAGATAAGTTCATATTTTTTATCATCTTTGAAAGGGGTTTAGATTGGATTGGTTTTAATTCGAGGTCTTGGTCTACCCGATGCACATGGCTAACAGGTTGTTGCATCCATTTTCTATTTTTAATTATTTTTTTCTTTGGTTGTGTCTTTAATTCCTTCTCTTTAAAATACTATTATTTTTGTTGTCTTATTTTTCAATTCCCTTTAGTTTCTTTTTCTATCTAGTTCTTTATTTTAATTTTTTAGTTGTTTTAGTCTTCTTTTCTTTGGGGTATCTTTCTCCTTCCACCTCTTTTGGCTTTCACCAATTGGACTTTTCTCCCTCTAATTTTTTAGGTTGTGTATCTTCCTTTCCTCCCATCTTTCCCTCTTCTATTTCTACCCAAGTTTGCTGCTAATTTTTCAGTCTTCTCTCTAAATGTTTTTCATCTTGATGATGGATCATGGAGTATGATCCAAAATATTGATGTAAAAATGCGCACATAGTTACAATTCAGAAATATCAATACTATTACCATGGAAATAGAATGTTGTTAACTGCCATTCCTTTTGTGACCCCAGCTTTGTAGAATGTAAGACCAAGGTAATGTGGGTGGGGTGTTGGGCTAGGTCATAGAGTACCACAAAGTCAATAAAAAAGAAGAAAGATAAGTTCATACCTTTTTATCATCTTTGAAAGGGGTCTGGATTGAAATAGTTTGACTTCGAGCTATGAGTTTACCTGATGCATATGGCTTATGGGCTCAAGCATACATCTCGATGGGATTACTCTTGCCCTAATTTGACACCCCTTCTTGACCCCAACTTGGAAAAATGTAAGACCAAGTTAAGGCGGGTTGGGAATTGAGCTAGAGCATAGGGATACCCCTCATTCAATAAAAAAAAAGATAAAATAATTATTTTTTATCATGTTTGAAAGAGGTTTGGACTGGATTGGTTTGGCTTCGAGGTTTGGGTTTGCCCAATGCACTTGGCTGACAAATTTTTGCACACATCCTCAAAGGACTACTCTTGCCCCAATGCAACACCCCTTCTTGACCCTAACTTGGTAGAATGTAAGACTGAGGTAAGGTTGGTTGGCCATTGGGCTAGGTCATAGGGTAGCTTTTAGTCAATAAAAAAGAAAGAAATAAAAATTCATACATTTTTTATCATCTTTGAAAGGGGTTTCGATTGGATTGGTTTGACTTTGAGGTCTGGGTTTACACAATACACATGTCTTATAGGGTGTTGCATACATCCTCAACGAGATTACTCTTACCCCAGTGCCACACCCTTTTCGACCATAAATTGAAAAAAACGTAAGACCAAGGTAAAGCGGGTTGGACATTGAGATAGGTCATAGGGATACCCCTAAGTCAATAAGAAAAGAAGAAATATATGTTCATATATTTTTATTCTCTTTGAAAGGGGTTTGAATTGGATTGATTTAACTTCAAGTTCTAGGTTTATCCGATGTACGTGGCTTATAGGTTGTTGTATACATCCCCAAGGGACTACTCTTGCCCCAATGTGACACCCCTTCCCAATCCCAACTTGTTGAAATGTAAGACCAAGGTAAGGTGGGTTGGGTGTTAGGTAGGGTCATAGGGATACCCTTGAATCAATAAAAAAAGAAATATAAGTTCATACCTTTTCATCATCTTTAAAAGGGATTTGTATTAAATTGATTTGATTTCGAGGTCTAGGTCTAGGTTTACCCAATGCACGTGGTTTATAGGTTGTTGTGTATATCCCCAGGGGACTACTTTTTACCAAGCATGACACCCTTCGTGACCCCAACTTGGTAGAATGTAAGACCAATGTAATGCGGGTTGAGCCTTGGGTTGGGTCGTAGGAATACCCCTGAGTGAATAAAAAGAGAAGAATAAAGATAAGTTCATACCTTTATATCATCTTTGAAAGGGGTTTGGATTTGATTGGTTTTACTTCAAGGTTTAGGTTTACCCAATTCACGTGGCTTACAGGTTTTTGCATACATCCCTAAGGGACTACTCTTTCCCTAATGTTACACCCCTTCCCGGCTTCAACTTGGCAAAATATAAGACCAAGGTAAGGCGGGTTGGGAATTAGGTTGGGTCATATGGATGCCCTTAAGTCAATATGAAAAGAAGAAGAAAGATAAGTTCATACTTTTTTATCATTTTTGAAAAGGGTTTGGATTGGATTAGTTTAACTTAGAGGTCAGGGTTTACCCAATGCATGTGGCTTACGATCTATTGCATACTTCTCGAGGGGACTACTCTTGTTCTATCATTGACACTCCTTCCAAAATTCAACTTGGAAAAATGTAAGACCAAGTTAAGGCAGGTTGGGCATTGGGCTTGGCTGTAGGGTACCCCTGAGTCAATAAAAAAGAAGAAGAAAGACAAGTTCATACTTTTTTTATTGTGTTTGAAAGGGGTTTGGATTGGAATGTTTTGACTTCAAGGTTTGGGTTTACTCGATGCATGTGGCTTATGGGTTATTGCATACATCCTAAGGGGAATACTCTTGCATCGACATGACACCCCTTCCTGAACCCAACTTGGTAGAAGATAGACCAAGGTAAAATAGTTTGGATGTTAGGCTGGGTCGTAGGGTACCCATAAGTCAATAAAAAAGAAAAAGAAAAGATAAATTCATACATTTTTATCATCTTTGAAAGGGTTTTGCATTGGATTGGTTTGAATTTGAGGTCTGGGTTTTACCTGATGCACGTGGCTTACGAGTTGTTGCATACATCCCCAATGGAATTAATCTTGCTCCAAAATAACACCCTTTCCTGACCCAAACTTGGAAGAATGTAAGACCAAGGTAAGGCAGCTTGGATGTTGGCCTAGGTCGTAAAGATACCCCTGAGTCAATAAAAAAAAAGAACCCCGAGTCAATAAAAAAGAAAAAAAGAAAAACAAATTCATGCCTTTTTATCATCTTTGAAAGGGGTTTGGATTGGATTGGTTTGACTTTGAGGTCTTGTTTTACTTGATGAACGTGGCTTACGAGCTATTGCATGCATCCATAGGGGACTACTCTTGCCCCAGCATGACACCCCTACTTGACCCCAACTTGGCAAAATATAAGACCAAGGTAAGGCAGTTTGAGCATTGGGTTGGGTCGTAGGGATACCCGTTAGTTGATAAAAAAAAAGAAAGATATGTTTTCTTTTTATCATCTTTGAAAGGGGTTGGGATTGAATTGGTTTGACTTTGAGGTCTTGTTTTACTTGATGCACATGACTTATGAGCTATTGTATACATCCTCGGAGGACTACTCTTGCCTCAACGTGAAACCCTTCCTGACTCTAGCTTGGTAGAATGTAAGACCAAGGTAAGGTAGGTTGGCCATTGGACTAGGTCATAGGGATAGCCCTAAGTCAATAAAAATAAGAATAGAGATAACTTCATACTTTTATATCATCTTTGAAATGGTTTTGGATTGGATTGGTTTGAATTTGAGGTTTTTGTTTACTTGATGCACATGGCTTACATGTTATTTCATACATCCCGAGGGGACTACTTTTTCCCTAGTGTGACACCCCTTCTCAACCCCAACTTGGAAAAGTGTAAGAAGGAAGTAAAAAAGGTTGGAAATTGGGTTGGGTGGTAGGGATACCCTTTGAGTCAATTAAAAAAGAAGAAATATAAATTCATACTCTTTTTATCATTTTTAAAAGGGGTTTAGATTGGATTTGTTTAAATTAGAGGTCTAGGTTTACCCGATGAATGTGGCTTAAATGTTTTTATATACATCCCTAGGGGACTACTCTTGCGCAAGCATGCCACTCCTTCCCAACCCCAACTTGGCAGAATCTAAGACCAAGGTTAGGTGGGTTGGGTGTTGGGATGGGTCGTAGGGTACCCCCAAGTCAATAAAAAAGAAGAATAAAAATAAGTTTAGTCTTTTTTATCGTATTTGAAAGGGGTTTGGATTGGAATGGTTTGAATTTGAGGTCTGTGTTTACTCAATGCATGTGGTTTACGAGATATTGCATACATCCCGAGGGGACTACTCTTGCCCCAACATGACATTCTTTCTTGACCCCAACTTGGCAGAATGTAAGACCAAGGTAAGGGAGGTTGGGCATTAGGTTGGGTCGTTGGGATACCCCTGAGTCAATAATAAAAGAAGAAGAAAGATAATTTCATACCTCTTATAATTTTTGAAAGGGGTTCAGATTGGATTGATTTGATTTCGAGGTTTGGGTTTAATCGATGCACGTGGTTGATGGGTTGTTGAATACATACCCAGGGGATTACTCTTTCCCCAACATGACACCCTTTCTTGAACCCAACTTGGTAGAATGTAAGCTCAAAGTAAGGCGGGTTGGTTGTTGGGTTGGGTCGTAGAGTACCCGTCCGAGTCGTAGGGTACCCATGAGTCAATAATAAAATTAAATTTAATTAAATCCATGCCTTTTTACGGGTTTTCAAAGGGGTTTGGATTGGATTGGTTTGATTTCATGGTATGTATTTACCCAATACATGTGGCTTATAGGTTGTTGCATACATCCCCAATGGGATTACTCTATCCCTACAATGACACCCCTTCTTGACCCCAACTTGGCAGAATGTAAAAACAAGATAAGGCGAGTTTGGCGTTGGGCTGGATCATAAGATACTCCTGAGTCAATAAAAAAGAGAATAAACATAAGTGCATGCCTTCTTATCATCTTTGAAAGGGGTTTTGGCATTGGGTTGGGTCGTAGAGTACCCATTTGGGTAGTAGGGTACCCCTGAGTCAATAATAAACGAAAAAAAGTTAAATCCATATATTTTTATCATCTTTGAAAGGGGTTTGGATTGGATTGGTTTGATTTTGTGGTATGATTTTATCCAATGCATGTGGCCTACAAGTTGTTGCATACATCCCCAATGGGATGAATCTAGCCCCAACGTGACACCCCTTACTGACCCCAACTTGGCAAAACGTAAAACCAGTTGGGCGTTGGGTTGGATCATAAGATACTCCTGAGTCAATAAAAAAGAGAATAAACATAAGTGCGTGCCTTATCATCTTTGAAAGGGGGTTGGATTGGATTGGTTTGAATTTGAAGTTTGGATTTACCTAATGCATGTGGTTTATAGGTTGTTGCATACATCCCTAGGGGACTACTCTTGCCCAAAAGTGACACCCCTTCCCAACTCTAACTTGGAAAAATGTAAGACCAAGGTAAGGCGGGTTGGGCTAGGTCATAGGGATACCCTTGATTCAACAAAAAAGAATAAATATAAGCTCATACTTTTTTATCGTCTCTGAAAGGGGTTTGGATTGGATTTGTTTGATTTTGAGGTATGAGTTTACCTGATGCACGTGGCTTACAGGATGATGCATACATCCCCTGACTACTCTTGACCCAAAGTGACAAATTTCCTGACCCCAACTTCATAGAATGGAAAACCAAGGTAAGGCGGGTTGGGCATTTGGCTAGGTCAGAAGGATACCCCTGAGTGAATAAAAAATAAGAATAAAAAAAAAATTATACTTTTTTTATCATTTTTGAAAGGTTTTTGGATTGAATTGGTTTGACTTTGAGGTCTTGGTTTACTCGATGCACATGGTTTACAGGTTGTTGTATAAATTTTGAGGGGACTACTCTTGACCCATCTTGACACCTCTTCCTAACCCCAACTTGGCATAATATAAAGCCAAGGTAAAATGGGTTGGGCATTAGGTTGGGTCGTAGCGATATCTCTGAGTCAATAAAAAAGAAGAAAGATAAGTTCATACATTTTTATCATTTTTGAAAGGGTTTTGTATTTGATTGGTTTAACTTAGAGGTATGGGTTTACCCGATGCACATGGCTTACGGGTTTTTGCATACATCCCTAGGGTACTCTTGCCCCAGCATGACACTCCTTCTTGGTCACAACTTGGTAGAATGTAAGACCAAGGTAAGGTAGGTTGGGTGTTGAGTTGGGTCGTAGAGTACCCCTGACTCAATAAAAAAGAAGTAAGACAAGTTCATACATTTTTATCATCTTTGAAAGAGGTTTCGTTTGGAATGGCTTAACTTTGAGGTTTGGGTTTTTTCCCGATACACGTGGCTTAAGGATTGTTACATACATCCCAAGGGGACTACTCTTGCCCCATCGTAAAACCACTTCTTGAGCCCAACTTGGTAGAATATAAGACCAAGGTAAGGCAGGTTTGGCATTGAGTTGGGTTGTAGGGATATCCTTGAGTCAATAAAAAAAGAAGATAAGTTTATTTTTTTAACCATCTTTGAAAGGGTTTGGATTGGATTGGTTTGACTTCGAGGTCTAGATTTACCTGATGCACATGGCTTACGATTTTTTGCATACATCCTGAGGGGACTACTCTTTCCCCAGAGTGACACTTTTTCCCGATCACAACTTGCTAGAATGTAAGACAATGGTAAGGTGGGTTGGGTGTTGTGTTGGGTCATAGGGATACCACTGAGTCAATACAAAAAAAGAATAAAGATAAGTTCATACCCTTCTATTATTTTTGAAAGGGTTTTGGATTGGATTGGTTTGACTTCTAGGTCTTGGTTTACCCAATGCACATGGCTTACATGTTGTTGCATACATCCCAAGGGGAGTACTCTTGCCCCAGTGTGACAACCCTTCTCAACCTCAAATTGGCAGAAGGTAAGACTAAGGTAAGGTGGGTTGGGCACTGGATTGGGTCGTTGGGATACCTGTGAGTTGATAAAAAAAGAAGAAAGATAAGTGCATACTTTGTTATTATCTTTAAAAGAGGTTTGGATTGGATTGGTTTGACTTCGAGGTTTGGGTTTACCCAATGCACGTGGTTTATGGGTTGTTGCGTACATCCCCAAGAGACGTTTCTTGCCCTAGTGTGACAGCATTCCCGACCCCAACTTTGTATAATGTAAGAGTAAGGTAAGGAAATTTGGGTATTCGAATGGGTCATAGGGATACCCTTAAGTCAAGAAAAAATGAAGAATAAAGATAAGATCATACATTTCTATCATCTTTGAAATGGTTTTGGATTGGATTGGTTTTACTTCGAGGTCTTGGCTTACTTGATGCACGTGACTTATGGGTTGTTGTATACATCCCGAGGGGACTACTCTTGCCCTAGTGTGACACCCCATTCTGACCCCAACATGGCAAAATGTAAGACCAAGGTAAGGCGGGTTGGGTGTTGGGCTGGGTCATACGGATACCCTTGAAGTCAGTAAAAAGAAGAAGAAAGATAAGTTCATACTTTTTTTATCATTTTTGAAAGGGGTTTAGATTGGATATGTATAACTTAGAGATCTGGGTTTATCTGATGCCCGTGGCTTACGAGTTATTGCATACATCCCTAGGGGATTACTCTTTCCCTAGGGTGACACTACTTCCTGACCCCAAATAGGAAGAATGTAAGACCAAGGTAAGGTGGGTTAGGAATTGGGTTGGGTCATAGGGTATTGTTGAGTCAATAAAAATAAGAAGAAAGATAAGTTTATTATTTTTTATCATCTTTGAAAGGGGTTTGGAATGCAATGATTTGACTTTGTGGTCAGGGTTTACTCGATGCATGTGGTTTACGAGCTGTTGTATACATCTCGAGGGGGTTACTCTTGCCCCAACATGACATTCCTTCCCGACCCCAACTTGGCAGAATGCAAAACCAAGGTAAGATGAGTTGGGCATTGGGTTGGGTTATATGGATACCTAGAGTCAATAATAAAAGAAGAAGAAATATAAGTTCATACCTTTTATCTTTTGTAAAAGGGTTTTAGATTCGATTAGTTTAAATTTGAGGTCTGAGTTTAATTGATGCATGTGGCTGACAGAATGTTGCACACATCTCCAATGGACTACTCTTGCCACAACGTGACACCCCTTCCTAACCCCAACTTGGAAAAATGTAAGACCAGGGTAAGGAGGGTTGGGCATTAGGCTAGGTCGTAGAGTTCTTTGTTGGATTGTAGGGTACCCCTGAGTCAATAATAATAGACAAAAATGTTAATTTCATACCCTTGTATCATCTTTGAAAGGGATTTGGATTGGATTGGCTTGATTTTGAGGTTTGGGTTTACCTAATGTCTGTGGCTTACAAGTTGTTGCATACATCCCCCATGAGATTACTCTAGCCCCAACCTGACACCCCTTCCTGACCCCAACTTGATAGAATGTAAGACTAGGGTAAGGTGGGTTGGGCATTGGACAAGGTTGTAGGGATATCCTTGAGTCAATCAAAAAAGAAGAATAAACATAAGTTCATGCATTTTTATCATCTTTGAAAGTGGTTTGGATTGGATTGGTTTGACTTTGAGGTCCAAGTTTACTCATTGCACATGATTTACGAGTTGTTGCATACATCTCCATGAGACTACTGTTGCTCCAAAGTGACACCTCTTCCCAACCCTAACTTGGAAAAGTGTAAGACCAAGGTAAGGTGGGTTGGGCATTGGACTATTTCATAGGGATACCCCTAAGTTAATAAAAAGAAAGAAAGAAAATTTCATATCTTTTTATTATCTTTGAAAGGTGTTTGGATTGGATTGGTTTGACTTTGAGGTCTGGGTTTACTCGGTGCACATGGCTTATGAGCTAATGCATACATCCCCCATGAGAGTACTCTTACCCCAATGTGACAACCTTCCCAACCCCAACTTGGTAGAATAGAAGACCAAGGTAACGTGGTTTGGGTGTTGGGCTAGGTCATTAGAATACCCCTGAGTGAATAAAAAATAAGAATAAAGATAAGTTCACACTTTTTGATCATCTTTGAAAGGTTTTTTGATTGGATCGATTTGACTTCGAGGTCTTGATTTACACGATGCACGTGGCTTACTGGATGTTCTATACATCCCAAGGGGACTACTCTTTCCCTAGCTTGACACCCCTTCCCGACCCCAAATTGGAAAAATGTAAGACCAAGGTAAGGCTTTTTGAGCATTGGGTTGGGTCGTAGGGATACCCCTAAGTCAATAAGAAAAGAAAAAAGATAAGTTCATACATTTTTATAATTTTTTAAACGGATTTGGATTTGATTGGTTTAACTTAGATGTTTGGGCTTACCCGATGCACATGGCTTACAAGATGTTCCACACATCCCTAGGGTAATCTTCCCCCAGCGTGACACTCCTTGATCATAACTTGACATAATTTAAGACCAAGGTAAGGCGGGTCGGGCATTGGGCTGAGTCATAGAGTATCCCCGAGTCAATAAAAAATGAAGAAAGATAAGTCCAAACCTTTTTATCATCTTTGAAATGGGTTTGGATTGAAATGGTTTAACTACAAGGTTTGGGTTTTTTCCAGATGCACATGGCTTATGGGTTGTTACATACATCTCAAGGGGACTACTCTTGCCCCAGGGTGACACCCCTTGCCAAACCCAACTTGGTAGAATATAAGATGAAGGTAAGGCGGGTTTGGCATTGAGCTGGATTGTAGGGATACCTTTGAGTAAATGAAAAAAGAAGATAATTTCATTCTCTTTTATCATTTTTGAAAGGGTATGGATTGGACTAGTTTGACTTTGAGGTCTGGGTTTACCTAATGCACTTGGCTGACAAGTTGTTGCATACATCGCCAAGGGACTACTTTTTCTCTAGTGTGACACCCCTTCCCGACCACAACTTGGCAGAATGTAATACCGATTGGGCATTGGGCCAGGTCATAGAGTACCATTGAGTCAATAGAAAAGAAAAATAAAGATAAATTTGTACCTTTCTATCATATTTGAAAGGAGTTTGGATTAGATTGGTTTGACTTTGAGACCTCTGGGTTTACCTGATGCACATGGCTTATGTGTTGTTGCATACATACTTAGTGGGATTACTCTTACTCTAGTGTGACACTGTTTCCTAACACCAACTTGGTAGAATGTAAGACCAAGGTAAGGAAGAATGGGCATTGGGTTTGGGTTGTAAGGATACCCTTGATTCAATAAAAAAAGAATAAAAATAAGTTCATGCCTTTTCATCATCTTTGAAAGAGGTTTGGATTGGATTGGTTTGACTTCGAGATCTAGGTTTTTCCCGATGCACCAGGCTTATAGGTTGTTGCATAAATTTTGAGGGGACTACTCTTACCTCAGCATGAAACCCCTTCCCAAATCCAACTTGGCATAATTTAATACCAAGGTAAGGCAGGTTGGGCACTGGGTTGGGTCGTAGGGATACCTTTGAGTCTTTTTATGTCTTTGAAAGTTTTTTGGATTATATTGGTTTGAATTTGAGGTCTGGGTTACTCGATGCACATGGATTATGTGTTTTTGCATACATCCCAAGGGGACTACTCTTGCCCCAGCCTGCCACCCCTTCCTGACCCCAACTTGGCAAAGTTTAAGACCAAGGTTTGGGGGTTGGACATTGGGATAGGTCATAGAGATACAACTGAATCAATTAAAAAAAAAGAAAGATAAGTTTATAAATTTTTATGTTTTTTGAAAGGGGTTTTGATATGATTGGTTTTACTTAGAGGTCTGGGTTTACCCGATGCACGTGGCTTGTAGGCTATTGTATACATCCCCAAAGGAACTACTCTTTCCCCAATGTGACACTCCTCGGCCCCAACTTGGTAGAATGTAAGACCAAGGTAAGGTAGGTTGGTCATTGGGCGAGTTGTAGGGTACGCTTGAGTCAATAAAAAGAGAAGAAGAAAGATAAGTTCATACTTTTTTATCATCTTTAAAAGGGGTTTAGATTGGAACTGTTTGACTTGGAGGTCTAGGTTTACAAAATGCACGTGGTTTATAGGTTATTGCATACATCCCAAGGGGACTACTCTTTCCCAACATGACACCCCTTCCCAACCCCAACTTGGCATAATGTATGACCAAGGTAAGGCGGTTGGGCATTGGGTTGGGTCATAGGGATACCCCTGAGTCAATAAAAAATAAGAAAGATATGTTCATACCTTTTTATCATTTTTAAAAGGGGTTTAGATTGGATTGGTTTGACTTTGAGGTCTGTGTTTACCCGATGCAAATTGCTGATGATTTGTTGCATACATCTCCAAGGGACTACTCTTGCCTTAGAGTGACACCCCTTCTTGACCCCAACTTGGAAAAATTTAAGACCAAGGTAAGGCAAATTGGGCATTAGGTTGGGTCGTAGGGCACCCTTGAATCAATAAAAATGAAAAATAAAGATAAATTCATACCTTTTTATCATCTTGGAAAGGAGTTTGGATTGAATTGGTTTGACTTTAATGTCAGGGTTTACTCGATGTACATGGTTCACGGGTCGTTGTTTACATCACCAGTGGATTACTCATGCTTTAGTGTGACACCCCTTTCTGACCCCAACTTGGCAGAATGTAAGACCAAGATAAAGTGGGTTGGGTGTAGGGTTGGGTCATAGGGATACGCTTGAGTCAATAAAATAAAATAAAGATAAGTTCATGCATTTTTTATCATCTTTGAAAGGGGTTGGATTGGATTGGTTTGAATTCGATGTCTGGGTTTACCCGATGCATGTGGCTTATAGGTTATTGCATAAATCTTCAAGGGATTACTCTTTCCCCCCTGTGAAACCCCTTCCCAACCCCAACTTGGCAGAATGTAAGACCAATGTAGGGTAGGTTGGGCATTGGGTTGGGTCATAGGGATACCCCTGAGTCAATAAAAAAGAAGAAAAACAAGTTCATACCTTTTTATCATCTTTGAAAGGGGTTTGGATTGGATTGGTTTGACTTTGAGGTCAAGGTTTACCTGATGCATGTGGCTTACATGCTATTGCATACATCCCAAGGGGACTACTCTTTCCCCAACATGACACCCTTTCTGACCCCAACTTGGTATAATGTAAGACCAAGGTAAGGTAGTTGGGTGTTGGTCTGGGTTGTAGGGATACCCTTGAGTCAATAGAAAAGAATAATAAATTTAAGTTCATATCTTTTTATCATTTTTGAAAGGGTTTTGGACTAGATTGATTTGAATTTGAGGTCTTGGTTTATCCAATGCACATGGCTTATGGGTTGTTGCATACATCTCAAGGGGATTACTCTTGCCCCAATGTGACACCTCTTCCCAACCCCAACTTGGTATAATCTAAAACGAAGGTAAGGAAGGTTGGGGTTGGGTTGGGTCATAGGGATACCCCTAAGTCAATAAAAAAAGAATAAGAAATATAAGTTCATACCTTTTTATTATTTTTGAAAGGGTTTTGGATTGGATTAGTTTAACTTAGAGGTTTTAGTTTACCTGATGCACATGGCTTATGGGTTGTTGTATACATCCCAGGGGACTACTCTTGCCCCAATGTGTCATTCCTTCCTGACCCCAACTTGGTAGAATGTAAGACCACGGTAAGATGGGTTGGGTGTTGGGGTGGGTTGTAGGGATACCCCTAAGTCAATAAAAAAGAAAAAGAAATATAAGTTCATACCTTTTTATCGTATTTGAAAGGGGTTTGGATTGGATTGGTTTGTCTTCAAGGTTTGGGTTTACCAGATGCACGTGGCATACAGGCTATTGCATAAATCCCTAGAGGACTACTCTTTCTGAGCATGACACCCTTTCCGACCCCATCATGATATTTGAATGAGATCCCATAAAGAAATCTTAGCAAGAGCATTTTTAAGTTATTCCGCAAGAATATAATCCTTTCCACTATGCAAAGGCTAGTGAGGAGCACAATGCAAAATTGGTTCAGGCAATCATAATAAATTAGGTATTTGAATGTGGTTGCCTATTATTCCTTGTGTTATATGTATGAGCAATGGTATTGTAACTCAGTTGTTGTGAACCATTGTCTTTAGGTGGTCTTAGGATAAGCACAAGTTCGTTTTGGACATATTGGTTTGAGGGTGGGTAAATGGTAAGAAGTGGCTCTGGAGATGACTTGGGGGTCCAATAATTAGAGGACTCTTAGGAGGTCTAATAATCAAGGGAGATCTAATGTTTAGAACCTCAAAAAAAATTTCCTTATTTTTTTGATAGTTTAGTGAAGGGGAGTCTAACATCACCTTATCATCTTCATCTAAGGAAACCACATTACTATCATCCTCTTGCACCATGTTATCTTCCATAGTAGGAGATTTTTTAGGAGAGGAGAAAACAATATTTTCACGGCATTCAATGGTTGGATATTTTAAGATAACTTCATTAAAAGTAGGGTAGGCATGTAGAGGAGAATAACTATGATTTTATTGCTTACCAATGATTGCATCCTTTTGTTTCATTATATTTTCCCAAGTGGGAGAAGTTTTTGGGAGAAGGATAAAAAAGATCCTCATGACTCTGAATGAGCGGGTCTTCTAATACCAAACCATCTTCTTCATAGGTAGGAGAGATATTAGGAGAAGAACATATACGATTGTCATGGTTATCTATGATTACATCCCCTTGTCCAATAATATCTTCCCAAGGAGGAGATGTAAGGGAAGAGAAACAAATAGGATTGTCATGACTCTCAATGATTGGATCTTCTAACACCAAAATATTAACTTCACAAATAAGAGAGATATTGGGAGAAGAACAAATGTGATTCATGATTGCATCCTCTTTCACTAAAATATTCTCACAAGTGAGAGAGATGTTGGGAGATGAATGGAGACTAGGCAAGGTGATGTTAAGAAATGTGTCAATAATCTCATCCTCTTGTGCCATAATGTCCTCACAAGTGGGTGGGGTAGGGGGAGAGAGACAAACAAGATTATCATGATGCTCAATGATTGCATCTCCTTTCACCAAGATACCTTCATCGCAAATAGGAGAGGTATCAGGAGAAGAACAACTATGAAATTCTTACAAATCTAATAAATATTAGGAGGGTAACTAACATTCTTGTCAAATGTTTTTTTTTTCCTAGATTATGCTCATGGGTAGAGAAAATAGAATCATACAAGTCATGTGATACTCTATGAAAACCAAATGTCTACCAGTTGAATGAAGGTTTCCATAGCTAAGTAACTTTATTTTCCATAAAGTTGATCTTGCTCTTAAAACTTACAAGTTACTAAAGAGTATTCAGTCCACTACTAAAGGGCTGCTAAATTAAATAAAGTTTAGAACACATGAATATTAAACTCATACAGGCAAAGCAGAGCCAAATTTAATAGCTTTGGCTAGTTGTCAGCAGAATGTCCCTGCTAGAATAGACACATTTGTCTCTTCATTAAGATGACAGTTTTGTATGAAGTTTCCTAACTGTATAAGTGATTGTCATATTTATTGTCTATTGTAGCAAATACATTTGAAGCCCCAACAGGAGTACCAACAGATCTATCTAGAGATCAAAACTTAGAACCAAAGCCTCGAGTTTGTTGTAGTGTTTTTGCAAAGGCTTCATACTTCCAAATATTAGAATCACTGATAGTTCTTCAGGCATATTTCATAGACTCCTTGAAATGAGCAACTTTTATTTCAGCTACCTCATCACTATCATCCTCATCCATTGCCTCAGGATTCTTGGCTCTTTCATTCACGTTGAATTTCTTGAAAGTGTGGGGGAGAGGTTTTGGAAAAATTGAAATGCATGCTAGTATGAAGAATTGAAATAACAAGCTACAAGTTGATGTAAGTTCAATAGGTAGACTACTGCTCTATCTTAAAAATTAGTTACATAATAGTAAAAAAAGGCATTAGAAATTGATAAACAAATCTAGTTTGCAAAAGACGACACAATTGGAACTCACCTTCTCAATATTTTCTCTAATAGAATACTTGCAAGCCCTCTAAAAAATCTCAGTGATATCAACTCGACTGAATCCTTGGGTATAATGGGTCAGTGCCATTAGGTCTACATCCTTTGATATGGGTGACTTTATCAAGCAAGATTTGAAGATTTGATAATGTGAGGACTCATCTGGTAAGGGAGTATAAATCAACTAGTCAAGTCGATGAGGCCTTAACAATGTAGGATCAATGATATCAGGCATGTTTGTAGCAGCAATAATGATAACTATTTTCTTGGCTGTCATACAAGCCATCTCCATCAATGATGAGAAACTACAAACTCAACCACAAACCTTCATGGTTCTTCAAACAAAACTCTATTAGGAGAAGGTTAAATTGAACAAGCATCTTTGATTTACTTATCTTTTCAACTTATTCCACAAGGCAAAATATCAACAACCCAAGTATTCTTGCTTTCAAATCTTTACCAGACCTTAGTACACTTTATTCACCTTTATTTTGACAGGAACAAAGCTAAAACACCTTCTTACAACATTGTTTCATCAGATTTCTCAATTGCTTGCACTAGAAGACCAAATTTGCTTGTAAGTACCAAAACACTAAATCGGGTGTATATTGCAAACCACATTGAATCTCTACAATATAAATACATTTTTGGAAACCCATTTCAGCCTTATTAAACATACTTCAACAGCAGGTGCTGGTGGTTTGAAAAGAATCAACATAAAATTGACTATCCCATTTCAATCATAGGCTCAATTAGGCCAAAATTACAAGGGAGGTCACCATAAAACAACTCCAAACCACTAAATAACCTGAAACAGTCCTAATTCATGTTGAAAAAGTCAAGATTCAACAAACTTTAGGAAGAAAGAGGCCCCATAAAACACTGATCCAACAAACCCTTGCTTTTTTTGCTCAAAATTAGCTTAATGAATGAGGGTTTCAAGGAAATATTCTCTCCAAACTTTCTTCCTCATTGAAATTTATTCAAAAAAAATCTTTTTTTTGGTCTGCACCAACTGTATAAACCCACTCCCAACTGGTTTGCATGCTTTCACATCATTTTCTATCATGGAGCCATTCATTTTCATGAAGAAATCACTGTTTTTCTGTCAGGACAGCAGCTCTCACATTGTAATCTCGCCTTTCCCTGCACAAATAAACACAAAGACAATCTAAATCATCCTATCTCACTCTACTCCACCATTCTACAATTCCTACTTTGGTGGAGTAGAGAACATTTTCCTATTTGACTCTCAAAACCTTACTGCTTTTAAGCCCGTTTTGCAAAAATTGACAATAACCAGCACCAAACTCAAATGTAACCCCTCAAGCCTACTTATTTTGATGGTACACCTATTCCAATAAGAAATAACAACAAATTTATAACCCAAGAACTTCTGTGCAGTCCGTACAGGACTGGTAATTGAACAAAAATCAGGAAAAACACTGAAACAAGGGACTTTATTTCCTAAAAATGAACAAGATTACAAAAGATCTGCCTCTTCCTTTCTTTTTCAAACATTTTAAAGAAGTTTCCCAATTCATAACTACCTCCTCAACTACTTCCATCGGCCTATTCCTCTAACTACTCATCATATATTTTTTTGATTTTCCTTGCTTTTCCTTCAATTTTAGCAACTTTCCATAATCCAATATTTGCAAGATTTGTATTTTCATCCCTTTGACCACCTTGGACCTATTACATGGCTTGAATACATTCAAATTGGACTTTACATGGCCTTGACACATTATTTTAAACTTGAACACACAAATTTTACAAATTAGCCTTTTGAAGGCATTTAAAAAAAAATCAAGGTGCTCCACCAATCAACAACAATGGGACTCTTTTGATCACCAACATCCCCAACACTACTACCACACTAGAAACATGCAAACCAATTATGCATCACAAGTTAGAGCCTAATTCAAAAAGGTCAAACAAAATTCCCAGTCATTTATAGTCAACCTTGAAATTTTACTTATAAAAAAGCAACACACCTATGTAGCAATAGAATCAAGCTCATCATAAAACAAGACACAAGGAGCTGACCCTCTGGCCTTATAAAAAATGTGTCACATTAGCCTCACTCTCTCGAAACCACATTATTAACAATTAAGGGCCCTTCACACTGATGAAATTGGCCTGGCATTCATTAGCAATGGCTTTTGCAAGTAATGTATTTCCACAACCAGGTGGCCCATAAAATAACACTTCTTTTGAAGGAGACATTCCAAAATTTTCAAATTTCTCAGGATGCTCCACTGGATATATTGAACAGTCTACACCAAACTCATAATGAATTTTGTTAGTTGATATCTCCTTGAAAAGCAGGTTTTCTGTATTGAAAGAAAAACAAGGCAAAAATATAGTGAACCACGTATCTCAATATACCTTTTGAAGCTCCCTCTTGACATTTTCCAACCTTCCAATATCTTCCCAAGTGACATTTGGAACTTCAAAAACCTGTCAATGTTTTCCCAATATTCATAAGCAAATTTACCATTATTAAAATCATCAGAAAGAAACAAAATTAGAAATTTAAAATTTAGGGGCCCAACAGATCAATAGTTTAAAAATACAATCCCTACTTAATTGATATGAGAAAAATTGAACATCTAGACATGGTTTGGAAAAACTCACAGTTTCACGGACAATAGATGGGTTGCTAGATCCAATGCAGTCTAGAATTGGTTCCTCCATATAACCTGAATTGGTTCTTGTATAATAGTTCATATACATAACTATTGTAGGATGGAAAACACACTAGGTTGTCCCATACTTTGCAAATCTTGTTCAAAGATGGCAGTTAGTGTTAAGCACACAGTAAGAAGACAATTTTTAATAACAGTTAATTTGAGAAAAACACTCTTTTTCAATATCTACCCATATGTTTCCAACATAAAATTTACAGAACACTAGCATCACGAAAAACACAGTGGGTTGTGGCTCACTTCTTATTTTTTCCGAATTGTAACAAAATAATGTTTTCAACTTCGCTTTCTTGTTTTATGACACCCCGTACTTTAAAAAAAATAGTCTTATTCACTATCTATTCATATGTTTCCAACGAAAAATTTACTTAACTGTTGCGAATGGAAAACACACTGGGTTGTCCCGAACTTTGCAAATCTTGTTCGAAGACAACAACTAGTGGTATGCACACAGTAAGAGGACAATGTATTGAATTTGAGCTTCATAATTTTTAAGAACCCTTACTTTCAGCAAAACACTCTTGTTCGATATCTGCCCAACACATTATTCACATAACACTTGCATCATGGGAAACACAGTGGGTTGTGGCTCACTTATTATTTTATACAGGCTGTGAGAAATGAATATTTTGAAGTTCACAAAATGAATATTTTGAAGTTCACATTGTAGTTTTTTAACAA
>CM021106.1:108623692-108677875 GCA_007115665.2 Sequoiadendron giganteum | reverse complement strand
ATCAATGATCGCGAGGAGAAACTACAAACTCAACCACAAACCTTCATGGTTCTTCAAACAAAACTCTATTAGGAGAAGGTTAAATTGAACAAGCATCTTTGATTTACTTATCTTTTCAACTTATTCCACAAGGCAAAATATCAACAACCCAAGTATTCTTGCTTTCAAATCTTTACCAGACCTTAGTACACTTTATTCACCTTTATTTTGACAGGAACAAAGCTAAAACACCTTCTTACAACATTGTTTCATCAGATTTCTCAATTGCTTGCACTAGAAGACCAAATTTGCTTGTAAGTACCAAAACACTAAATCGGGTGTATATTGCAAACCACATTGAATCTCTACAATATAAATACATTTTTGGAAACCCATTTCAGCCTTATTAAACATACTTCAACAGCAGGTGCTGGTGGTTTGAAAAGAATCAACATAAAATTGACTATCCCATTTCAATCATAGGCTCAATTAGGCCAAAATTACAAGGGAGGTCACCATAAAACAACTCCAAACCACTAAATAACCTGAAACAGTCCTAATTCATGTTGAAAAAGTCAAGATTCAACAAACTTTAGGAAGAAAGAGGCCCCATAAAACACTGATCCAACAAACCCTTGCTTTTTTTGCTCAAAATTAGCTTAATGAATGAGGGTTTCAAGGAAATATTCTCTCCAAACTTTCTTCCTCATTGAAATTTATTCAAAAAAAATCTTTTTTTTGGTCTGCACCAACTGTATAAACCCACTCCCAACTGGTTTGCATGCTTTCACATCATTTTCTATCATGGAGCCATTCATTTTCATGAAGAAATCACTGTTTTTCTGTCAGGACAGCAGCTCTCACATTGTAATCTCGCCTTTCCCTGCACAAATAAACACAAAGACAATCTAAATCATCCTATCTCACTCTACTCCACCATTCTACAATTCCTACTTTGGTGGAGTAGAGAACATTTTCCTATTTGACTCTCAAAACCTTACTGCTTTTAAGCCCGTTTTGCAAAAATTGACAATAACCAGCACCAAACTCAAATGTAACCCCTCAAGCCTACTTATTTTGATGGTACACCTATTCCAATAAGAAATAACAACAAATTTATAACCCAAGAACTTCTGTGCAGTCCGTACAGGACTGGTAATTGAACAAAAATCAGGAAAAACACTGAAACAAGGGACTTTATTTCCTAAAAATGAACAAGATTACAAAAGATCTGCCTCTTCCTTTCTTTTTCAAACATTTTAAAGAAGTTTCCCAATTCATAACTACCTCCTCAACTACTTCCATCGGCCTATTCCTCTAACTACTCATCATATATTTTTTTGATTTTCCTTGCTTTTCCTTCAATTTTAGCAACTTTCCATAATCCAATATTTGCAAGATTTGTATTTTCATCCCTTTGACCACCTTGGACCTATTACATGGCTTGAATACATTCAAATTGGACTTTACATGGCCTTGACACATTATTTTAAACTTGAACACACAAATTTTACAAATTAGCCTTTTGAAGGCATTTAAAAAAAAATCAAAGGTTAACTCCTGCGCAATCAACAACTTATTAAGGGCTCTGTTTGCAACATCACCAACATCCCCAACACTACTACCACACTAGAAACATGCAAACCAATTATGCATCACAAGTTAGAGCCTAATTCAAAAAGGTCAAACAAAATTCCCAATCATTTATAGTCAACCTTGAAATTTTACTTATAAAAAAGCAACACACCTATGTAGCAATAGAATCAAGCTCATCATAAAACAAGACACAAGGAGCTAACCCTCTGGCCTTATAAAAAATGTGTCACATTAGCCTCACTCTCTCAAAACCACATTATTAACAATCCAGGGCCCTTCACACTGATGAAATTGGCTTGGCATTCATTAGCAATGGCTTTTGCAAGCAATGTCTTTCCACAACTAGATGACCCATAAAATAACACTTCTTTTGAAGGAGACATTCCAAAATTTTCAAATTTCTCAGGATGCTCCACTGGATATATTGAACAGTCTACACCAAACTCATAATGAATTTTGTTAGTTGATATCTCTTTGAAAACCAGGTTTTCTGCATTGAAAGAAAAACAAGGCAAAAATATAGTGAACCACGTATCTCAATATACCTTTTGAAGCTCCCTCTTGACATTTTCCAACCCTCCAATATCTTCCCAAGTGACATTTGGAACTTCAAAAACCTATCAATGTTTTCCCAATATTCATAAGAAAATTTACCATTATTAAAATCATCAAAAACAAACAAAATTAGAAATTTAAAATTTAGGGGCCCAACAGATCAATAGTTTAAAAATACAATCCCTACTTAATCGATATGAGAAAAATTGAACGTCTAGACATGGTTTGGAAAAACTCATAGTTTCACAAACAATAGATGGGTTGCTAGATCCCAATGCAGTCTGGCATTGGTTCCTCCATATAACCTGAATTGGTTCTTGTATAATAGTTTGTATACATAACTGTTGCAGGATGGAAAACACACTAGGTTGTCCCATACTTTGCAAATCTTGTTCAAAGATGACAGTTAGTGTTATGCACACAGTAAGAAGACAATTTTTAATAACACTTAATTTGAGTAAAACACTCTTTTTCAATATCTACCCATATGTTTCCAACATAAAATTTACAGAACACTAGCATCATGGAAAACACAATGGGTTGTGGCTCACTTCTTATTTTTTCTGAACTGTAACAAAATAATGTTTTCAACTTCGCTTTCTTGTTTTATGACACCCCGTACTTTAAGAAAAACCATTCTTATTCACTATCCGTTCATATGTTTTCAACAAAAAATTTACTTAACTGTTGTGAATGGAAAACACACTAGGTTGTCCCGAACTTTGCAAATCTTGTTCGAAGACAACAACTAGTGGTATGCACACAGTAAGAGGACAATGTATTGAATTTGAGCTTCATAATTTTTAACAACCCTTACTTTCAGTAAAACACTCTTGTTCGATATCTGCCCAACACATTATTCACATAAGACTTGCATCATGGCAAACACAGTGGGTTGTGGCTCACTTATTATTTTATACAGACTGTGAGAAATGAATGTTTTGAAGTTCACATTGTAGTTTTTTAACAACACTTAATTTGAGAAAAACACTCTTTTTCAATATCTTCCCATATGTTTCCAACATAAAATTTACATAGCACTAGCATCATAGAAAACACAATGGGTTGTGGCTCACTTCTTATTTTTTCCGGACTGTAACAAAATAATGTTTTCAACTTCGCTTTCTTGTTTTATGACTCCCCATACTTTAAGAAAAAAAATTTTGTTCACTATCTGTTCATATGTTTCCAACAAAAAAATTACTTAACTGTTGTAGGATGGAAAATACACTGGGTTGTCCCAGACTTTGCAAATCTTGTTCGAAGACAATAGCTAGTATTATGCACATAGTAAGAGGACAATGTATTGAATTTAAGCTTCATAATTTTTAATAACCCTTACTTTCAGAAAAACACTCTTGTTTGATATCTGCCCAACACATTATTCACATAACACTTGCATCATGGAAAACACAGTGGGTTGTGGCTCACTTATTATTTTATACAAGTTGTGAGAATTGAATGTTTTGAAGTTCACATTGTAGTTTTTTAACAAAACTTAATTTGAGAAAAATACTCTTTTTCAATATTTTCCCATATGTTTCCAGCAGAAAATTTACATAACACTAGAGTCATGGAAAACACAGTGGGTTGTGGCTCACTTCTTATTTTTTCAAGACTGTAACAAAATAATGTTTTCAACTTCGCTTTCTTGTTTTATGACACCCCGTACTTTAAGAAAAATAATCTTGTTCACTATCTGTTCATATGTTTCCAACAAAAACTTTACTTAACTGTTGCAGGATGGAAAACACACTAGGTCATCCCGAACTTTGCAAATCTTGTTCAAAGACAACAGCTAGTGTTATGAACACAGTAAGAGGACAATGTATTGAATTTGAGTTTCATAATTTTTAAAAACCCTTACTTTCAGCAAAACACTCTTCTTCGATATCTACCCAACACATTATTCACATAACAGTTGCATAATGGAAAACACAGTGGACTGTGATTTACTATTATTTTATGCACACTATGAGAAATGAATGTTTTGAAGTTCACTTTGTAGTTTTTTAACAACACTTACTTTGAGCAAAACACTCTTTTTCAATATCTGCCCATATGTTTCCAACATAAAATTTACATAACACTAGCATCATGGAAAACACAATGGGTTGTGCCTCACTTATTATTTTTTTTGGACTATAACAAAATACTATTTTCAACTTCGCTTTCTTGTTTTATGACACCCCGTACTTTAAGAAAAAGAGTCTTGTTCACTATCTATTCATATATTTCCAACAAAAAATTTAATTAACTGTTGCAGGATGGGAAACACACTGGGTTGTCCCAGACTATGCAAATCTTGTTCGAAGACAACATCTAGTGTTATGCACACAGTAAGAGGACAATGTATTGAATTTGAGCTTCATAATTTTTAGCAACCCTTAATTTCAGCAAAACACTCTTGTTTGATATCTTCCCAACACATTATTCACATAACAATTGCATCATGGAAAACACAGTGGGCTGTGGCTCACTTATTATTTTATGTAGGTTGTGAGAAATGAATGTTTTGAAGTTCACATTGTAGTTTTTTAACAAAACTTACTTTGAGCAAAACACTCTTTTTCAATATCTGCCCATATGTTTCGAACAGAAAATTTACATATTAGTAGCATCATGGAAAACACGGTGGGTTGTGCCTCACTTATTATTTTTTCCGAACTGTAATAAAATACTATTTTCAACTTTACTTTCTTGTTTTATGACACCCCTTACTTTAAGAAAAATAGTAAGAAGACAACAACTAGTTTTATGCACACAGTAAGAGGACAATGTATTAAATTTGAGCTTCATTATTTTTAACAACCCTTACTTTCAGCAAAACACTCTTCTTCGATATCTGTCCAACACATTATTGACATAACAATAGCATCATGGAGAACACAGTGGGTTGTGCCTCACTTATTATTTTTTCTGGACTGTAACAAAATATTGTTTTTCAACTTCACTTTCTTGTTTTATGACACCCCTTACTTTAAGAAAAACGATAAGAAGACAACAGCTAGTGTTATGCACATAGTCAGAGGACAATGTATTGAATTTGAGCTTCTTAATTTTTAACAACCCTTACGTTCAGAAAAACACTCTTCTTCGATATCTTCCCAACACATTATTGACATAACAGTAGCATCATGGAAAACACAGTGGGTTGTGCCTCACTTATTATTTTTTCTAGACTGTAACAAAATACTGTTTTCAACTTCACTTTCTTGGTTTATGACACCCCTTACTTTAAGAAAAATAGTAAGAAGACAATAGCTAGTGTTATGCACACAGTAAGAGGACAATGTATTGAATTTGAACTTCCTAATTTTTAACAACCCTTACTTTCAGCAAAACACTCTTCTTTGATATCTGCCCAACACATTATTGACATAACCATAGCATCATGTAAAACATAGTGGGTTGTGCCTCACTTATTATTTCTTCCGGACTGTAACAAAATAATTTTTTCAACTTCACTTTCTTGTTTTATGACATCCCTTACTTTAAGAAAAACAGTAAGAATACAACAACTAGTGTTATGCACATAGTAGGAAGACAAGAAAAGTTGCACATTTTGAAATTCCATTTCAGCATTCCATCTCAATATCCTTATACATTTTGAAGAGAAGATGCACAAGAAAAGTTGTAGAATGGAAAACACATACTGTAACAAAATAGTGTATTCAAGTTCACCGTCAAATTTTATAATAACAATACGCATAAGACAATGAAATGTAAATTATTTTTGAGTCAATATTACACAATCTGAAGAAAATTACAATGGACATTTAATACTGGTCACACTGAAGACTATGTTAACCATTTATGAATAGGTATAATCTCTGTGTTCTCAACATTTGGAAGCATTTTTTACACTCTAATTGTCAAGGTGGAATTGACAGCATACAATGTTGCCACCCCGTAATTTTCATGTAGCAGCCTGAAGGAGGGCCTCACACGATGGATCTCAAACCTGATAATGTGGTTGAATTTGAACATGACCAACAACCATTCCTTCACAGGACCTTTGTGATTACTAATTAGAGATTCCCCCTTGAGGAATCTCATAAACCTCATGCTCAGCTGATCTGTAATATTGTGCCTCTGTATGATAACTATTGGTCTAATGCACACCTTCCATATGCATCCATCTAGGAAAAGGTCTTGAATTTCTCGATAAACAGACATTGGCCAATCACATAAATTGATAATCTCTATTTGTAGATTGTAATATTGAACGTCCATGCCCATATGTGCCCATACTCCAAAGATGTTGTTGAAGAAGTGAGCATAATTATCATACTACAAATCTGTGTGGTTTGGACCTTTTCTATTAATTCTCCTTAACATCTTTTCCCGCAACCTGTATGGGAGGCTAAGTTCCTCAATTCGAGCAAGAATATTGCATGGCAGATACGGGTGGTAGTTGGTCAACCAACTAGCCACCCATGCTCAAGAACAGTGAGACATCTTCTATAGAATTGCAACAATAGGTTGTAAAATTACTGAAATGAAAGACAAAACAACTTTTTTAGAAGGTAGACCTGCATTCTCTAATTAGAAGGACATTGTCAATGTAATGGAAATAGTGAAAAAATAAGCGAGCAAAGTGGAATTATGTAGATAATATATGCACTAAAGAGATTGTACCTATTGTTTTGAACTGAACGAGGCGACACGTGCAGTATCTCCAAAGGGCATATGGCAACGCACGATTCAAACAGTGGGAAGAACAATGCCTGAAAGGAAAGAGAACAAAAATTTCAACACATACAACAACATTCTCTAATTAGAAACACACGAAACAATTGGTAAAAGAAAAATGAAAGCGAAAGAAAAAATTTCATAACTAAGTAACTATGTATGGACGGTGTCTTTTCCAACATGGAAAATAATTTGAGCATTTTATTTGTTGCAATCACATGAGTTGAACTAATGAATTGTACAAAATATATTTTTGTTACGAACACAAGATGCAAATAATCATAGTTGCAGGATGGAAAACATAGTGGGTTTTGCCTGACATTTTTATTTTTTGCAGACTGTAACAAAACAAGGTCTCAAAGTTCACCTTCTTGTTTTGTGGCAACCTTTTCTTTTATAAAACATTCCATTGTAATATGTCTTCATATATTCCTAGTTGGCATGTGGGAATAGTCTACAATTGTTTGCCCACATGCTTGCGAACAAAAACATCCAATAGTCAAGTAAGCCACAAATTATTAGATGTGACATCAAAGAATTTGAATGGTGTAAATCATGTGAGGTGACCAAAATTGTCAACTCACCAATTCGACCTTCTCCTTCACACCAAGTCTTCTTGAAGTACTCTAAGAGTTGGGCCTGATCATTGAAATCCTCAAAGAAAGAGTTCAATAGTTGAGTTTCACAATCTTTGGTGTCAGCGATTGCCATCATGATTGTGCCAAGACTACGGAAGGCACCCATTTCCCTTTCCTTGGATGCATACTTGTATACATTCTTTAGCCAAGCCCTTTTGATATGCCAAAGGCATAGAAGCACACGACATTGAAAGACAACCCTAATAGAAAATACAAACAATATTGTTTACTGCTCGATTGCATGAGAAAGTGGCATTGAAAATGAATAACAAATGAGAAAGGTAAGCAAATGAAGAAAGGGATGCACATATTGTATGGCTTGGATCTCTGCAGTCACATCATCGGTAAAAAATGAATTGATTCTCCAATTGGGCCTGACTCTTCTTCCACGTTCGAGCAATACGCGTAGCCACGCAGAGATGTCCTCAATCTTGTTTTGTGAGGAGAATACCCATGTAACCGGCACACCACTTTGTTGCTTGTCAAAAACAAAGAGAGTATACAATGGGTATTGTAGAGAGAAAAACTTAGCATGAGCATTGTAAAGTTTACAGCAAATACGATCATTGAAAACATGATGAAATATTTGTCAATGTTTGTAAGGCCTCACCTCATATTTGTTAGTTGTGAACGTGGAATCCATTGAGATGACTGAATTGTGTGAGCAGCTAACCATCCTATCCAACATCCATGGAGTTTGAACCTCGATAACAAAAGGCATATTGTTCCCATCGGGCCGTTGAAAGTAGTAGAAGTTGTCAAAGTCTTGTCCACTCCATAGTAGGATACTTGTTGAATCAACTTTGTGTTTTTGTGCATGAGTAGAATGCACCTTTCGCACACATTCATTACATCCTTTCTTTTAAGGAATTGATCTCTCTTGGACATCATGCCACATAACAGACGATCATTGATGTGTCTATCCATTATTGCATTGACATTGATGTCCATGAGCAAAAGGCTTTCAATATAGCTTTTTCACTCCATGGATATATTAGCGGCAAACATAGAACGCTTCTCTCCACTTGTGTCATGAATGCCATGGAAAATTCACCATTTTTATCTATGTGGAACATTTATTTGTAGATAATATAGGAAACATCGGGTTTTCCTTCCATAACCTTAACCATGAAGTGGTATTGACAACCTCGCTTTTGTATAAATGTCTTATGTGGTTTCTTCTCCGGTGGAGGCTAGTTTCTATTGTCTTTAGGACCATATTGACACCAATAGCTGCAAGAAAGGCATCATCTCATCATGTTCAACCAAGAGAGTAAAATATTATTCATCCATAGAAATGAATGTCGATATATACAAACCTCTTATACAAAATTGTTTTGCTATAATTTTTGTCATAGACGGGATAGGAGGTGGTAGGTTCTCTTATTTTCTTGTCCAAAATTTTTGTTTCTACACCTTCAACGAACATTTCACCATGAATGAACTGGTCAAGTTTCGTAAGAGGAATTTATGTAACAAGGTTAGGGACCTTATCCTTGTTGAAGGAAATAGTAGCCCTTTCCAAATCGGAAGACAAAAAAGGAGAGCCTCCATTTTGTACATCTTGCACCTCCAATTTGTCTAGCTTCTTCCATTTCAAACCTCTCCCCATTCTAGGAAATCAAAAAATTGGATGAATACTTAAAATTAGTGTGGATTGCGTGAAGAAAAAGAAAAAAATCATTCATTAAACATAGATAAAATGTGCTTGCATTACTCTCACCCATGTCAAACCAATAGGACATTCCGACTTCAACTGAGGAAAATTAAAGGTGATAGATTCAATCGAGCTATGCATAAAATATAACACAAACGCATGCTGGAAATCAGAAAGTCCAACAACCCAACATTATGTTTTTCGAATCACAATTATTTTCTGCACTTTTCTTTCAATCATGCGAAATTCAAACACAACAATGGAATGTGTGGTTTGGAAGACATACATACTGTCCTGTAACATTCCATGTTGCAAAACCGTAGGTGTTAAGAATCAAGCAACCTACCATGAGACAACCCTTGACAGTTGAACATGAAGATTCAAATAACTAAAACCCAACACTGTGTTTTTTGAATCACAGTAATTTTTTGCACTTTTCTTTCAATCATGTGAAATTCAAACACAACAATGGAATCTGTGATTTTGAATACATTCATATAGTTTTGTAACATTTCATGTTTCAAACCCATAGGTGTTAAGAAGAAAGCAACCCACCATGAGACAACCCTTCACATTTAAACATGGACATTCAAATAACTGAAACCCAACACTGTGTTTTCCAAATCACATTTCTTTTTTCCAATTGATTTTGTCAGTCACGCGAAAGTCAAACACAACAATAGAATGTGTGATTTGGAAGACATTCATACTATATTGTAACATTCCATATTGCAAAACCCTAGGTTTTAAGAAGCAAGCAACCCACCATGAGACAACCCTCTACATTTAAATAAGGAGATTCAAATAACTGGAACCCAACACTGTGTTTCCCATTCAGAATTATTTTGTGCAGATTTCTTATCAATCGACTGAAATTTATACACAACAATGGAAAGTGTGATTTTGAAGATAGTCATACTGTATTGTAACATTACATATTGAGACAAGGAAAGATAAACAATAGACTAATTTCACAAGATGATTTCTTTTAGAATTCACAGATTCAACAAATATCATATTGAAGAATGATCACAAAAGCGATATTTGTGATCAAGAAAATATTAACAAACTCAAGGATTCAATCTTATTTCATTTTTCCTCAATACAAAATATGGGTTCAAAGGCTCCATGGCAGCGTAACAAAATTGTTTGAAAATAGAAAATGCCCTTCTCCCCCCTTTTCCTCACTTTCTTTCCTCCCAATTTTTTTTGCTCCAATAATTGTTCACAATCCTCCTTAAAAATGACCAAGGTTGCAATAATTCATTAAGAAACAGACACTGTTTCCATTACACCCTAGGAATTCGGTCACTATTCATAATTACAAAATTTTCATGCATGTAAAGTAAAGATTCAATTTATGTCAAAAGAAACCATTTTTGTTGACAACTGCATAAGAAACCAAGTTCACTAAACAACTGGAGGAGCCGGAGGCCATAAAATCTCCGCAAGCATTTCATTAAGTAAATTATTAAATCCATCTCGCTCTTCTTCTCTATCTAAGACAAAGATCACCCTCCAATATTCAGCATAGCTGGACTTTTCCTTCCATGAAAGTGAATTTAGGTCAGAAACAATGTCAAGTTGTTCCTCCTTGAGCCACATTAAATTAGGTTGAATGATTGGTACTAGCTCGATTTCCCATTCCCCAACTTCACCAGGAAGCACCATGTCGAAGAAAACCTGAGATCAAAATTCTACCACCTTAAAAAAATCATGGGTGTTAAGAAGCAAGCAACCGACCATAAAGAAACCCTTTACATTTCAAGTGGATGATTAAAATAATTGAAACCCAACACTATGTTTCCCATTTAGAATTCTTTTCTGCACTTTTTTTTTTCAATGTTGCAAAATTTAAACACAACAATGGAATGTGTGATTTGGAAGACATTCAAGTAACATTCCATGTTGCAAAACCGTGTGTGTTAAAAATCAAGCAACCCACCATGAGACAACCCTTTACATTTAAACAAGGAGATTCAAATAACTGAAACCTAGCACTATGTTTCCCATTCAAAATTATTTTGTGCAGTTTTCTTATCAATTGATTGAAATTTAAACACAACAATGGAATGTGTGATTTGGAAGACAATCATATTGTATTGTAACATTCCATATTGCAAAACCATGGGTTTTAAGAAGCAAGAAACCCACGATGAGACAACCCTATACATTTAAACAAGGAGACTCAAATAACTGAAACCCAACATTGTGTTTCCCATTCACAATTATTTTGTGTAGATTTTTTACTAAAATCCAACACTTTTTTCCCATTCATAATTATTTGGAGACTTGCGAAAGAGAATAAAAATTGAACTAATATAGTGGAGGCTAAATACTTCAATGGGTTACTTGTTATTGATTTTCCAAATTTGGATAACTTATATAATGTCTTACTTATATGAATTAAAGTAAAAAATTATAGATAACTCATTAGAAAGAGACCAATTTTAAATGTAGGAAATGGGTTGAAGGCTAGATTTCGGTATGATTCTTGGTTGGGAAACACTCTCCGTAATTTTTTAATCCCTTGTTTAGCTATCAAGGATGGTCTTTCTTCTTTATTTTCATATTGTGTGGCTAATTACTAGGAATATGGTACTTAATGTAGAAAGTTGATTAATTTATTTACTCCTCTCAATCATCTCAATCAAGAGGTTATTATCTACCTTATAGAGAAGTTAAAGAGTTCTATATAGTCTAGTTTAATAGGAAAAATAGACCATTTGGTTGGGTTCTTCCATATGAAAGTGTACTATTGCATCTACTTATCTCCTTGAACATGATATACATGTTGAGGTGTTTGAAAAGAAGAAGATTTTGAACAAGAATATATTACATAAATTCAATCTTCGACATCTAGCACGTTGCTTGTTAGAGTAAATTATTGATTATTGATAATCTTAAAAATAGATCCATTACAATCCCCAATAGATGTGATCTTTGTGAGAATAATGTTGACTCTATTTTTCACATTTTTCTAGAATATTTATTCACCTACTCTATCTAAATATCAAGTTCTCACCCTTAATGATGAATGGAGATTCCCTTGGTATTTTAAACTACCTCAATTACCTTTCTGCCCCTCTTGGAATATCTTAAAAATTATTAAAAGCTATAAGAAAATTCACTCCATAAATGAGGAAACAATTGATCATCTCTACCATGGAGGTAGTGGAAAAACTATTTCTTTAGACAATATGAGTTGTTTTATGGAAAACATCGCATTGGTATGATGAAAAATCTTTTCCTACTAAAATTACTTGTGGAATAATTATGAGAAGTGGGGTTCATTGCAAATATGTGATATTGGGAAAATTATTGAATGACTTGATAATAATTGAAGTTTATCAAAATATTTATTTGGGTTACTCCTTTAGATTTATCACAATCTACAACTTGGAGGTCAATGATATCACCATTTTTCTTTTTATTTGCAAAGGATACTACCTATCAATAAATCTACTTATTGATCCCTCTTTGGGAATCAACTTCTTTCATTTTTTCCAATGAGACTTAATAATTTCATCATTTTCTACTTTTTTATGGACTAGTACATTTGAAAGATTATCATGGGAGATGAGAGACTATGAATAGATGCTTATTATTGTCAATAATACAATAAAAAAATTACTATCTGGCAACCTTTGCGAAGGGTGAACTAAAATCCATTTATATAATACATAGATAGTTATGATCCATTAGTTCATAGAGATTTCATTGTACAATGAAAGAGTAAGAAGGTTATTGTGAGGGATCTGAAATTTTAAGACTCTAAAGAGTTCAACATTGTAGTTGCTAGCATATCTAAAAAAATAGCCAAGACCCATCAAGCGAGCAAATGTCAAAGAAAAGAAAACATTGACACTTTCGTAAAAGGATTTGAGAAGCTCATTAAATGATAATTAAGATTTCTCAAGGAGGATCTTCCTTAAATGAATTCAACTTCTTTCTCATTAAATATTTTACTATAAATGAGAAGCATAAATTATCTATCTTTTGTTAAATAACTTTCCCTTTGTAAACAATATAAGGCATAATTACCTAGTATGCTTTGCTTTGTACCTTTCAATATATAGAGAGAAATAAGTCATGAATGAGATTCTAGATAAGAAAAAATGGTCCACTACACCAAATTTTTATAATTTAACTTTATAATTGTGATAAATTCAATTCCTTACTTCTCAAATCCAACCATAAGGTGGTTGTTAATGAAAAAGTGCTCTTATTTTTAAATCTTACAAGAGGTCTAGTCTTGGTGAGGAAATTACAAATGATCCCACTAAATCTTCACTATTCCTACTTTTATCTTCTTTAAACTTATTAGACCTATAGGTAGAGCTAGTATTAGTAGAAGTCCTACCCCCTCTAATCTTAGTGTTGAGGTGATCCATCTAATGTTTCCCCTATTGATATCATTTCCCCTCCCTCTAATACAAAAGGAACATACCTAGATACCATTGGCTCTTCAATTGATTTTATTGATAACCCTCGATATAAGAATATATAAAAAACTACTAAAAGGAATAATAATTATATCAAGGAGACTATGGCCTAAAATGAAATCACTCAATGATGGTTTTAATCTTCAACATAGATTCCTAAAGTGGTTCAAGAATGAAGTTGAGAATGAAATTAAGGATGAAGAAAAATCATAAATAGGTGAATATGGATGTTACTAAAATTGAGATTAAAGTGAGATTGCTTGATAAGGATTGTACAAATACATTGCTTGGATTAAGATTCTATTTATATTGTAATAATATTTCTATCTCATGCATCTCAAACACTCTTAGAATGTGAATTTGGATTCCTATACTGTATAATTATAGAGGTATCTTCTATTTATATTCTAATGGTAACCTTGCCATTATTTTTCATATTCCATTTGCTTTAGACTCATTTAAAGTATTTTACCTTTCTTAAGTACTAGAAGAAGAATTTGAGAATCTTGTCATAAAAATGGGTCCCACATGTGTTAGTGGCTCCAAAATAGAGAACTATATTTAGGGATTTAATCCATAAGATAGTTATGAGTCAAACATGTCTTTGCGGTTTTATTTTGTATTTAGGGTCTCATTGATTGAGGCCATATGAAATCCATGTGAATTCATTGAAGTTAAAGGTGGGTATTGGATTTTTTCATATACTAAGGCCTTGGTCTACTATTTTGGTGAAAAAAATTATGGATTTTGTCTCTTTTCTTATGTATTAGTAGTATAAGATAGTTTAATATTATTTTTTGTAGTTTTTCTTTTCAATGGTGCGAAATTTAAACACAACAATGGAATGTGTGATTTTGAAGACATTCAAGCAACTGAAATACTCGACATTGTGTTTCCCAAATTTCAAACTGAAAGAACTTGTAAAACCCTCTACATTAAAACAAGGAGATTCAAATAAATGAAACCCAACACTGTGTTTCCCATTCATAATTATTTTGTACAGTTTTTTTATTGAAACCCAACACTGCGTTTCCCATTCAGAATTATTTTTTGCAATTTTTTTTTTCAATTGTGCAAAATTTTAACACAACAATGAAATGTGTGATTTTGAAGACATTCAAGCAACTGAAATACTCGACATTGTGTTTCCCAAATTTCAAACTAAAATAACTTGTAAAACTCTCTACATTTAAACAAGGAGATTCAAATAAATGAAACCCAACACTGTGTTTCCCATACAATATTAATCTGTACAGTGTTTTTATTGAAACCCAGCACTGGGTTTCCCATTCAGAATTATTTTTTGCCTTTTTTTATTTCAATGGTGCGAAATTTAAAAACAACAATGGAACATGTGATTTTGAAGACATTGAAGCAACTGAAATACTCCACATTGTGTTTCCCAAATTTCAAATTAAAACATCTTGTAAAACCCTCTGCTTGCAACAAAATTACCCGTCACCTCGATTTCATTTGTATTCTCCTCCAAATCCTCCACGTGCACTCCACACTTCAGCTTATTTGGTTGGTATTCTCCTCGAAGTTGTCTACGTGCACTCAGACCTTCAACTTTCCCTTTCAACGTGCAGATAGGAAACAAAACAAATAGTATTTTCGCCTTGCTTTTTCAAAACAAAAAATGCCCACGTCATTCCCTTCCAATTTTCCCACACCACACAAAAGAAACTTGCCTACGAAGCTAACTCACCCGCTTTTTTGCCTGAAAACGGATGGGAAAACGCACCTGACAGCGTCGTTAACTCCCGCCTGACCGTAGCTCGAACGTTTCATCTCATCCGTCGATTTCAGGCATCTGGTAGGCCTCACACTATGTCGTCTCTTCATGTTATGTATGTATCCATGTATGTTAATGTGTATGTTTTTCATGCGTTTTTTGATGTACATAGGCGAATTTTGTCTAGCAGTTAATCGGCTCCTATTCTCTCCCTCAATATTAAATTCTAAATTAAATCTCAAAATTATAATAAAAACAACCCCCAATTATGTAACCGTGTGAACATAATGTATCTTTTTATGCCATTGCCACCCTTGCATTACCAAGCACTCATACTCTTCCAATGGAATATTACGGACGTGGAGATGGCCAAAGCAGCGCAAAGCAACACTTACGCCCTAAATTTGGCTTTAATAATGATAATGGTGATGATATCGGCAGTATTTGGTGTGGAGGAGGCAGAGGCGCCCAACCCATCTCTGATTACAGGCTCTGCTTATATGGCGGCGGTGCCTTCTCTACCACCTGCTCTTGTTGGATCTCTCATGGCATTTTTTGCTTTCTTTTTTCACTGAGGTTTTTTTCCAATCAGATCTTTGTTATTATCTATGGCTTGTCATTTTCGGTCTACGTGTGTGATATTGTACATCTCCTTTGATGGTTGAGCTCGACCACTTTGTTTACTGGTTTGTACAAAAAAAAAAATTCCACAGATTATTGTTTAGCCATTCAAAAAATAAATGTATTTTCTCAAGCTTCTTGTTGTATGAATCTTGAGCCTCTTTTCTTAATATGGAAAATCTATTTTGGAAACCCTTGGCTTGGGCCATTAAGGTTCTGTTTCATTTTGTCTATATATATTTTTTTTAGAGATTTAAAGTTTTACACTCTCTGAATATTATAAAACTGATTTTTGAGATAAAAAATTGTGTAAGAGGGTTTTTTAATCTAAAAATTTCGATCACAGTGTCAATCTTCTGTATCATTTGTTATACAGGGTTTCCAGAAGTTTGTTTTCTAACTATTTTTTGGGAGGCTATTTTCTTACCTTTTACAAACGCTCACATTATTTTGATATTGATCTGGTGGCTTTTTATATAATTCTTACTCGTGATTTTGTGAATCAAATAGGTACCTCGATCTCGTATACTTTAAGTTAGGATAACACTGATATCAATTCCTAAGAGGCGTAGATGCTTCGACATCATTTAAAATCAAGTATTTCATTTAAACTCGTCAGATTATAAATTTTATTATCAGCTGAAAAAATTTATTTGCAGCTCTTGCCATGAAAATCATTTATTCAGTTAAACAAAAGGCATTGTAGGTGAAAAATGATTAATCCTACATAATTGTTGCAGCAGGTGTTGTAAATCACAAGTGATGGCATCACGTAGGTGAGTTACTCAAGCGTTTCAGGGCTAATTTTGAAGAAGATATTGTGTTTTGTAATAGATTTTTTATTTTGCAGGGTATATGAGCCCGACCTAGACGAGAATATAATGAGTTCATACTCATATGAGGAGGTTGTAACAATGCCTGCAACAATTTGTGGAGAAGCTGCAGGGGCAGAGGTGGCAGGGTACATGCTCTGCTTCCAAAGGGGTAGACTTACAAAATGCTTATCTATGATTTAAGGTGGAGCTTGTTACTGTGTTTGGGTTTCTATGGTTCACATCAATTTTTCCTCCTTTGTACTAAACCTTTAGGTTCTGTGTTAACTGTATTGATTTATAGTTTGGAGTCTTAGATTTAACTAAATATTAATAGTTTTTAATGTGTTTCAAAGAATGTATCTAATTGATCTAATTTTGAATGCATGAATTGTAGTTCTAACCATGTACTGAATTGGGGAATGCTTTTCCTATTCTTTGGAGATTGGAAAAGGTTTTATTTTAAATCAAGGTGTATATAAGTATCCTTGAATTTGATTGTAGGGATTTTTTTGCTTTTGAGTGTTTCATTTTCAAATTTTATTTGGTAATAAATTATTGTGATCAATTGGGATTCTATCTTTTTGTCTTTTTGTTGTATGTTTGTATTTAAGTAGCAATCAATCAACAATTAACAAATTGATATTTATTGTCAAATAACACTTTGAGAATATTATTTGATGCAACCATGTTGATTTCACCTAGGTTCAACAATAGTGAGTCAACTCAACAACATTTATTGCCACCCTTCTTCTTTTTATCATTATTGTTAACTAAGTCCTTGGCTTGACTAAGTTATACACAAACTTCAATCCTTGCATAGTAGGCCCCACAATGCTTCTTAGTACCACCATTGTTTTCCTTGAAATACCCTGAAGTCAACATGTATTTTAGGTACTTAAAATCAAACTCTACTTAAGATAGAATCGTGAAAATTAGGACAAGCATGTCCTTAGAAGGCTGCTTGTTGTGATTATGTGCCAAATATCCAACTCATCTACTTTTGATTGTCTTATCAATTTGATCTTAAACTTGGTATCATGTTCTTAGTTGCAAGGCTATATATCTAGCAATGTTATATAATCATTTTCAAACTATACAACCCCAATTCATCTTATTTTCATTTAAGCATGTATTTAATTTCAATATCAATTAACTCACTTTAATTGTTTATCAAACCCAACTTATATACTTAGAGTGTTATTATATTTAAGATATTTAATACTTTCAAAGGTCTTTTTATTTCCAAGCTCAACAATAATACCTTATGAATATATATATAAATTCATTTTCAAAATGTTATTTTTCTTATTCTTAAAAATAAAAAATATTCAACATATAAAAATATATAATATTGTAAAAGGAAAATAAAATTTCTTTAAGGCTTAACCTATACTATTTCAAGTAAATGTAAACAAATGAGCACAAATCAAATTAAATTAAATAATGGTAGTTGGAAAAGTAAATGCAAAGAAGAATGACGCTACTTACTCTATAACCAAAGAATGAGACTTTGATGAAGATTTAAGATTATGTGATAAGTTGTAACCTTGACCCCCTCAATGCTAGGTGAGGGGATTAAAAGGGTCTATAAATAATTTGGTGATTGCATAACATTATTTCCCCATGTTCTCTTATGGGTTGGTTGTGTGGTTGAATTTTAGTGTAGGATTCTTTTGTCTTGTCGGGTTAACATATTTTAGCTTTGTAATAGATTTGTTTAAGCCTTGTTGTGTTTGTTGCCTTATGGTCATAGTGATTTTATTTGAGGGAGAGGCTCTTTTCAAAACCTTCCTTTTACCCTTTATATCAAAAAATTGTATAATATTATTCCTTTCATAAGGTACACCCTATGACATCCTTACAAATGTTTCTAATGTGAAATGGCTAGCATGAGATATTGTTTTGTAATAAGCCCATTCCATGTTTACCGTGTTTCCTTTGTATACAAATTTAATAGTTGATGTAAAATAAAAGGAAAAAAATTACATTGTTTAATCCAAGGCCACTTAAGCAATATGTTAACTCTATTAGAGGACATGGCATACAAACTGGAACATTTTGGGTCTAACTTGTATTTGTACAAATGTTATATCGACATGTTGAATGAACGAGGAGCTTAGTAGATGATGAGTATTTTAAGTTGCATAATATGTTTAATGGACCATGTTTGTGGGATGTGCATAAAAAATGTAATACATGGTGAAGTATGAGGAGAGGAAGATGTATCATTATAATCCATATTTCCTACAAAACTATGACCATGTGGTATGTTCTCATGTTTCACATTAACATCATTCACCTCAACATTGTATGAATGGTGTAGAAATGGATTAGTGTATATATGTAATTGACTATTAGTGGGTGTAGTTGACGGATTTCCCTTATCATTAGTCCCTTCAACTTTTATTGTGATGGTTTCAATGAGCTCTTGTACATTGTGCTTAATACCTATGTGTTTTTGTATGATGATCTTTAACTTGATGATAATTAAAAAATAATTTCAACCATTATATGATTCAGGAAGTGTTTTTTTGGCATCTAGTGGAAAAATAGGGGGAGTGTAAGTAAATTAGCACTCAACAAGCTTTGAAGTATATCATTTATGATTTATTGAAGTTTAACTTCCTAAAGAATCTGGTTTAAATGAAGGAAATGAATAAGTAGTAGCAACTTGGTGCATATTTTCTTTCAAATCGTTACCCTTCAAAAATTATTGGAATTTTTAAAATTAGAAGGGTAGGAAGATAGATATGATGATGAAGCACATTTAATAGTATTTGGTATTAAAATTTTAACCTCAATATTCTTCAAATATGTGTAAATATATAAATGATGAAAAGCTACTTAGGTGCACATTATTTTTTATCACTAGAAGTAATCCATCAAGAAACATTATTTTTAATTCTTTGTCATCAAATTGGTGTTTTAGTTTGCCACACAAAGATTGAAACTGAATAACAGAGTTTTGATTATACGGGAAAAACAGGTTTTGAAGGGACCCGAAACCCTTTACAACATGAGATACAAAATGTTGCTAAGAAGATAGGCCTAAAGATACTAGCAATAGACCATCACCAAGAAAACAAGACAAACACAGTGCTGGTCAAAAGATTAAACAATAAACCAACAACAACACTCAACAACAACAAAATAGAAAAACAATAAAAAGACTACCGAGACCCAACAATAATAAAAAAACAAAAAAAGAGAACCGAGCACTATTTCATACTGCTTAAGGTGTTGGCCACCTCAATCTCCTCACTTTGTGTATATCAATCATATCCAGAAGATCCTTCTTCTTGGCTTCAAAGGATCTTTTCCAATCAACCGACCCTTTAGCAGCAAGGCCTTTGGTGTCATCTTTCGCTCCTTTTTTTCCCTTACCCTTAGCCGCATGCTCCTCTATTAATTCAATGAAATACAATTGATCCCCCCTTAATTCACCAATCTTTCTGAACAAGACTTCCAAGGAGTCCACACTATTTTTTACAAAAATATGGCATGCATGCAACAACTTCTTAATGTCTACATTGGTGCTTGCAACCTTGGCTTCCAACCCAGCCAACCAATCATCACACAAAGATTTGAAATCCTGGAATGAACCCTCTAGGTCCACAATTCTATCAATCAAAATGTCTAACACTGAGCTTTTCAGAACATTCTTCAAGTTCTCCTTCAAACTCCAAATTTTAATGTTATCTTTATTGAACTCCTAAAGAGTCCACTTATGTAGTTTAAAATTTTTAGTGGCCTCGGTCCTTGCCATGTCCAGCAGCTCAAACATTGAGGGAGACTCATCATTTAAATAAGAAAAGTCCTCAGAGAGGGGATCTACCTTTAGGGGTTTTGATTTAGCGTTCATCTTCTCAGATTATTCCTTAACTTGACCCTTATTTTCATCTTGCATACCATCATTGGTTAAGTTCTAAATTGGTGAGTCCTCAATATCCATAGCCTTTTCTCTAGCAGCCTTTTCCTCATTTGGCACCTTGGCATCCTTAGCAAGAACATTCGAGACCTGGTTTTTCAACTTAGCTATTCACTTGGATGACCTCCTTGGCTGGTCCTTGGCTTCCAAGATTGGCACATTCTCTTGCAAACCCTCCTTCTTTCATCCATCATCAATTTCAACTCGGCCAGTAGCCAACTCCACCCTCCTGGGAGAGGAATCATCTAAACCCACCTTTGTATCCTTTCTATCAGAGAGAATAAGGTGCTTATGAGCATGACTATTTTAAGGCCACCCTTCTTTTTTTCGAGGAGGTGGCCTCAAGGGATGAAGGACCCTCCTCATCCTCTTCTTCCCACTCTTCATCTTTGGCATTGCTGATATCTAAACTAGAAGAAACAAACCCTTCACTCAGAGTTTTCTCCATACCCATAATAGTAGGGGTAGAGAGAAGAGACTTAACATGCTCCATGATTAAAAGGACTAGAGCCTTCACATTTTTTAAATTTGCATACACTGAAATCTCCATGGACGATAGCAAAAAAATAAAAATGAAACAAACAATCCGTGTTTGAAGTGATTTAAAAGAGTGAAATGGTGACCCAAAATACCAGTAAACCTGCCTTCCAACGTCACATAACAAATTATTACCTCAGCCACCTCTGCCCAAAAATTCTTGAGAGACTTGCACGCATGGCCCTAGCTCTCCATCTTAATCAACTTCTTCCTCTTGTCATCTTTGAAAAACTAGGCCATCACATCCTCATTACTCTTCTTGTCATTGTAAAAATTATGGCCAACCATCGACATCCCTATCATAGAAGAAATCAAATCCTCATTCACCTCCACTTCTAGAGCCTTTATTTGAATCTTATGGTTATGCCAATAGGAAACAAACTTCGTCGAGGCATTTGGGTCGTGCCCATGCAATCTTTCCAGAAACGCTGTAAAATTCACATGACGCAAAATCTTCCAAAGCTTCTTTTTCTTCCTTAGACCCATGCAAGAGTGTGGCTCAATTCTACTTCTGTTGCCACCCACTTCTTTAGACACTCGAAGAGGTAAACCCTTGCGAAAATCACTCAAATGAATGTTAATAATCTAAATGAAACCCACAAAGCATGTGAGTCAGAATAAGTTACTTAAGCTTAAATGCTTCCACTGAATCATCTCAACCCACACCATCATTTCTCATTAAACTCCTAGCTTTCTCAAAAATGATTGATCCCTCCTCCCACACACAAAACTCATTTAATCTGACAACCTCATTAGCAAAAATATTTTCCAATGAGTTTCCCTCTCAGAAGATGTAAGATACGCGATGTAATACCCCTCCATTTTGCTTCTTGTGTATTTGCTTTATGCTATGTTTGGGATGCAGCTACTATTATACTGGACACACCTGGTTGTTTGTGTTTTGATCGCTACTATTGAGCGACATTGATTATTGTGTGATGTGGATTATCTGACTATTGTTTCACATGCATTATGGATTATTGATGTTAGTAGAGTTAGCTTGAGATATTGTATTATGTGATTTCTGATTATGATGTAATTTCAGTCTTTGATGAGTGGATTGGTGAAGAGGACGGTTTCTCATCACTCGCTTGCGAGCGCCCTACGAATCCGTGATTTCTTCTTCACAGTGTGTATTATATACTGGATATATTGTATAATGTTATTTACTTGGTTTCAGGTTGCAGGTACATGACATCGACTCCACCTGGTTTCACAGGTTTGAGCGTGTCGATCCAACGGTTATGTTGAAAGGGAGATAGTAACTAGGTAACATGTGTCAGGTCTATGCCCTAGCCTTAGTGTGTCGATAGTCATGTTTTGTGAGTCATAATTATTTGATTTAATGTTATGTGATTTTATTAGATGCATTATTATTTGTTTAATGTTTAGAATAATTGCATTGGAAAAGTAGTGATTATTTTAATATTAAATTTAAAATTATGCTTTGATGTTTGTTTAGAAGTTTTTAATGAAATTTAATTTAATGAAATTTTAATTTATTTAATTAATTAAATTTTAATCTCAAAAGGGTTAAATTTAGTTATTAAATAATGAAAATTGATTAATTAAGTTTATTAAATTAAATTAAATTAAATTAAATTATGAGAAATTGAAAAGAAATGAAAATTGTATTTTATTTCAATTTTGTGTTTTCGAAAATGAGAAAAGAAACTAAATATCTAATTCTCTACTTTGCATGCAAAAGGGAATTAGGGTTAGATTAGATATTTTTAGTTTAATGTGAATGCATGTTTCAATTTTTGAGAGAGAAGTTTTTGGAAGGATTGATATTTTCAGAGGAATTTGGGAATTTTTGAAGAAATTGCACAAGTAGGGTTTGAATCAAATTTTGGATTTTGGAATTGGAATTGGTTGCACTTTTGAGGAAAAGCTTGGAGGAGGCTTCTATCAAGAAATTTCATCATCTTCTGTAGCATCATATTCCAGGTTTTATATTTGATGTTTATTTCAATTTTTAATTTAATGGTTGAGGAAATTTCGATAAATTTACTGTAGGAGATTATTTAGTATACAAAACCGTACATCCATTGTTTAAATTTCAATTTAAAATGTTCTCAAACATTTAGGATTAATTGTTGAAAATCTACTTTGAAAACAATCAGATCTGTATTGCAAACTTAAACCCTGTAGAAAATTTCATTGAAAAACAAACAAAAAATTAGTTTTGTACAAAGTTCTTTGTTTAGATTTTTCAAAAATCTGAAAGAATAGATTGTGGGAAAATAAAATTACATCTTTTGGAATTTGTGATGAAATTCTGGAAAAATTTAGTTAATTTCTTTATTACTGTTTTTTTTTTAAAATACTTTTCTCAATTTTACCAGTCATGGAAATTCTAGTAAATATATATATATATATATATATTTATATATATATAAACTTATATATATTATATCGAATTGCATATAATATATATAATGTATATATAATAAATTTATATAATAAATCTTTGATTTAAACACCTGTCAAAATTCCCATTTTCAAAATCCGCACTCTGTTTAATGGCGGAAGGTACTTTTGGGTATCTGTGTTTTATTTAAAAAAAATATATTAAAAAAAAATTAATAAATTTAAAGTGGACGGATGGGGAGGTCAAACCCCCACCATCGCACGCATCCCTATGGGATGGTCGCATCTGCCATGGGCAGTGCGCCCACCTTTTGGGGGATGCACTCCCCATGGGAGGTGTGGCCTCCCCACTAAGCGCCGGTGACAGTCATGGTACCAGCGGTACCGTCCATCAGATGGTGTACCGTCTGGTCCCATCACTGTCACAGTACCCTGTTCCTTTGTTTTTTTCTTATATATGTTGTTTTTTTCTTTTAAAATGCGAATTTTTATATGTACAGTTTAATCTATAATTCGAATTTAGGAAAAAATTCATTATTGAATATATATAGTAAATATATATATAAATACTGTGTATTTGGTTTATTAAATAATAATTATATTCTGTATGAATATAATATAAATATATATATATACAGTATGTATATATAAATATATTTTATATGAATATGTGAATGAGTTATTTAATTTAGTATTCTATTTTTTTTTTGAGAATTATAGATTTGGTTTGATTAAATGGGGATGAGATTATCTTCAGTATTAAACAAATATAAATATCTAGATAATAGTCAATTTATTTATTTATTTATATTTAAATGTGTACCTGATTAAGAGTTTGCATCTATTATTTAATTTGTGAATATGAAAGAAGTGGATAAGTTAGTTAAGATTTCTGAAAGAGACATTTCTTCCATAAGTATATTTGGTTCAAATGCAAATTTGATATCTTGTATTGTTTAAATTGAATTTATTATTTCCTTGTAAAAGTAGAGGTAATAATTCAGTTTATTATTTATTTTACTGAAGCAATTGGCTTTTTACTGAAAAGTATTAGTTAGGGAGATGGATTTAATATATCCAAATATAGCTTGATTTCTTGTCTTTGCTTAATGTTAATATTTTTTTTCCCGTATGTTGATTGCTTGGGAATGGGTAATCGTGTTCTGTATTGTAAAGTCTTCCAAAGATTGTGGGTCATTCCCTTGTTAAATTAATGATCGGTTTTTCCTTGGGTAGTGTTGTATGAGTTTGGTTTCCTCCAAGTGTTGGAGTGGATTTTCCTTATAGTCATCTCCTAGAATAGGAGAGATCGTGTAGTTCAGTGTTGTAGCACTTGAGTCACCCTTGGAGTCTAGATTTGTGTAGTGAGTTATCCATTAGAGGAGTGGATTTTGCTAGGGGCCGGAGCCCAAAGAGGTAAACCGGGTAACCTTCAAAAGTGTTTTTAAGAAGTGATAATTAAAGCAAAGTACTTAAATGACTAGGATGCATTCACATTAACCAAGATAAAATTAACCTCACTCGTAGACACAAGGGCTTGTTTAGACTTGGGGTGAGTGAGCAGGCCTGGAATGGCAAGGTCAACTAGCTTGTCCATACGAAAGGTAGTTGATTCCGCTTGAGTGAGTATGAGGGCCGGGATTCGGTTGAGGTCACCAGGATTACCGGAGCCTATGAAGGATGCCTAGAGGAGATCTCATGACGCACCTTGCGATGACACTCTATCTAGGATAACCTTGATTATATGTTGTGTGTATGGTTTCTTTAGCACACTTGATTTTATTATGTCTGGAAGCAATGTAACCATGTTAGTGTTAGATTTATATTGTGCATATGTATGGTTGAGTCAGTTTCTTCAGTTAGTCATCCTTTGGTTAGAGGTAGTAGATTTCTTGTCCATGTTGTATTTTTACTATCTCCTAGCATGGGGGGTGGGCCTTCGGGTACCACTAGGTTGGGTAGAACATGCACCAAAACCGTTGGGTCCCCCTTTGTTCTTTAGTTCATGGAAGCGTGACATCCAGTTGGAAAACTCATGGATATTGTTATTCTCTTCTTGTACTATTGTAATTCTTCTTGTTATCAGTTGTATTTACCCCACTTGTTGTTATGAGGTGGATCTTGTAATTATTATACTTATGTATTTTGACTCATTCTAGGAATGAGGATTGTAATCTTGTAATGGTTTATGTAATGGAATTATGTGATGGTTAATCTATTCTTATCTTGTATTTACTTATTTTAAATGAATGTCATTCTTCAGTTATTTAATGCAATGTAATTTAGATGATGTATGTTAATGGGAATTAAGTAATCTCAGTTACGTAGCCTTAGGGGAGGTTTTCAATTATAGGTGAACATGTATGATTAATTCAATTTAAATAAAAAAAAAATTAGTACGCATTTGTAGTGAATTGAAACTTCCTCTAGGGTTGCGTGGCGGGGCATTACACGCGAGTCTCTTTACAAGAACTTAACGTGATTATACTATCTTTAATTAATTGCTCAAAATTCCAACTTGACATATGGGTGCCACGTAGATAATCAACTATGTTTAAATATTCACCTTCAACCCATAATTTGTTATATCCCCTTTCCACAAAAAAATTTATGCTTGTAAATGTAGCCTCCGCCTTGACACAGTGATTGGTCTGACTTCCCAACGAGAGTGCCACTACACCTAAGAGTATGCCATCTTCATTCCTTAACAACCCCCACAATCTGTAGGCCCTAGGTTACCCTTTGTTGCCCCATCAAAATTAACTTTAACCCTCCCTGGAGGAGGTGGTTGCCACTTAGTATTCAATCTATCATTCAAACTGGACTTAGAGTTCACGACAGGAATGGAAGGGATCTTCCAGTTAGAAATCATCAAAAGGTCATAACCAGCCAGAAATGTGGCAAGAACACAATGAGGAGAATCAAGATTAATGATAGAAAAATTCTCCAGTATCGCCTGACGAATCTTGATGCAGAGACGGCCAAATTTAATATTAGAGTCACAAAATATTTTATTATTTCATTCTTTTCATAGACCCCATGCAATGTGTGGGGCCATGAGATCCCAAAGCCCATAGAGAATAGGAGAAGTGGAGGGGCACTTACACTAGTCAACAAATTTGTCAAGGGAGTTTGGTAAGACCCAAACCAGATTCCATAAACCAAGAAATTTACTCCAAAGCATAGAGGAAAAATTACATCCAAAAAAAAAAATGGAAAGCACTCTCAGCATCAACTTCACAAAGAACACATCTATTAGGAAGATCAAAGCCCCTTTTACAAAGATTATCATGTGTTAATATTTTACCTTGCATAAGAAGCTAGAAGAAAACATTCACCTTGGGAATCAACTTCTTGTTCCATAAGCTTCTCCAAAAGGGAATAGAACCAAGCTTATCGAGTGAATTAATAAGGGTAGAAGCTACAAAAAAATCACCATTACCACAAGGGGCCCAAACAACTCTGTCTGACCTAGGAAAGATGGGGTTGCAAACATTGCACAAGAAGTCCTTAAGAACCTTCAAAGACGGGTCCCAATCCTGGAAATTTTCCACTCCCCATTATAAAAATAATCTACCACTCAATTGCCAAAAAGACGTTTGCAAATAGGAACTATGGGAGAGGCCCAATGAAGATTGATCAAAGGTTTCAAGCAACTCCAAGTATCCTCCCAGAAAGGAATTCTAGTACCATCACCCAACAACCATCTAACACCATTAGCAAGCAAATCCCTACAAGGAACAATATTCCTCCAAAAGCAAGAACCAGGAGGAATATCATCTGAGGTTAACAAGTTCCAAGAATAACATAGTTATTGATAAGTGTTTTTTTCTTTTTTTCTTTTTAAGTTTAGTAATGCCATTAAAAATAATATTCAAACCATAGTATATGAAATTTTTATAAGAAAGTATTAGGAAGATCATCAAAGCCCTTGATTGATTTTGGAGGTAATAAATTAAACTATTGAATAGACTAATCCTTTAGGATTTTTGGGAACAACTTAGCTAAAATCAAATCATCATAAGAAAATTCAATACATGTTATTGTAAATGATTGTAAATGAACATTAGTGTCTCCTTTTTCCATTGTACATCTCAAAGAAAGGAGCCACAAATCCTGTAACCTATCTAATTCCTAATAATTTTTTATGTAAAGAATTCAATATAATATCTAATGCCCAAATTCAATATTTTTGAAATTAAATTGAATATAATGAATAAATCAATAATTGTATTCAATTACACTGGATTATGCAAAGAATAAATCATTAATTTCACTTCATTACATAGTAAATACAAAAAAGATTTTAATTTTTTTATTTATTAGATAATTAATCATGCAATTTTAAATACTTATCTTTTTGAAATGTGTATATAATCCCAACAATTGGTTGGAGTGGATTTCGGATTCAATATCTTCTGTTTGTGAGCAATCTAGGAGGAACAGGTTCTTATCCAAAACCAAACCATATGCCTCTCAAGCATCTACACAACATGCTCTAAAGTACAAGTACCTAACATGCACAATAGCCTTGGCTAGGAAAATCCCAGGTGCACTTTGTACCCTGAGTTAGACACACTCTGTGTGCCCCCTTCTCCAATGCCCACAACCTGCTAACCTAATGCAGGAGCATCTTGGGTTGTGAGAGAAATCTTGCATCAACCAAAAGAATGCATTTTAATGTTTATATTTTGCTAAGGTTTGGTGAGTGGTTTATTTAATATGGTAATTTGAAAGGTTGGAATAAAATAAATATTAAATTATGACCCTTTTATTATTTTATTGCAAATTTCGGGAGTTAAGATAATTTAGGAGGGAACTTTGAGAAATTGTCAATTTTAAAAATTAGCAAAAATGGACTTGGACATGGTTTTGAAGGGAGTCATAAGTTTTAATGATGTATTTAAAATTTTCCTAAAATTATCTATGCAAAAGTGTGTGCTCAAGGTGAGTTGGCAGGAGTTACATTGGAATAACTCCCCTAAAATCAAGGAGTGGACTCCCATTTTGGCAATTTTGGTGGGAGTGGATTTATGAAATCATTTTCTATATTATGGAAAGTTTTTAGGATGGATTTCTGGAGGTTTCTTCCCATATTGGCCATGAATTCTTTTTGGATAAGTTTTTGGAGCTTGTCTTTGAAGATTACAAGCAATTTGGTTGTGTTTTAGGAGCCATTCTTCGCTAGAATGAAAAGGTTGTCGTTGCAGCCATAGTTATTTTCTCAGGAGGATTGTGGATATAGTTATTGAAGGTTTATTGCAGGTTTTAGGATTTTTTTGCAGCAACAATTTTTTTGGTAAATCATGATTTATTGCAGCATAAGTTTTCAGATGAAGTTTGTAGGTTGAAAGAGCTAGAAATTGGTGCAAGAAGAAATTTTAAGGGAGATAAATTTGAATATGATTTTCGCTTAAATATTTCAATTGTATATTAGATTGTAATCATATTTTTAGTACTTTTCATCAGCCCATATGGCTGCATAATCATTAAATTTTGGTTATGCTATGTAACTCTTGAATTTCCAAGAGATTTAGAATGAACAAGAATGAATAATTCTTGCAGATTTTTGTTGTTGTTAGAAAAAAATTCTTAGTGCATCTTCTATTGTTTGGGAGTTTATGTTAGAGGGTTGGTTTCCCTTGTCATTAGTGGTATCAGAGCAGGATTTCTTGTGTGTGCAGATAGGTCACCGAACGTGAGGCAGTTTGCATTAGGACCTGAGGGTGAGTGTGTGTGGTGTGTAGACAGATCACCGAATGTGAGGCAATCTACACTTGAGAGGTTGAATTTTGAGAGTATGTGGCAAGTAAGGTTGCAGCAACAACAAAAGAGTTTAGTGAAATGGAAGAAATTGAAAAAAGGGAAAACCAAATTTCAGCAATTGAGGATGTTGCAGTTAAAAAAAAGTATGTAGTGATGTATGGGGATCCATTGTTCGATAAGGAACCTAATGAATACCAAGAGTTTCTTGAGGAAGAGATCACAAAGATAGATAATTTTTTCAATGCAACAACAAAGATAGTAGCATTCAATAATGAAGAAGAAGATGTTGTGACAAAAAAGTCATCGAGGTAAAATCTGGTTTTTATGAGTTTTATAATGTTGAATTTGTAAAGGATTTGCATTGTGAGATGAGAAAATAGTTAGAAAAGAAAAAGGATTGTGAGGATCCAGAGTGGTATATAGATGTATACTTGCAGGTAGAGGCTATGGAGGAAGCTACAAGAGAGATTTAGTGGAGGTGGTCAGTTTGTGGTGGGTTGAATCCTACACAACTAGAGAGGAGAATATATGGTATTAGGAGGATGGTACATGGTGGATACAAGTCCATGAGAGGAGAGATGAATGGAGTGCAAAGATGTCAGAGAAGGAGGTTGCTTGTTCCAGCTAAGTGTTGGAAGAGGAGAAAGAAGAATAAATCAAAGGTACCAATTTCAGTGATGGAGTTTTTTGAGGATTGCTTGCAATTCGAAAGAGTGGTACTACTACTTAACTCCATTTTATGAATCCATATTCACAAAAAATTTCCTACCTTGGGTGTTTGATGCAAGAGCATCTGGGGTGTAAGGTAATCTTGCATCACCAAAAATATTAATCTTTTAGTTTTTGTTTATTTTTAATAAGAGCTTAGGGGTTAGGAGAATAATATTTTAATTTGCAACAATGTAAAATCCCTTGGTGTGAAATCGTAAATGTAAATCAGATGGGAAATAAGTCTTGGTAAAAAAGTGAAAGCATCTTGGAGGGGAATATCCCTTTTGGGTGTCCACTTTTGGAGAAGGTCAAAAAGTCTTGTTTGTATATACATGTGTCATAAAATTTCATAAAATGGGCTGCAAAATAATCTTGCAGGTTTCTTGCATGTATTTTCATGTTGGCCACAAGCTTTGCATGTTGTTGCATGTCTAGGGTCATATCTCTGAGACCCAGTCTTAGTAAAATGACCATAACTTTCTCATATGACAACGAAATTAAGACTTTAAAAATGATTCAGAAAGCTGGAAATAAGGTGCACAAAATATAGATAACCATTTTAGAAAATTAAGACTAATGATGGAGCAGTGATAGGAAAAAGTGATGGGTTTTTTTTTGTGGTTTTGGAAAACCATAGTAGTTTCCCTAAGTCACAAATCTATATATTCGAGACTTGTCATTTGGGAAAGCGGCTTTTGGAGTTTTGTATGTGAGATGGGGAGATGTTGTTGGATTGAAGAGAGGATTCAAAGACTCCATTGTTGCAGATTTCTATTTGCATAAAATCCCATGGTTTAGGGAGCTAGTGAGCTCCATATTTGGAGAGATAGTGAGCTAGTGAAATTTGTGTGAAGGGATCTTGAGAGCTTCAGCTAAAAGAAGGTTGGAAGAGACCAATAAGAAATTTTTTGTTGTAGGTTTGAAGTTATGCTAAAACAACAAGAAGATTCATTATTTTATGGTTTGTTTGCAATAATGACTTCTAATGATGAATGCAGGTTGAAGGAGCTAAAATCTTGTGAAAGAAGTTAGATTGAAGGAGATCAATTTGGGATTGATCCTTGCTATTTTGTGTTAGTCATATTTAAGATTTTTAATGATTTTCACTAGCTCATATGGCTACACAACCATTTAGTTTTATTTATGTTATGTAATTCTTGAATTTCAAAGAGATTTTGAATGAGCAAAGTATAAAACTTATTGCATATTTTTGTTGTTGTTGCAAACAATTGTTGAGTACATCTTTTTTTGTTGATATTTTATGTTAGAGGGTTGGTTTCCCTTGTCATCATAACCCAAAATCTCACTCTCCGTAATCTTTCTAGCAATTTCTTCTTTGTTTTCCCACTTGCACAATAATCCATTTATTCATGGGTTTTAAAACATCCAAAGGGCGGTTCCAACCGACACCTGCCTTTAAAATAATATACATTTATTTTTAATAGTCATCCCATAAGATAATTACATGATTAATTTATTGAGCTTTTTTTTGAATATATATATATATATATATATATATATATATATTTACTCTACATTTCTTTTACGGGAAAAAAGTCTTGTAACAATTCCCCCCTTCTAATTAGCTACTACCCTCAAGAGCATGAAGAGTCTTTGCATCATGGCACACACATATAACAATATTTTAGTTAAAAAAAATATAGATATTGATCTTTAATAAATCAAAATTTTCCCAAGTAGCACTATCAATATCACGATGACTCCATTTAACTTTTACTTCATCTATAACTCTATTTCTTAATATCCTAGATCTTTTTTCAATTATTATTTTTGGTTCAATTTTAAATTCACAAGAAGGTTTAGTAGAAATACTTTTCCAATCAATAACGTGATCCACATTATATACATATTTCTTAAGTAAACTCACATGGAATAAATACATCATCGATTTATAATTGAGGAGGTAGGGCAAGTCTATAAGAAACATTACCTATATTCTCTAATATTTAAAAAGGCCCACAAAAATGAGGAGCTATTTTAGAATATTTACCAAGTTTCAAGGAACTCCTTTTGGGTTTGACTCACAGAAAAACATGTTCACCAACCTCAAAATCTCAAGTAGACCTCTTAGAATCAGCCAAACTTTTATACCTATCTTGGGTAGCCTTCATATTTTGTTTGGCTTTATTAATAATGTCTTCCATCTCTAACAATTTTTCATTCTCATACCAAACCTTATGGACAAGATCAAACCATGAAATGGCTGTATTAAAATTTTGACCATAAACAACTTCAAAAGGTGACATCTTAATGGTTGAATAATATCCTTGATTGTAGGAAAAATCTACTAAGTGTAAATAATATTCCCATGACTCAGGTTTATTCATGGTATACATTCGTAACATATCCTCTAAGATTCTATTAAATCGTTATGTTTGGCCATTAGACTCAGAATGATATGCAGTACTAAATTTCAATTGAGTACCTAACTCTGTAAAAAGATATTTCCAAAAGGAAGAGGTAAACCTAGGATCTCGATTTGAAATAATGTTCTTTGGAATACCATGTAACCTAAGAATCACTTTAGAAAAAATGTGGGCAATATAAGAAGAAAAGGATTTTATTTTGATAAGTAGAGAATGTGCTAATTTTGTTAATCTACCTACCACTACAAGGATAGAATCATGACCTTTATGGGTACGAGGTAATCCCATGATAAATTTCATACTAATTGACTCCCATTTCCAACTTGGGATAGGTTAAGGTTGTAAGAGACCAAGGGACTTACATTCTTTGCTTTTACCTTTTGATAACTTAAACATTGTTGGACATACCTGTACAAATATCAGTCTTCATTTGAGGTCAAAAGTAATCTATCTTGATTAAGATATAGGTTTTCTAGAATCCAAGGTGTCTTGCTATAGGTATATCATGAGAATCTTTCAATATTTGTGACTTAAGGTTAGGTATATTAGTAATACATATTCTTCCTTTGTAGTACATGAGACCACTGCTACTTATAAAATAATGTTCTAGTCGATCTTTCAAATGGACATTAGAGGACAAATTTTGGAGACCTTCATAAATTACTCAAAAATAGACATCGCTAGGTAGCTTGGATTTTATATCTTGCTCACTTCTTTCTAGGGTCAAGGCATTTGCACATAGTCATTTTTGACTTAAAGCATTGGCCACTACATTTTATTTCCCAAGAACATATTGGATGGTGAAATCATATTTAGTTAAAAATTCCATCTTTCTTCATTGTCTCATATTAAGGTGAGGTTGAGTAAATATGTGTTGGAGACTACGATGGTCAGTTTTTAATATGAAATTATTCCCTAATAGATAATGACACCAAACCTTTAAAGCATGGATAATGCCTAATAATTGAAGATCATGAATATGGCAGTTTCTTTCAACAGGTAATAGTTTTCTTGATTCAAAACATACTACTCAGTTATCTTGCATTATAACACCTCCTATACGTATACCACAAGCATCAGTAATTACAATAAATGGTTTACTAAAATTTGGAATGCAAAGAATAGGTGCAAAAGTTAATAAAGATTTTAATGTGTTGAAAGCCTTTTCACATTCTAGAGTCTAATTATAACTTTGTTCTTTCTTAGTTAGATCAGTCGATAGTGCAACTATTTTGGAATAGTTTTTAACAAAATGATGATAAAACCTTGATAATCCTAGATTTTTTTTGACTTCATGAGCATCCTTTGGAATGGGCCAATCTTGAACTTCCTTAATTTTTGTAGGGTTGGGTGAAATCCCCTTCTTAGAAACTACATGCCCTAGGTAAGATACTTTTGATTTGAAGAATTCACTCTTATTAAGTTTGGCATATAAATTATTCTTTCACAAGGTTTCTAGTACCATCCTAAGATGTTGTTCATGCTCTTCCTCATTCTTTGAGTGTATTAAGATATCATCTAAAAAAATGATAATGAATACATCTAGAAATGGTTGGAATATGTCATGCGTCAAGGTCATAAAGGTTGCAGGTGCTTTGGTTAGACCAAAAGACATCACTACAAATTCATAATGGCCATATCATGTTCAAAATGCTATTTTGGGAATGCCAAATTCATTAATGCGGATTTGATGGTATCCCAATTATAAATTGATTTTGAAAATAAAATTGACACCATGTAATTGATCTAGAAGATCATCAATTCGAGGTAAGGGATACTTATTCTTTATGGTTAAATAATTAAATTATCGACAATCTATGCATAACCTCATGCTACCATCTTTATTTTTGACAAATAATACTGGTGCACCCCAAGGAGAGACACTTGGTCTAATTTTTCCTTAAGTAATTGTGTTAATTGAATTTTTAGTTTTGTTAATTCAGGGATAGATTGATGATAGGGAGCTCTAGAGACAGGTTTTTCCCCAGGGACCAAATCAATTGTATGTTCTATGGATCTCTTAGGGGGTAGACTGTCTAAATCCTTAGGAAAAAAATCTTTGAATTCTTGTACTATAGGTTTGATATTGATATCTAACTTAAATTTATCACCTCTTTGGAAAAGCATAACACAAAATATTATGCAATTTTTTCTAGCACTACGCTTGACTTGCATGGTGAAATGGTTTTAATGTGAAGAGGCCTTTTCTCCCCCTATAAAATGTGACATGTCCCCATGTTATATTTTAGGATAAATTGTTTATTTTCATAACTTAGGAAGGAATTATTTCTCTCTAACCAACTCATACCCAAAATAGCATCATATTTTCCAAGATTCAATACATGGAAATTATCATTTGTTAAATGGTTGTCTAACTCAAATTTTAGGTTATTAATAATTGTGCCAATTTGTTTGATTATTCTACCATTTTCCCTTTCTATAGCTAAAGGTTCAATAAAATCAGGTGCAATTTTTAGTTTAGAGACAACTTTAGGATAAATGAAATTATGGATACTACAAGAATCAACAAGAAAATTAATAGGATAACCATGTATAAAGCCCTTATTTTTTATTAAAGAGGGTTGATAATGTACCATACCCGTGTCCACAGTTGCATAAATCTTCATGTTGGCTTGTGAAGGAATATTGGACGGGTTGTTATATTTGTTTACATATTGTTCTTGTTATTTTTGAGGACAATCTCATTGGATTTTTTTCTCACCACATGTCCAACATCGTATCTATGTTCTATGCTTATTGTGATTAACCACATTTGTTGCTCGACAATAAAAAGGTCTTTGGATTGAATCCATTTTTTCTTGATTCATGTTGCTTTCTTTTACATTTCCCCCTTATTTTCTTTGTAATTGATCATATATTTAAAAAAATTCAGCATATTGTGCTGCTTCATCCACTAAAACTGGCTTACCACACCATATGTAAGCTTGGTATTCATGTCTTAAACCATTAATGAATCAAAATACTTGATCATGTCCTTCAATGAATGGTACAAATTGATTTAGCCTTTCAAAATTTTGTTTGTATTCATTTACTGATTTAAATGTTTGGAACCTTTGTTTTAATTCAAAGAATTTATTTCTCTTTTCTTGTATAAAATAATAGATGAAAGGAATTTTTGTTGAAATAGTTTTTCGAAGTGTGACCATCTTCTTTTTTGGCTTAGTTTTGAGGTTTGAATAGTATCTTGCCACCAATTTAAAGCACTATTTTTTAATTGATAAGTGATGATTATTTTCCTAACGTAGCTATTGGTATTTTGTAGGTCAACATATCTTTCTAAGTTGGTTAACCATTGTTTCACTTCTTCCCTAGTGCCAGTATTACCACTATATTTTGGTAGTTTAATCTTTTGAGCAAAGTTGTCTAATTCCTTTTGTGTTCAAGTTTTTATCATCAAAGGATTTCGATTTGGATGTAGGATAACTACTATTACTAGAAGTTGAGTCTTCCTCAGATGATGTTGGTCGCTTCTTAGTACTTTTTGATTTTCTTTTGTTCTTTTCCTTACTTGAATGTCTAATTTATTTTGAACTTTTCTTTCCATAATTATGTGTTGTTAAGTCTCTTTTGTTCTAGTGCTTCTTGTCTAATTTGTACTTGGGAGGCTAACTCGATGAATTCCTACATCAACGCTTGGTTGGTTTTCTCTAAAGTCCCATAAACTCTTTGGTTTCTCTTAGATAACATTGTGGCAAGTCAACCTGTTTACATGAAAAAATAAGTCAAGATTGGTTGTTTCAAAATTTACCTTCTCACAACAAAGAAAAAAGGTGACACTTATTTTAACGTAAATAAATCATATGATGAGTATAATTGATAGGAATTATTTTGACCCCACCTACAAAAAAAATTTAAAGAGAAATTTTCTCTACACTTGCCAATGCAAAAAAATCTACCTGTTGGCTTAACTTGTTTGATGTTGTGATTGTTGGGGATACAGATTCGTTCTGTCATCATAGAACACATCTAAGACAAAATTTCCTCAGTGATTTCAATTCAAAATCACAACAAAGACACAAAACAACTATGCCATAAAGAGGAAGTAGGCACAAATGATCCCCCATTGATCCTCTGAGAGAAGTAAATGCTTAACATATAACAGATTCAACACAAGAACAGATTCAAGAACATGAATCAAACAACATGAAATACAAAACATATGGATACACAAATATACGTGGGGAAAACCTTTTCAGGTAAAAAACCCCACCTCCAAAACATTCAGCTCACTTGTATTATTCAGTAACAAAAACCAGTTACAATACAAACACAAAGCGATGCTTTTCAGGATAATACATCTTGTCCGTCTGGAGCAAAAAAGGCAACACAAAATAGAATCTTCACACAGTTACAATTTCCTCATGACATACTGTGTAGATTCCCTTCAACTCCTCACAAATGACTGCCATAGCTAGCCTGATGGATAGCCTAGCCACACAGCCTCCATAGGTTCACATCTTCGCAAAACTGAGAGACAAAGTGTTCATAGTCATAACCATTCGAACACTCACTCTGCCTCTCTCTCTAATCTCTCTCTTACTTTCTACTATGCACTCAAGATTACTTAATCTCTTTCCATGCACCAACTTGTATAGCCTTGACTAAACAATCAATGGTCATCAAGAAATCATAGACAAATCTCCTTGCATCGAGCCACCCTGGCATTAACATCTTCACCCAAATCTGGTCCTGTCCGCCAACTTGATTCAGCCTACAATAACTATCAAACACTATTTTGGCACCTAGCTAGTCAACATCCTGACCCTGAGCCATGCATTGCATTTCTTTTCATTCGCTGCCTTTGACCTCTGGTTAAACTCAGTCAAGCTCAATCTGAGCCCATCTGAGCTCTCTAAGACACTACTGCTCCACCGTCGAGCTAAGTCTACCCATTCGAGGTAAAGTGGTGAGCTCTATAGAGCTCATCCATGCTTCCCTGCACTACCGTCGAGTCCAACTGACCCATCTGCATTATGGAGGTAAGACAAAATGAGCTCACCTTGTCATGCCCATGCTACCACTGTGCCATCTAAGTCGCCCCACGATAATGCGATGAGCTCGTCCGAGCTCACCTTTCAACTTCACTAAGCTCGGCCTTGCCACCTTTGCCATGCGTTGCCTTCAACCTCATGCTATCACCGTCCTAAAAAAACTAACCGCGACAAGGGGGTGACCAATTTGTGGGGCCGCTGACAGTCAAACCACACTACCATGGGGGCCAACAAGCCACCCCACGGTAGAGTGGTAACCATCAACCATACCACCAATAGTCTTATCATGGCACCGCGGTGAGACATCTTACCACCCATGGTATGGTGGTAACCACAAACGTTGATCCCTAGCCATCAACCACAACCACCGTGGCATCCCCGAGCAGCCCCTATAGTAAGGTGGTAAAGCCTTGCTCCACCAACATGCCACAAACTGCACTACCTTACCACCTTCAAGCCACCTTCATGGTAAGGAGGTAAGAGACACCCAGACCGTTGCCACTTCACTGCGCCACCACCAGGAAGGATGAAGAACACTACGGTAAAGCAGTAACACCGCCCAACTGTTAGACCAAGCAAGGTGGCCCATAGTAAAGTGGTAAATAGCACAACCACGCCACCAAGGAAGGCCTGCACTGGTATGGCAGTAAAGGCCAGAAATAGAGCTCCAAGGCAAAATGGAAGTCCAAGCCAGGAAGATGAGGCATAAGTTTCCAACAATCTCCCACTTGATGAAGTCTAACTGGATCCTTCCAAAATGTGAGTAAGGATGATCACCATGCTTCCATGCTCCAACCAAGACACTTGTAACAACATTCAAAAAATTTCCACCATCTCAGGCTACAACTCCAAACATCCAACACAGGAAAAGGAACAAGCCATGGTGTATATGCACCAGTCTTAGGAACACAAAACATCTGATCCTACAAGCAGCAAAGGCACCATAACAGCAGCAACAAGGCAAAATGTGAACACAAAAAAAGAAGGAAACCATTCTCCAAAATAAGATAAACCAACCAGCTAGAACAACAACCATCAAACTAAATGCCCTCATCCAACTCATCAAACCCATGTGACTGAAAACTAGCACCCACAACTCATGCTAATCCAATCACCCATACCTCAAAGGTATGACCATCAGTAAACTCATGCCATCACATTAACTACCCATCAGCAGCAGAAGAAAACACCATGTGTCAACCAATCAAAAGACCAAACACGTCTAGGTACTCCCAATGCAAGGGCACTACCAGATGAGTGCAAACAAAGCACCATCACACATGATCCAAGCATACAAAGTCCACCAATCCCTGCATGTAGAAGAAGTAACCATGTAGATACAAGGGACACCAAATCTGATCTGCACAACCTGCAACCACCTACTGCAAGAAATGTTACTCTCAACAAAATTCCACTCTTCTTCCAAATTCCTCCAAAGTTGACTAAAGAAAGAGGTCACAGGAACCTACGGATCATCACTGAAGTGATAGCACATGGCCACAAAATACCACCACAACTCCACAAAGACATCTTACATTTTAATTCAAGAACAATCAGGAAGAAAAGAACAGATTAGAGAGAAACAACAAATCAAAACATGCCCTTCTACAAACACTTCTAAATGCCAGCTGTGTCAAAAATGATCTTCTTCTCATCCCAAATGGAAAGCCTTAACAAAACCCAACAACACCATGGATGTAAGCATCAAGAAGATCAAACTAACCCATATAACCATTTCCTATCAATCCTCAAAAGCACAAGGAGATACACTATGATGTCCACCCTTCATTATGAATCCTCCAGAGTCATAAAACAACTCAAGATTCATATCCATGAAAGATAAAGCATAACACACATCTGAAAGATATAATGGGTGAATACCTTTCAAATGGACACCACTGCTGAGCAAACCAAGAAGAAAAGAAAAGATGCTCCTCCAAGATATACAAGTCACTATGACTTACCCAAGAGCAATTTCCTTCATGGTCTCTGTTGAACTTGCATTCAACTAAGGTGTGGGCTACTCAAACTTTCAGTTGTAACAACAACATTCTCAAAAATAATTCTAGCCTTGCCTTATTCTCCATGCATCTATGAGCACCAATAACCTGTCATATCATGCTAACTCCAAACTGCATCATTGCAATAAACATGAAGTCCTCCAGCATATGACCAAATTACTCAAAACATAAATAAACACCAAAACCACTATCAAGGCTCCAAACTAGCTGAATTAGGAGATTATCATGACACCATGATCTGCACATTCCCCTTAGGAGATACCATGCTTCAAGTGAACTATCCATGGTCTCAGGAGCAAAGAAACATGCCAAAACTCTAATGCACAAGCAAGAGTATACATGACATAAAGAAAACAAACTCTAAACCAATATCACCTGTCAAGCACCACCAGCATCTCAGCCAAGGACTACCAAGGTCCACCATGGCTCCAAGATGCTACACATCTTCAAATAGTGACCATGCATATATAAAAGACATATCTCTCTATGCTAAGTGCTTGAGGGTTTTCACCAACATATGAAGTTGTGTTAAGATGTATATGTGTCTTGACCTATCTTGGTTAGAACCACATTGAGTAATTTTAGTTGAAGACATGTTTTGGGTGAACTGGTTATGTGTTACACACTTCATCTACATGTTTCCTTGTTATTGACTTGAGTTAATATGCACCAACACGTGAGTTTTTTGGGACCAAATTGGAAGATATAATAATGTTTTTTTATCTTCTCTATCCCTATGATAAGACCACATTGATATTTCGTAGCTGACTTGTTGAGATTATTGTTTATTTTCTTTTTGGCCAACCTAATTGATGTTTTGTGATCTTGGAATGGATATAAATGCAAGAACATTTTAGTTGCAATTATAGTGATGGGATGAGTATGGAAATGTAATTTAATATATCATAGAAGAAAATATATCACAAAAGAAGTGTGAAGTTTTATGGAAGATAGACCAAATGTGATTTAATGTATCAGTCAACATAGTGTATTGTTGAAAAATATTATAATTTTCTTAAATATTTTTATTTCTTTCTCTAAGATAGTGACTATCATCAGGTCCTTTCTATCTTTCCCTCAAGTTGTACGCTTCAGTTTTGCAATTCCCTTGTCTCTTACCCTAAGGTTGTATGCCTTAGTTTGCAAGTCTTTGGCAGTTACCCTAATTGTAATTTTGTAAGGAATGAGCTTCTCTATTGTGAGTTAAGATTCACCATGGTTTTTCCCTCATTGGGGTTTCCACGTAAATCTAGTTTTATCTTGTACATGTGTGTTCCTTGTTTCATCTTTCATTGCTACTAATCTAGTTAATGGTTGCTAAAGTAGTTAAGAGATTAAATTTCTATATCTTTTATTATTGTTGATCTATTTAAGGGTTTTTGATGTGATCAAGAAGATTTGGATTATGTTGAAGGTCTTAAGTTCCAGAGGGGTTTAAGTTTTTGAAAATACTAATTCACCCCCCTCTTGGTATATTGTGTGTTCATTATATCCCTCTCTATTTTCATTTCTCTCTACTTCTCTCTATATCGCATCTCTCTCTCTATCTCTCCCTCTTGTCCCCTCTCTTCTTCCCTCTGTAATTTTTTTTATCTTCCCTCTCTCTCCTTCCCTCTCTACTTTTGTATATACCACCTCTATCTCCTTTCTTCTCCACCCCCCCCCTCTCTCAACCTCCCCACCTTCATCCTTCCCTCTTTACTTATCTCTATATCATCAATCTCAATCTCAATCTCTCCTCTCTCTAATTCTATCTATCTCACCTCTCTCTCCCTCCCTGCTCCCCACTCTCTACTTTTTTCTATCTCCACTCTATATCCCTCCCTTCCTCTCCCACCCTCCCCCCACTATATCTCTCCCTCTCCCTCTATATCTTTCTGCTCTACCTCTCCCTCCATCCTCCCCCCTCTCTCTCATCTTTTTCTCTCTCTCTTTCCCCCTCTCTCTACATCCCTCCTTCCCTCTCTACTTATATCTATCTTGCCTATCTCTCCCTCCCTACTTCTCCTTCCCTCCCTCTCTCTCTCTTTCTCTCTCTCCCCCATATTTCTCTCTCACTCTCTCCTTACCTCACTACTTTTTATCTCACCTCTCTCTCCCTCCCTCCTCCCCCTCTCTCTCCCACTCCCTTTCTAATTTTTTCTCTCACCTCTCTACCTCCCTACTCCCTCCCTCCACTCTCCCTCTCTCTCCTTTCCTCTCTACTTATCTATATCACTCCTCTCCCTTTCTTTGTATATTTTTGCCTACCTCCCTTCTTCCCTATTTGTAACTCTCTATCTCCACTCTCCCTCTCTACACACCTCTTCTTGTCTCTCTCGCTCACTACTTATCTCTCTACTTACCTCTTCCTACTTGAAGAGAGAGAGACTGATGTAGGGAGGAAGAGTGGAGGTAGAGAGAAGTAGATATGGAGAGAGAGAGCTGGAGGGAGGAGAGAAAATTTAAGAGAGAGGGGATGGGTGAGATGGGGAGAAGTAGAGAGGGGGGAGGGAGAGAAATGGGGGGAGAGAGAGAGAGGTGAGATAGAGAGAAGTAGAGAGGGAAGGAGAGAACGAGAAAGAGAGAGATAGGGATGAGGGAGGAAGAGGTTGAGAGGGATAGGTGAGAGAGAGGGGAGGGAGGGATAGGTAAGATAGAGAGAAGTAGAGAGAGAGGAGGTAGAGATAATGGTGAGATAGAGAAAAGTAAAGAGGAAAGGAGAGAGTGAGGGAGAAAGAGAGAGAGGGAGAGGAGAGATAAAGAGAAGTAGAGAGGGAAGGAGGGGGATGAAGGAAGGGAGACAAAGGTGAGTTATAGAGGTGTAGAGAGAGATTAGTAGGGAGTGATGGATAATTAGGAAGAGAGAGGGAGAGGAGACATAGTGATAAGTAGAGATAGAGAGATAGGGGAGAGGGGAGAGGTAGGTAGAGAGGGAGAAGAGAGATAAAAAGAGGGGGAAGGAGGGAGAGAGTGAGATGGATGTAGGTAGAGAGAGGGAGAGGAGAGATAGAGAGAATTAGATATAGAATGAGGGAGGGAGTGAGAAGTGATACAAAGAGGTGTAGAGAGAGAGGTAGGTAGAGAGAGTGGTATGGAGTGATAAATAGAGGTAGGTAGAGAGAGGGGGAGGGGAGATAGAAAGTAGAGAGGGAATGAGAGATGGAGGGAGAGGTAAGGAGGGAGATAGAGGTGAGAGAGAGCACCAAAGATAGAGAGTGGAAGGGATTGATGGAGGGAGAGGTAGGTAGAGTGAGAGAGGAGAGAAGTAGAGAGGGAAGGAGAGAGGGAGGGAGAGGTAGGGAGAAAGAGAGAGGTGAGAGAGATAAGATAGAGAGAAATAGATAGAGTGGTAGGGAGTGATGTAGTAAGAGGTAAGTAGAGAGAGGGAGAGGGGAGATAGAGAGTAGAGAGGGAAGGATAGAGAAAGAATGGTGAGATAAAGAGGAGGGAGGGAGAGAGAAAGATGGGGAGGGTGGAAGGGAGGGAGATAGAGGAGATAGAGAGTAGAGAGGGAAGGAGGTAGCTAGGGAGAGGTAGGGAGGGATACATAGGTGAAATTGAGAGGTTTAGAGAGAGTGGTAGGGAGTGATGGAGGGAGAGGTATAGAGAGAGGGAGTGAGGAGACAGAGAGAAGTAGAGATAGAGTAAGATGTATGGAGGGAGAGAGAAAGGTGAGATAGAGATAAATAGAGAGAGAGTGGTAGGGAGTTATAGAGGGAGAGGTATGTAGAGATAGGGAGAGGGGAGATAGAGAGTAGAGAGGAAAGGAGAGAGGGAGAGAGAGGTGAGATAGAGAGAAACAAATAAAGAGATAAGTAGAGAGAGAGAGGGGGGGATAGAGATATGTAGAGAGGGAGGAGGGAGAGAGAGAAGTGAGATAGAGAGAATTAGAAAGGGAAGGAGAGAGAGAAGGATGGACAGGTAGAGAGCTATTTGTTGAGATCAAGGGAGAGATAGTCAAATAAAGTGATGGAGATAGTGAGAGAGAGAGAGAGGTCTAGAGCACAAGGGATAAACAATGAGTTAGATTGAGAGAGAGAAAGATGATACAACTTGTTGATTACTAAAATTTGAGCTCCTAATTATTGAAATTTCATATGCTAATTATTGATAATATTAAGCTCTCTCTTAGTTATCTAACCATGTAATTTTTTTCATGTTTTGAGTATGTTAAGGTTTTCGGGTATGTGTAGGATCATGATGGGCCAAAAAGTGGTGACATGTAAGTGATATGATGGCCCATGTGGTTGACAACTTTTTTTTACCCAAAATTGATGAAACGAAAAGGGTTTTTAAAGGAGATTCCCAGCTTTCCACCAATATAAATTATGCTTTACTTTGAATTTAATAAATAATTATTATTCATTTTTTATTTGAATTATGACTAAAGTCCTGATTGATAGGCTGATTGAAAAACATCTATAGCTTTCAAATGGTATCATATTTTTTGAATCTGAAACATGTGTCACATTTTATGCTTCGCATACTGTAGGATTAAAAAAAAATTAAATTTCATGAAGTTTTGACAAAGTTAAGGTGGTTAGACATACAAGTTTTTATATTTTTTAAAGTTGTAATAAAAAAATCATAATTAATTATTTACTTGGAAAAAAATTACAAAAAAATATGATTCACATCAGGACATGAGTCCTCCATTTATATCTAAAATCTTATGAAAACATATTATCATTTTATTGTGATTAGGGTGGTCAGACAAACACCTACGTTTTTTTTTCCTTGAAATTTAAGTACTACTACATTGAAATTTCAAATTTTCACCAAATAGATTTAAAAAAAAAAAACCTAGTAGTTTAGAAACTATATTCAATTTGCTACAGATTCTATTCTTACATATTTTTAAATAATATAGATAACTTATTCAATTTTTTATGTCAAGTTGCCTAACTCTGTTTTTTTGAATTTTCATCGCCACTTAAGGGTGTGTTTTTTCCATGATGATCCTGCACATACCCTTAAATCATCTTTAATTTCTTTTGTTAATGTATCTATTTTTCTCAAAAACTAATTTGTGGTTATTTTTAAGTTTTATTTTTAACTGTTCATCAAAATTTCAAATAAATTATATTTTTAAAACCTAAACTCCATTCTACAATTATTCAAAAAAATGATTTTCAACCAGTTTTAAGAGAAATTAGGGGGGAGCATGCTCAATTTTTTTTTCAAGATGTGTCCACTTTGAAAATTAGTAAAAAATTATATATTCATTAAAAAATTAGTAGAAAAATCGAGGATAAACTACATGTTGTTAGCTAATTTCTCATCGAAGTGATTTTTAAAATACTAACAATAAATTAACATTTTAGGGGGGCCACACGAGACTATTGGAAGTTTGGAGATGTTGGAAGCTTGAGTTTTTTGTGAGATTCTTGGGTGTTTTCATTGATGTCAACCCCTTGTATAAAGAGAATGTTGAAATGCTACTAGAATTGGTGTCAACAAATGTTGGTGTTGTCATCCTACTTCAGTATAGTTGCAGAGGTTATTGGCCTGACTTGTGTTTGAGGAGATTGTTGTAGTTGAAAAATGTTGAATGTTACAGATGTTGTAAATGTGTTGCTAAGATATTAGTAAGGTTGCTGATGAAGTTAGTTCACTTGGTTTCCAAGTTCTTTTGAGAAAATTTGAATAAAAGATAGTTCAATGTCCAAGTGCTTTTGAGGAAATTTGAATAAAAGAGAGTTCCATGTGACAAAGTGGTGTTTAGTTTTTTGCTACAAATTTCTTCATGATTGAATATATTCTCATGTGGTTTGGACATGATGATCATAGGTGCCATATCCAGATTTTTAGGTTCTGGGTTGTACTGGAGTGGAAGATGTGTTTGATAGTATGTATGTCTAGTGAAAGAGGGTGTCTAGGAGAAATGAGATTTCTTCGCATTTATCCACAGTGAAGGTTTTGGTGTTTGTGGATCTCAGAATGTTCTTATATCATTTGTATCTACCTTTTCCTTGAAGTTTCATGTGTTGATTTATTCCGCAAAGTTGTCTGGTGTGTTGGATGTTTTTATCAGTGTGTTTGGTGTCAGAAAATGAAGATGTTCTTGAGTTTTAGGCAGTTGTAGTAGTTGTGACAAATATTTTGATGATGTGGAATATTATGAGATGTATGGATATTGTGGAATATTTTCATGTGGTCCGCGAGATGTTTTTGAACCTTAAGAGGTGTGTTTGGAGTCGCTTGTTAGTGTGTGTAGGTTTGGCCGACTTGGCATGCTAGTGCTAATTGTGGAAGATAATTATTATTTGAGGAAGTGTTGAGAAGTGTGTTGGTGTATATTTGGGTCCTAATTAAATAGTGGTATGGTTTGGCTTCAATTATTTATATTGTAGAAGATTTTGGTACTGACCTATTTGGTGTTGCACGGTTGAGGTGCATATATTTCCTTAAGGCCGACCTAATTGAGATTGTTTTAGGTCATAGATGGTATAAATACAAGGAGAATTATTGTGTGGATTAAGATAGAAGTGTGTGATGTGAAAGATGTGAATATGATCAAGTTTGATGATCTAAGTGCGAGCCTTAATGCCTATGACTTCTAGATGTAGTGAGCAAAAGGTGTCTACATTTCATTCTATTTGATGAGTTGTTTGTGCTTCGGTGGAAGTGTACCTTCAACATATGAGAGATGCATTTTTAGCAATTCAAATTGGTAGTGATCCACTGACAATAAGCCTTTCTTTATCTTTTTGGGTAGTGATCCCTTGGTAGTGAGCCTTATTGTATTTGGTGTTGCAATTCATATATTAGTGAGTTAATCCTCACCATGGTTTCTCCCTTCTTGGGTTTTCCATGTAAATCTAGTGTTCTTATGGTTTCATGTTGGAGTGATCTATGTATCTATTTTTTTATCATATGTACTAGGCGGATATATGGATTGGTTACTCGTACATTTTGGTGAGATGGAAGATTTACCATATTTACACTCTTGCATTCCTATTTATAGAGGTGACCTTCCATTTTCACTTGATTATTTCTATGTATGCTATTGGTAACTATGTTTTTTACTTGCATCTTGCATGGTTGAGTAGTGTCATTTATGCAAATTCATGTGTCATTTGCATCTTTTTCTACCATATGTTTATCATCTAATAATTGTTAAAGTAGTTTCGTTAGGGGCAATCATGCATATTCTTGTCTTCTTGATCCTGATCATCATCTATTTCAAAGAAGGTTTTCAATTGTGGCACTATAGTATTCATCTTTCAACAATTATCCATAGCTTCTTCATGTTATAGAGATGCTCTTCATGTGAACCTTATATTTTTGGTATATTGGTTTGGATGCTTCTTGTTCCTTCATTCACCTTTCTCTCTTTTGAAGAGGAGCTTTTTGCATGATTTTTTCTCCTTTTCCCTAGTTATGAAATATTAGATTGTTTATACATGGGTACCTCATTAGGCCTTGTTGCCAAGACTCATTCATGCTTTATTTTATTTTTATGCTTTCACTTTAAGATTTTTTAGCTACTCTCTTAGTTACACTTACAAGGGGGTGTTAGATTATTCATTTATTAGCTAAAATTAATTAATATTTAATTTATTAGTTAATTAATTAATTAATTATTAGGCTAATTTCACTTTATGCACTTAATTTAAATAACAAATCATTTTTTACAATTCTCATGCATGGAAGGTATTCTCATTTGCTACTTTATCCTTCTTTGTGTTTGTTTCATAATTTCAACAATAAGAATTTTCATAACATAACTATCCATAAAGTTATGAACTAAATGATCATAAATTAACATAAAGTGGTATAAGAAAGTCTCTGGAGGATGGGTCTCATATTAAATTGAGAAAAACATCACACATTTTCATAATATCTTCATATAATTTTAAAAGGGATTGAATTTGATCTTTTGTGTTTTAAAAGGGAAAATATAAACACCATCTTATAAATCATGAGAACAGAACTATCAATATATTGTTTAATGAGAGCCAGTTCATTTGAATAAGACTAGGTTAGATGAATTTAGGTAAATAATTAATGGCCATGAAAACCAAATACTTTTGAATGATCCACTATATGGATAGTAGTCATAAAGGAATAATTTGAGAAAAAAATCCTTAGAAAGGGACAAATACCCACATAAAAAGTTCAAATCAAACATAATTTAAAAAATAGAACTACATATATATTACACCTTGATCCCCATTTTGGAAATGGTGTATGTAGGTAGTTAGGTGAACAAAGGAGGTTCCTAACATGCAAGTGTTTGGCTATGGGGTTTGGGGAGTATTCAAGAAATATTATATCAACTTAAATGATAATATTAGATTAATTATTCAAGGAAATCATTTAATTAATGGTGAAATATCTAAGATAAAATAGATTCTTTGTATAATTAGAAGAATTTTGGATGGATTGCTTGATTCCTTGAGGTTTTAGGCCCAAATTTGAGGTGAGTTCAAGCCTTTATTTTAATATATTATAATCCTAAAAATGACAACTTTGGTGCACTTCCAATATGGGAGCCTAGTCTTTAAATAGTGACTTAGGACCTAGATGGCCCCAATGAGTTGAAGTCTTTGGCTATAAAAGATGCATATATCCTTTATGGATAGATGCATATCTTGGATGGATAGATAAATACTTTTCCTATATGGACATATTCTTGGCCTATATGATTGGATTTTTAACCCAAATTAGATGAATTCTTAACCCATATGGATATAAGTAGTTGAGTATATAAATAAATGAACATTTAATAAAAAAATAAGAAGCAAACAATAATAGTGGTAGTTTTTGGTTATTATAGTTGGATTATTATAATTTTGATATTGCCAAAGAAAAAAATATCTCAAATACACTAGCTTAAACAAATTTTATAGTTTTTTATGTATGTTATGATGTCTCCATTAGAATTGATATCAAGATTGACCAACAAGGTGGTTTCTTGGTCACCTTCTCCAAAGTAATGTACAGTGTTGGTTATGTAGGTTGATCTTAGTGGTTAATATATATAGCATGGGCGGTGCAATAGGGTACCCCCCTATAGGATCCAAGGGCCACAAAATCAAGCCCGACTAATAAATTCTATATCACCCATTCACAATGCATCCATTAGCACTTGTGTTTTGTGCCAGTGGGGGAATTTTTGTCGAAGACGCAAGCGCAACATGCAAACATCTACGTAGCATGCTTCCATCCCTGATTGATTCCTACCTTTGGATTCTGTAGGGATGTTACACTCCTCATTGGGAAAAAAATTTAATACCTCTGTGTCGAACAACCAACTCGAAAATGGCTCTTTCCCTCCCATTTAAGCCTTCAAATTCATTTATCTCATACTCATTCATTCTTCTAGAATCTCTTGAACATTCTAATTCATCTTCTTGTTAATTCATACAATCTCTTGAATATTGCTTGGAAACTTGTTACTCCATCAAATTCATTGAGAATGTGTTGTTCTACCATAGAAGCTATGAGTTTGGTGTCTTGTAAGAACTCCTTCATCACTATCACAGCTGTGTCAACTTTTTCAAGCTTGTAGTCTTGCATTCTCCCTTCACTGGCCTTGAGCTCCTTTGGGTGCAGGTGGCATTTCTTCACTATCCTTCTTTTGTTGTGGTTTGATAGAATAGAATTATGTTATTTGTAGTGTTCTATACTCTCATTTCTAGCATTTCTAGCATTTCCTTCATTGGATTTCTAATTATCTTTATCTATCTGGCTATCTGTGGAGGTGGAAACAACAAAGTGGGGGTTTGACTAAGGCAAACCCCTATACAACCCCAACATTTTTCCTCTCTTTGATGTATGTAGGTACGTACATGTGGAGCTTGCTAGCAAACTAAACTATCACAGAGTTGGTCTTTGCCACCTTCATTTTCATTATCTCCTTTATCATCTCTATAATCATTTACTGCACTTTGTTATTCTGTTCAATTCATTAAAGTTTATTGGCTAGAGTACAAGTAGGATTTTTGGTACTTCGTACTATCATTTTCCACTTTTTGGCTGTATAGATTCCAACACACCAGAGAGATGTCAATGTTTCGCGCTATCATCCTAGATATGTGTTGTCTTCCTCGGGAAGAGAGCTATTTGAGGCATGGTTCGGCTTCCAAAAATTGGCTCATTTAGCCTCATCCAAATGTTGGGATCAGTAGAGTGATAGAAGCACTTGAGAGTGCTCTTCATTCTCTATCCTTGACCTAAAACATTTGCTTAGCTTGAGGTAAGATAGGGCAACCCTCTGCTCTCAGGTTTCTGTGACCTAAAGCCTTGGTGTGGTTGGTTCCCCTACCTTACAAGGGGTAACATCCCCAAAAACCATATTATATATATATATATATATATTTATTCAATGTAAATCTATATCATTCATCATTAGATCACAAGTCTGATCTAGTAGAGATTATGTCAGCTTTTATGAGGATACTATGATTTAGAGAAATGGAAGTTACAACATATATATTGTAGGTTGTATCCCTTCATTTTGTTGGATGAAATAAAGAAAGGTCTGATTGTTTCTCCTTGGAAGTAGCCCATATTGGGTGAACCACATATATTTGTGTCTCTATGTTTTGTATTATTTTATATTGTATCTCTACATTCATTTTATTGTATATTGCTTTGTGATCCTATTCCTAACACATAGAAAATACCATCAAAGGAAAACTTAGTCAACAAGGCCTATTCAATTAAATTATTGAGTTGTTGATTCTCAAATCTTATTGTGGTAATTAGATCAATAAAAAAATAGAATTACTATCTATAATAATGTTCCATAGTCACTACTTAGAGCCAACTAAATTTTAGTCGCTAACCTTTATTCTTCAACAACATTGTTTTAATTTGTTCTTTTTTTCATTTGTTTTAAAAGAGATTAAAAATAAATCACTCTCCTTATTGCATCATAAAGGATGTAGTCTGACACTTGATAATTTTGTGTTTCCTTTTTAAGGTTACATTAGTTAAGGTTTGACCTAATCACCTTGATCAATAATCTATTTAACTCCCACTCACCACAAATTGTATGTTGTAGTGAGCACATATATACATAATTTGACCTTTGATTAGTATTGTTTTTTATTAGGAAAAGCAGGTTTTGAAGTGGCCCCGTGAAACCCTTTACAATGGAGAGAAGCTATAAAAAATACTAAAGTAATAAGACCCGCAGCCAACAAAATCAAAAATTTGACAAAAGATCAAACCAGAGAACGCGTTAGCAACCCAACAACAAAAACATTAGCAATAAGGCTAAACAGTGAAAAAAAAAAAAAAACTACAACATAATACCAAGAACATTGGTCGAGGCCACATTATCATCAATGACCCCCTCCTGCATCTTGACCACATCCTTCAAGTCTTTAAATGAAATGTCAACCCTTTTCTTAGTCCTGCTCCTCGTTCTCAAGCACAAACCAACATTAAAATATTTCTTCATATCGGGGCCAATATCCTCAATCTTCTCCTCTAGATTCATGCGGCTAACTTCCTCAATGGCCTTCTCATGTTCTCCCATATCCAAAGACTTTGCAGTCCATTTTATAGCTTTGTCATTTAAAATAGAGAGACCCTTAGCACTAGATTTCAAGGATTTGTTGCTAATACTAACAAGATTCATTAGTATTTCTATATCTAATGATCCCTTTCACTAAATTTCCTTGCTCTTTGACATTCAACAAGCTTCTAAGTGCTCTGCAAGTGGTGGTGGGGTTGTTGTGGCATTCAAATGAGGGAAAGAATGTCGATTCAATGTTTGTAGGCCATTTATGGTTTGAGTTCTCTAGCCCATGTACTCTCACCTTACCTTCCTTTTTTCCTCTCTCTATCACTATTTTTTATTTACTATGTTCATGTGATATATTTCTATCTGTTACTTGTATTCTACATTTTAACCCTAGCCATATCATTTTATCGAGCTTATGTTGTGTTTGGGGAGGGAGAAAGGTATTAGGGTTTAATGGATTTTGATGTACTAGTTTGTGGTAATCCGCCCGTTGGGGACGATATGATCTTAGATGAATCGGTTTCATTCACTAATAAAGTGGAAGGGGATAACTTTTTTTTCAAAGACATTGTGGTGGGTGTTGAATGCTTGCCTACTCTAGTATCAGTAAAAATTATCAAGGTGGGTGATGGTGCAAAATATGGACTCCAAGATGCTGGAGGAGGAAATGGTAAGTACCCTCTCTCATGCTTGAATAAATTATCCGTTAACCCTACTATAGACATGAGAGAGGCCATAGAAAAATAAGAAAGTAGACTAAACTTAAGGTTGCTATATTTTTTGCAGCTCTAGATTGTAACTAAATTTTGACTAGAAAATACTGAGATGAATGGTTAAACAATGTCTGTCATACAAAAATCAATATTCAACTACCATTTTGTAGACTATTACAAAGAGGATTATTTGCTGTATTCTTTAAATACCATGATATACAAAAAAAAGTTCTTGATAAACAAGACTGGAATGTAGGAAGATTTATATTCAGAGCAATGGCTTGGTCCCCAAATACCCTAAATGATGAAATACTTGAACTATCTTACCCAAGATGAGTGGCGATTAAGGATGTGGACATTTTTACCCCAATTAATTGCCACAATTGGAAATATAATGATATTAGAGGAAACTAACTCGGATCTAATGAGCATGGATTCTAGGTTACCAATTGCTTTAAATTTGGGTGTTGATGTTCTCAAAGAATTATAATTGAATCGGATGAGAAATTGACCTCTGTTGAAATAGAAGTCTTAGGTGGGTAAACACCAACTTATTTTATAAAAAAAGAAGGGCGTGTAAGGAGGAATTGCACCATCCTAAAAAGAAAAATGGTCATACCAAGGAACAGTAAAAAACTTTCAAACCCTAATGAACATGGGGGAGATTTGGTAGTAAACAATACAATTGATCAAGTTTCAATGGTTGACCTACACAATGTAAATGAAAACCTAATTCTAATAAGGGAAAAATGATAAAATTAAAAATTTAATTTGGTGGTTGCTAGTGCAGACTTTGAATCAATCTAGATAGATGGTGAAGTAGGTGAACTTGTTATTTTGAATAAAAAATTCCAAACTATATACTTGAGCTCTATAAGTCTTAACTCAAAATCCACTCCCATAGTGATAGACCAAGGGCTTAACTAACACTTGGGCCATAATAAAAATGCTCAAAAGATAGTGCTAGATAAAATAAAATAAAACTTATTTTAGAAAGTAAGAAAAAAAGTGATTCTAGTTAGACAAGTGAGCATGATGAAGACATGCTGCAAAACAAAAACAATGGTCTTAATTTCAGCCACAACTCAAAAAAAATTAATGAATTTTGTGGCATAAGACAAGTCCAAGATGTCTCTTATTGAGAACCAAAAGAAACGTCCTCAATTAGGATAACATATTATTCCTTAGTAGACAAGAAAGAAGCTTGATCAGGTTTAAAAGAAAATTTACACTTGGACTTTGTCCAAGAGCATGAAAATGGTGATAATGAGGGAGTGGTGGAATTTTGTTTTGAGAGTCCCCAATAAATTCGATTAAGATCAAAATGGTTTATAAACCCAGTCTCTCCATTCCCATTGCTAGTTCTAAGAAAAAGGATACTCATGATTGATGAATCTGGTGGGTTAAGAGAAGTCCAATATGTCACTTATCTAGAACCAAAAGAAACATCCTCAATTAGGATAATAGAGTATTCCTTAGTAGACAAGAAAGAAGCTTGATTAGGGTTAAAAGAAAAGTTAAACTTGGACTTTGTCCAAGAGCATGAAAAGGGTGATAACCAAGGAGTGGTGGAATTTTGTTTTAAGAGTCCCCAATAAATTTAATTAAGATAAAATGGTGTCTAAACCAAGTCTCTCCATTCCCATTTCTAGTTCTAAGAAGAAGGATACTCATGATCTAGGTGTAAGATTAACAATGTCAATGACATAGACTTGCCCTAGGAAAAAATCCTATACATCCCCTTTGATAGCCCTTCATAACATATTCTAAGGATATTGGTTAATAATTCTCCTCTCCACGATCAAAAGAATGATAAAAAAGGATTTAATAAATCTTCTTATTTTTCAAATTTAAACCTAATAAATTGTTAAGAAAATAAGGCAATATAGAAAATAAGAAAGAGATCCTTAAATCTTGAGAAAAAAAAGATGCTTTCCTCCTACAAGAGGTTAAAGCTACTAATTTTACACTAGAAAAAAATCTCAAATTCTTATAGAAAGGTGTTGCCCAACTCTATTTCGGCCATGACAAGATAAAATGTGGGGAATCTTTTATCCAAATGATGGGCTAAATGTGTAATTGAGAATGGTGTTTTTCCTTGCAACAGGGTGGCATGGCTTATCAAAGAAAATTATAGCTACAAAATTTGATTATGATCTATTTGTGCATCTAATGACTACATGGAAAGAATCAACCTATGTAAATGGATGTGTGAAATTCCCAATATACCTTGGTTTAGAGGGGGAGATTTGAACATGATAGAAAATAGTCAAGACAAAATTGGTGGACTGGGAATAGAATGGAAAGGTAATGAGATTTTTTTTTGAGAAATAATGAAATCAAAGTTAAAATTATATGACCCACTAGAAGGGGGAAAAGAGGATTCCAATTCAATTTGGTATACTTGGTGCAATGCCCAAAAATGAAACAAAAGGTTATACTATCATCTAAATAGATTCTATGCAAATAGACAATTATTCTTCTTTGACAAATTAGAGGAAGAAAATAAAGTAAGGGTTTATCCTTGCATGTTAT
>CM021106.1:108435606-108623592 GCA_007115665.2 Sequoiadendron giganteum | reverse complement strand
CAAGGTAGAGCACTTTAGGAAGAAACTTGGTATGGTTGAAATGTAATTTGTTATTTATGTTTGAAATACAAATTGTTTATAAATTGTACTAATATATAAAGATGTTTAATGTGTAAAATCTTTTGTCATGTGTGTGACTCCATGACTTTATGGGCCTACTCCCCCTGTGTGCATTATCGAAAGGTGATGATCTTTCTTTCTGATAATGAACACTTGTATTTGATATTGTAAAGTGATGACTCTACAATGATGAACTATCATGATAGATATCATGTGACTTGATATCTGTGGACATGTCATGATAGTATCTCTTGGACACCTTGATGGATATCATGAGACTTGATATTTGAAGGTCATTGTGATCCGTAAGAGATAATCATGGTGGATGATTATATCCATGGATATGCCATGAATTATGGTAGACATCATGTGACTTGATGTCAGTGCACATACCATAATGAAGATGTGTTATGAAGAATGTCATGTGACTTGACACTTTCAGAAGCATATCATATCTTCTGATATCACGAGTTAGGTGATATCACTTTTGGAAGTTATTCTTCCTAGTTAAAGAGGGAGTGTTGAAATAATGAAGATGTGTTATGAAGAATGTCATGTGACTTGACAACTTTGAGAAAACATATCATATCACGTGTGAAGGTGATATCTTGACTTATTTGATTTGAAATATCTTCCCTAGCTAAGAGGGAGTGTTAATGGATGATAGCTTCAATCAGATATGAATGACAGTGATGCAAGTATCATTGTCATTCATAAGTGATCGAAATTATCATTCATGTTATGATATTTCTAAAGGAAACATTTAAAATCGAAATTATGAGCATTCATATAAATTCGATCATTCTCGTGATATTATATTCTGCATTCATGTGAAATCGGAATTCTCTTATGTCATCCGCCATCATATAGAAGGTTATATACATGTGAGTATATACATAACAAATGGTAATAAGAGTTGTTATAAACCCGCATCCTAAGGGACGCGTCCCATGAGTGGACGTGCCTCCACTCGTGGAGACATGTCCTCTCATGAGGCGCGCCTCTTAGGGGGCGGACTCCTCACCTATTTATGGCAATACCTCATTCGATATGCAAACATAGAAATCGGACAATGTTCTGCAATCAACACATTCAATAATTAATTCATATTTGGAAATTGAAATCTGAAGAATCGAAAATCTGAACATAGAGGATAAATATTATTTGTCTTAGGAAGTTTCTAATACAACTTTCTTGACTTTAGTTCAATCTTTGTATTATATTAGGATCCCTTTAGTGAACAGATTTGATTACATTTATATTCAACTCCTTCAGTTCCCTCTCAATCTACAACCTTTATCATGCAAACTATACCCATCTTCAACAATGGATTCCGTGATCCATTTCACTATCACACACCTTCAAACCTGAAATAAAAAATTTGTGATGGACATCTTCATAACATACTAATCCCTTCTGAGTCTTTTCTACCCAAATCCCTGTAGAAATCATCTTCTCTCACAATGCCTGCTGAGTGACTAACTCCAAAAATTGTCAAATTTTGCATTTTATGCTAAATCTTCATTATTTTTATTGTAGCTTCTATTTGCAATGTCCCAATATGAATATTATAACATTATACAACATTAAATTAATAATTTACAACATTTAAAACTTCCTTAATTCCACTTTCCTTCATTTTTCCAAGTTTAGAAGGCAACTTGGTCTCCAACTCCCAAAAAAATGGGATCCTTTAAGAGTTGTAACTGCCTCTCAACTTGGGCACCCATATCTTTTTGCAATATTTTTAGGAGCATTAAATTAGTAATAAATAATTATAACTCCCAAAAATTCAATTCCCTCTTTTTCCTTTTAATATTTTTCAATGAATGATGAGTATTGGATTGCCACCTAGACTAGGCAATTTGACATTTTTACAAAATATAAGGCCAATATTTATTTTACATATTTTTGGCCTATTTGTTACATTTATTTATCAAATTCTACCTAATCAACCTTAAGGAAAATACAAATTTAAAATAAACTGTATAAAAAATATTTTTGGTGATGTTGATTGCCTGTATGCTCTTGCATCATATTATTTTTGTCTTTTTTATCTTTTGACTTTCTCTCACAACCTTTTTCTTGTTGTCTCATCATGTCCATACTTCTTTCTCTCTATTTATTTATTTTATTTTCCCTTTTTACTCTTTATCTTTCACTTCTCATTCTATCTATTTTATATCTAGATCTATTTTCTTATTATCTTTCCTCGTATCTAATTTATCATGCTTGTTCCTTCCCTTCATTTTTTCTCTTTCTCTTTCTCTTTCTCCTTCAATTTTCAATACATAACATGTTTTCAATCATTTGACGATGCTAGAGACATAGATAGTAATTGGCTTATTTATGGTAAAATTGAATTAAAAATTGATCTCCATACCCTCATTCTCTCTCCTAAGAAGGAATAGAAGTGGGTTTGTCCCAGAGCCCACACAAATAGCAAAGGAGGCTTAAGTAGTGGGTATGCTCCCCATGGTCTTGGGTTAGAATTTGAGGTCTAGGTTTACCCGATGCACGTGGCTTATGGGATGTTGCATACATATCTGAGGGACTACTCTTGCCCCAGTCTGACACCCCTTCTCGACCCCAACTTGGTAGAATGTAAGACCAAGGTAAGGTGGGTTGGGCATTGGGCTGGGTTGTAGGGATACCCCTGAGTCAATTAAAAAAACTAGGTTCATACCTATTTATCATCTTTGAAAGGGGTTTGGATTGGAATATTTTGATTAATTCGAGGCCAATTCATAAAAAACTCATAATGTGATTTTATTGTATTTGTTGATTGATATACATCAATCCATTCACATTAAGTAACACAACATCCTTCTCCTCTACATTTTGGATCAAAGGTGACTTAAAGAATGTCTTTCCCTATGACTCAACTCACCCATTTTTGACCCCAACTTGCCAGAATGTTAGACCAAAATAGGGCAGTTTGGACGTTGGGTTGGGTCATGAGGGATACCCCTGAGTCAACAAAAAAGAAAAGAAAGAGAAGTCCATACCTTTTTTCTTCGAAATGGGTTTGAATTGAAATAGTTTGATTTATTAGAGGACATATTGATTGATACACCATTAATCCATTCGTATTAAGTAACATATCATCCTTATCCTTCATCCTTTGAATCAAAGGTGCCTTGGAAGAATTTATATCCTCCTTCATGAAATTTGCATAGCATTATTACAAAGGGGAAGATAGGTGTATTATAAAATCAACCCAAAACTAAAGAGGGATGGAAAAGAATGAACCAAAATAGGTAAAACCAAGGAATTTTTTGTCATAGGATTGAAATCTAGAAACCATGGCTTCACCAATCAAAATTATTTCTTTATTTTCTCTCCCCATATCTTTCTATCTTTTATTTGTTATCTATTTTTCTCATCCTCTCAATTATCTCTTTGTCTATTTATCTTCTTTTTCCATTTCTAAATTTTCACATTTTATATTTTTTCTCAGTTTCTTTCTCTTTATTCTCTCTCTCGCTTGCTCACTCACTCACTCTATTTATTTTATTCTCTCCATCTATCTTTTATCTTTCTCTTGTTTCATTTCTTTGTCATTTTTTCCTTTTTATCTTTGTATGTAGGTTTGTCATTCTCTCCCTCCCTCTATTTATCATATTTTTTTAAATCTTTTTGTTAGTCTCTTTTTTCGATAATCGTTTGCTTGCTGGCTAAGGTTGATTGAACATCTCTTGTAGGTCACATAATTTTCAATTAATTTTAGTATTTTATATTTATTTATCTCATTCTATTACTTTATTTTTCTTTGTCTTGATTTTTAATATTACCTCTTTTTTTTCCGATGTTACTTTTTTCATTAATATATTTTATATTTAATTTGTTTCTCTCTTAATTACTTTCCTTTGTTTTCTATTTGTCTCTTTATTTTTCCTCTCTCTCTTACCTTGTCCATGCACATCTCATTTTATTTCTTATTAATTTTATTTATGTTTTCTTTTAATCTATATTTTCTTGAATTATCTTTCTTTTTATTTTTTGTTTGTAAATGTCTTTCTTTTTAGCACCTTTTTATTTCTCTTCAACTCCTTTTTTAATTACCTTCACCATGTAATTATTCGTCTTTACATGATTGTTTCTCTCTCTCTTTTATTTGGCATTCAATTTTTCTCCTTCACCATATAATTCTTCATTTTTACATCTCTCTCTCTCTCTCGACACTTAATGTTTCTCCCTTGCCATGTAATTCTTCATCTATACAAGATTGTCTCTCTCTCTCTCTCTCTCACTCTTTCTTATTTGACATTCAATGTTTCTTTTATTCTTTTTTTTTTTTTCAATTTTTAATTTTTTTCTTTTATGATTGTTCCTATTTCTACTCCATTTTAATTTTCTATTTATTTCTATCTTCATTTCCTTTTTTAGCTAACTTCATTATTTATTTTTAAGACTGCTTTTTTTTTGCTTTTTGTTTTGATTATATGGGAAAAGAAGGTTTTGAAGGGATCCGAAATGCTTTACAACACAAAAAAGAAAAAAATTCTCAAAGAGAAAGACATTGAAGCATCATCAACAACCAAAAGTAAACCATCAGCCAAAAATCAATGACCCAACAACAAAGAAACATAAGAAAAAATAAACACAGAAAAAGACACTATTTTATGTTCTTCAAGGTGTTAGCCACCTCGAGCTCTTGGTTGCAATGCAGTTCGACCATGTCCATTAATTATTTGTTTTCCTCCTCAAAGGTCTTCCTAAGATTACCCCTAGTTCTGGTATACATGCCTTTTGCCTCATATTTTATGACCTTCTTCCCCTTTACCTTTGAAGACTGGTCCTCCATCAACTCTACAAAGTATAACTAGTCCTTGAGCTGATTGATCTTACCAAATAATACCTCCAAGTATTCCACACTATTCTTGGTCGAACTATGACTCACCTGCAATAATTTTTTGATGTTCGCATTTGTTTCATTAATCTTTTCATCCATTTCAGAAAGACAATTCTCACACAAGGTCTTGAAGTCCATAAAGGAGCACTCTAAATCCACCAATCTCTCAATTAGAATATCCGAAGAGGGTCCCTTTGACATGTTTTTCATATTTGATTTTAGACCCCTGATCTTAATATTTACCTTATTAAACTCTTGCAACACCCACTTGGCAAGCTTGAAAGTACACATGGTCCCCGAACGAGCCATATTTAGAAGCTTGAACATGGAAATATTGTCATCATTCAGGTATACGAAATCCTAAGATAGAGGATCAATTCTCATCATCTCTTTCTTTCCAATATTTAGATTCACCCCCTCATCCTCATTCAACAACCTCTCACCTGAAAACTCCACACTGGGCAACTGGCGAACAAGGGACTCATTGATTTTAATAACATTTTCCTTGGCACCCTTCTCCTTACCCATAGCCTTGTTACCCTTCAAATCACCTTTAACAACCTATTTTTTTAGCTTTGCAATTCGTCTGGATGCCCTTTGTGGCATTTCATTGGCTTCCCTAACCCGTGCATCATCAGGGAAAACCTTCTCCTTATGTCCCACCACTCCAAAATACTTTCCATGAAACACATTGTCCTCCTTATAATGGGAGCCACGAGAGACGATATCAGTGTCATTACTAGCAGAAGGGGACCCACAAGAATCCGAATCCTACAAAATGAGCTTCTTAGTAGCACTCTTCCTCTTAAGATTCCCCTTCTTTCTATTTTAGAGGGGGGCACCACAAGGGATGATGAACCACCCTCCTCCTCATTCCATTCAACTTAACCATCAAAACTAGTGCAGAGTGAATTCTCACTGATAGCCCTCTCCTTTCCTTTAACCGACTTGGAGGGTTGCAGGCTCTCACATGCTCCATTATTAGCAATATGAGGGCCTCTTGAAGAACATGAGACATTATATTCTTCAAATGAGCATATAATGACACTTCCAACGATGACAACATAAAGAAAGGAAATGAAACATATAACCCATATCTAAAATGATTCAACAAATTGAAATGGTGGCCTAAAATAGCAGTGTACCGACCATCTAGGGTAACATATCGCATAGTCACCTCCACAACATTGACCCAAATTCACTTCAGAGAAGACCATTCGTAACCCCATGAGGGCATCTTTCTTAGCTTCTTTTGTTCATTATCTTTGAAGAACAGGTCCATGGCATCATCATTACTCTTTCTTTCCTTGAAATTTTTTTGGCTCTCCATCGGTAACCCAGTAATGGAGGCAATGAATTCCTCATTGATTAAAAACTTTGTCTCCTTAACCTATAACCTTATATCATGCGAAAAGCAGATAAAATCTGTAGAAGCCTTCATGTCATGGTCATGGAGCCTTTCCAGATAGGGCATAAAATTCTCATGTTCTAAAATTATCTAGATTTTATGCTTATTCCTCCAACTTTCACAAGAAGAAGGTTTGATGCTGCTCTGATCACCCTCCATATCCATAATCACCATACACTTAAATCCCAAAAGAGAAACAAATGCCAAATAACAAGTAGGCGAAATACCACCTAGAAAGCATTCTATGATAATATATGCAATAATAGCATGGACATTCCAGATTACGAGCTCAACCGTAGCCATCATTTCATAATAAAAGCTTGGAATCCTCAGGAAGGAGAGAGTAATCCTCCCATGCCTTAAAATTATGAAGTTTGATAGCCTCATTTGCAAAGAAATCCACCAGGGAGTTACCTTCCCTATAAATATGTGTGACAAAAGTTTCTTGAGAAGATCTAAGCATCATTATAAAATCCACGATTAGATGTTCAATTGTCCAACTCGACATCTGAATTCCAAATAGGTAGTTAACAATATTGAGGGAATCACCCTCGACCCAAAGTTTGGAGTAGCCCTTGTCCAACACAAAAATGATATTGATGAATGCAGCTTCAATTTTCACACGGTGATTGGTTTGATTTCCCCATGGGAGTGCCACCACGCCCAAGAACCAACCATGTTTTTGTTTATTTTTATTTCACTTTCCCACTCCGTTTTATTCCTCTTTCTTTTCTATGATTTATTATTTCTCTCACTTAATACTTTCATTCATCCTATTGTTTTTTCCCTTTCACTAATTATTCTTTATCTATTGATTTTTTATTTGTTCTCATTCAATTTCATTTACTCATTCTTTTTGTTTTCTTTCTCTCTCATGCTTGCTTTATTCTTTCTCCCTTCTTTCTTTCTTTTTTAAGTCTCTACTTTCTATTGTTAATTTTTTAATAAATTTATCTCATTGCTTATCTATATACCATTCTTTTTTTTGATACATTTTTAATATTACCTATCATTTTCTCTATGCTACCTTTTTTTCATTCGTATATTTTATATTAAATTAATTTCTTATTTTGTATCTATTTCTTATTTTTTAAATCCTTGATTATTTTTTCTGTCTTTGTTTAATCTATAATTTATTTTATAATTTTCTCATTTTGTCACATTAACACTCTCTCAATATATATCGCTTTGCTTTCTTACATTTCTTTGGTTTGTGTGTGTCTCTCTCTCTATTTGTATTTATTCTTTTCATATCTATTTTAAAGATTCTTTGTTTCTTCACCAATATTTTTTTGTTTTTGTTTCCCTCTTTTTATTTGTCATTTTTTAGAACACTTTTTATAATCTTTATCTCTATGTTTGAAATTATATCTCTCACTCCACTTTATTTTTTAATTTTGTCTTTCTAAATTTATTTATCATTTATTCAAATTGTTTATGTGGATATATTTGTGTTATCTCTATCTTCAGTCCCTTTCTATGTTTTTTGGTCATTCATTTTTATTTATTCATCTCTACATTATTCTTTCTTTATTTTTTTATTTTTTTAACTCTAACTATTTTTTGATATTTTTATTGTTTTGTCTACTTTTTGTCTTTTGAATTTCTCTCACAACCTTTCCTTTGTTGTCTCACCATGTCCCTACCTCTTTCTCTCTATTTATTTCTTTTATTTTCCCTTTTTAGTCTTTATCTTTCACTTCTCATTTTCTTTATTTTATATCTAGATCTATTTTCTTATTATTTTTCTTTGTATCTAATTTATCAAGCTCATTCCTTCCTTTCTTTTTTTCTTTCTATCTTTATATTTTTCCTTTAGTTTTCAATACATAACATGTTTTCAATCATTTGAAGATGCTAGAGACATAGATAGTAATTGGCTCATCTATGCTAAAATGAATTAAAAAATTGATCTTCATACCCTCATTCTCTCTCCTAAGAAGGAATAAAAGTTGGGTTCTTCGTAGAGCCTACACAAATAGTGGAAGAGGCTTAAGTCATGTGTATGCTCCTCAATATCTTGGGTTTGACTTTGAGGTTTTGGTTTACCCAATGTACTTGGCTTACAAGCTGGTGTATACATCCCCAAGGGACTACTCTTGCCCTAGTGTGACACCCCTTCCTGACCCCAACTTGGAAGAATGTAAGATCAAAATAGTGTGGGTTGAGTGTTGGACTGGGTCGTAGGAAACCCTTGAGTCAATAAAAAAAAGGAATGAAGATAACTTTATGTTTTTTTATCATTTTTGAAAGGGGTTTGGATTGAATTGGTTTGACTTTGAGGTTTTGTTTTACTCGATGCATGTGTCTTATGGGTTGTTGCATACATCCCTAGGGGACTACACTTACCCTAGCATGATACCCCTTGCCGAACCTAACTTGGTAGAATGTAAGACCAAGGTAAGGTGGGTTGGGGTTGAAATGGGTCGTAAGAAGACCCTTGAGTCAAAAAAGAAGAAAGATAAGTTCATACATTTTTATCATCTTTGAAAGGAGTTTAGATTGGATTGGTTTGAATTAGAGGTTTAAGTTTACATGATGCACATGGTTTATGGGTTGTTGCATACATCCTTAGGGGACTACTCTTGCCCCAACATGAAACCCCTTCCCGACCACAACTTGGAAGAATGTAAGATCAAGGTAAAGCGGGTTGGGTGTTGGGCTAATTTGTAGGGATACCCCTGATTCAATTAAAAAGAAAGAAAGATAAGTCGATACCTTTTTATCATATTTGAAAGGGGTTTGGATTGGATTGGTTTGACTTTGAGGCTTGAGTTTATCCAATAAACGTGGCTTACATGTTGTTGCATACATCCCCTAGAGACTACTCTTGCCCCAACGTTATACCCTTCCCGACCCCAACTTGGCAGAATGTAAGACCAAGGTAAGGTGGATTGGGTGTTGGGTTGGGTCATAGGGATACCTCTGATTCAATAAAAAAATAAGGATAAAGATAAGTTCATAACTTTTGATCTTCTTTGAAAAGGTTTTGGATTGGATTGGTTTGACTTTGAGGTCTTAGTTTATTCTATGCATGTGGCTTATGGATTGTTGCATACATCCGAAAGGGACTAATCTTGCTCTAGCGTGACACCCCTCCTCACCCCAACTTGGCAGAATGTAAGACCAAGGTAAGGCAGGTTGGGAGTGGGGCTGGTTCATAGGGCACCCCTTAATCAATAAAAAAGAAAAACAAAGATAAGTTCATATTTTTTATCATCTTTGAAAGAGGTTTGGATTGGATCGGTTTTAATTCGAGGTCTTGGTTTACCCAATGCACATGGTTGACAAGTTGTTGCATACATTTTGAGGGGACTACTCTTGCCTCAGCATGACACCCCTTCCTAAATCCAATTTGGCAGAATGTAAGACCAAGGTAAGCTGGGTTGGGCATTAGGTAGGGTCATAGGGTATGCCTGAGTCAATAAAAAAAAGAAAGAAAGATAAGTTCATAATATTTATCATCTTTGAAAAGGATTTGGATTGGATTGGTTTTACTTCTAGGTTTGGGTTTACCTGATGCGTATGGCTTACAAGTTGTTGCATACATCCCTAGGGGACTACTCTTTCCCTAGCATGACACTCCTTCCTGACCCCAACTTGGCAAAATGTAAGACCAAGGTAAGACAAATTGGGTGTTGGGTTGGGTTGTAGGGATACCCCTGAGTCAATAAAAAAAGAAAAAAGAAAAATTCATACATTTTTATCATTTTTGAAAGGGGTTTAAATTGGATAGGTTTAACTTAGCGGTTTGGGTTTACCCGATGCACGTGGTTTAGGGTTTGTTTCATACATCCCCAAGGAATTATTCTTGCCCTAGTGTGACACTCCTTTTTGACTCCAACTTGGAAGAATGTAAGACCAAGGTAAGGTGGATGGGGTGTTTGGTTGGGTCGTAGGGATAGCTCTGATTCAATAAAAAAATAAGGATAAAGATAAGTTCATAGCTTTTATTTTCTTTGAAAAGGTTTTGGATTGGATTGGTTTGACTTTGAGGTCTTAGTTTACTCTATGCATGTGGCTTACGGGTTGTTGCATACATCCCCAAGGGAATATTCTTGCTCTAGCATGACACCCCTCCTAACCCAAACTTGGCAGAATGTAAGACCAAGGTAAGGCAGGTTGGGAGTTGGGTTGGTTCGTAGGGTACCCCTTAATCAATAAAAAAAATAAAGAAAGAAAAGTTCATATTTTTTATTATCTTTGAAAGAGGTTTGGATTGGATCGGTTTTAATTCGAGGTCTTGGTTTATCTAATGCACATGGCTGATAGGTTGTTGCATACATCTCGAGGGGACTACTCTTGCCTCAGTGTGACACCTCTTCCTGAATCCAATTTGGAAGAATGTAATACCAAGGTAAGGTGGGTTGGGCATTAGGTAGGGTCATAGGTTACGCCTAAGTCAATAAAAAAGAAAAAGAAATATAATTTCATAATATTTATCATCTTTGAAAGGGATTTGGATTGGATTGGTTTTACTTCTAGGTTTGGGTTTATCTAATGTATATGGCTTACAGGTTGTTGCATAGATCCCCAGGGGACTACTCTTGCCTCAACGTGACACTCCTTCTGACCCCAATTTAGCATAATATAAGACCAAGGTAAGACAAGCTAGGTGTTGGGTTGGGTTGTAGGGATACCCCTAAGTCAATAAAAAATATTAAAAAAATCATACTTTTTTATCATTTTTGAAAGGGGCTTAGATTGGATAGGTTTAACTTAGAGGTTTGGGTTTACCTGATGCAATTGATTTAGGGGTTATCTCATACATCCCCAAGGAATTACTCTTGCCCTAGCGTGACACTCCTTCCTGACCCCAACTTGGCAGAATGTAAGACCAAGGTAAGGTGGGTTGGTCATTGGGCTGGGTCGTAGGGTACCCTTAAGTCAATAAAAAAGAAGAAGAAAGATAAGTTCATACTCTTTTATCATCTTTGAAAGGGGTTTGGATTGAAATGGTTTCACTTTGAAGTCTATATTTACTCGATGCACGTGGCTTACAGACTGTTGCATACAATCAGAGGGAAGTACTCTTTAAAATACTATTATTTTTGTTGTCTTATTTTTCAATTCACTTTAGTTTCTTTTTTCTATCTAGTTCTTTACTTTTAATTTTTTAGTTGTTTTAGTCTTCTCTCCTTTGGGGTATCTTTCTCCTTCCACCTCTCCTGGCTTTCACCAATTGGACTTTGTTCCCTCCAATTTTTTAGGTTGTGTGTCTTCCTTTCCTCCCAACTTTCCCTCTCCCATTTCTTCCCAAGTTTGCTGCTAACTTTTCACTCTTCTCTCTAAATGTTTTTCATCCTGATGATGGATCATGGAGTATGATCCAAAATGTTGATGTAAAAATGTGCTACTTTTTTTTCATTCATGTATTTTATATTAAATTAATTTCTTATTTTGTATCTATTTCTTATTTTTTAAATCCTTGATTATTTTTTCTTATTTTGTCTATCTTTGTTTAATCTATAATTTATTTTGTAATTTTCTCATTTTGTCAGATCGATACTCTTTCAATATATATCGCTTTGATTTATTACATTTCTTTATTTTGTGTGTGTGTCTCTCTCTATTTGTATTTATTCTTTTCATATCTATTTTAAAGATTCTTTGTTTCTTCTCCAATATTTTTTTGTTTTTGTTTCCCTCTTTTTATTTGTCATTTTTTAGAACACTTTTTATAATCTTTATCTCTATGTTTGAAATTATCTCTCTCACTCCACTTTATTTTTTTATTTTGTCTTTCTATATTTATTTATTATTTATTCAAATTGTTTATGTGAATATAATTTTGTTCTCTCTATATCTTCAGTCTCTTTCTATGTTTTTTGGTCATTCATTTTTATTTATTCATCTCTACATTATTCTTTCTTTATTTTTTATTTTTTTAACTTTAACTATTTTTTGATATTTTTATTGTTTTGTCTACTTTTTGTCTTTTGACTTTCTCTCACAATCTTTCCTTTGTTGTCTCACCATGTCCCTACCTCTTTCTCTCTATTTATTTCTTTTATTTTCCCTTTTTAGTCTTTATCTTTCACTTCTCATTTTATTTATTTTATATCTAGATCTATTTTCCTAATTTTTTTTTTTGTATCTAATTTATCAAGCTCATTCCTTCCTTTCATTTTTTCTATCTTTATATTTCTCCTTCAATTTTCAATACATTACATGTTTTCAATCATTTGAAGATGCTAGAGACATAGATAGTAATTGGCTCATCTATGCTAAAATGAATTAAAAAATAGATCTTCATACCCTCATTCTCTCTCCTAAGAAGGAATACAAGTTGGGTTCGTCCTAAAGCCCACACAAATAGTGGAAGAGGCTTAAGTCATGGGTATGCTCCTCGTTATCTTGGGTTTGACTTTGAGGTTTTGGTTTACCCAATGTACGTGGCTTACAAGTTGGTGTATACATCCGCAGGAGACTACTCTTGCTCTAGTGTGACACCCCTTCCTGACCCCAACTTGGAAGAATGTAAGATAAAAATAGTGTGGGTTGAGTGTTGGACTGGATCGTAGGAATACCCTCGAGTCAATAAAAAAAAAGAATGAAAATAACTTTATGTTTTTTTATCATTTTTGAAAGGGGTTTGGATTGAATTGGTTTGACTTTGAGGTTTGGTTTTACCTGATGCACGTGTCTTATGGGTTGTTGCATACATCCCTAGGGGATTACTCTTACCTTAATGTGACACCCCTTCTCGAACCTAACTTGTTAGAATGTAAGACCAAGGTAAGGTGGGCCGGGGGTTGGAATGGGTCATAAGAAGACCCCTGAGTCAAAAAAGAAGAAAGGTAAGTTCATACTTTTTTATCATCTTTGAAAGGAGTTTAGATTGGATTGGTTTGAATTTGAGGTTTTAGTTTGCATGATGCACATGGTTTACCGGTTGTTGTATACATGCTTAGGGGAATACTCTTGCCCCAACATGAAACCCCTTCTTGACCCCAACTTGGAAGAATGTAAGATCAAGGTAAAGTAGGTTGGGTGTTGGGATAATTTGTAGGGATACCCCTGATTCAATTAAAAAGAAAGAAAGATAAGTTGATACCTTTTTATCATATTTGAAAGGGGTTTGGATTGGATTGGTTTGAATTTTAGTTCTAGGTTTACCCAATGCTCGTGGCTTACATGTTGTTGCATATATCCCCTAGAGACTACTCTTGCCCCAACGTTACACCCTTCCTGACCCCAACTTGGTAGAATGTAAGACCAAGGTAAGGTGGATTGAGTGTTGGTTTGGGTCGTAGGGATACCTCTAATTCAATAAAAGTTAAGGATAAAGATAAGTTCATACCTTTTTATCTTCTTTGAAAAGGTTTTGGATTGGATTGGTTTGACTTTGAGGTCTTGGTTTACTCAATATGTGGCTTACAGATTGTTGCATACATCCCCAAGGGACTACTCTTGCTTTGGCATGACAACCAATCCTGACCCCAACTTGGCAGAATGTAAGACCAAGGTAAGGTAGGTTTGGAGTTGGGCTGGTTCATAGGGTACCCCTTAATCAATAAAAAAGAAAAAGAAAGATAAGTTCATATTTTTTTTCATCTTTGAAAGGGGTTTATATTGGATTGGTTTTAATTCGAGGTCTTGGTTTACCCGATGCACATGGCTGACAGGTTGTTGCATCCATTTTTTATTTTTAATTATTTTTTTCTTTGGTTGTGTCTTTAATTCCTTCTCTTTAAAATACTATTATTTTTGTTGTCTTATTTTTCAATTCCCTTTAGTTTCTTTTTCTATCTAGTTCTTTATTTTAATTTTTTAGTTGTTTTAGTCTTCTTTTCTTTGGGGTATCTTTCTCCTTCCACCTCTTCTGGATTTCACCAATTGGACTTTTCTCCCTCTAATTTTTTAGGTTGTGTATCTTCCTTTCCTCCCATATTTCCCTCTTCTATTTCTACCCAAGTTTGCTGCTAATTTTTCAGTCTTCTCTCTAAATGTTTTTCATCTTAATGATGGATCATGGAGTATGATCCAAAATGTTGATGTAAAAATGTGCACATAGTTACAATTCAGAAATATCAATACTATTACCATGGAAATAGAATGTTGTTAACTGCCATTCTTTTTGCGACCCCAACTTTGTAGAATGTAAGACCAAGGTAATGTGGGTAGGGCATAGGGCTAGGTCATAGAGTACCACAAAGTCAATAAAAAAGAAGAAAGATAAGTTCATACCTTTTTATCATCTTTGAAAGGGGTCTGGATTGAAATAGTTTGACTTCAAGGTATGAGTTTACCTGATGCATATGGCTTATGGGCTCAAGCATACATCTTGATGGGATTACTCTTGCCCTAATGTGACACCCCTTCCTGACCCAACTTGGAAAAATGTAAGACCAAGTTAAGGCAGGTTGGGAATTGAGTTGGGGCATAGGGATACCCCTGATTCAATAAAAAAAAGATAAAATAATTCTTTTTTATCATGTTTGAAAGAGGTTTGGACTGGATTGGTTTGGCTTCAAGGTTTGGGTTTGCCCAATTCACTTGACTGAAAAATTTTTGCACACATCCTCAAAGGAGTACTCTTGCCCCAATGCGACACCGCTTCTCAACCCTAACTTGGTAGAATGTAAGACCGAGGTAAGGTTGGTTGGCCATTGGGCTAGGTCATAGGGTAGCTTTTAGTCAATAAAAAAGAAAGAAATAAAAATTCATACATTTTTTATCATCTTTGAAAGGGGTTTCGATTGGATTGGTTTGACTTTGAGGTATGGGTATACACAATACACATGTCTTATAGGGTGTTGCATACATCCTCAATGGGATTACTCTTACCCCAACGCCACACCCTTTTCGACCACAAATTGAAAAAAATGTAAGACCAAGGTAAAGCGGGCTGGACATTGAGATAGGTCATAGGGATACCCCTAAGTCAATAAGAAAAGAAGAAATATATGTTCATATATTTTTATTCTCTTTGAAAGGGGTTTGAATTGGATTGATTTGACTTCGAGTTCTAGGTTTATCCGATGTAAGTGGCTTATAGGTTGTTGTATACATCCCCAAGGGACTACTCTTGCCCCAATGTGACACCCCTTCCCAATCCCAACTTGTTAAAATGTAAGACCAAGGTAAGGTGGGTTGGGTGTTAGGTAGGGTCATAGGGATACCCTTGAATCAATAAAAAAAGAAATATAAGTTCATACCTTTTCATCATCTTTAAAATGGATTTGTATTAAATTGATTTGATTTTGAGGTCTAGGTCTAGGTTTACCCAATGCACGTGGTTTATAGGTTGTTGCGTATATCCCTAGGGGACTACTTTTTACCAAGCATGACACCCTTCGTGACCCCAACTTGGTAGAATTTAAGACCAATGTAATGTGGGTTGAGCCTTGGGTTGGGTCGTAGGAATACTCCTAAGTGAATAAAAAAAGAAGAATAAAGATAAGTTCATACCTTTATATCATCTTTGAAAGGGGTTTGGATTTGATTAGTTTTACTTCAAGGTTTAGGTTTACTCAATTCACGTGGCTTATAGGTTTTTGCATACATCCCCAAGGGACTACTCTTTCCCTAATGTTACACCCCTTCCCGACTTCAACTTGGAAAAATATAAGACCAAGGTAAGGCGGGTTGGGCATTAGGTTGGGTCATATGGATGCCCTTAAGTCAATATAAAAAGAAGAAGAAAGATAAGTTCATACTTTTTTATAATTTTTGAAAAGGGTTTGGATTGGATTAGTTTAACTTAGAGGTCGGGGTTTACCCAATGCATGTGGCTTACGATCTATTGCATACTTCTCTAGGGGACTACTCTTGTTCTATCATTGACACTCCTTCCAAAATTCAACTTGGAAAAATGTAAGACCAAGTTAAGGCGGGTTGGGCATTGGGCTTGGCCGTAGGGTACCCCTGAGTCAATAAAAAAGAAGAAGAAAGACAAGTTCATACTTATTTTATTGTCTTTGAAAGGGGTTTGGATTGGAATGCTTTGACTTCGAGGTTTGGGTTTACTTGATGCACATGGCTTATGGGTTATTGCATACATCCTGAGGGGAATACTCTTGCATCGACATGACACCCTTTCCTGAACCCAACTTGGTAGAAGATAGACCAAGGTAAAACAGTTTGGATGTTACGCTGGGTCGTAGGGTACCCATAAGTCAATAAAAAAGAAAAAGAAAAGATAAATTCATACATTTTTATCATATTTGAAAGGGTTTTGCATTGGATTGGTTTGACTTTGAGGTCTGGGTTTTACCCGATGCACGTGGCTTACGAGTTGTTGCATACATCCCCAATGGAATTACTCTTGCTCTAGAATAACACCCTTTCCTGACCCAAACTTGGAAGAATGTAAGACCAAGGTAAAGCAGGGTGGATGTTGGCCTGGGTTGTAAAGATACCCCTGAGTCAATAAAAAAAAAGAACCCCGAGTCGATAAAAAAGAAAAAAAGAAAAACAAATTCATGCCTTTTTATCATCTTTGAAAGGGGTTTGGATTGGATTGGTTTGACTTTGAGGTCTTGTTTTACTTGATGAACGTGGCTTACGAGCTATTGCATGCATCCATAGGGGACTAATCTTGCCCCAACATGACACCCCTACTTGACCCCAACTTGGCATAATATAAGACCAAGGTAAGGTAGTTTGAGCGTTGGGTTGGGTCGTAGGGATACCTGTTAGTTGATAAAAAAGAAGAAAGATAAGTTTTCTTTTTATCGTCTTTGAAAGGGGTTTGGATTGGATTGGTTTGAATTTGAGGTCTTGTTTTACCTGATGCACATGACTTATGAGTTATTGTATACATCCTCAGAGGACTACTCTTGCTTCAACGTGAAACCCTTCCTGACTCTAGCTTGGTAGAATGTAAGACCAAGGTAAGGTAGGTTGGCCATTGGACTAGGTCATAGGGATAGCCCTAAGTCAATTATAAATAAGAATACAGATAAGTTCATACTTTTTTATCATCTTTGAAAGGGTTTTGGATTGGATTGGTTTGAATTTGAGGTTTTGGTTTACTTGATGCACATGGCTTACATGTTATTTCATACATCTCGAGAGGACTACTTTTTCCCTAGTGTGACACCCCTTCTCGACCCCAAGTTGGAAAAGTGTAAGAAGGAAGTAAAAAAGGTTGGAAATTGGCTTGGGTGGTAGGGATACCCTCTAAGTCAATTAAAAAAGAAGAAGAAATATAAATTCATACTCTTTTTATCATTTTTAAAAGGGGTTTAGATTGGATTTGTTTAAATTAGAGGTCTAGGTTTACCCGATGCATGTGGCTTAAATGTTTTTATATACATCCCTAGGGGACTACTCTTGCGCTAGCATGCCACTCCTTCCCAACACCAACTTGGCAGAATCTAAGACCAAAGTTAGGTGGGTTGGGCGTTGGGATGGGTCGTAGGGTACCCCCAAGTCAATAAAAAAGAAGAATAAAAATAAGTTTAGTCTTTTTTATCATATTTGAAAGGGGTTTGGATTGGAATGGTTTGAATTTGAGTTTTGTGTTTACTCTATGCATGTGGTTTACGAGATATTGCATACATCCCGAGGGGACTACTCTTGCCCCAATGTGACATTCTTTCCTAACCCCAACTTGGCATAATGTAAGACCAAGGTAAGGGAGGTTGGGCATTGGGTTGGGTCGTTGGGATACCCCTGAGTCAATAATAAAAGAAGAATAAAGATAATTTCATACCTTTTATATTTTTTGAAAGGGGTTCAGATTGGATTGGTTTGATTTCGAGGTTTGGGTTTAATCGATGCACGTGGTTGATGGGTTGTTGAATACATACCCAAGGGATTACTCTTTCCCCAATGTGACACCCTTTCTTGAACCCAACTTGGTAGAATGTAAGCTCAAAGTAAGGCGGGTTGGTTGTTGGGTTGGGTCGTAGAGTACCCGTCTGGGTTGTAGGGTACCCGTGAGTCAATAATAAAAGAAAAAAAAATTAAATCCATTCCTTTTTATGGGTTTTCAAAGGGGTTTGGATTGGATTGGTTTTATTTCATGGTATGGATTTACCCAATATACGTGGCTTATAGGTTGTTGCATACATCCCCAATGGGATTACTCTATCCCTAGCATGACACCCCTTCCTGACCCCAACTTGGCAAAATGTAAAAACAAGATAAGGCGATTTTGGCATTGGGCTGGATCATAAGATACTCCCAAGTCAATAAAAAAGAGAATAAACATAAGTGCATGCCTTCTTATCATCTTTGAAAGGGGTTTTGGCATTGGGTCAGGTCGTAGAGTACCCAGTTGGGTAGTAGGGTACCCTTGAGTCAATAATAAACGAAAAAAAGTTAAATCCATATTTTTTATCATCTTTGAAAGGGGTTTGGATTGGATTGGTTTGATTTTGTGATATGAGTTTATCCAATGCATGTGGCCTACAAGTTGTTGCATACATCCCCAATGGGATGAATCTAGCCCCAACGTGACACCCCTTACTGACCCCAACTTGGCAAAATGTAAAACCAGTTGGGCGGTGGGTTGGATCATAAGATACTCCTGAGTCAATAAAAAAGAGAATAAACATAAGTGCATGCCTTATCATCTTTGAAAGGGGGTTGGATTGGATTGGTTTGAATTTGAAGTTTGGATTTACCTAAGGCACGTGGTTTATAGGTTGTTGCATACATCCCTAGGGGACTACTCTTGCCCAAAAGTGACACCCCTTCCCAACTCTAACTTGGAAAAATATAAGACCAAGGTAAGGCGGGTTGGGCTAAGGCGGGTTGGGCTAGGTCATAGGGATGCCATTGATTCAACAAAAAAGAAGAAATATAAGTTCATACTTTTTTATCATCTCCCAAAGGGGTTTGGATTGAATTTTTTTGATTTTGAGGTTTGAGTTTGCTTGATGCACGTGGCTTACAGGATGATGCATACATCCCCCGACTACTCTTGACCCAAAGTGACAAATTTCCTGACCCCAACTTCGTAGAATGGAAAACCAAGGTAAGGCAGGTTGGGCATTTGGCTAGGTTAGAAGGATACCCCTGAGTGAATAAAAAATAAGAATAAAAAAAAACTTTATACTTTTTTATCATTTTTGAAAGGTTTTTGGATTGAATTGGTTTGACTTTGATGTCTTGGTTTACTCGATGCACATGGTTTACAGGATTGTTGTATAAATTTTGAGGGGACTACTCTTGCCCCATCTTGACACCTCTTCCTGACCCCAACTTGGTAGAATATAAAGCTAAGGTAAAACGGGTTGGGCATTAGGTTGGGTCGTAGGGATATCTCTGAGTCAATAAAAAATAAGAAAGATAAGTTCATACATTTTTATCATTTTTGAAAGGGTTTTATATTTGATTGGTTTAACTTAGAGGTATGGGTTTACCTGATGCACATGGCTTACGAGTTTTGCATACATCCCTAGGGTACTCTTGCCCCAGCATGACACTCCTTCCTGGTCACAACTTGGTAGAATGTAAGACCAAGGTAAGGCAGGTTGGGTGTTGAGTTGGGTTGTAGAGTACCCCTAACTCAATAAAAAAGAAGAAAGACAAGTTCATACAATTTTTATCATCTTTGAAAGAGGTTTCGATTGGAATGGCTTAACTTTGAGGTTTGGGTTTTTTCCCAATACACGTGGCTTACGGATTGTTACATACATCCCAAGGGGACTACTCTTGCCCCATCATAAAACCACTTCTTGAGCCCAACTTGGTAGAATATAAGACCAAGGTAAGGCAGGTTTGGTGTTGAGTTGGGTTGTAGGGATATCCTTGAGTCAATAAAAAAAGAAGTAAGATAAGTTTATTTTTTTAACCATCTTTGAAAGGGTTTGGATTGGATTGGTTTGACTTCGAGGTCTAGATTTACCTGATGCACATGGCTTATGATTTTTTGCATACATCTTGAGGGGACTACTCTTTCCCCAGAGTGACACTTTTTCCCGATCACAACTTGCTAGAATGTAAGACAATGGTAAGGTGGGTTGGGTGTTGTGTTGGGTCATAGGGATACCACTAAGTCAATACAAAAAAAGAATAAAGATAAGTTCATACCCTTTTGTTGTTTTTGAAAGGGTTTTGGATTGGATTGGTTTGATTTCGAGGTCTTGGTTTACCCAATGCACATGGCTTACATGTTGTTGCATACATCCCAAGGGGAGTACTCTTGCCCCAGTGTGACAACCCTTCTCAACCTCAAATTGGCAGAAGGTAAGACTAAGGTAAGGTGGGTTGGGCACTGGATTGGGTCGTAGGGATACCTGTGAGTCGATAAAAAAAGAAGAAAGATAAGTGCATACTTTGTTATTGTCTTTAAAAGAGGGTTGGATTGGATTGGTTTGACTTCGAGGTCTGGGTTTACCCAATGCACATGGTTTATGGGTTGTTGCGTACATCCCCAAGAGATGTTTCTTGCCCTAGTGTGACACCATTCCCGACCCCAACTTTTTATAATGTAAGAGTAAGGTAAGGCGATTTGGGTATTTGAATGGGTCATAGGGATATCCTTAAGTCAAGAAAAAATGAAGAATAAAGATAAGATCATACATTTTTATCATCTTTGAAAGGGTTTTGGATTGGATTGGTTTTACTTCGAGGTCTTGGTTTACTCGATGGGTGTGGTGTATGAGTTGTTGTATACATCTTGAGGGGGTTACTCTTGCCCCAACGTGACATCCCTTCCTGACCCCAACTTGGCAGAATGCAAGACCAAGGTAAGATGAGTTGGGCGTTGGGTTGGGTCATATGGATACCTAGAGTCAATAATAAAAGAAGAAGAAATATAAGTTCATACCTTTTATCTTTTGTAAAATGGTTTTAGATTTGATTAGTTTAAATTTGAGGTCTGAGTTTAATTGATGCACGTGGCTAACAGAATGTTGCACACATCTCCAATGGACTACTCTTGCCGCAACGTGACACCATTCCCGACCCCAACTTTGTATAATGTAAGAGTAAGGTAAGGCGATTTGGGTATTCGAATGGGTCATAGGGATATCCTTAAGTCAAGAAAAAATAAGGAATAAAGATAAGATCATACATTTTTATCATCTTTGAAAGGGTTTTGGATTGGATTGGTTTTACTTCGAGGTCTTGGTTTACCTAATGCACGTGACTTACGGGTTGTTGTATACATCCTGAGGGGACTACTCTTGCCCTAGTGTGACACCCCATTCTGACCCCAACTTGGAAAAATGTAAGACCAAGGTAAGGTGGGTTGGGTGTTGGGCTAGGTCATAGGGATACCCTTGAAGTCAGTAAAAAGAAGAAGAAAGATAAGTTCATACTTTTTTTTATCATTTTTGAAAGGGGTTTAGATTGGATTTATTTAACTTAGAGATCAAGGTTTATCTGATGCCTGTGGCTTACGAGTTATTGCATAAATCCCTAGGGGATTACTCTTTCCCTAGCATGACACTAGTTCCTAACCCATACTTGGCAGAATGTAAGACCAAGGTAAGGTGGGTTACGCATTGGGTTGGGTCATAGGGTATTGTTGAGTCAATAAAAAATAAGAAGAAATATAAGTTTATTCCTTTTTATCATCTTTGAAAGGGGTTTGGAATGGAATGGTTTGAATTTGAGGTCTGGGTTTACTCGATGCATGTGGTTTACGAGCTGTTGTATACATCTTGAGGGGACTACTCTTGCCCCAAAGTGACATCCCTTCCTGACCCCAACTTGCCAGAATGCAAGACCAAGGTAAGATGAGTTGGGCATTGGGTTGGGTTATATGGATACCTAGAGTCAATAATAAAAGAAGAAGAAATATAAGTTCATACCTTTTATCTTTTGTAAAAGGGTTTAAGATTTGATTAGTTTAAATTTGAGGTTTGGGTTTAACTGATGCATGTGGCTGCAAGAATGTTGCACACATCTCCAATGGACTACTCTTGCCCCAAAGTGACACCCCTTCCTGACTCCAACTTGGAAAAATGTAAGACCAAGGTAAGGTGGGTTGGGCATTAGGCTAGGTCATAGAGTTCTTTGTTGGATTGTAGGGTACCCCTGAGTCAATAATAACAAACAAAAATGTTAAATTCATACCCTTGTATCGTCTTTGAAAGGGATTTGGATTGGATTGCCTTGATTTTGAGGTTTGGGTTTACCTGATGTCTATGGCTTACAAGTTGTTGCATACATCCCCAATGAGATTACTCTAGCCCCAACTTGACACCCCTTCCTGACCCCAACTTAACAGAATGTAAGACCAGGGTAAGGTGGGTTGGGCATTGGACAAGGTTGTAGGGATATCCTTGAGTCAATCAAAAAAGAAGAATAAACAAAAGTTCATGCATTTTTATCATCTTTGAAAGTGGTTTGGATTGGATTGGTTTGACTTTGAGGTCTAAGTTTACTCGTTGCACATGGTTTACGAGTTGTTGCATACATCCCCATGAGACTACTATTGCTCCAAAGTGACACCTCTTCCCAACCCTAACTTGGAAAAGTGTAAGACCAAGGTAAGGTGGGTTGGGCATTGGACTATTTCATAGGGATACCCCTAAGTTAATAAAAAGAAAGAAATAAAATTTCATATCTTTTTATTATCTTTGAAAGGTGTTTGGATTGGATTGGTTTGACTTTGAGGTCTGGGTTTACTCGGTGCACATGGCTTATGAGCTAATGCATACATCCCCCATGAGAGTACTCTTACCCCAATGTGACAACCTTCCCAACCCCAACTTGGTAGAATAGAAGACCAAGGTAAGGTGGTTTGGGTGTTCGGCTAGGTCGTTAGAATACCCCTGAGTGAATAAAAAATAAGAATAAAGATAAGTTCACACTTTTTTATCATCTTTGAAAGGTTTTTTGATTGGATCGGTTTGACTTTGAGGTCTTGATTTACAAGATGCATGTGGCTTACTGGATGTTGTATACATCCCGAGGGGACTACTCTTTCCCTAGCTTGACTCCCCTTCCTGACCCCAAATTGGAAAAATGTAAGACCAAGGTAAGGCTTTTTGAGCATTGGGTTGGGTCGTAGGGATACCCCTGAGTCAATAAAAAAAGAAAAAAGATAAATTCATACATTTTTATCATTTTTTAAATGGGTTTGGATTTGATTGGTTTAACTTAGAGGTTTGGGCTTACTCGATGCACATGGCTTACAAGATGTTCCACACATCCCTAGGGTAATCTTCCCCCAGCGTGACACTCCTCGATCATAACTTGACATAATGTAAGACCAAGGTAAGGCGGGTCAGGCATTGGGCTGAGTCATAGAGTATCCCCGAGTCAATAAAAAATGAAGAAAGATAAGTCCAAACCTTTTTATCATCTTTGAAATGGGTTTGGATTGAAATGGTTTAACTTCAAGGTTTGGGTTTTTTCTAGATGCACATGGCTTATGGGTTGTTACATACATCTCAAGGGGACTACTCTTGCCCCAAGGTGACACCCCTTGCCAAACCCAACTTGGCAGAATATAAGATGAAGGTAAGGCAGGTTTGGCATTGAGTTGGATTGTAGGGATACCTTTGAGTAAATGAAAAAAGAAGATAATTTCATTCTCTTTTATCATTTTTGAAAGGGTATGGATTGGACTAGTTTGACTTTGAGGTTTGGGTTTACCTAATGCACTTGGCTAACAAGTTATTGCATACATCCCCAAGGGACTACTTTTTCCCTAGTGTGACACCCCTTCCCGACCACAACTTGGCAGTATGTAATACCAATTGGGCATTCGGCTGGGTCATAGAGTACCATTGAGTCAATAAAAAAGAAAAATAAAGATAAAATTGTACCTTTCTATCGTATTTGAAAGGGTTTTGGATTAGATTGGTTTGACTTTGAGACCTCTGGGTTTACCTGATGCACATGGCTTATGTGTTGTTGCATACATACTTAGTGGGATTACTCTTACTCTAGTGTGACACTGTTTCCTAACACCAACTTGGTAGAATGTAAGACCAAGGTAAGGAAGAATGGGCATTGGGTTTGGGTTGTAAGGATACCCTTGATTCAATAAAAAAAGAATAAAAATAAGTTCATGCCTTTTCATCATCTTTGAAAGAGGTTTGGATTGGATTGGTTTGACTTCGAGATCTAGGTTTTTCCCGATGCACCAGGCTTATAGGTTGTTGCATAAATTTTGAGGGGACTACTCTTACCTCAGCATGAAACCCCTTCCCAAATCCAACTTGGCATAATTTAATACCAAGGTAAGGCAGGTTGGGCACTGGGTTGGGTCGTAGGGATACCTTTGAGTCTTTTTATGTCTTTGAAAGTTTTTTGGATTATATTGGTTTGAATTTGAGGTCTGGGTTACTCGATGCACATGGATTATGTGTTTTTGCATACATCCCAAGGGGACTACTCTTGCCCCAGCCTGCCACCCCTTCCTGACCCCAACTTGGCAAAGTTTAAGACCAAGGTTTGGGGGTTGGACATTGGGATAGGTCATAGAGATACAACTGAATCAATTAAAAAAAAAGAAAGATAAGTTTATACATTTTTATGATTTTTGAAAGGGGTGTTGATATGATTGGTTTAACTTAGAGGTCTAGGTTTACCCAATGCACGTGGCTTGTAGGATATTGTATACATCCCCAAAGGAACTACTCTTTCCCCAACGTGACACTCCTCAGCCCCAACTTGGTAGAATGTAAGACCAAGGTAAGGTAGGTTGGGCATTGGGCCGAGTTGTAGGGTATGCTTGAGTCAATAAAAAAAGAAGAAGAGAGATAAGTTCATACTTTTTTATCATCTTTGAAAGGGGTTTATATTGGAACTGTTTGACTTGGAGGTCTAGGTTTACAAAATGCACGTGGTTTACAGGTTATTGCATACATCCCAAGGGGACTACTCTTGCCCAACATGACACCCCTTCCCAACCCCAACTTGGCATAATGTATGACCAAGGTAAGGCGGTTGGGCATTGGGTTGGGTCGTAGGGATACCCCTGAGTCAATAAAAAAGAAGAAAGATATGTTCATACATTTTTATCATTTTTAAAAGGGGTTTAGATTGGATTGGTTTGACTTCGAGGTCTGTGTTTACCCGATGCAAATTGCTGATGATTTGTTGCATACATCTCCAAGGGACTACTCTTGCCTCAGAGTGACACCCCTTCTTGACCCCAACTTGTAAAAATGTAAGACCAAGGTAAGGAAAATTGGGCATTGGGTTGGGTCGTAGGGCACCCTTGAATCAATAAAAATGAAAAATAAAGATAAATTCATACCTTTTTATCATCTTTGAAAGGAGTTTGGATTGAATTGGTTTGACTTTGAGGTCAGGGTTTACTCGATGTACATGGTTTACCGGCCGTTGTTTACATTGCCAGTTAATTACTCACGCTTTAGTGTGACACCCCTTTCTAACCCCAACTTGGCAAAGTGTAAGACCAAGATAAAGTGGGCTGGGTGTAGGGTTGGGTCATAGGGATACACTTGAGTCAATAAAATAAAAGAAAGATAATTTCATGCATTTTTTATCGTCTTTGAAAGGGGTTGGATTGGATTGGTTTGAATTCGATGTCTGGGTTTACCCGATGCATGTGGCTTATAGGTTATTGCATAAATCTTCAAGGGATTACTCTTTCCCCCCCGTGAAACCCCTTCCCAACCCCAAGTTGGTAGAATGTAAGACCAATGTAAAGTAGGTTGGGCATTGGGTTGGGTCATAGGGATACCCCCGTGTCAATAAAAAAGAAAAGAAAAACAAGTTCATACCTTTTTATCATCTTTGAAAGGGGTTTGGATTGGATTGGTTTGACTTTGAGGTCAAGGTTTACCTGATGCATGTGGCTTACATGCTAATGCATACATCCCAAGGGGACTACTCTTTCCCCAACATGACACCCTTTCTGACCCCAACTTGGTATAATGTAAGACCAAGGTAAGGTAGTTGGGTGTTGGTCTGGGTTGTAGGGATACCCTTGAGTCAATAAAAAAGAAGAATAAATTTAAGTTCATACCTTTTTATCATTTTTGAAAGGGTTTTGGACTAGATTGATTTGAATTTGAGGTCTTGGTTTACCCAATGCACATGGCTTATGGGTTGTTGCATACATCTCGAGGGGATTACTCTTGCCCCAATGTGACACCTCTTCCCAACCCCAACTTGGTAGAATCTAAAACCAAGGTAAGGAAGGTAAGGGGACTAGTCTTGCCCCAGTGTGTCATTCCTTCCTGACCCCAACTTGGTAGAATGTAAGACCAAGGTAAGATGGGTTGGGTGTTGGGGTGGGTCATAGGGATACCCTGAGTCAATAAAAAAGAAAAATAAATATAAGTTCATACCTTTTTATCGTATTTGAAAGGGGTTTGGATTGGATTGGTTCGACTTCAAGGTTTGGGTTTACCAGATGCACGTGGAATACGGGCTATTGCATACATCCCTAGAGGACTACTCTTGCCGAGCATGACACCCTTTCTGACCCCATCATGATATTTGAATGAGATCCCATAAAGAAATCTTAGCAAGAGTGTTTTTAAGTTATTCCGCAAGAATATAATCCTTTCCACTATGCAAAGGCTAGCGAGGAGCACAGTGCAAAATTGGTTCAGGCAATGGTAATAAATTAGGTATTTGAATGTGGTTGCCTATTATTCCTTGTGTTATATGTATGAGCAATGGTATTGTAACTTAGTTGTTGCGAATCATTGTGTTTAGGTGGTATTAGGATAAGCACAAGTTCATTTTGGACATATTGGTTTCAGGGTGGGTAAATCGTAAGAAGTGGCTCTGGAGATGACTTGGGGGTCCAATAATTAGAGGACTCTTAGGAGGTCTAATAATCAAGGGAGATCTAATTTTCAGAACCTCAACAAACTTATCCTTATTTTTTTGATAGTTTAGTGAAGGGGAGTCTAACATCACCTTATCATCTTCATCTAAGGAAACCACATTACTATCATCCTCTTGCACCATGTTATCTTCCATAGTAGGAGAGTTTTTAGGAGAGGAGAAAACAATATTTGCATGGCATTCAATGGTTGGATATTTTAAGATAACTTCATTAAAAGTAGGGTAGGCATGTAGAGGAGAATAAATATGATTTTATTGCTTACCAATGATTGCATCCTTTTGTTTCATTATATTTTCCCAAGTGGGAGAAGTTTTTGGGAGAAGGAGAAAAAAGATCTTCATGACTCTCAATGAGCAGGTCTTCTAATACCAAACCATCTTCATAGGTAGGAGAGATATTAGGAGAAGAACATATACGATTTTCATGGTTATCTATGATTACATCCCCTTGTCCAATAATGTCTTCCCAAGGAGGAGATGTAAGGGAACATAAACAAATAGGATTGTCATGAATCTCAATGATTGGATCTTCTAACACCAAAATATTAACTTCACAAATAAGAGAGATATTGGGAGAAGAACAAATGTGATTGTAATGATTGTCCATTATTGCATCCTATTTCACTAAAATATTCTCACAAGTGAGAGAGATGTTGGGAGATGAATGGAGACTAGGCAAGGTGATGTTAAGAAATGTGTCAATAATCTCATCCTCTTGTGCCATAATGTCCTCACAAGTGGGTGGGGTAGGGGGAGAGAGACAAAAAGGATTATCATGATGCTCAATGATTGCATCTCCTTTCACCAAGATACCTTCATCACAAATAGGAGAGGTATCAGGAGAAGAACAACTATGAAATTCTTACAAATCTAATAAATATTAGGAGGGTAACTAACATTCTTGTCAAATGTTTTTTTTTCCTAGATTATGCTCATGGGTAGAGAAACTAGAATCATACAAGTCATGTGATACTCTATGAAAACCAAATGTCTACCAGTTGAACGAAGGTTTCCATAGCTGAGTAACTTTATTTTTCATAAAGTTGATCTTGCTCTTAAAACTTATGTTAATGTATGGTAGCTTCGGTCAAATATGAATGACAGTGATGCAAGTATCACTGTCATTCATGAGTGATCCAAACTATCATGCAGATTATGACATTTCTATAAGAATCAATTAAAATCAAAATTATGAACAGTCATATTAAATTCTATCATTCCCGTGATTTTTTGTGTTCATGTGAAATCGGAATTCTCTTGAAAGTCATACGCCATCATATTGAAGATTATATACTTGTGAGTATATACTTAACAAATGGTAATGAGAGTAATTACCAGCCGCATCCTAAGGGACGCGTCCCATGAGTGGGCGTGCCTCCACTCGTGGAGACACGTCCTCTCATGAGGTGCACCTCTTAGGAGGGGCGGAATTCTTCCCTTATTTATGATGGTTCCTCAATCGATATGCAAACATAGAAATTAGATAATGTTCTACAATCAGCACATTCACACTTAGTCTAAAATCTGGAAATCGAAGTTAGAAGGAAATATGGAAATCGAAGTTAGAAGAAATTCTAAAAGTTTATTTGAAACTTATAATTGTTTTACTTAGAATTGAAACTTAGTTTTGCTCTTAGGTATTAGAATCCTTCTATTAGGAAAGATTTGATTACATTTACATGGTATCAGAGCCACGGTGTGTGAATCCAAATCAAATCTTAAATTAGATTGCTCAAAGAAATTCGGATTTTCTAAATCAAGTTCACATCACATTCTTCATAATGTCTATTGTGATCAGATTAGAAAAAAATATCTCAAGAGCAGATAATCCAGCATCACTTATGAGTGAAAATATTAGGAAACCAGAGGATAACCTTAAGAAAGTTGAGAACCTTGTGCTCTTCACAGCCCTTTCTAATCAAGTTTCTGACAACATTCAAATTGGGTAATTGATAGTGGTTCATCCCGACACATCACAGGGTTCAGAGAACACCTAGACTCCTTAACTGAAAAATTTGATGAAGAAGTAACCATCAGAGATGATTCTGCATACCCTGTAAAAGGGGTTGGAACATGCTCCATCAAATTGAAATCTGGGATTTCTCTACAACTCTCTGGAGTCCTATTTGTACCTAGAATTAAGAGAAATCTTATATCCATCTCTGCCCTTGAAGACAATGGCTACAGAGTCACATTTATGGATGGTAAAGTTCTAGTGTGGCCTAGAAACTCAACTATCAAGAAAGCTCTTACCATAGGCATAAGGCAAGGGTACCTTTACAAACTTTGCACTAAGGTTAAACAAGCACTTACTCTTGACACTATTGACTCAAATGAAATATGGCATAGAAGACTAGGTCACCTTCATTTCCATGCCCTACCTTCTATGGTAGAACTTGTTACTGGCTTACCCAAGCTAAAACTATCTCATGAAGGAACCTGTAAAGGCTATGCCCTAGGAAAGAATACTAAAGGATCCTTCCAAAATAGCCTAAGTAAAACCCTTAATGTATTAGAACTGGTTCACTCTGATCTTTGTGAACCCATGTCTGTACCTTCTAAAGCAGGATTTCTCTACTATGTCATATTTGTAGATGACTTCTCTAGGAAAACCTGGATCTATTTCCTTAAATGCAAAGAGTCAATAGAAATCCTCAAAAGGTTCGAAGAGTTTAAAGCCCTCACTGAAAACTTCTCCGGAAAGAAAATAAAAACCCTAAGGACAGACAATGGGAAAGAATATACCTCTGAGATTTTTAAAGAATTCTGCATGAGTGCAGGAATTAAGAGGGAGTTCACTGTTGCCTACAACCCTCAACAAAATGGGGTTGCTGAAAGGAAAAAAAGAACCATTGTAGAAGCTACCAAGGCAATGTTACTGGACCAAAACATTGAAACATCTTTCTGGGCAGAAGCCTCTAGGACTGCTGTCTATATACAAAATAGATGTCCTCATTCTCATCTTGATAACAAAACTCCTGAAGAAGCCTTTACCGGTTTAAAACCTGACATTAGCCATCTTAGGATTTTTGGCTGCCCTGTCTATATTCATGTACCCAAAGAGAAGAGGTCCAAACTAGAACCTTCTGGAAAGAAGGGATTATTTGTGGGTTATAGTGAAACCTCCAAAGCTTATAGAATATTCATACCCGGGCAGAAACAAATTGAGTTGAGCAGAGATGTCATCTTCGAAGAAGATATTGCATTCAAGAGGGCCAGAAGTACAAGTGAAATAGAAACCTATTTCCCTAGGATACTTGAAATGGAACCTGCTCCTGAGATTTAGAGGGAGCATCCTGAGGAAATGTCACTTGAACCTCCTACCACTTCAAATGAGGACACAAATGACATTGGAAGAAAGAGACCACTTTGGGCTAGGAAGATGATCAAAGAAGCAGAGGATCTGGCAGTACCTAAAGGAACGTTCAGGGAGAGTAAAAGACCCAAACGATTCTCTAGATATGTTGCTTTAATAAACAACTTCATAAACTCTGAACCTACCAATGTTACAGAAGCCTTCAGACATCAAGCTTGGAAGGATGCAATGACAAAGGAGTACTGGTCCATACTAAAGAATGATGTATGGGACATAGTGCCTAGACCTAAAGAGAAATCTGTTGTTTCTTCTACATGGCTCTTCAAAATCAAGCATGATGCTGATGGCAGCATAGAAATTCCCTATCATTATGTGAGAGATATGGTGGAAAAGAAAGTGATTCAGTTGGAGTACATTAGTACAAATGATCAAACTACAGACATTCTCACCAAACCTCTCTCCCAGATCAAGGTAGAGCACTTCAGGAAGAAACTTGGTATGGTAGAAATGTAATTTGTTATTTATGTTTGAAATGCAAATTGTTTATAATATATAAAGATGTTTAATGTATAAAATCTTGTGTCATGTGAGTGACTCCATGATTTTATGGGCCTATCCCTCCTATGTACATTATCGAAAGGTGACGATCTTTCTGATAATGAACACTTGTATTTGACATTGTAAAGTGACGACTCTACATTGATAAAACTATCATAATAGATATCATATGGCTTGATATCTATAAGACATTTCATGATAGTATCTCTTAGACACCTTGATGGATATCATGAGACTTGATATCTGAAGGTCATTGTGATCCATAAGAGATGATCATGGTGGGTGAGTATATATGTGGATATGCCATGATCTATGGTAGACATCATGTGGCTTGATGTCAGTGCTCATACCATAATGAAGATATGTATGAAGAATGTCATGTGACTTGACACTTTCAGAAGCATATCATATCTTCTGATATCACGAGTTAGGTGATATCATTTTTGGAAGTTATTCTTCCTAGTTAAAGAGGGAGTGGAGAAATGTTATGAAGAATGTCATGTGACTTGACAACTTTGAGAAAACATATCATATCACATGTGAAGGTGATATCTTGACTTATTTGATTTGAAATATCTTCCCTAGCTAAGAGGGAGTGTTAATGTATGGTAGCTTCAGTCATATATGAATGACAGTGATGCAAGTATCACTGTCATTCATGAGTGATCAAAACTTCAGTCATATATGAATGACAGTGATGCAAGTATCACTGTCATTCATGAGTGATCAAAACTATCATACAAATTATGATATTTCTATAAGAATCAATTAAAATCGAAATTATGAACAGTCATATTAAATTCTATCATTGCCGTGATTTTGTGTATTCATGTGAAATCGAAATTCTCTTGAAAGTCATATGCCATCATATTGAAGATTATATATGTGTGAGTATATACTTAACAAATGGTAAATGAGACTAATTACCAACCACATCCTAAGGGACACGTCCCATGAGTGTACATGCCTCTACTCGTGGAGACACGTCCTCTCATGAGGCACGCCTCTTAGGAGGGGTGGACTTCTTCCCTTATTTATGATGGTTCCTCAATCAATATGCAAACATAGAAATTAGATAATGTTCTGCAATCAGCACATTCACACTTAGTCTAAAATCTGGAAATCGAAGTTAGAAGGAAATCTAGAAATCGAAGTTAGAAGAAATTCTGAAAGTTTATTTGAAACTTATAATTGTTTTACTCAGAATTGAAACTTAGTTTTGCTCTTAGGTATTAGAATCCTTCTATTAGGAAAGATTTGATTACATTTACAACTTACAAGTTACTAAAGAGTATTTAGTCCACTACTAAAGGGCTGCTAAATTAAATAAAGTTTAGAACACATGAATATTAAACTCATACAGGCAAAGCAGAGCCAAATTTAATAGCTTTGGCTAGTTGTCAGCAGAAGGTCCTTGCTAGAACAAACACATTTGTCTCTTCATTAAGATGATAGTTTTGTATGAAGTTTCCTAACTGTATAAGTGATTGTCATATTTATTATCTGTTGTGGCAAATACATTTGAAGCCCCAACAGGAGTACCAACAGGTCTATCTAGAGATCAAAACTCAGAACCAAAGCCTCGAGTTTGTTGTAGTGTTTTTGCAAAGGCTTCATACTTCCAAATATCAGCATCACTGATAGTTCTTCAGGCATATTTCATAGACTCGTTGAAATGAGTAACTTTTATTTCAGCTACCTCATCATTATCATCCTCATCCATTGCCTCAGGATTCTTGGCTCTTTTTCATTCACGTTGAATTTCTTGAAAGTGTGGGGGAGAGGTTATGGTAAAATTGAAATGCATGCTAGTATGAAGAATTGAAATAACAAGCTACAAGTTGATGTAAGTTCAATAGGTAGACTACTGCTCTATCTTAAAAATTAGTAACATAACAGTAAAAAAAAAAATTAGAAATCGATAAACAGATCTAGGTTGCAAAAGATGACACAATTGGAACTCACCTTCTCAATATTTTCTCTAATAGAATACTTGCAAGCCCTCTGAAAAATCTCAGTGATATCGGCTCGACTGAATCCTTGGGTATAACGGGTCAGTGCCATTAGGTCTACATCCTTTGATATGGGTGACTTTATCAAGCAAGATTTGAAGATTTGATAATGTGAGGACTCATCTAGTAAGGGAGTATAAATCAACTGGTCAAATCGACGAGGCCTTAACAATGTAGGATCGATGATATCAGGCATGTTTGTAGCAGCAATAATGATAACTATTTTCTTGGCTGTCATACAAGCCATCTCCATCAAAAAATTATTAAGGACTCTATTTGCAACATCACCAACATCCCCAACACTACTACCACACTAGAAACATGCAAACCAATTATGCATCACAAGTTAGAGCCTAATTCAAAAAGGTCAAACAAAATTCCCAGTCATTTATAGTCAACCTTGAAATTTTACTTATAAAAAAGCAACACACCTATGTAGCAATAGAATCAAGCTCATCATAAAACAAGACACAAGGAGCTGACCCTCTGGCCTTATAAAAAATGTGTCACATTAGCCTCACTCTCTCGAAACCACATTATTAACAATTAAGGGCCCTTCACACTGATGAAATTGGCCTGGCATTCATTAGCAATGGCTTTTGCAAGTAATGTATTTCCACAACCAGGTGGCCCATAAAATAACACTTCTTTTGAAGGAGACATTCCAAAATTTTCAAATTTCTCAGGATGCTCCACTGGATATATTGAACAGTCTACACCAAACTCATAATGAATTTTGTTAGTTGATATCTCCTTGAAAAGCAGGTTTTCTGTATTGAAAGAAAAACAAGGCAAAAATATAGTGAACCACGTATCTCAATATACCTTTTGAAGCTCCCTCTTGACATTTTCCAACCTTCCAATATCTTCCCAAGTGACATTTGGAACTTCAAAAACCTGTCAATGTTTTCCCAATATTCATAAGCAAATTTACCATTATTAAAATCATCAGAAAGAAACAAAATTAGAAATTTAAAATTTAGGGGCCCAACAGATCAATAGTTTAAAAATACAATCCCTACTTAATTGATATGAGAAAAATTGAACATCTAGACATGGTTTGGAAAAACTCACAGTTTCACGGACAATAGATGGGTTGCTAGATCCAATGCAGTCTAGAATTGGTTCCTCCATATAACCTGAATTGGTTCTTGTATAATAGTTCATATACATAACTATTGTAGGATGGAAAACACACTAGGTTGTCCCATACTTTGCAAATCTTGTTCAAAGATGGCAGTTAGTGTTAAGCACACAGTAAGAAGACAATTTTTAATAACAGTTAATTTGAGAAAAACACTCTTTTTCAATATCTACCCATATGTTTCCAACATAAAATTTACAGAACACTAGCATCACGAAAAACACAGTGGGTTGTGGCTCACTTCTTATTTTTTCCGAATTGTAACAAAATAATGTTTTCAACTTCGCTTTCTTGTTTTATGACACCCCGTACTTTAAAAAAAATAGTCTTATTCACTATCTATTCATATGTTTCCAACGAAAAATTTACTTAACTGTTGCGAATGGAAAACACACTGGGTTGTCCCGAACTTTGCAAATCTTGTTCGAAGACAACAACTAGTGGTATGCACACAGTAAGAGGACAATGTATTGAATTTGAGCTTCATAATTTTTAAGAACCCTTACTTTCAGCAAAACACTCTTGTTCGATATCTGCCCAACACATTATTCACATAACACTTGCATCATGGGAAACACAGTGGGTTGTGGCTCACTTATTATTTTATACAGGCTGTGAGAAATGAATATTTTGAAGTTCACATTGTAGTTTTTTAACAACACTTAATTTGAGAAAAACACTCTTTTTCAATATCTTCCCATATGTTTCCAACATAAAATTTACATAGCACTAGCATCATAGAAAACACAGTGGATTGTGACTCACTTCTTATTTTTTCCGGACTGTAACAAAATAATGTTGTCAACTTCGCTTTCTTGTTTTATGACTCCCCATACTATAAGAAATTTTTTTTGTTCACTATCTATTCATATGTTTCCAACAAAAAAATTACTTAATTGTTGTAGGATGGAAAACACACTGGGTTGTCCCAAACTTTGCAAATCTTGTTTGAAGACAGCACCTAGTGTTATGCACATAGTAAGAGGACAATGTATTGAATTTGAGTTTCATAATTTTTAACAACCCTTACTTTCAGAAAAACACTCTTGTTTGATATCTACCCAACACATTATTCACATAACACTTGCATCATGGAAAACACAGTGGGCTGTGGCTCACTTATTATTTTATACAGGCTGTGAGAAATGAATGTTTTGAAGTTCACGTTGTAGTTTTTTAACAAAACTTAATTTGAGAAAAATACTCTTTTTCAATATTTGCCCATATGTTTCCAGTAGAAAATTTACATAACACTAGAATCATGGAAAACACAGTGGGTTGTGGCTCACTTCTTATTTTTTCAAGACTATAACAAAATAATATTTTCAACTTCACTTTCTTGTTTTATGACACCTCGTACTTTAAGAAAAACAATCTTGTTCACTATCTGTTCATATGTTTCCAACAAAAAAATTACTTAACTGCTGCAGGATGGAAAACACACTAGGTCGTCCTGAACTTTGCAAATCTTGTTCGAAGACAACAGCTAGTGTTATGCACACAGTAAGAGGACAATGTATTGAATTTGAGTTTCATAATTTTTAAATACCCTTACTTTCAGCAAAACACTCTTGTTCGATATCTGCCCAACACATTATTCACATAACAGTTGCATAATGGAAAACATAGTGGACTGTGACTTACTTATTATTTTATGTAGACTATGAGAAATGAATGTTTTGAAGTTCACGTTGTAGTTTTTTAACAACACTTACTTTGAGCAAAACACTCTTTTTCAATATCTGCCCATATGTTTCCAACATAAAATTTACATAACACTAGCATCATGGAAAACACAATGGGTTGTGCCTCATTATTTTTTTCGAACTGTAACAAAATACTATTTTCAACTTCGCTTTCTTGTTTTATGACACCCCGTACTTTAAGAAAAAGAGTCTTATTCACTATCTGTTCATATATTTCCAACAAAAAATTTAATTAACTGTTGCAGGATGGGAAACACACTAGGTTGTCCCGGACTATGCAAAATTTTGTTCGAAGACAACAGCTAGTGTTATGCACACAGTAAGAGGACAATGTATTGAATTTGAGCTTCATGATTTTTAGCAACCCTTACTTTCAGCAAAACACTCTTGTTTGATATCTTCCCAACACATTATTCACATAACAATTGCATCATGGAAAATATAGTGGGCTGTTTCTCACTTATTATTTTATGCAGGTTGTGAGAAATGAATGTTTTGAAGTTCACGTTGTAGTTTTTTAACAAAACTTACTTTGAGGAAAACACTCTTTTTCAATATCTGCCCATATGTTTCCAACAGAAAATCTACATAACAGTAGCATCATGGAAAGCACGGTGGGTTGTGCCTCACTTATTATTTTTTCCGGACTGTAACAAAATACTATTTTCAATTTTACTTTCTTGTTTTATGACACCCCTTACTTTAAGAAAAATAGTAAGAAGACAACAACTAGTTTTATGCACACAGTAAGAGGACAATGTATTGAATTTGAGCTTCATAATTTTTAACAACCCTTACTTTCAGCAAAACACTCTTCTTCGATATCTGTCCAACACATTATTGACATAACAGTAGCATCATGGAAAACACAGTGGGTTGTGCCTCACTTATTATTTTTTCCGGACTGTAACAAAATATTGTTTTTCAACTTCACTTTCTTGTTTTATGACACCCCTTACTTTAAGAAAAATAGTAAAAAGACAACAACTAGTGTTATGCACATAGTAAGAGGACAATGTATTGAATTTGAGCTTCTTAATTTTTAACAACCCTTACTTTCAAAAAAAAAACTCTTCTTCGATATCTGCCCAACACATTATTGACATAACAATAGCATCATGGAAAACACAGTGGGTTGTGCCTCACTTATTATTTTTTCCAGACTGTAACAAAATACTGTTTTCAACTTCACTTTCTTGGTTTATGACACCCCTTACTTTAAGAAAAATAGTAAGAAGACAACAGCTAGTGTTATGCACACATGATGAGGACAATGTATTGAATTTGAACTTCCTAATTTTTAACAACCCTTACTTTCAGCAAAACACTCTTCTTTGATATCTGCCCAACACATTATTGACATAACCATAGCATCATGTAAAACATAGTGGGTTGTGCCTCACTTATTATTTCTTCTGGACTGTAATAAAATGTTTTCAACTTCACTTTCTTGTTTTATGACACCCCTTACTTTACGAAAAATAGTAAGAATACAACAACTAGTGTTATGCACCTAGTAAGAAGACAAGAAAAGTTGCACATTTTGAAATTTCATTTCAGCATTCCATCTCAATATCCTTATACATTTCGAAGAGAAGATGCACAAGAAAAGTTGTAGAATGGAAAACATAGACTGTAACAAAATAGTGTATTCAAGTTCACCGTCAAATTTTATAATAACAATATGCATAAGACAATGAAATGTAAATTTTTTTTGAGTCAATATTACACAATCTGAAGAAAATTACAATGGACATTTAGTACTGGTCACACTGAAGACTATGTTAATCATTTACGAACAGGTATAATCTCTGTGTTCTCAGCATTTGGAAGCATTTTTCGCAGTCTAATTGTCAAGGTGGAATTGACAGCATACAATGTTGCCACCCCGTAATTCTCATGTAGTAGCCTGAAGGAGGGCCTCACACGATGGATCTCAAACCTGATAATGTGGTTGAATTTGAACATGACCAGCAACCATTCCTTCACAGGACCTTTGTGATTACTAATTAGAGATTCCCCTTGAGGAATCTCATAAACCTCATGCTCAACTGATCTGTAATATTGTGCCTCTGTATGATAACTATTGGTCTAATGCACACCTTCCATATGAATCTAGCTAGGAAAAGGTCTCGAATTTCTTGATAAACAGACATTGGCCAATCACATAAATTGATAATCTCTATCTGTAGATTGTAATATTGAACGTCCATGCCGATATGCACCCATACTCCAAAAAATGTTGAAGAAGTGAGCATAATTATCATACTACAAATCTGTGTGGTTTGGACCTTTTCTATTAATTCTCCTTAATATCTTTTCCGACAACCTGTACGGGAGGCTAAGTTCCTCAGTTCGAGCAAGAATATTGCATGGCAGATACAGGTGGTAGTTGGTCAACCAACTAGCCACCCATGCTCGAGAATAGTGAGACATCTTCTATAGAACTACAACAATAGGTTGTAAAATTACTGAAATGAAAGACAAAACAACTTTTTTAGAAGGTAGACTTGCACTCTCTAATTAGGACATTGTCAATGCAATGGAAATAGTGAAAAAATAAGTGAGAAAAGTGGAATTATGTAGATAATATATGCACTTAAGAGATTGTACCTATTGTTTTTAATTGAACAAGGCGACACGTGCAGTATCTCCAAAGGGCATATGGCAATGCACGATTCAAATAGTGGGAAGAACAATGCCTGAAAGGAAAGAGAACAAAAATTTCAACACATACAACAACATTCTCTAATTAGAAACACACGAAACAATTGGTAAAAAAAAATGAAAGCGAAAGAAAAAATTTCATAACTAAGTAACTGTGTATGGACGGTGTCTTTTCCAACATGGAAAATAGTTTGAGCATTTTATTTGTTGCAATCACATGAGTTGAACTAATGAATTGTACAAAATATATTTTTGTTATGAACACAAGATGCAAATAATCACAGTTGCAGGATGGAAAACATAGTGGGTTCTGCCTGACATTTTATTTTTTGCAGACTGCAACAAAACAAGGTCTCAAAGTTCACCTTCTTATTTTGTGGCAACCCTTTCTTTTATAAAACATTCCATTGTAATATCTCCTCATATATTCCAAACACAAAATGCACATAACAGTTACACGATGGAAAACACACTCAAATTTGTCAACTTAAGTATCTACAAACCAAAATCCCAACAACAAAACCTAACCTACCAGAATCATTCCCCAAGCGACGAAGATCACATCGCTGATTACATCTATTGCATTGCACATCTTTCATAAGGCAACTTTTAGGTGAAATATGGTGGGTTTAGTAAGTGAATGTCTATTAAACTTGGTGGCATCAAAGTTTAAGGTAAGATTAAGTTTTTGCAAGCTTACTTAGTCGTGCTTGAAGAATGTTTTAGGTTTGATTATTTTGTTTGTAAAATATGCCTATTTTGGGGTCCATGACAATGAAGAAGAACTTGTTTGAAGTGTTTGTTCCATAAGGTATTTGTTGTTCCAGAAACCCATTAGTGCCAATTTTTACATATCACAAATTGAGATGCTATTGTTTTGAAAAAAATTCTTGAAAACATGACTCTACCACTGGAAATGCACTCAATTAGCCCAAATTTAGAAAGAAGCAGGTCTTAAATCATCATCTACTTTTACGAAAACAAAGGCTCAAGCCAACACTGATCTACTAAACCCTTACTTTATGAACAAAAAAAACTCTATCAAACGAGGCTTTAATAGATTACTATATTCCAAACCTTCCCATGCTCTACCACCGTATGAAACATGTTTAGAAATTTCTGCCATGCTTTAGGAACAAAATCTCAGCCCCTTTGAATGCACTTTCCTCAATTACCAACATATATGCATCCTTTTTCATTGGAAATCTTATGTATTTTATAAAGATCAACAATCAAACATTGAATGGTTCGCTTCCCCTACATGATTCAACAGGTACACTTCTTAAATTACATGGCGTCCTACCAAACAATGGACTTATATAATAAATGTTATTAAATTTGAACCATACCTTCCATTGGGTTTACACCTGCAAAAGACAATCGTCGACGAGGACTCCTTTCTCGAGATTGGAATGCTGAAGTGAACAAAAAAAGCCATAAACAAAATCATAAAGTTTATGGTGTGGTACAAGAACATACTAGAAAAAGGAATCTGCAATACCATTTCCTATTACAATAAAGAAATTTAAATGGGTTTTCTCATACTCACCTGTATTAGATGTTGTATCCTCTGCCACATCCATAGCAGTTGCACCTGAATTCTGACATTGCATATTGACATTCAAATTCAAACTATTGTTCACGAAAAATGGAGAGGAGTCATCCAAAGGGGTTTGGTGATCTGATTGTTGTGCAAAATGCTTCGTACGTCGGGTTGGACGTTGACGATGATCCCTAGTTGCACTAAACCATGGATGCATGCAAATAGTGCTAGTTGCAACTTGATCAGGATCTAGAATGAATTCAAATGGAAATGCATTTGATTGCCTTAGGTCCTCTACAAACCTATCCACGCATTTTGCATATGACTGCACCTATTGCAGAGATTGTGGTAGTGTACGCATCACTTTCTTCAAGAGCTTGTTAGTGTCATTCCAAAGAGACATTGTCACCACATGTTCATCATATACATGAGTCATAGAAGGAGCTTGCATAGGGTTCAGAACATTAGGATTGTTTTCTTCTACGGCCCCCTCTAACAATGTCTCGTTCAAATCTATGTTTGTATCAATTGGTTGACCTCCCCCGTCTAAATGAGGACCCAGAAGAAATTTGTATTAGGCTGTAGAAAATGCAAAACAAAATTGACTCCAATAAAGTAATGCAATTCGAATTGAAATTCACTTACCATGGACCACCCCTTCAACGATAGATGATCTTTTAATCAAGTGAGCAACCTTGATGACATGTTTGCAAGTGTTCCCCTCCAAAATCCAAAGGCAGTCACAAACAAAAAGGTGCTCCCCAAATTTCCAAACAAGGTAGTGCATTGACCTACTTTGAATTTTCACCCAGTACCGTCCAGGATTTGTTTCATCGAGAATACAATCATCGTTTGGAATTGCCTTGGCCCGCTCCACACTAGATCACATATTTAAATATTTTTTTTTCGTTAGAAAACCATAATGCTGCAAATTTTCCTTTTGCCTATAGAATGGTTCCATTTTATACACAAGTGTGTAATACAAATAGTCCATTCTTCTATTGCATTTTTTTAAATGATTGCACAAGTACCGAGTTTTTAGTATGCAATGGTATGACTCGATGGCTGCATTTGTATCCTAGTTGGCATGTGGGAATAGTCTACAATTGTTTTCCCACATGCTTGCGAACAAAAACATCCAATAGTCAAGTAAGCCACAACATATTAGATGTGACATAAAAGAATTTGAATGGTGTGAATCATGTGAGGTGACGAAAATTGTCAACTCACCAATTCGACCTTCTCCTTCGCACCAAGTCTTCTTGAAGTACTCTAAGAGTCGGGCCTGATCATTGAAATCCTCAAGGAAAGAGTTCAATAGTTGAGTTTCACAATCTTTGGTGTCAGCGATTGCCATCATGATTGTGCCAAGACTACGGAAGGCGCCCATTGCCCTTTCCTTGGATGCATACTTGTATACATTCTTTAGTCAAGCCCTTTTGGTATGCCAAAGGCATAGAAGCACACGACATTGAAAGACAACCCTAATAGACAATACAAACAATATTGTTTACCGCTCGTTTGCATGAGAAAGTGGCATTGAAAATGAATAACAAATGAGAAAGGTACACAAATGAAGAAAGGGATGCACATATTGTATGGCTTGGATCTCTGTAGTCGCATCATCAGTAAAAAATGAATTGATTCTCCAGTCGGGCCTGACTCTTCTTCCACGTTCGAGCAATACGTGTAGCCACGCAGAGATCTCAATCTTGTTTCGTGAGGAGACTACCCATGTAACCGATACACCACTTTGTTGCTTGTCAAAAACAAAGAGAGTATACAATGGGTATTATAGAGAGAACAACTCAGCATGAGCATTGTGAAGTTTACAGCAAATACGATCATTGAAAACATGATGAAATATTTGTCAATGTTTGTAAGGCCTCACCTCATATTTGTTAGTTGAGAATGTGGAATTCATTGAGATGACTGAATTGTGTGAGCAACTAACCATCCTATCCAACATCCATGGAGTTTGAACCCCGATAACAAAAGGCGTATTGTTCCCATCGGGCCGTTGAAACTAGTAGAAGTTGTCAAAGTCCTGTCCACTCCACAGTAGGATACTTGTCGAATCAACTTTGTGTTTTTTGTGCGTGAGTAGAACACACCTTTCGCCACACATTCATTACATCCTTTCTTTTAAGGAATTGATCTCTCTTGGACATCATGCCATATAATAGAGGATCGTTGATGTGTCTATCCATTATTGCATTGACACTGATGTCCATGAGCAAAAGGCTTTCAATATAGCTTTTTCACTCCATGGATAGATTAGCGGCAAACATAGAATGCTTCTCTCCACTTGTGTCATGAATGCCATTTCAAATTCACCATTTTTATCTACGTGGAACATTTATTTGTAGATAATATAGGAAACATTGGGTTTGCCTTCCATAACCTTAACCATGAAGTGGTATTGACAACCTCGCTTTTGTATAAACGTCTTATGTGGTTTCTTCTCCGGTGGAGGCTGGTTTCTATTGTCTTTAGGACCATATTGACACCAGTAGCTGCAAGAAAGGAATCATCTCATCATGTTCAACCAAGAGAGTAAAATATTATTCAGCCATAGAAATGAATGTCGATATATACAAACCTCTTATACAAAATTGTTTTGCTATAAGTTTTCTCATAGACGGGATAGGAGGTGGTAGGTTTTCTTATTTTCTTGTCCAAAATTTTTGTTTCTACACCTTCAACGAACGTTTCACCATGAATGAACTGGTCAAGTCTCATAAGAGGAATTGATGTAACAAGGTTAGGGACCTTATCCTTGTTGAAGGAAATAGTAGCCCTTTCCAAATTGGAAGACAAAAAAGGAGAGCCTCCATTTTGTACATCTTGCACCTCCAATTTTTCTAGCTTCTTCCATTTCAAACCTCTCCCCATTCTAGAAAATCACAACATTGGATGAATACTTAAAATTAGTGTGGATTGTGTGAAGAAAAAGAAAAAAATCATTCATTAAACATAGATAAAATGTGCTTGCATTACTCTCACCCATGTCAAACTAATAGGACGTTCCAACTTCAATCGAGGAAAATTAAAGGTGATAGATTCAATCAAGCTATGCATAAAATATAACATAAACGCATGCTGGAAATTAGAAAGTCCAACAACCCAACATTGTGTTTTTCGAATCATAATTATTTTCTACACTTTTCTTTCAATCATGCAAAATTCAAACACAACAATGGAATGTGTGGTTTGGAAGACATACATACTGTCCTATAACATTCCATGTTGCAAAACCGTAGGTTTTAAGAATCAAGCAACCTACCATGAGACAACCCTTGACAGTTGAACATGAAGATTCAAATAACTGAAACCCAACACTGTGTTTTCCGAATCACAATAATTTTTTGCACTTTTCTTTCAATCATGTGAAATTCAAACACAACAATGGAATCTGTGATTTTGAATACATTCATATAGTTTTGTAACATTTCATGTTTCAAACCAGTAGGTGTTAAGAAGAAAGCAACCCACCATGAGACAACCCTTCACATTTAAACATGGACATTCAAATAACTGAAACCCAACACTGTGTTTTCCAAATCACATTTCTTTTTTCCAATTGATTTTGTCAATCACGCGAAAGTTAAACACAACAATGGAATGTGTGATTTGGAAGACATTCATACTGTATTGTAACATTCCATATTGCAAAACCCTAGGTTTTAAGAAGCAAGCAACCCACCATTAGACAACCCTCTACATTTAAACAAGGAGATTCAAATAACTGGAACCCAACACTGTGTTTCCCATTCAGAATTATTTTGTACAGATTTCTTATCAATCGAATGAAATTTATACACAACAATGGAATGTGTGATTTTGAAGATAGTCATACTGTATTGTAACATTCCATATTGAGACAAGGAAAGATAAACAATAGACTAATTTCACAAGATGATTTCTTTTAGAATTCACAGATTCAACAAATATCATATTGAAGAACGATCACAAAAGCGACATTTGTGATCAAGAAAATATTAACAAACACAAGGATTCAATCTTATTTCCTTTTTTCTCAATACAAAATATGGGTTCAAAGGCTCCATGGCTGCATAACAAAATTGTCTGAAAATAGAAAATGCACTTCTCCCCCCTTTTCCTCACTTTTTTTCCTCCCAAATTTTTTTGCTCCAATAATTGTTCACAATCCTCCTTAAAAATGACCAAGGTTGCAATAATTCATTAAGAAACAGACACTGTTTCCATTACACCCTAGGAATTCGGTCACTATTCATAATTACAAAATTTTCATGCATGTAAAGTAAAGATTCAGTTTATGTCGAAAGAAACCATTTTTGTTGACAACTACATAAGAAACCAAGTTCGCTAAACAACTAGAGGAGCCAGAGGCCATAAAATCTCTGCAAGCATTTCATTAAGCAAATTATTAAATCCATCTCGCTCTTCTTCTCTATCTAAGACAAAGATCACCCTCCAATATTTGGCATAGCTGGACTTTTCCTTCCATGAAAGCGAATGTAGGTCAGAAACAATGTCGAGTTGTTCCTCCTCGAGCCACATTAAATTAGGTTGAATGATTGGTACTAGCTCAATTTCCCATTCCGCAACTTCACCAGGAAGCACCATGTCGAAGAAAACTTGGGATCAAAATTATACCACCTTAACAAAATCATGGTTGTTAAGAAGCAAGCAACCGACCATAAAAAAACCCTTTACATTTCAAGTGGATGATTAAAATAACTGAAACCCAACACTATGTTTCCCATTTAGAATTCTTTTCTGCACTTTTTTTTTTCAATGTTGCGAAATTTAAACACAACAATGGAATGTGTGATTTGGAAGACATTCAAGTAACATTCCATGTTGCAAAACTGTGCATGTTAAAAATCAAGCAACCCACCATGAGACAACCCTTTACATTTAAACAAGGAGATTCGAATAACTAAAACCTAGCACTATGTTTCCCATTCAAAATTATTTTGTGCAGTTTTCTTATCAATCGATTGAAATTTAAACACAACAATGGAATGTGTGATTTGGAAGACAATCATATTGTATTGCAACATTCCATATTGCAAAACCATGGTTTTTAAGAAGCAAGAAACCCACGATGAGACAACCCTATACATTTAAACAAGGAGACTCAAATAACTGAAACCCAACATTGTGTTTCCCATTCACAATTATTTTGTGTAGATTTTTTACTGAAATCTAGCACTTTTTTCCCATTCATAATTATTTGGAGACTTGCAAAAGAGAATACAAATTGAACTAATATAGTGGAGGCTAAATACTTCAATGGGTTACTTGTTATTGATTTTCCAAATTTGGATAACTTACATAATGTCTTACTTATATGAATTAAAGTAAAAAATTATAGATAACTCATTAGAAAGAGACCAATTTTAAATGTAGGAAATGGGTTGAAGGCTAGATTTCGGTATGATTCTTGGTTGGGAAACACTCTCCGTAATTTTTTAATCCCTTGTTTAGCTATCAAGGATGGTCTTTCTTCTTTATTTAAATATTGTGTGGCTAATTACTAGGAATATGGTACTTAATGTAGAAAGTTGATTAATTTATTTACTCCTCTCAATCATCTCAATCAAGAGGTTAGTAGCTACCTTATAGAGAAGTTAAAGAGTTCTATATAGTCTAGTTTAATAGGAAAAAATAGACCATTTGGTTGGGTTCTTCCATATGGAAGTGTACTATTGCATCTACTTATCTCCTTGAACATGATATACATGTTGAGGTGTTTGAAAAGAAGAAGATTTTGAACAAGAATATATTACATAAATTCAATCTCCGACATCTAGTACGTTGCTTGTTAGAGTAAATTATTGATTATTGATAATCTTAAAAATAGAGCCATTACAATCCCCAATAGATGTGATCTTTGTGAGAATAATGTTGACTCTATTTTTCACATTTTTCTAGAATATTTATTCACCTACTCTATCTAAATATCAAGTTCTCACCCTTAATGACGAATGAAGATTCCCTCGGTATTTTAAACTACCTCAATTACCTTTCTCCCCCTCTTGGAATATCTTAAAAATTATTAAAAGCTATAAGAAAATTCACTCCATAAATGAGGAAACAATTGATCATCTCTACCATGGAGGTAGTGGAAATACTATTTCTTTAGACAATATGAGTTGTTTTATGGAAAACATCGCATTGGTATGATGAAAAATCTTTTCCTACTAAAATTACTTGTGGAATAATTATGAGAAGTGGGGTTGATTGCAAATATGTGATATTGGGAAAATTATTGAATGAATTGATAATAATTGAAGTTTCTCAAAATATTTATTTGGTTTACTCCTTTAGATTTATCACAATCTACAACTTGGAGGTCAATGATATCACCATTTTTCTTTTTATTTGTAAAGGATACTACCTATCAATCAATCTACTTATTGATCCCTCTTTGGGAATCAACTTCTTTCATTTTTTCCAATGAGACTTAATAATTTCATCATTTTCTACTTTTTTATGGACTAGTACGTTTGAAAGATTATCGTGGGAGATGAGAGACTATGAATAGAGGCTTATTATTGTCAATAATACAATAAAAAAATTACTATCTGGCAACCTTTGCGAAGGGTGAACTAAATCCATTTATATAATACATAGATAGTTATGATCCATTAGTTCATAGAGATTTCATTGTACAATGGAAGAGTAAGAAGGTTATTGTGAGGGATCTGAAATTTTAAGACTCTAAAGAGTTCAACATTGTAGTTGCTAGCATGTCTGAAAAAATAGCCAAGACCCAATAAGCGAGCAAATGTCAAAGAAAAGAAAACATTTACACTTTCGTAAAAGGATTTGAGAAGCTCATTAAATAATAATTAAGATCTCTCAAGGAGGATCTTCCTTAAATGAATTCAACTTCTTTCTCATTAAATATTTTACTGTAAATGAGAAGCATAAACTATCTATCTTTTGTTAAATAACTTTCCCTTTGTAAACAATATAAGGCATAATTACGTAGTATGCTTTGCTTTGTACCTTTCAATATATAGAGAGAAATAAGTCATGAATGAGATTCTAGATAAGAAAAAAATGGTCCACTACACCAAATTTTTATAATTTAACTTTATAATTGTGATAAATTCAATTCCTTACTTCTCAAATCCAACCATAAGGTGGTTGTTAATGAAAAAGTGCTCTTATTTTTAAATCTTACAAGAGGTCTAGTCTTGGTGAGGAAATTACAAATGATCCCACTAAATCTTCACTATTCCTACTTTTATCTTCTTTAAACTTATTAGACCTATAGGTAGAGCTAGTATTAGTAGAAGTCCTACCCCCTCTAATCTTAGTGATGAGGTGATCCATCTAATGTTTCCCCTATTGATATCATTTCCCCTCCCTCTAATACAAAAGGAAAATACCTAGATACCATTGGCTCTTCAATTGATTTTATTGATAACCCTCAATATAAGAATATATTAAAAACTACTAAAAGGAATAATAATTATATCAAGGAGACTATGGCCTAAAATGAAATCACTCAATGATGGTTTTAATCTTCAACATAGACTCCTAAAGTGGTTCAAGAATGAAGTTGAGAATGAAATTAAGGATGAAGAAAAATCATAAATAGGTGAATATGGATGTTACTAAAATTGAGATTAAAGTGAGATTGCTTGATAAGGATTGTACAAATACATTGATTGGATTAAGATTCTATTTATATTGTAATAATATTTCTATCTCATGCATCTCAAACACTCTTAGAATGTGAATTTGGATTCCTATACTGTATAATTATAGAGGTATCTTCTATTTATATTCTAATGGTAACCTTGCCATTATTTTTCATATTCCATTTGACTTTAGACTGATTTAAAGTATTTTCCCTTTCTTAAGTACTAGAAGAAGAATTTGAGAATCTTGTCATAAAAATGGGTCCCACATGTGTTAGTGGCTCCAAAATAGAGAACTATATTTAGGGATTTAATCCATAAGATAGTTATGAGTCAAACATGTCTTTGCGGTTTTATTTTGTATTTAGGGTCTCATTGATTGAGCCCATATGAAATCCATGTGAATTCATTGAAGTTAAAGGTGGGTATTGGATTTTTTCATGTACTAAGGCCTTGGTCTATTATTTTGGTGAAAAAAATTATGGCTTTTGTCTGTTTTCTTATGTATTAGTAGTATAAGATAGTTTAATATTATTTTTTGTAGTTTTTTTTTCAATGGTGTGAAATTTAAACACAACAATGGAATGTGTGATTTTGAAGACATTCAAGCAACTAAAATACTCGACATTGTGTTTCCCAAATTTCAAACTGAAAGAACTTGTAAAACCCTCTACATTAAAACAAGGAGATTCAAATAAATGAAACCCAACACTGTGTTTCCCATTCATAATTATTTTGTACAATTTTTTTATTGAAATCCAACACTGTGTTTCCCATTCAGAATTATTTTTTGCAATTTTTTTTTTCAATTGTGTGAAATTTAAACACAACAATGAAATGTGTGATTTTGAAGACATTCAAGCAACTGAAATCCTCAACATTGTGTTTCCCAAATTTCAAACTAAAAGAACTTGTAAAACTCTCTACATTTAAACAAGGAGATTCAAATAAATGAAACCCAACACTGTGTTTCCCATACAAAATTAATTTGTACAGTGTTTTTATTGAAACCAAGCACTGGGTTTCCCATTCAAAATTATTTTTTGCCTTTTTTTATTTCAAAGGTGCGAAATTTAAACACAACAATGGAACATGTGATTTTGAAAACATTGAAGCAACTGAAATACTCCACATTGTGTTTCCCAAATTTCAAATTAAAACATCTTGTAAAACCCTCTGCTTGCAACAAAATTACCCCTCACCTCGATTTCATTTGTATTCTCCTCCAAATCCTCCATGTGCACTCCACACTTCAGCTTATTTGGTTGGTATTCTCCTCGAAGTTGTCCACATGCACTCAGACCTTTAGCTTTTCCTTTCAACGTGCATATAGGAAACAAAACAAATAGTATTTTCGCCTTGCTTTTTCAAAACGGAAAAGGCCCACGTCATTCCCTTCCAATTTTTCCACACCACACAAAAGAAACTTGCCGACGAAGCTAACTCGCCCGCATTTTCGCCTGAAAGCGGGCGGGAAAATGCACCTGACAGCGTCATTAACTCCCGCATGACCATAGCTTGGACGTTTCGTCTCGTCCGTCGATTTCAGGCGTCTGGCGGGCCTCGCACTATGCCGTCTCTTCATGTTATGTATGTATCCATGTATGTTAATGTGTATGTTTTTCATGCATTTTTCGATGTACATAGGCGAATTTTGTCTAGCAGTTAATCGGATCCTATTCTCTCCCTCAATATTAAATTCTAAATTAAATCTCAAAATTATAATAAAAACAACCCCCAATTATGTAACCGTGTGAACATAATGTATCTTTTTATGCCATTGCCACCCTTACATTACCAGGCACTCATACTCTTCCAATGGAATATTACGGATGTGGAGATGGCCAGAGCAGCACAAAGCAACACTTACGCCCTAAATTTGGCTTAAATAATGATAATGGTGATGATATCGGCAGTATTTGGTGCGGAGGAGGCAGAGGCGCCCAACCCATCTCTAATTACAGGCTCTGCTTATATGGCGGCGGTGCCTTCTCTAGCACCTGCTCTTGTTGGATCTCTCATGGCATTTTTTGCTTTCTTTTTTCACTGAGGTTTTTTTCCAATCAGATCTTTGTTATTATCTATGGCTTGTCATTTTCGGTCTACGTGTGTGATATTGTACATCTCCTTTGATGGTTGAGCTCGACCACTTTGTTTACTGGTTTGTACAAAAAAAAAAATTCCACAGATTATTGTTTAGCCATTCAAAAAATAAATGTATTTTCTCAAGCTTCTTGTTGTATGAATCTTGAGCCTCTTTTCTTAATATGGAAAATCTATTTTGGAAACCCTTGGCTTGGGCCATTAAGGTTCTGTTTCATTTTGTCTATATATATTTTTTTAGAGATTTAAATTTTTACACTCTCTGAATATTATAAAACTGATTTTTGAGATAAAAAATTATGTAAGAGGGTTTTTAATCTAAAAATTTCGATCACAGTGTCAATCTTCTGTATCATTTGTTATACAGGGTTTCCAGAAGTTTGTTTTCTAACTATTTTTTGGGAGGCTATTTTCTTACCTTTTACAAACGCTCACATTATTCTGATAATGATTTTGTGAATCAAATTCCTAAGAGGCGTAGATGCTTCGACATCATTTAAAATAAAGTATTTCATTTAAACTCGTAAGAAGAATTTATTAGGTCTAGAGACGTTCTACAGGTGCAGTTCATAGATTATAAATTTTATTATCAGCTGAAAAAATTTATTTGCAGCTCTTGCCATGAAAATCATTTATTCAGTCAAACAGAAGGCATTGTAGGTGAAAAATGATTAATCCTACATAATTGTTGCAGCAGGTGTTGTAAATCACAAGTGATGGCGTCACATAGGTGAGTTACTCAAGCGTTTTGCAGGGTCTATGGTTCACATCAATTTTTCCTCCTTTGTACTAAACCTTTAGGTTCTGTGTTAACTGTATTGATTTATAGTTTGGAGTCTTAGATTTAACTAAATATTGATAGTTTTTAATGTGTTTCAAAGAATGTATCTAATTGATCTAATTTTGAATGCATGAATTGTAGTTCTAACCATGTACTGAATTGGGGAATGCTTTTCCTATTCTTTGGAGATTGGAAAAGGTTTTATTTTAAATCAAGGTGTATATAAGTATCCTTGAATTTGATTGTAGGGATTTTTTTGCTTTTGAGTGTTTCATTTTCAAATTTTATTTGGTAATAAATTATTGTGATCAATTGGGATTCTATCTTTTTGTCTTTTTGTTGTATGTTTGTATTTAAGTAGCAATCAATCAACAATTAACAAATTGATATTTATTGTCAAATAACACTTTGAGAATATTATTTGATGCAACCATGTTGATTTCACCTAGGTTCAACAATAGTGAGTCAACTCAACAACATTTATTGCCACCCTTCTTCCTTTTATCATTATTGTTAACTAAGTCCTTGGCTTGACTAAGTTATACACAAACTTCAATCCTTGCATAGTAGGCCCCACAATGCTTCTTAGTACCACCATTGTTTTCCTTGAAATACCCTGAAGTCAACATGTATTTTAGGTACTTAAAATCAAACTCTACTTAAGATAGAATCGTGAAAATTAGGACAAGCATGTCCTTAGAAGGCTGCTTGTTGTGATTATGTGCCAAATATCCAACTCATCTACTTTTGATTGTCTTATCAATTTGATCTTAAACTTGGTATCATGTTCTTAGTTGCAAGGCTATATATCTAGCAATGTTATATAATCATTTTCAAACTATACAACCCCAATTCATCTTATTTTCATTTAAGCATGTATTTAATTTCAATATCAATTAACTCACTTTAATTGTTTATCAAACCCAACTTATATACTTAAAGTGTTATTATATTTAAGATATTTAATACTTTCAAAGGTCTTTTTATTTCCAAGCTCAACAATAATACCTTATGAATATATATATAAATTCATTTTCAAAATGTTATTTTTCTTATTCTTAAAAATAAAAAATATTCAACATATAAAAATATATAATATTGTAAAAGGAAAATAAAATTTCTTTAAGGCTTAACCTATACTATTTCAAGTAAATGTAAACAAATGAGCACAAATCAAATTAAATTAAATAATGGTAGTTGGAAAAGTAAATGCAAAGAAGAATGACGCTACTTACTCTATAACCAAAGAATGAGACTTTGATGAAGATTTAAGATTATGTGATAAGTTGTAACCTTGACCCCCTCAATGCTAGGTGAGGGGATTAAAAGGGTCTATAAATAATTTGGTGATTGCATAACATTATTTCCCCATGTTCTCTTATGGGTTGGTTGTGTGGTTGAATTTTAGTGTAGGATTCTTTTGTCTTGTCGGGCTAACATATTTTAGCTTTGTAATAGATTTGTTTAAGCCTTGTTGTGTTTGTTGCCTTATGGTCATAGTGATTTTATTTGAGGGAGAGGCTCTTTTCAAAACCTTCCTTTTACCCTTTATATCAAAAAATTGTATAATATTATTCCTTTCATAAGGTACACCCTATGACATCCTTACAAATGTTTCTAATGTGAAATGGCTAGCATGAGATATTGTCTTGTAATAAGCCCATTCCATGTTTACCGTGTTTCCTTTGTATACAAATTTAATAGTTGATGTAAAATAAAAGGAAAAAAATTACATTGTATAATCCAAGGCCACTTAAGCAATATGTTAACTCTATTAGAGGACATGGCATACAAACTGGAACATTTTGGGTCTAACTTTTAGTTGTACAAATTTTATATTGACATGTTGAATGAGCGAGGAGCTTAGTAGATGATGAGTATTTTAAGTTACATAATATGTTTAATGGACCATGTTTGTGGGATGTGCATAAAAAATGTAATAAATGGTGAAGTATGAGGAGAGGAAGATGTATCATTATAATCCATATTTCCTACAAAATTATGACCATGTGGTATGTTCTCATGTTTCACATTAACATCATTCACCTCAACATTGTATGAATGGTGTAAAAATGGATTAGTGTATATATGTAATTGACTATTAGTGGGTGTAGTTGACGGATTTCCATTATCATTAGTCCCTTCAACTTTTATTGTGATGGTTTCAATGAGCTCTTGTACATTGTGCTTAATACCTATGTGTTTTTGTATGATGATCTTTAACTTGATGATAATTAAAAAATAATTTCAACCATTATATGATTTAGGAAGTGTTTTTTTGGCATCTAGTGGGAAAATAGGGGGAGTGTAAGTAAATTTGCACTCAAACAAGCTTTGAAGTATATCATTTATGATTTCTTGAAGTTTAACTTCCTAAAGAATCTGGTTTAAATGAAGGAAATGAATAAGTAGTAGCAACTTGGTGCACATTTTCTTTCACATCGTTACCCTTCAAAAATTATTGGAATTTTTAAAATTAGAAGGGTAGGAAGATAGATATGATGATGAAGCACATTTAATAGTATTTCATATTAAAATTTTAACCTCAATATTCTTCAAATATGTGTAAATATATAAATGATGAAAAGCTACTGAGGTGCACATTTTTTTTTATCACTAGAAGTAATCCATCAAGAAAAATTATTTTTAATTCTTTGTCATCAAATTGGTGTTTTAGTTTGCCACACAAAGATTGAAATTGAATAAAAGAGTTTTGATTATACGAGAAAAATAGGTTTTGAAGGGACCTGAAACCCTTTACAACATGAGATACAAAATGTTGCTAAGAAGATAGGCCTAAAGATACTAGCAATAGATCATCACCAAGAAAACAAGACAAACACAGTGCTGGTCAAAAGATTAAACAATAAACCAACAACAACAAAATAGAAAAACAACAAAAAGACTATCGAGACCCAAGAATAATAAAAAAACAAAAAAAGAGAACCGAGCACTATTTCATACTGCTTAAGGTGTTGGCCACCTCAATCTCCTTGCTTTGTGTATATCAATCATATCCAGAAGATCCTTCTTCTTGGCTTCAAAGGATCTTTTCCAATCAACCGACCCTTTAGCAGCAAGGCCTTTGGTGTCATCTTTCTCTCCTTTTTTTCCCTTACCCTTAGCCGCATGCTCCTCCATTAATTCAAAGAAATACAATTGATCCTCCCTTAATTCACTAATCTTTTTGAACAAGACTTCCAAGGATTCCACACTATTTTTTACAAAAATATGGCATGCATGCAACAACTTCTTAATGTCTACATTGGTGCTTGCAACCTTGGCTTCCAACCCAGCCAATCGATCATCACACAAAGATTTGAAATCCTGGAATGAACCCTCTAGGTCCACAATTCTATCAATCAAAATGTCTAACATTGAGCTTTTCAGAACATTCTTCAAGTTCTCCTTCAAACTCCAAATTTTAATGTTATCTTTATTGAACTCCTAAAGAGTCCACTTATCTAGTTTAAAATTTTCAGTGGCCTCGGCCCTTGCCATGTCCAACAGCTCAAACATTGAGGGAGACTCATCATTTAAATAAGAAAAGTCCTCAGAGAGGGGATCTACCTTTAGGGTTTTCGATTTAGCATTCATCTTCTCAAATTATTCTTTAACTTGACCCTTATTTTCATCTTGCATACCATCATTGGTTAAGTTCTGAACTGGTGAGTCCTCAATATCCATAGCCTTTTCTCTAGTAGCCTTTTCCTCATTTGGCACCTTGGCATCCTTAGCAAGAACATTCGAGACCTGGTTTTTCAACTTAGCTATTCACTTGGATGACCTCCTTGGTTGGTCCTTGGCTTCCAAGATTGGCACATTCTCTTGTAAACCCTCCTTCTTTCATCCATCATCAATTTCAACTCGGCCAGTAGCCAACTCCACCCTCTTGGGAGAGGAATCATCTAAACCCACCTTCATATCCTTTCTATCAGAGAGAATAAGGTGCTTATGAGCATGACTATTTTAAGGCCACCCTTCTTTTTTTCAAGGAGGTGGCCTCAAGGGATGAAGGACCCTCCTCATCCTCTTCTTCCCACTCTTCATCTTTGGCATTGCTGGTATCTAAACCAGAAGAAACAAACCCTTCACTCAGAGTCTTCTCCATACCCCTAATAGTAGGGGTAGAGAGAAGAGACTTAACATGCTCCATGATTAAAAGGACTAGAGCCTTCACATTTTTTAAATTTGCATACACTGAAATCTCCATGGACGATAGCAAAAAAATAAAAATGAAACAAACAATCTGTGTCTGAAGTGATTTAAAAGAGTGAAATGGTGACCCAAAATACCAGTAAACCTGCCTTCCAATGTCACATAAAAAATTATTACCTCAGCCACCTCTGCCCAAAAATTCTTGAGAGACTTGCGCGCATGGCCCTAGCTCTCCATCTTAATCAACTTCTTCCTCTTGTCGTCTTTGAAAAACTAGGCCATCACATCCTCATTACTCTTCTTGTCATTGTAAAAATTATGGCCAACCATTGACATCCCTGTCACAGAAGAAATCAAATCCTCATTCACCTCCACTTCTAGAGCCTTTATTTGAAGCTTATGGTTATGCCAACAGGAAACAAACTCCATCGAGGCATTTGGGTCATGCCCATGCAATCTTTCAAGAAACGTTGTAAAATTCACATGACGCAAAATCTTCCAAAGCTTCTTTTTCTTCCTTAGACCCGCGCAAGAGTGTGACTCAATTCTACTTCTGTTGCCACCCACTTCTTTAGACACTCGAAGAGGTAAACCCTTGCGAAAATCGCTCAAATGAATGTTAATAATCTAAATGAAACCCACAAAGCATGTGAGTCGGAATAAGTTACTTAAGCTTAAATGCTTCCACTGAATCATCTCAACCCACACCATCATTTCTCATTAAGCTCCTAGCTTTCTCGAGAATGATTGATCCCTCCTCCCACACATGAAACTCATTTAATCTGACAACCTCATTAGCAAAATATTTACCAATGAGTTTCCCTCTCAGAAGATGTGACATACGTGAGTCTCTTTACAAGAACTTAACGTGATTATACTATTTTTAATTAATTGCTCAAAATTCCAACTTGACATATGGGTGCCACGTAGATAATCAACTATGTTTAAAGATTCGCCTTCAACCCATAATTTGTTATATTCCCTTTCCACAACAAATTTTATGCTTGTAAATGTAGCCTACACCTTGACACAGTGATTGGTCTGATTTCCCAACGAGAGTGCCACTACACCTAAGAGTATGCCATCTCCATTCCTTAACACCCCCCACAATCTGTAGGCCCGAGGTTACCCTTCGTTGCCCCATCAAAATTAACTTTAACCCTCCCTGGAGGAGGTGGTTGCCTCTTAGTATTCAATCTATCATTCAAACTGGACTTAGAGTTCACGACAGGGATGGAAGGGATCTTCTAGTTAGAAATCACCAAAAGGTCATAACTAGCTAGAAATGTAGCAGGAACACAATGAGGAGAATCAAGATTAATGATAGAAAAATTCTCCAGTATCGCCCGACAAATCTTGATGCAGAGATGACCAAATTTAATATTAGAGTCACAAAATATTTTATTATTTCATTATTTTCATAGACCCCATGCAATGTGTGGGGCCATGAGATCCCAAAGCCCATAGAGAATAGGAGAAGTGGAGGGGCACTTACACTAGTCAACAAATTTGTCAAGGGAGTTTGGTAAGACCCAAACCAGATTCCATAAACCAAGAAATTTACTCCAAAGCATAGAGGAAAAATTACTCCAAAAAAATAAAATGGAAAGCACTCTCAGCATCAACTTCACAAAGAACACATCTATTAGGAAGATCAAAGCCCCTTTTACAAAGATTATCATGTGTTAATAGTTTACCTTGCATAAGAAGCTAGAAGAAAACATTCACCTTGGGAATCAACTTCTTGTTCCATAAGCTTCTCCAAAAAGGAATAGAACCAGGCTTATCCAGTGAATTAATAAGGGTAGAAGCTACAGAAAAATCACCATTACCATAAGGGGCCCAAACAACTCTGTTTGACCTAGGAAAGATGGGGTTGCAAACATTGCACAAGAAGTCCTTAAGAACCTTCAAAGACGGGTCCCAATCCTAGAAAATTTTCCATTCCCCATTATAAAAATAATCTGCCACTCAATTGCCAAAAAGACGTTTGCAAATACGAACTATGGGAGAGGCCCAATGAAGATTGATCAAAGGTTTCAAGAAACACCAAGTATCCTCCCAAAAAGGAATTCTAGTACCATCACCCAACAACCATCTAACACCATTAGCAATCAAATCCCTGCAAGGAACAATATTCCTCCAAAAGCAAGAACTAGGAGGAATATCATCTGAGGTTAACAAGTTCCAAGAATAACATAGTTATTGATAAGTGTTTTTTTCTTTTTTTCTTTTTAAGTTTAGTAATGCCATTAAAAATAATATTCAAACCATATTATATGAAATTTTTATAAGAAAGTATTAGGAAGATCATCAAAGCCCTTGATTGATTTTGGAGGTAATAAATTAAACTATTGAATAGACTAATCCTTTAGGATTTTTGGGAACAACTTAGCTAAAATCAAATCATCATAAGAAAATTCAATACATGTTATTGTAAATGATTGTAAATGAACATTAGTGTCTCCTTTTTCCATTGTACATCTCAAAGAAAGGAGCCACAAATCCTGTAACCTATCTAATTCCTAATAATTTTTTATGTAAAAAATTCAATATAATATCTAATGCCCAAATTCAATATTTTTGAAATTAAATTGAATATAATGAATAAATCAATAATTGTATTCAATTACACTAGATTATGCAAAGAATAAATCATTAATTTCACTTCATTACATAGTAAATACAAAAAAGATTTTAATTTTTTTATTTATTAGATAATTAATCATGCAATTTTAAATACTTATGTTTTTGAAATGTGTATATAATTCCAACAATTGGTTGGAGTGGATTTCAGATTCAATATCTTTCGTTTGTGAGCAATCTAGGAGGAACAAGTTCTTATCCAAAACCAAACCAGATGCCTCTCAAGCATCTACACAACATGCTCTAAAGTACAAGTACCTAACATGCACAATAGCCTTGGCTAGGAAAATCCTAGGTGCACTTTGTACCCTGAGTTAGACACACTCTGTGTGCCCCTTTCTCCAATGCCCACAACCTGCTAACCTAATGCAAGAGCATCTTGGGTTGTGAGAGAAATCTTGCATCAACCAAAAGAATGCATTTTAATTTTTATATTTTGCTAAGGTTTGGTGGGTGGTTTATTTAATATGGTAATTTGAAAGGTTGGAATAAAATAAATATTAAATTATGACCCTTTTATTATTTTATTGCAAATTTTGGGAGTTAAGATAATTTAGGAGGGAACTTTGAGAAATTGTCAATTTTAAAAATTAGCAAAAATGGACTTGGGCATGGTTTTGAAGGGAGTTATAAGTTTTAATGATGTATTTAAAATTTTCCTAAAATTATCTATGCAAAAGTGGGTGCTCAAGGTGAGTTGGCGGGAGTTACATTGGAATAACTCCCCTAAAATCGAGGAATGGACTCCCATTTTGGCAATTTTGGTGGGAGTGGATTTATGAAATCATTTTCTATATTATGGAAAGTTTTTAGGATGGATTTTTGGAGGTTTCTTCCCATATTGGCCATGAATTCTTTTTGGATAAGTTTTTGGAGCTTGTCTTTGAAGATTACAAGCAATTTGGTTGTGTTTTAGTAGCCATTCTTGGCTAGAATGAAAAGGTTGTTGTTGCAGCCATAGTTATTTTCTCAGGAGGATTGTGGATATTGTTATTGAAGGTTTATTGCAGGTTTTAGGATTTTTTTGGTAAATCATGGTTTATTGCAGCATAGGTTTTCGGATGAAGTTTGTAGGTTGAAAGAGCTAGAAATTGGTGCAAGAAAAATTTTTAAGGGAGACAAATTTGAATATGATTTTCGATTTCATATTTCAATTGTATATTAGATTGTAATCATATTTTTAGTACTTTTCATCAACCCATATGGCTGCATAATCATTAAATTTTGGTTATGCTATGTAACTCTTGAATTTCCAAGAGATTTAGAATGAACAAGGATGAATAATTCTTGCAGATTTTTGCTGTTGTTACAAAAAAATTCTTAGTGCATCTTCTATTGTTTGGGAGTTTATGTTAGAGGGTTGGTTTCCCTTGTCATTAGTGGTATCAGAGCAGGATTTCTTGTGTGTGTAGATAGATCACTGAACGTGAGGTAGTTTGCATTAGGACCTGAGGGTGAGTGTGTGTGGTGTGTAGACAGATCACCAAATGTGAGGCAGTCTACACTTGAGAGGTTGAATTTTGAGAGTATGTGGCAAGTAAGGTTTCAGCAACAACAAAAGAGTTTAGTGAAATGGAGGACATTAAAGAAAGGGAAAACCAAATTTCAGCAATTGAGGATGTTGCAGTTAAAAAAAAGCATGTAGTGATGTATGGGGATCCATTGTTCGATAAGGAACTTGATGAATACCAAGAGTTTCTTGAGGAAGAGATCACAAAGATAGATAATTTTTTCAATGCAACAACAAAGATAGCAGCATTCAACAATGAAGAAGAAGATGTTATGACAAAAAAGTCATTGAGGTAAAATTTGGTTTTTATGAGTTTTATAATGTTGAATTTGGAAAGGATTTGCATTGTGAGATGAGAAAATAGTTAGAAAAGAAAAAGGATTGTGAGGATCCAGAGTGGTATATAGATGTATACTTGTAGTTAGAGGCTATGGAGGAAGCTACAAGAGAGATTTAGTGGAGGTGGTTAGTTTGTGGTGGTTTGAATCCTACACAACTAGAGAGGAGAATATATGGTATTAGGAGGATGGTACATGGTGGATACAAGTCCACGAGAGGAGAGATGAATGGAGTGCAAAGATGTCAGAGAAGGAGGTTGCTTGTTCCAGCTAAGTGTTGGAAGAGGAGAAAGAAGAATAAATCAGAGTTACCAATTTCAATGATGGAGTTTTTTGAGGATTGCTTGTAATTCGAAAGAGTGGTACTAGTATTCAACTCCATTTTGTGAATCCATATTCACAAAAAATTTCCTACCTTAGGTGTTTGATGCAAGAGCATCCGGGGTGTAAGGCAATCTTGCATCATCAAAAATATTAATTTTTTAGTTTTTGTTTATTTTTAATAAGAGCTTAGGGGTTAGGAGAATAATATTTTAATTTGCAACAATGTAAAATCCCTTGGTGTGAAATTGTAGATGTAAATCAAATGGGAAATTAGTCTTGGTAAAAAAGTGAAAGCATCGTGGAGGGGAATATGCCTTTTGGGTGTCCACTTTTGGAGAAGGTCAAAAACTCTTGTTTGTATATACATGTGTCATAAAATTTCATAAAATGGGCTGCAAAATAATCTTGCAAGTTTCTTGCATGTATTTTCATGTTGGCCACAAGCTTTGCATGTTGTTGCATGTGTAGGGTCATATCTCTGAGACCCAGTCTTAGTAAAATGACCATAACTTTCTCATATGACAACGAAATTAAGATTTTAAAAATGATTCAGAAAGCTGGAAATAAGGTGCACAAAATATAGATAACCATTTTAGAAAATTAAGACTAATGATGGAGTAGTGATAGGAAAAAGTGACGGGTTTTTTTTTGTGGTTTTGGAAAACCATAGTAGTTTCCCTAAGTCACAAATCTATATATTCGAGACTTGCATTTGGGAAAGCGGCTTTTGGAGTTTTGTATGTGAGATGGGGAGATGTTGTTGGATTGAAGAGAGGATTCAAAGACTCCATTTTTGTAGATTTCTATTTGCATAAAATCCCATGGTTTAGGGAGCTAGTGAGCTCCATATTTGGAGAGATAGTGAGCTAGTGAAGTTTGTGTGTAGGGATCTTGAGAGCTTCAACTAAAAGAAGGTTGGAAGAGACCAATAAGAAATTTTTTGTTGTAGGTTTGAAGTTATGCTACAACAACAGGAAGATTCATTATTTGATGGTGTAATGCCCCGCCAAGTAACCCTAAAGGAAGTTGCAATTAATGTTTTAAGCGAACCAATTTTTTTTTATAAAGTGCATTTAACACACACATTCACTTACTAATTAACAACAACCTCTAAGGCTACAAGGTTAGGATTACTTAAACCCACACATACATATTACATAAACCATAACATTATAAACTTATGAAATAAACATCATAAGAATACCACTTAACAAAATAAGATAATGAACCAAAGTATAAACTCATAATCATTATCTTAATCCAGTAGTTACATCACTCATTCCCAGAATGAGGCAATAGTACAAATTTATTACAATTACATAACTCCACCTCATAACAAAAGAGGGATAAAATAACTTATACAAGTTAAAATATTACACTGCAAGTAATTACAACAAGAACCACGAGCTGTCCATCAGGATGTCTCGCCATCAAGTACTGAAGATAGATGGGGACCCAATGATTTTGGTGCATGTTCCACCCAACCAATGTGGTACCCGAAGGCCCACCCCCCATGCTAGGAGATAGTAACAAAGTAACATGGTCAAAGATCTACAACCACTAACCAAAGGCAGACTCATATTGATATAACCAAGCAAATGAACTAACAAGTACAACTCAATCACCATGCAAGTACAAATCAAGTACAACTCCAACATCACTGACATAGGTCACATTGCTTCCAGGCATATAATAGATCAAGTATGTTCACAGAACCATACACATAAAACAATTAACAACAGTTGTCATAGATAGAGTGTCATCGCAAGGTTTGTCATGACATCTCCTCTAGGCATTCTTCATAGGCTCTGACACAAGTAATCCTGGTGGCCTCAACCGAATCCCGGCACTCATACTCACTCATACATAATCAACTACCTCTCGTAAGAACAATATAGTTGATCTTGCCATTTCAGGCCTTCTCACTCATCCCAAGTCTAAACAAGCCCTTGTGTCTATGAGTGAGGATTAAATTATCTTGATTAGTGGTGAATGCATCCTAATCATCTAAGTATATTAATTTAATTATCACTTGATTAACTCACTTCTGAAGGTTATCCAGTTTACCACTTTGGGCTCTGGCGCCTAACAGAAGCCACTCTTCTATTCGACAACACACACCCAAACAATCCACCAAGGGAAACACAAGTGCATACCAACTAGGCATCATGATCCACTCCAACACAACGAGGATACAAATAATAGAACTCACTCCAAACATCTTGGAGGCAACAAGATGAAACCACATAACAAGGTCACTCCATACAAGGAGACACAGATCCCATAATCTGCTCATAAACCAAGGAGGTGCAACCATCCCCGTTCGTGAAAACCGGGTAAAACTGAAAAGACGCCATGCACTACCCAAGGGAAAACAACTGGATGGCATAAAGATTCAACAACCCTTATCCTCTAAGTTCTTCTGGAAGACTTATAATTTAGGACTAACACTAAATCCCAAAACCAACAATGCAACTTGACGACATAGCAACAAAAGCATTCAAGTCATCAATCAAATCTAATATTTGGATTTCCTAAATCTATACTCATTCAATAGGTAGTGTTGACAAAGTCAAAGACACGATAACTAGATCATCTAAAATAATCATAACCCCTATTTCCCTTTTCATTATTGGAAATCTAAAACAATTAAACTTACTTCCCTTTACTGATTATAGAGAATTAAATCTTTTAACATAATCATGAGGAAGATACTACTTTTGGATATACTAAATCCATATCTCAATTCATTACGTAATTCATTATATCGATAAAACTGAATTAAGAATTCATCTTTTCAGATAGGGGAGAAATTACACTACTATTTAATTATCTAATTGCTCTTAACAAAATAAGTATTTTCAACTATAACTCAAAACATTTCGCTTTAAATTAAATAACCAATTGCCCTTGCAAATTAAATCATTATAAAATTAATCAAATTAACATTTGGTCTCTTCTATAACTTATTGTGTTAAAATAAGATCAATATTTGGACTATAACCCAATATCATATATATATTTTTTCAATTAAATCAAATTAATAATTGGACCTTTTACACATGAATTTAAATTCCACAATTAAATTTTAAATTATGCATTCTTTAAATCAAATATTTAACTCTTTCAATTAAACTTTAACATGCTATTTTAAAATAAACAATAATTTTCCCATACGTTTATAATTTTAGTTCCACTAATCTAATATACAAATTTTATTTAAAATAATATAAATAAATATAATACTTTAATATTATAAATTATAATATAAAATATTATAAAATAATATTTTAATATTATAATAACAATACATAAAATATTAATATTTATAAATTTTAATTTATTATTATTTTATTTTTAGAACAGCCATGAGAAAATAACTTAATAGTAGTCTCATGTTTCAAGCATAACTCAAAAACTACGATCTGGGTATTTGTGATGTTTTGATAAATATAAAAAAATTTCAAAATGCAAAAACCCTTTAAATTTCATGACAACCCAATTTGTGTAAGTGAAGTTATAGGCGACGCAACCAGACCATTTTACCATGAAAAATATAACTATCCTGCAGATTTTAAAATCCGTTTTTTAATAACACACAGAGGGTTTCATTTTCTAAAAACATTCTAAATGCATTGTTCAATCTCTATGTTTGATTTTCATAACAACATAATCGATTTCCCCAAATAATTTAAATTCAACTGAAGTTTTCACAATTTTCACTCAAGAATTTCACAAGCAAAGGCTGTAAATTTATTTAATTATTTTCTTCTAAAATCAAATTGATTTTCTAAAACAGATTTAACAAAAAAATCTTTAATCACTACTATTTTAAAAAAACAATCAATAACAATAAAACACAAAGAGGAAAACCTGGTACAAGAAGCTACAGGAAGAGATGAATTTCTGATGCAAGCCTCCTCCAAAGATTTCTTGAATTTTCTTCAATCCTCCAATGAATCCAATCCAAAACCCAACAAATGTAAACAATCTTTCCTTCAATCAATTCTACAATCAAAACTTTCTTCAAACCCTTATGCAAATTTTCCAAAATTTCTTCCCTACTGTAAAAATGTATTTTTCCTAAAGACTTTTCTGCCCTAAAATTAAAACATATATTCTTATAAATCAAAAATACCTAATTCAACCCTAATTCACATTACATGCAAATTAGATATTTCAATTTCAATTTTTACAACCCTAATTCACATTGCATGCAAATTAAATATTCCAATTTCAATTTCAATTTCAATTTCACTTTTCGAAAACCCACTTTCAATTTAAAATGCAATTTCAAATAATAAATTAATTTCCAAAGTTGCAACTAATTTCCCAAATACAATTTCTAATTTAATTCCCACACATTGAAATTAAATTCCAAAATTAATTTTAATTCTTTTATTTCTTTTCATTCTCTTACATCACGTTTAATTAATTAATTTAATTATTTAATAACTAAATTCAACCCCCTTGGATCAAATTTAATTAGTTAAATAAACTAAATATAATTAATTAATTTAAATATAAACTTTTATCCACATTGCATTATTTAAATTAAATAACCATCAACATGATTTAAATGCAATTATTCTAAATATCTATTTCCAAATCAAGAATCCTTCAGAATTAAATAATATTAAAGCAAGACAGACAATGACTCGACACACACAACTGACGACACACTAAGGCTAGAGTGTAAACTTGACACATGTTACCTAGCTACTATCTCCCGTTCAACTTAACCATTGGATCGACACGCTTGAACCTGTGAAACCAGGTGGAGTCGATGTCATGTACTTGCAATCCTGCAACCAAGTAAACAACATCATACAATATATCCAGCATATAATACACACCATGAAGAAGGAATTACGGATTCGCAGGGCACTTGCAAGCGAGTGATGCGAAACTGTCCTCTTCACCAATACACTCATCGAAACTGACACTTCCATCATAATCCAGTAATCTCATAATAACATCTCATGCTAACTCTACAACATCATTAATCCATAATGCATGTGAAACAATAATCAGATCAACACATCACACAATAATAGTTGTCGCTCAATAGTAACGATCAAAACATCATAACAAAATGTATCCAGTATCAAAATAACTACAAACAAACATAGCATAAAACAACTTGAACAAGAAACAAAACAGAGGGGCATTATAGATGGTTTGTTTACAACAATGACTTCTAATGATGAATGCAGGTTGAAGGAGCTAAAATCTTGTGAAAGAAGTTAGATTGAAGGAGATCAATTTGGGATTGATCCTTGCTATTTTGTGTTAGTCATATTTCAGATTTTTAATGATTTTCACTAGCTCATGTGGCTACACAACCATTTAGTCTTATTTATGTTATGTAATTCTTGAATTTCAAAGAGATTTTGAATGAACAAATTATAAAACTTATTGCATATTTTTATTGTTGTTGCAAACAATTGTTGAGTACATATTTTTTTGTTGAGATTTTATGTTAGAGGGTTGGTTTCCCTTATCATCATAACCCAAAATCTCACTCTCCATAATCTTTCTATGGATCTCTTAGGGGGTAGACTGTCTAAATCCTCAGGAAAAAAAATCTTTGAATTATTGTACTATAGCTTTGATATTGATATCTAACTTAAATTTATCACCTTTTTGGAAAAGCATAACACAAAATATTATGCAATTTTTTCTAGCACTATGCTTGACTTGCATCGTGAAATGGTTTTAATGTGAAGAGGCCTTTTCTCCCCCTATAAAATGTGACATGTCCCCATGTTAGATTTTAGGATAACTTGTTTATTTTCATATCTTAGGAAGGAATTATTTCTCTCTAACCAACTCATACCCAAAATAGCATCATATTTTCCAAGATTCAATACATGGAAATGATCATTTGTTAAAAGGTTATCTAACTCAAATTCTAGGTTATTAATAATTTTGCCAATTTGTTTGATTATTCTACCATTTTCCATTTCTATAGCTAAAGGTTCAATAAAATCAGGTGCAATTTTTAGTTTAGAGACAACTTTAGGATAAATGAAATTATGGATACTACCAAAATCAACAAGAAAATTAATAGGATGACCATGTATAAAGCCCTTATTTTTGATTAAAGAGGGTTGATAATGTACCATACCCATGTCCATAGTTGCATAAATCTTCATGTTGGCTTGTGAAGGAATATTGGATGGGTTGTTATATTTGTTTAAATATTGTTCTTGTTATTTTTGAGGACAATCTCATTGGATTTTTTTCTCACCACATGTCCAACATCGTATCTATGTTCTATGCTTATTGTGATTAACCACATTTGTTGCTCGACAATAAAAGGGTCTTTGGATTGAATCCATTTTTTCTTGATTCATGTTGCTTTATGTTACATTTCCCCCTTATTTTCTTTGTAATTGATTATATATTTAAAACATTTCAGCATATTGTGTTGCTTCATCCACTAAAACTGGCTTACCACACCATATGTAAGCTTGGTATTCATGTCTTAAACCATTAATGAATCGAAATACTTGATCATGTCCTTCAATGAATGGTACAAATTGATTTAGCCTTTCAAAATTTTGTTTGTATTCATTTACTAATTTAAATGATTGGAACCTTTGTTTTAATTCAAAGAATTTATTTCTCTTTTCTTGTATAAAATAATAGATGAAAGGAATTTTTGTTGAAATAGTTTTTTGAAGTGTGACCATCTTATTTTTTGGCTTAGTTTTGAGGTTCGAATAGTATCTTGCCACCAATTTAAAGCACTATTTTTTAATTGATAAGTGATGATTATTTTCCTAACATAGTTATTGGTATTTTGTAGGTCAACATATCTTTCTAAGTTGGTTAACCATTGTTTCGTTTCTTCCCTAGTGCCAGTATTACCACTATATTTTGGTAGTTTAATATTTTGAGCAAAGTTGTCTAATTCCTTTTGTGTTCAAGTTTTTATCATCAGAGGATTTCAATTTCAATGTAGGATAACTACTATTACTAGAAGTTGAGTCTTCCTCAGATGATGTTGGTCGCTTCTTAGTACTTTTTGATTTTCTTTTGTTTTTTTCCTTACTTGAATCTCTAATTTATTTTGAAATTTTCTTGCCATAATTATGTGTTGTTAAGTCTCTTTTGTTCTAGTGCTTCTTGTCTAAGTTGTACTTGGGAGGCTAACTCAATGAATTCCTACATCAACGCTTGGTTGGTTTTCTCTAAAGTCCCATAAACTCTTTGGTTTCTCTCAGATAACATTGTGGCAAGTCAACCTGTTTACATGAACAAATAAGTCAAGATTGGTTGTTTCAAAATTTACCTTCTCACAACAAAGAAAAAAGGTGACACTTATTTTAATGTAAATAAATCATATGATGAGTATAATTGATAGGAATTATTTTGACCCCACCTACAAAAAAAAATTTAAAGAGAAATTTTCTCTACACTTGCCAATGCAAAAAACTCTACCTGTTGGCTTAACTTGATTGATGTTGTGATTGTTGGGGATACAGATTTGTTCTGTCATTATAGAACACATCTAAGAGAAAAGTGCCTTAGTGATTTCAATTCAAAATCACAACAAAGACACAAAACAACTATGCCATAAAGAGGAAGCAGGCACAAATGATCCCCCATTGATCCTCTGAGAGAAGTAAATGCTTAACATATGACAGATTCAACACAAGAACAGATTCAAGAACATGAATCAAACAACATGAAAGACAAAACATATGGATACACAAATATACGTGGGGAAAACCTTTTCAAGTAAAAAACACCACCTCCAAAACATTCAGCTCACTTGTATTATTCAGTAACAAAAACTAGTTACAATACAAACACAGAGCTATGCTTTTCAGGATAATACATCTTGTCCATCTGGAGCAAAAAAGGCAACACAAAATAGAATCTTCACATAGTTACAATTTCCTCATGATATACTGTGTAGATTCCCTTCAACTCCTCACAAATGACTATCATAGCCAGCTTGGTGGCCAGCCTAGCCACATAGCCTCCATAGGTTCACATCTTTGCAAAACTGAGAGACAAAGTGTTCACAGTCATAACCATTCAAACACTCACTCTGCCTCTCTCTCTAATCGCTCTCTTACTTTCTACCGTGCACTCAAGATTACTTAATCTCTTTCCATGCGCCAACTTGTAGTCCCTTGACTAAACAATCAATGGTCATCAAGAAATCACAAACAAATCTCCTTGCATCGAGCCACCCTGGCATTAACATCTTCACCCAAATCTGATCCTGTCCACCAACTTGATTCAGCCTACAATAACTGTCAAACACTATTTTGGCACCTAGCTAGTCAACATCCTGACCCTGAGCCATGCGTTGCATTTCTTTTCATTCGCTGCCTTTGACCTCTGGTCAAACTCAGTCAAGCTCAGTCTGAGCCCATCTGAGCTCTCGAAGACACTACTGCTCCACCGCTGAGCTGAGTTTACCCATTTGAGGTAAAGTGGTGAGCTCTATCGAGCTCACCCATGCTTCCCCGCACTACCGCCGACTCCAACTGACCTATCTATGTTATGGAGGTAAGACAAAATGAGATCACCTTGTCATGCCGGTGCTACCACTGTGACATCCGATTCGACCCACGATAATGCGATGAGCTCATCCGAGCTCACCCTTCAACTTCACTGAGCTCGGCCTTGCCACCTTTGCCATGCTCTTCCTTCAACCCCATGCTACCGCCGTCCTAAAAAAACTAACCGTGACAAGGTGGTGACCGGTTTGTGGGGCCGCTGATGGTCAAACCACACTACCATGGGGGCCAACAGGACACCCTAAGGTAGAGTGGTAACCATCAACCATACCGCCAATAGTCTTACCATAGCACCGCAGTGAGACATCTTACCGCCCACGGTATGGCGGTAACCACAAACGTCGATCGCTGGCCATCAACCATAACCACCACGGCATCCCCAGGCACCGACCACGGTAAAGAGGTAACCGTCACTAGACCGTAGCCATTCAACCACCAGTTGCTACCAGGCTACCATGCTACCATGCCACCAATGGGCAGCCCCTACGATAACGTGGTAAAGCCTTGCTTTGCCAACACGCCACAAATTTCACTACCTTGCCACCTTTGTGGTAAGGAGGTAAGAGACACTCAGACCGCCGCCACTTCACTGCGCCACCACCAGGAAGGATGAAGAACACTACGGTAAGGAAGTAACACCACCCAACTACCAGAGCAAGCAAGGTGGCCTGCGGTAAAGTGGTAAACAACACAACCACGCCACCAAGGAAGGCTTGCACTGGTATGGCGATAAAGGCCAGAAATAGAGCTCCAAGACAAAATGGAAGTCCAAGCTAGGAAGATGAGGCATAAGTTTCCAACAATCTCCCACTTGACGAAGTCTAACTGGATCCTTCCAAAACACGAGCAAGGATGATCACCATGCTTCCATGCTCCAACCAAGACACTTGTAACAACATTCGAAAAATTTCCACCATCTTAGGCTACAACTCCAAACATCCAACATAGGAAAAGGAACAAGCCACAGTGTAAATGCACCATAATAGCAACAACAAGGCAAAATGCAAACACAGAAAAAAAAAGGAAACCATTCTCCAGAATAAGATAAACCAACCAGCTAGAACAACAACCATCAAACTGACTACCCTCATCCAAATCATCAAACCCATGTGACTAAAAACTAGCACCCACAACTCATGCTAATCCAATCACCCATACCTCAAAGGTATGACCATCAGTAAACTCATGCCATCACATTAACTACCCATTAGCAGTAGAAGAAAACACCATGTGTCAACCAATCAAAAGACCAAACCTGTCTAGGTACTCCCAATGCAAGGGCACTGCCAGATGAGTGCAAACAAAGCACCATCACACATGATCCAAGCATACAAAGTCCACCAATCCTTGCATGTAGAAGAAGTAACCATGTAGATACAAGGGACACCAAATCTGATCTGCACAACCTGTAACCACCTACTGCAAGAAATGTTTCTCTCAACAAAATTCCACCGTTCTTCCAAATTCCTCCAAAGTTGACTAAAGAAAGAGGTCACAGGAATGTATGCATCATCATTGAAGTGATAGCACATGGCCACAAAAGACCACCACGGCTCCACAAAGACATCTTACATCTTAATTCAAGAACAATCAGGAACAAAAGAATAGATTAGAGAGAAACAATAGATCAAAACATGCCCTTCTACAAACACTTCTAAATGCCATCTGTGTCAAGAATGATCTTCTTCTCATCCCAAAGGGAAAGCCTTAACAAAACCCAACAACACCATGGATGTAAGCATCAAGAAGATCAAAATAACCCATATAACCATTTCCTATCAGTCCTCAAAAGCACAAGGAGATACACTATGATGTCCACCCTTCATTATGAATCCTCCAGAGTCATAAAACAACTCAAGATTCATATCCATGAAAGATAAAGCATAACACACATCTGAAAGATATAATGGGTGAATACCTTTCAAATGGACACCACTGTTGAGTAGACCAAGAAGAAAAGAAAAGATGCTCCTCTAAGATATACAAGTCACTATGACTTACCCAAGAGCAATTTCCTTCATGGTCTCTATTGAACTCACATTCAACTAAGGTGTGGGCTACTTGAACTTTCACCTATAACAACAACATTCTCAAAAATAATTCCAGCCTCGCCTTACTCTCCATGCATCCATAAGCACCAACAACTTGTCATCTCATGCTAACTCCAAACTGCATCACTGCAATAAACATTAAGTCCTCCAGCATATGACCAAATTACTCAAAACATAAATAAACACCAAAACCACTAGCAAGGCTCCAAACTAGCTGAATTAGGAGCTTATCATGACACCATGATCTGCACATTCCCCTTAAGATATACCATGCTTCAAGTGAACTATGCATGGTCTCAGGAGAAAAGAAACATGCCAAAACTCTAATGCACAAGCAAGAGTATACATGACATAAAGCAAGCAAACTCTAAACCAACATCACCTATCAAGCACCACCAGCATCTCAGCCAAATACTACCAAGGTCCTCCATGGCTCCAAGATGCTACACATCTTCAAATAGTGACCATGCATATATGAAAGACCTCTTCTGCAACAATGAGATCTAAGAATCCCTCTAGGAGCATCTGCAACACCAAAGAAGATCATTCACCACCAAGTGTGAGTTCACAGTCACTGCTAAAGCTCCCACTGAATCGTGAAACCGAGCTCTCCAAGCACCATGAATGACCACACCACCATTGTTAAAAGCTTGCACTAGCCAGTGTATCCATATCTCCAAGACATCATGATTCACATGCTTCAAATCCCTATCACTGACTATTCAGGTACTCAAACACCATCCCTCCTCTCATCTCAAAATAACCATGCCAATGCACAAGTGACCACAGACAAGGTCAGCTAACAGATCTGCACCACACAGTTGCAACCTCGTGGATTTTGACAGTCCACTTTGAGTTGTCTCACAACAAACATGTAGGTAAGGACAACCCACAACATTGCGCAACTCATGGATGCAACCAAATGAAAACCTGTATATCTATCATTGCACTGGAAACTACAAAATTGAGATCATCAAAGAGAATAGCCAAAGCAGACAAGAAAAAAATAAACACCAGATCAGCAATAGATCTGATTTACCAGTCACATCCATAACTCAAGCACCATAGTCTAGGAAACCATCAAAGCAAACACCACAAGAATTTTGAAAGAGAAACTCAAACCAACACTCCCATGTAGAGAAGACACCCTCCTCAAGACCAATCAAACTGCATCTATCTCATCCAGTCACACCCCAAAAGCCAGGAATTGGAAAATAGTAGACAACAGCTCCACATAATGCAAGTTTTCTCTTGACCGTGTAAAACCTGCAAAACCACAGTGTTTACAAAACACCCACACATCTCCATCTTCATTGCTCATCTGGCTGACTCAGGATTTTGCACACAACCATCATGGTTAACCAGAACAATGAAAGAACATGAAAATGCATCACAGAATTTTTAGGAAAATCAACACAAAACCTCTAGAGCCAAAGAAATGAATTTGAAACCATGCAAGTGCAAGAAATAGACACACAGGAACAACAAGTCCATTTCAGACCAGTTCCCAAAAAACACAATCATGCACAGGCATACGAGAGAGCCAGGCTATCCATAAGTTGTAAACCACCAATCAGAGTACTAGAGAAGCTACCTTTAGTGCTAAGTCAATGACACCTAGCACAAGCACAAATCTCCATAGCTGATCAACAACACAAGCAAGTCCATACCACCAAGGAGCCTCTCACACAGACACCCAATATGAACACCACACTTTGTTGCAACACAACCACAAGCACTTCTCACGCCTTTTGCATTAGGAAATTTGCTGCGAGCTAGGAGCCTTAGACCATGTTCCCACAACATGACCAACTCTAGTCATCTCCAGTGTCTTTCAAAACTATGTGTTGAATCAAAGAAGCACACACTTCCACTCATCAAAGGATCAATCACCAATTGATTTCTCCAAACTTCCTCAAGCTTTCCAGGCTAAAAAATCAGCACAGGAGAAAACCCAAAGCTTCAGTAACCAAGAGAAGGCTCTGATACCACTGGTTGGTATCATCAAGCCTTGACCTCCTTCTGTAGACATGGAAAGTGTACAAATTCGCTTCGGCATACTTGATCCTAATTACTAACGACATTTCCTCCTAAATCATACTCTCAGATTTTCATCATCTTCTGTCTCTTAATTTAATAAATTATTATTTATTTGATTAAGTCTTTCTCCTCTGTTGATAAAATTAATCAATTTAATTTAATTAACCTTATATCTCTATTTATTTAAATAATTCATTTTATTTAAATTAGGTCTCTAAAGTCTTCTTATTAAATTGAATAAATTAAACATTATTTAATTTTATCTAACATTATCCCCTTTAGTTAAATAAATCAAAATATTTATTTAATTAAACCCTTCCTCTCAATTTGATTTAAATCAATACATAAGTTTGAGTCAAAATTGTCAAATCATCTAATCTCTCATTAAATTGATCAAATCTTGATTAATTTAATCTCAATCACTAAAATCCTCTAGAGAATGCAACTTGCACAATAAATCAATTACTTTGATTTATTAAATTGCCTATTTTCTCTCAACATGGAATAAAAGGGGAATATTCCCTCAAATTTGAATTCAAATTCAAGTGGGTTTGGTCCTTCCAACAAGGCATTCAATGCCTCTTACATGTCCTTGTGCATTGAGCCAAGTGACATTGACTCCATTTCTTTCTCCCTCCAACATGTCACATTCAAATTTGAAATTTGAATCCAATAGCATTTATCATGCACATTGACCAAAATGTGTCAATTCCTCAACCATTCACATGTGGACAAGTGACCTCTTCTCATTGGTTGGTGTTTTGTCTCACATTTCTTATTTTCACTCTCTCTCCCATTTTGGAAATCTATAAATGAGAGACTCTTCCTCTCATTCAATCATCCACAATTTAAGTAAACTTATTATACTCAAATCCATCTTCAATCATAGCCATTTCATCTATTTTTGTCAAATTCTTAGCTAGGTTATGCAGGAATTCAACCATCAAGTGGGTCAAATCATTAAAGCTTACAAAGGAGTTGGGAAAGGGCCAATTTCAACACATCAATTAGCACCAACTCCCCCATGGGATTGATAGTTTGTTCATTAAAATAGGATTTATTTACTTTCATTTGCATTTTTCTTCATTTTCTTCCTATCTTAATGTTTCAATCTAATTTCTTGGGGAATCCTTGTTTTTTACTTGCATATGATCTAATATTGTGTTTGTTTGTTTCATTTGTGTAGGTACAAAACTAGGGTTCACACCTTTGACTAGCTTTGATACCACTATTGGGGATACGGATTCGTTCTATCATCATAGAACACGTCTAAGACAACAATGCCTTAGTGATTTCAATTCAAAATCACAACAAAGACACAAAACAACTATTCCTTGAAGTGGAAGCAGGCACAGATGATCCCCCATTGATCCTCTGAGAGAAGTAAATGCTTAACATATAAGAGATTCAACACAAGCACAAATTCAAGAAAATGAATCAAACAAAATGAAAGACAAAACATATGGACACAAAGATATACATGGGGAAAACCTTTTCAGATAAAAAACCCCACCTCCAAAATATTCAGCTCACTTGTATTATTCAGTAACAAAAACTAGTTACAATACAAACACAAAGCTATGCTCTTCAGGATAATACATCTTGTCCATCTGGAGAAAAACATGCAACACAAAATAGAATATTGACATAGTTACCATGTCCTCATGACATACTATGTAGATTCCCTTCAGCTCCTCACAAATGACTGTCATAGCCAACCTGATGGCCAGCCCAGCCACACGGCCTCCATAGGTTCACATCTTCACAGAACTGAGAGATAAAGTGTTCACAGTCATAACCATTCGAACACTCACTCTGCCTCTCTCTCTAATCGCTCTCTTACTTTCTATCGTGCATGCGAGATTACTTAATCTCTTTTCATACGCCAACCTGTCCTACCTTGACTAAAAAATCAATAGTCATCAGGAAATCACGGACAAATCTCCTTGCATCGGGCCACCCTAGCATTAACATCTTCACCCAAATCGGGTCCTATCCTCCATCCTTATTCAACCTGCAATAAATGTCAAACACTATTTTGGCACCTAGGCAATCAACATTTTGACCCGAGCCATGTGTCGTATTTTTGTTCGTTCATTGCCTTTGACATCTGGTCAAACTCGGTCAAGCTTAGTTTGGGCCCATCCGAGCTCTCCAAGACACTACGACTCCACCATCGAGCTGAGTCTACCCATCCGAGGTAAAGCAGTGAGCTCTGTCAAGCTCACCCATGCTTCCCCGTGCTACTGCCGAGTCCAACCGACCCATCCACGGTATGGCGGTAAGACCAAACGAGCTTGACTTGTCATGCCTGTACTACCGCTATGCCATCTAAGTAGAACCAAGATAATGCAGTGAGCTCATCCGAGCTCACCCTTCAACTTCGCTGAGCTTGGCCATGCCACCTTCCCCATGCTTTTCCTTCAACCCCGTGCTACCGCCGTCCTAAAAAAATAACCGTGGTAAGGCGGTGACCGGTCTGTGGGACTGCTGACAGTCAAACTGCGCTACCGTTGGGCTGATAGGCCACCCCATGGTAGAGCAGTCACCATCAACCAGATCGCCAATGGTCTTACAGTGGCACCGTGGTGAGACATCTTACCGCCCACGATATGGCGATAACCACAAACGTCAACTGCTAGCCATGAACCGCAACCACCGTAGCATCCTCAGGCACCGACCACGGCAAAGCAGTAACCGTCACCAGACTGTAGCCCTTCAACTGCCAGTTGCTACCGCACTACCACACCACCAACAGGCAGCCCCTGCGGTAGGGCAGTAAAGCCTTGTTGCGCAAACACGTCGCTAACCACGCTACCTAACCACCTTCGAGCCACCTCTGCGATAAGGAGGTAAGTGACACCCATATCGCTGCCACTCACCGTGCCACCGCTAGGAAGGATAAAGACCGCTACTATAAGGTGATAACACCACCCAACTGCCAGACCAAGTAAGATGGCCCACGGTAAAGTGGTAAACCGTACCACCAAGGAAGGCTTGCAGCGGTATGGCGGTAAAGGCCAGAAACAAAGCTCCAAGGAAAAATGGAAGTCCAAGCCAGGAAGATGAGGCATAAATTTCCAATAGTGATGACTTATAATAGTATCATTATAATCAATATTTTTTTGTAAGAATACGTGATATTTTAAAATATAAATATAATTTTTTTATTTGGCCTTGTCTTTTCTAATTTGTTGTTTGGCCTTGGATTTTGTATGATTTCTTATTTTCTTATAAGATTAGGTAAATTGTCATGACCAAAAGAAACTTCATCCAATTGATATGTTGAGCACCCCAACCAATGTGCTCTATGCTTTTGACACTTTCTTATTTGATTGTAATAGGTGTCTATAATTTTTATTTGTCCCTTTATCCCAATTTGGGCGCTAGTGAAATTTTCAACAGATTTTGGCTATTATAGGACAATTTTCTAATTATGTGTATTTGAACTTTCCTTGATCTCACTTTTCGTTTATGTCTACGGATGAACACAAAGACTAGAGCAAGAGAAAATGGATCACGCCTACTGACAAGATAAACACGTAGGTAATGAGTAGCAATCCTAGTCAAGGAATGAGTAGCAATCCCAGTCAAGGAATGAGTAGCAATTAAATTAATCAACAAATAACAAAGAGCAACCAATATGACTGGGAATAATATAGAGAGCAACAAATATATATGAATTAAAAGAGACTAAAATAATATAGTGATTCCTTCATTATGAACAACAATTTTCATTATAGAAGAACTTTGATTAAATTGTGATATAAGGCAACAAAGCTAGTGATAAGATTCTAAACAAATGAGAAACAACTCATAGATCAACAATTTACAAACAACAATAATATTTTAATGGAGACCAATGATGAAATTTTTATATTTAAATAATCGCCCAAGTTAGAGTTTTTTTTTTTTTTAAAGAAGTGTTTAATATGGTTTAAATGCTCCAATTAAAGTGGTGTGATTAAAGAAAATAATGTGGCCTCCACAAGGCACAAAAGGTTAATAAAGAAAACAATACTACAGTAAAAATTGGCAGTGTGAAGTTTCAAATTAAAAATGCAACTTAATGTTTCAAGCAAGTGAATTGTAATTTCTTCTAATGTGGATTTATTGGAACGTTATAGTAGTTTTTCTCCCTGATTGTTAATTATAAATTATTTCTTTGGTGAGAAATTTACAAATAGGGGGCCCGACATAAGTATCACACACTAATGACTTGGTCAAAAGTCTTTTCATTTTTTCGTTTTCTCTTCGCTCATTTGTCTGTTTATAACGGTCATATAGCACTTTTATTTATCACTGGTCCCTTTTTATTTTTGACACTTCCACATACATGCATAACAGGTTGGTGTTATAATTTAATGGAGAAAAAACTATATATTTAAAGGTAAAATTTTATTTTTATAATTTGTATATATAATTTTTATATTATAAAATTTATATTTATGTTTATTTTTATTATAATTTTATATTTATTGAAAAATATAAAATATAAATTTATTAAATAATTTTTTAATTTTAAAGTTGAATATTAAATAAATTTTAAAATTTAAAATTGCTATATATTATTTTTTTAAATAAATTATATTAATTTAGTATATTTAATATTTTTTAAAAATTAGTGGGTTAATTAATTTTGAAATTGAAATACTTAATTTTACAAAGTGGTGTTGCGAAGGATTCCCTAAGAAGGAGATCATGGATTGGTGGAAATGAACTTTCGAGGGTAGGGTAAGTATTAGTTCACTCCCAAATTCCTTCTTTCTCATTGAATTCCTAAATTGGAACTTAAAATAGAAAATCCTTCACGGAGATCCCATCTTTCTCAACAAATCCAGTTTTGATTGCCTAAACTAGATCCCTAATTTTGATCCATGGAAGTATGTTATAAGAAATATCCTGACATGGATCAAGCTAGAGGGTCTCCCAATGGAGTACTAGAGTATGGAGGCCCTAGTTAAGGTTGGGTATGCATTAGGCTCATGTATGGAGATTGATAAAGACTTTCTTAATAGAAAGGGGGGCTTAGAGCCAAACATATTTGTTGAGATCAATGTGAATGTCAAGACTTATGAAGAGCTAGAAATAATCTTAGCTTTTGGTAGTTGGCACCAAAGAGTGGTGAAGATACCAAGACAAAATACTAGGACATGTCTTTTAAGGAGATACATAGATGAAGGAAGTTTGAGGCTTGAAGTAAGGGATAAGTGCCAACCCAAGGAAATCTCCAACTTGAAGAGCTTGAAGGAAGGGGTGGATCTAGTACAGGGGTTTCACAACCAAGAATTGTTGTAAGCTCAACAAAATTGATTCCTGAGGATTCACGAGCTGATGGGGATAGTCCCACAACAAGGAGATAAATTGACAACCTTCATTTAAGGGAGGTGAGTGATTCAATCCATCCTCCTCTTGTGGCTTTGGGTAAGTTCCATCATTCCACATTTCTTCTAGCTGATGGTTGATGTCCTTTTGAAGGGTTTTAGCTTCTTCTAGTAATTGGATTAGTTCCACCTCTATTTGCATTATCGAAATAGGGTTCACAAGAGGTGAATGATTCAATCCCTCCTCTTGTACCATAAAAGGAGGTGAATTTTTATTTCAACCTTTGTTTTGAATCAAGTTTGTATGAGTGAGAATGTTCTTAATTTATTGTTTCTTATTTATCTTATTGTTAATTGGATACGAGGTGATTCTTTCTTGAGATTGAAAGGACATTCAAGATAGAATATATAAAATTTGAGTTATATTGATTACTTGAAATTGTGTGATGTAAGTATTTCTTGGTGAAGATTATCAATACTTTGGGCTTGGAGTTATTCACTTTTTGTGTGGATCTATTGTTGAAGTGGGTTGATAGACTTTGTGCTACAATGTGCATCATATTTTACTTTGAAAACCATCATAGAAGGTAGCAAGAAGACTTTGTGATTTTGTGTGTTTTTTGGTTACTATTAATCTAGCTATACTAGTACTCTTTGATTAATCTTAAGTTTAATCAAGAATATTGGTGATTAATGCTAAGGTAGATATTTAAAGGTGTACAACATTGTATAATATTACCATGGAACATTATAAATATCTTTTCTGAAAGAAGAGAAAATGGCGAATGTAACACACCCCACATGGTTAAAACTAATGTAAATACTTTTATTTTAGCATAGTTTACTCTTTGTTCCAATAAGTACTATGAAGGGAGCCTCCCCTTTCAAAGAGGACAGAACATTCTCATCATAGTTGTGGCTGGAATCTCTATTTTGTAATTTGTAAAGGAATTACACAATATTCAATCAACAATTATGGATTGATGTTGGAGGGTACCTATCAAGGGGAGTAGGTAGTGCCTTGTTGGTTGTTGAAGTCAGGGGGAGTTAGTGTTTGTGCAAGTTGGTGTTGTCCTTTGTCAAATTTTATGTGCAATGTTTGCTAGTTGGTACAGGTTGTTGTGTGCTCCTAAGGGGGAGTATGCAGAGCTATAGAAAGAGAAAGTATAAATATCAAAGGGGGAAAGAGATGTAAATGTATTGCCCTTTTCCATTGATTTCAAAGGGGGAGAGAAAAATAATGTGATTATTTTTTAGTTGTATAAGGGAGAGAGAGTAATATGAAAAAGGAGAGTATGATGCAAGGGAGAGAAAGAAAGAGAAAGAGTTGATATGGAATAGTATGTTAATTAGAGCAGTTTATTGTTTTGATGGTTTTTCACATCATGTGGCCTTCAATGAAAAAGGGGCAAATTTTTGCAAGTATGAGTAGTTGGTGTTGTCATTGATGTCAAAAAGCTTGGGGGATATTTTTGCAGGCTTATGTTTGTGTTTTCATTTATGATTGGTTGTGTTGATGCTTTGATTAGTTGCATTATGTTGTCATTAGTAAGTACTACTAGTGTCAACCTCTAGTGTTGCTTTGATAAGCTTCTATGAATGCATAGTTGTGTTGTAGCTGGTTTAGTGGTGGCAAGGAAGTTTTGAAGAGGATGAGTGTGTGTCTCTGGTGCTTTGTTTCCAAGTTCTTTTGAGAAAATTTGAATAAAAGAGGAAACAATGTATTGTAGAGGTGTTATGGCGTACAATGTGGTTCTAGTTTTGCTCTGCATTTCATTTGTATTGAAGATATGCTTGTGTGATTTGAATATGTTGATTAGAGGTGTTCAAAGGTCCTATATTCAAAATTTCTTGGTTTGGATCATGTGCAAAACAATTTGTGTTCACGAGTGTGTGAATTGTATGTTGCAGCGCTGTTTAGGAGAAATGGTTTTGCTTCACATTTCTCCATAGTTTGGTTTATGGTCTTGTAGTTCTAGAAGTGTGTTGATAATGATCATATCTACCTATAGTAAAAATTGTTCATGGTTTGGTGCTTTAGAAGTTGGTTTCTTGAGTTACAATGTATGGAAGGTTGTTTGAGTGTACTAAGTGTGTACATTCTTCTAGTGAAAGTTGTTGTGAAGGAATTTTTTGGATTTTAGGGTGTCTGTGGAATATTCCAGATCAAGTATTCAAGTGATTTTTGGTGTCTATGAGTCATTATTGGATTTGAGGAAGTGTGTACTTAAATGATAATGTTTTTTACATAGGTTCGATTGACCTTGGCTGTTTACACTCATTGCAAATTTGCTTTGGTGATTGTGGAAGCGTGGCATGGTGTATATGTATGTTTTGGGTCCAAGTTAAGATGTGGTGTGGTCGGCTTTCATTCCTTTCCATTGTGGGAATGCTTAGTGTCAACCTAATTTGACTTTGCACGGTTGAGGTGCATAGTCGACCTTGGAGAATGTCTTCAAGGTTGAAGAAGGTATAAATAAGTGATGATTTGATGGATAATTATGGTGTGAAGTGTGTGATGCAAATTGCAAGGTTGTGAAGTATGAATTTGTTAAGTGCAGTGTGAGCTTAATGAGTTAGACCAATGGAAGCAGTGAGCAGAAGGTGTCTATAATATTTAGAAGGACTATGAATATGTTGGTGATGTTGTGGTGGATATTTTTGTTGCATTGAGATAGATTTCTCACTATAACATTATTATTTCTTCTTTTCTATAATCTAGCAGTGATCCCTTCTTTCCTTTTTGCAATGAGCCCTCTGATAGTGAGCCTTTTATATTTGTTGTTCCAATTACTTTATATTGTGAGCTAATCCACAGTATGGTTTTTCCCTTCTTATGTTTTCCACGAAAATCTAGCGTTCCATTATGTATGGTGTTGATGTGTTTCAGTTTTTGATATTTTCTTTCATCATTCTAACAAATTAAGGGTTACTTAAGTTGTGAATCTGAATATTTAAGAGGCTTTTTGATGTTTTAATGTACAAATGATTCACCTCCTTTCTTAGTTGTCTTGTTTTCATTTAATAATATGATGAATATGATTTATATGTTATCAACTAACTACATACATATTGCTCTAAGTTGGATGCAAGAAAGGTTTTAACCCTCCAAAGGGGGAGGGAGACTATCACCGAGGAGAGGAGGTTGGTATGAGAACCATTGATATGCCTATCTGATTAGACACAAAAACTCAATCACATAGGCTAGAGGAACCTTATTGAGCCAATTTTTTTGTATTAATATAGTTTAATAATAGTACAAAGATCCAGATCAGAATATATTTTTAGTTACATAAAACCCACCACCATAGGCTAGAGGAGCAGAATTTACAACATTTCCGATATTTTATAAAAAAGTGTTAGCAAAAATATTCCAAAAAGGGCTTGCACCAGAGCTAGGAACCACCACCTTGACTATTATTTTGGTGTCCCAGCCTTCACCTTCCTCCTCGACTTCATTAGACCTAACTTATAAAATGTCTTCCTCCTCTCTACAGAATCTAATTGTTCCTCCTCCAGCTACATGCGGACAAGTTATATGACTAGCATGATTAAAGGTTATTTGAAACTCATTTAGAATTCAAACGAATTCTTTAGCCTCCTGAATGTGATGGAAAATATGGCCACGCCTCACCTCCCCTTTGTTTATTGGGTGCAAGGGTGGCTCCTTGTAGCCTTAGATCTTTTAAACCCAATCCACTATTTAGCTTGTCCAAGAAGCACCACTCCCATTTCACTGAGTGGGCCTTCTTTTTCCCCCTCCCATATGACCAAAGAAAGTTTCTAATCCTTTTATGTAGATCATTAACTTGATAATTGCTAAAGAACCACACTGAGGTGAAGTAGATGCTATTGGAAGACAAAACCTTTTGAAAAAATTGAATTCTACTTGCCCGGAATAAATATTGCCTATTCCACCTATCCATATTCTTCTCCATTTTCTCCTTAATCCACAACCACATCTCCTTTAGGTTCAGGATTATAGAAAAAGGGATTCCCAAGTACCTAACAAGTTCGTTGGACTCTCCCCTCTGGAAACCAAAGTTCTTAACCCAAAAAGGGGGAGTCCATCCAACCAAGTAGGTTAGACTTGGTGAAAGAGATTTTGTCCCTAGAAGCTTGGAAAAACATGTTGAGCTTCTCCATTAGTGATTCCAAGTTATTTTCATCAAGATCCACAAATATAGCTATATCATCTGCAAACTGGATATTTAATAGCTCATTCTGGTCAAGGAGTCTTATGCCTTTAATTCTTGGAGAGTTCTCTTTCTCCCTTAATAGGTAGTGGATGGCATCTAAAGTGATCACAAATAGGGCCAGTGCAAGGGGCACCCCTGTCTTATAGACCTTTCAAGCTCTATGTCTTCTGATAGAAGTTTGTAAACATTAACCTAGGCTACTACATCCTTGAGAAAAGTATTTACCATATTATTGAATGCTTCTGGGAAACCAAAAGCTTCTAGGGTAGTTCTTAGAAAGGACCACTCAACCCTATCATAAGATTTTTCAAAATCAAGTAGGAGCATAGCTGAGTTTTGATTTGAGCACCTTGCCCAATCTTTAGCTTCCCAGCTTGTGACAAGATTTTCAAGTATATATCTCCCTTTAATGAAGCCAAGCTGAGTGCTATTAATGAATTTGGGAAGAATCTTGACCAACCTTAGAGCAATGATCTTAGCTAATATTTGGTACGACACATTTAGCAGTGTTATTGGCCTCCAATTCTAGTTTAGTGTCTCATCTCCACCTTTGGGTAACAGTTTGATAATGCCTTTATTTATGCATCTACCAAGAGAACCCCTATTCAAAGCTTCATTGTAAACTTGGTTCAGGTCATCACAAATCCACTCTACAAAGGTCTTGTAGAATTCCGCTGACAAACCATCCTATCTTGGAGACTTATCATTCTCCATGGAAAGAATGGTGTTTCTAATTTCCTCCTTAGTGATGTCAGTTGAGAGCTTCAAGGCATCTTGTTTGTTGATCTTCATTGGAATAAGCCTTTTAATGTAGCTCTTGGCTCTTTGGTTTTATTCACCCTCACCCTCTATGGTGAATTTTTTTTTATAATAGGTATGGAACTACATTAATATATACTCTTAATTCGTGTACAAGTTACGACCTTCCCAAATTTGGGAGATCTTCTCTTTGAAATTTAATTAAAGAAAATATTTGAACCTTTATCCCCATAGTTGAGCCAGTTAAGCTTGGCCCTCACCTTTAGACCTTGGATTATATGTTATTGAATCCTTCTAAGACTATTCTTGACCAAGACAAGTTCTTCTCCAAGCCTTATGTCCCTTTGATCACATTGTATTTTCTCCTCAGCTAGGAGAAGAGAATCTTGAAGCTCATTCTCTTCCTTTTTGTTATCTATAGATTTCTTTTTGCCAATTCTTTAGAGAAACTTTCTCCATGCCTCCACATATGATTCCACCTCTCAATAGTAGTAGCATCCTTTAGCAACCATTTATTAATTTCCCTCAGTGAGGAGATGACATCTCGAAAGTCCCCATATTTTAGGAGATGGGTATTAAGGATGAAACCAAGCGTCCTCACCTACATCCTGAGTTGTCTTGGTTAGCCACCAACAAATTTTTGATGGGGTGATGGTCTGACAAGGTGTAGGGGTGCACATTCACTTTTAAGCCATCATTGCTAGTCACAAAGCTAAAGAAATTCTTATTCGCATAAAACCTATCAAGCCCATAATAGATCCTTTTGTCCCCTTTCTAAGCATTGCACCACATAAACCAAATCCCTTTGCACTCCTTTTTTACTTTTTCCAAGGGCTCAATGAGTTTAACTTTTGCCTTCATCCTTTTGTAGTAGAATTTCTCACTCCCTTTCTAGGACATATCAATACCCCCACACTTATCTTCCAAGTGCTCTATCATATTAAAATCACCCCTAAGACTCGGGGGAGGTCAAGGAGCATGCTAATCCATTTCCAAAGCTTGGTTATTTCTCTATGATCAGTGGAAGCATAAATAGAACAAATCCCTACCTTCACACCATTTTTTTCCAAATTAACCCACACCACCCTATTACAAGGTGAGGTACCATGATTAATGACATGCTCCGCCCATTTTCCAGCAAGGAGGAAAGTTGCTCCCCCTTCCCCCTTACATTTTGAGTGGTAAAAAAGTATGATCCATTCCAAATAAACCTCAATTTGGTGTCTAGAGTAAAGCCTGTTGCTTTAGTTTCTTGGAGAAGGAAAATGTCTTTTGAATTTTCTAGGTTTGAAAACCTTCTCACTATGTATTTTCTATCTAGGGACTCAAGTCCCCAAACATTCCAAGATATGCAATTAAGGTTCATTCTCAATGTTCATAGGTGAATCCTCTTGATCATATTTAAACTACTTGAAACATCTTGGTAACTTCTCCTCGACTTCTGCCCCCTTGGCCATTGAGGATTGAATTATCAGACTGGTCTTTTTCCTTTGTCTTTAGCAACGAGAAAATTCTTGTTTTTCACCAAAATCCCCTTATTTTTCCTTGGCCTTCTTGGACCATTTTTTTTCTTAGGACTTTTATCAAGCTACCTCTTTGTGATATTCTCTATTCCATAGGCCCTCAAGGATATGACTGAATCCAAGTTGTTAGCCTTAATATTTTGAATAACGAGGAAAGCTTTGGACTGGGGAGTTTCTCTTACTCAGAAAGCGAACAGTCTGCTCCCCTTAAAATGGAAGATTTAACAATGTCTAAGGCACCATCCAAATCAAATTTTTTTGGCTCAGAGTGGAGTCTCATCTCAATGGCAGGGAAGTTACTCCACCCTGGTGGGTCAACTAGGGTGGAAGAGACATTGTAGCTAGGGGGAAGGGGGCCACCACTAGATTTTGGGGGGCCATCACCTGAGCTTAAAACTAGAGCATCACTACAAATGAGAACACTCTTGGGTCCAACTATCATGGGGGTGACCCCACTGCCCCCTTCCACCATGACACCTTTGACCCTGGTAGGGCCTTGGTTTTTTTAATATGACTTTTCTTACTGCCCTCTTTTTTAAAATGATAGTTCTTTGTGGCTGTCGATTTGTCAACAGAGCCCTTAAGAAATTTTTCCCTAATCCTTTGTCTTATAGCCTTTATCGAAATCTACTGAGTGTTAAGCCTACTAAGAAGAATTTGGTCTTCAGTTTGACCAGCAACAGGAGGGGGAGTATGAGCCTTTTTTCTCCCTCTGCCTTATGGGAATTCATGCCACTAACACCTAGGCTTGGGTCACTAACAGTCTCATCAGATAGAGAGGCAAAGGGGTTGCTAAGGCTAAGGTCCTTGGCCTCATTAAGAACTAACTGAGCAGCAGTGGCTAGGTCTTTTGTCACATTATTATTTTGACCCACTATAATGCAGAACAAGGGGGGTGAAGTGGTTGCATCCTCATCAAAGACAACCTTTGCAATCCTCAAGTTAGGGTTACATCTGGGTGGGTCGCTTTTCTTCTTATGAGAAAACTTGCTCAAAATCAACAAACAATTTTTCTTAATATGGCCCTCTTAGCAACATTGGTAGCAAGCATTTAGCCCACCCAGGATCTCTAAAGGGAATACCATATGGTTCTCTTCATCTAATAACTAGAGCTCTGGCATCAAGATGGGGCAACGCCACTTTAGTTTAATTGATGCAAATAACTATCCCAATTGGAGCGAGAAACTGAGGGATAAGCCCCCAGAATTCAGGGTTAAGATTATTTAAAACTACCCATCTAGGGCATGAGAGTGAGAGGAATTCATCTATAATAACAGTCCAAGGCCACGGTAGGGCCCTGAAAACATACCCCCCATATTCTAATAGGTTCTAGATAGATATTTCTCCTACATGGAATGATTCTTGAAGAAAATCAAAAACATGCCTTTCTGAAGCATCCTACAAAAGTTAATTGGAATTCCCAACTTGTTCGTCCAGACATTAGAAAAGTAGTTATCAAAAAAAATCCTAGCTAGGATTCTGTTAGCATTGACAACTACTAAGAAAATTGTAATGCCTTTAATCCTAGCTGTTTCACCGCTAATGATATTTTTCATTTTATTGTTAGAGGAAATTTTCAAGAAACTAGGGTAGTTAGGAGATTTCTTACCTTTCGCTCCCCCATTGAGACCAATCACTCTATAATATTGCATGTCTACAACCACAAATTCAGCACTAATAGGCATAGTCACTCCTATGCTCTCTATCACCTCTTTGAAGGATTTAGCAGAAATTGGCGGGGATGAAACCCCAACTAGATTTATATCCCCCTTAGCCAGAGGGATGGGGGTAACCATACCCCTGTCCATAACTACTTGGGTGGGTCAAGAACGAGCTAGAGAAGTGAAAACACAAACTCTAGAAGGTAGGAAAAGATAGAAGAAACATCCGAAAAAATGTGAAAAAAGGAGAGAGAAATCAAAGAGAAGAGAAACACAATAAGCAATAAATGGGACAAGCCCCAAAAATTATGAAGCAAAACACATATCAAACATTTTTGGGCAAGGGAACTTCCTCCCCCACCCACCGAACATAGGAGGCCATGCACAAAGCCCAATTCCAAACCTTGAGATCAGTTGCAGAGTCGTGCAAACATTCTTTATAGAATTGGTTATAAATAATAGAGCTCATTTAAGTTGTGTTTGTTTTTGTTGATGATTTTTCACACCATGTGTTTCCATCAATGAAAAATGGGGAGATTGTTGCAAGTATGAGTAGTTGGTTTTCTCATTGATTTTAACAAGCTCGAGGGAGATTGTTGTAGGCTTATGTTTGTGTTGTCATTGATTATTGGTTATTTTTATTCTTTGATTAGTTGCATTATGTTGTCATTCGTTAGTACTACTGGTTTCAACCTCTAGTGTTACTTTGATAAGCTTCTGTGGATGCAAAGTTGTGTTGCAGTTGGTTTGGTGGTGATAAGGAAGTATTGAAGATGATGAGTGTGTGTCTCTAGTGCTTGGTTTAAAAATTCTTTTGAGAAAATTTGAATAAAAGAGGAAATAATGTGTTGTAGAGGTTTTCTGGCGTACAGTGTGGTTCTATTTTTACTCCACATATCTTTTCTATTGAATATTTACTTGTGAGATTTAGATATGTTGATTAAAAGTGTTCAGAGGTCCTATATCCAAAATTTCTTGGTCTAGATCATTGTGTAGAAGAACTTGTGTTCACCAATGTGTGAACTGTATGTTGCAGTGGCGCCTAGGAGAAATGGTTTTTCTCTACATTTATCCACAGTTTGGTTTTTGGCCTTGTGGTTCTATAAGTGTGTTGATAATGATCATATATACCTACACTCAAAATTTTTCATGGTTTGGTGCTTTGGAAGTTGGTTTCTTGTGTTACAATCTATGGAAGGTTGTTTGAGTGTATTGGGTGTGTACATTCTTCAAGTGAAAGTTATTGCAAAGAAGTTTTTCAGATTTTAGGGTGTTTGTGGAATATTCCATATTGTATTCAAGTCATTTTTGGTGTTCGTGAGTCATTCTTGGAGTTGAGGAAGCGTGTAGTTAAATGGTAATGGTTTTTACATAGGTTCAGTCGACCTTGGGTATTTACACTAATTGCAAATTTGGTTTGGTGATTGTGGAAGCCTGGCATGGTGAATATGTATGTTTTGGGTCCAAGTTATGATGCAGTGTGGTCCGCTTACATTCCTTTCCATTGTAAGAATGCTTAGTGTCAGCCTAATTTGAATTTGCATGGTTGAGGTGCATAGCCAACCTTGGAGAATTTTTTCAAGGTTGAAGAAGGTATAAATAACTGATGAGTTGATGGAGAATTATAGTGTGAAGTGTGTGATACAAATTACAAAGTTGTGAAGTCTGAATTTGTGAAGTTTAGTGCAAGCTTAATGAGTTAGACCACTGGAAGCAGTGAGTAGAATGTGTCTACAATATTCGAAAGGACTATGAATACGTTGGTGATATTGTGGTGGATTTTTTTTGTTGGATTTAGATGGATTTCTCATTATAACATTCTTCTTTCTTGTTTTCTATAATCTAGTACTGATCCCTTCTTTCTTTGGTGCAGTGAGCCCTCCGACAGTGAGCCATTTTATATTTGGTGTTCCAATTACTTTATATTGTGAGCTAATCCTCGCTGTGGTTTTTTCCTTCTTGGGTTTTCCATGGAAATCTAGTGTTCCATTATGTATGTTGTTGACGTGTTTCAATTTTTAATATTTTCTTTCATCATTCTAACAGATTAAGGGTTTATTAAGTTGTTGTGAATTTGAATATTTAAGAGGTTTTTTGGTGTTTTAATGTACAACTGATTCACCCCCCTCCTAGTTGTCTTGTGTGCATTTAACAATATGATGAATATGATTTATATGTTATCAACTAACTACATACATATTGCTCTAATTTGGATGTAGGAAATGTTTGAACCCTCCAAAGGGGGAGGGAGAGTATCACCTAGGAGAGGAGGTTAATATGAGTACCATTGATATGTATATCTAAGTAGACACAAACACTTGCTCGCATAGGCTAGAGGAACCTTATTGAGCCAATTTTATGTTTTGTGAAAAATGGTAAGTGTTAAACTAAGTTAATAGCTTTTTGGTTGATAAAAAAGTTAGGATGGTTGTTTTTGATTATTATGATCATTTAGTCAATTTGAGTTACTGTGTTAAAATCCGTGTGATGAGCAAGAGATATATATTACATATTTGAATATATATTTATGGATATGTATATATATATGTGGTGGTGCATACATATGTACGTATGTAGGTATGAGCATCAGTAGATACATAATACATATGTGAAAATTCACACACACATAGACACACACACACACATATATATATATTGCATATATACATATCAATATATATATATTATGTTTGTGTAGACACTGAAAAATTTCCTAAATGATATCATACACTCGAATCAAGTATACTAACATCATTTCATCTTGAAAACCATCCTCTTTTCACTTAATTAATTAAATTTTCCTAGCTATTTAAGTAATTGCATCATTTGCATCTATTAACCTCATTAATTTAATCGGGTTAATTCACCCTGTTTTATATTAACACTTTGTCTTATTACATTAAATACATCAAACTATTTAATTTAAATCACTAAGTCCTTATTTAATTAAATAGCTCTAAGTTATTTAATTAAATTTCACATAATATCTCCCCTTCTCATTAAATCATTTTATTTAATGAATATCATCTAATTCCCCTAATTCCAAAATTAAACCTTTTTTAAATTATCAATTAATTAATTAAATCTAATTCCCCCCACTTGCAAGGGAATATTGCTCCTTGACACATTCCTCCAACAAGAATATTCCCATGGAATATTCCTTTCCCCCTTTTCATAATTAAACTTTGTTTTAATTTGCTAAATGTCTATTCTCCTCACCCATGAGAATATTCCAAAGAATATTCTCTTTCCTCACTCATTTGAAAAAAGGGAATATTACTTTTCTAACAAACTTACTTGACTTCTTGTGCAAGTTAACTTGTGACCTCTTGTGCAAGTTAAAAGTGTGTTTGTCTAGACAAAGGTGAACCATTGATTAAATCTCATCATTGATTCTCATTCGTTGATGAGAATCCATGATCCATGCCTCCAACTTCTTCCATCCTCGACCACTGATTAGTTTTTTCAATCTTATACCTTCATTTTTCATTTGCTTTCCTATAAATACGTCACTATTTGGAGACAAATGGATCCATATTTTAACATCAAACTTATGTTGTTAAAATCATTTGCATTTGCACACATTTAGCATCTTTTTTAGTTTAAATTAACTGCATAATAGCTTAGCTTCCATTAATGGCTTCCATGGTAACATAATGCATCCATTTAACTTATTTTGATTATTATGGTTTGAATCTTTTTATTTTAAAATTCATTTAGAATAAGCTTCCATACAAAAATAGCTTGCATCATATTCATTTAGCTTTTAATCATGTTTTATCACATATTTCTTATTAGTTTCATCTATTTTCTTTCATAAAATTTATAGGAATAGGCTCATTTATCCACAAGATTGGGAAAGTGTCATCGTTCCAAATCAACGTGACACCACTCCCCCAATGGGATAAGTTTCAATGGATTAGGGTAGGAATTTTAAAAAATTTCATATTTTAGCATGTTAGTTTTGATAAATGCTTAGTTTAGTTTATTTTGAATGATATCCATTAGATTGATGTTTAGTGGCATGAATATGCTTTGATTCTTCATGCATCAAGTGTAGTTGTCTCATACTAGTCTTTTGGTCACAAGTGCCAAAATGTGACCAACAAATTAGTATGGGCCGAATACACTTGATCCATGAAGAATCAAAGAATATTAATGCCATTAAATAACAATCCAATGGAGATCATTCAAAATAAACTAAACTAAGCATTTATCAAAACTAACATGCTAAACTATGAATTTTTTTTAAATGCCTACTCTAATCCATTGAAACTTATCTCATTGGGGGAGTGGTGTCGTGTTGATGTGGAATGACAACCCTTTCCCAATCCCATGGATAAATAAGTTTGTTCCAATCAGTTTTATGGAAGAAAACTAATGAAATTGATAAGAAATGTGTGATAAAGCATGAATCAAAGCTAAATGATCATGAAGCAAGCTATTTTAATTACTATGGATGTATGCAATATTTTAATCTTAATGGGTGTTAAACTAAAAATATTCAAACCCTAATTATCAAAATAAGCTAAATGGATGCATTATGTTACCATGGAAGCCATTAATGGAAGCTAAGATATTATGCAAGTAATTTAAACTAAAAAAGATGCTAAATGTGAGTGCAAGAGAAAATGATTTTAACAACATAAGTTTGATGTTAAAAGATGGATCCATTTGTCTCCAAATAGTGACCTATTTATAGGAATGCAAATAAAAAATGAAGGGCTAAGATTGAAAAAGCTAATCAATGGTCAAGGATGGAAGAAGTTGGAGGCATGCATCAATCCCAATAAGATATTCAATGTAAACAAAGTGAAGAAGCCATTAAAACTAACATTTGAAACACAAAATTTTAACAAACATCTATTCTAAGACATTGAAATTTATCCTATTGGTGGAGTGGTGTCACATGGATGTAGAATGACAACCCTTTCCCAATCCCTTGGATATATGAGTCTTTCCAATCAATTTTATTGATTAAAATCGATGGAAACTGATGAAAAAGATGAACAAATTCATGGTAAAAGCTAGATTAACATTATAAAAGCTATGATAGTTGATGTAGATGTGTTCAAATCTATTCTAAATGTACGCAATATTTAAAGATGCAAGTCCTAATTCCTAAATATGCTAAATAGATGCAACTAAATTATCATGGAAGCCATTAATGGATGGTAAGCTAATTGTGCATGAAAATTAACCTAAAATTCCTTTAAACATTAAACATGAGTGAAAATGGGTGTGAGTTTCAACAACATAAGTTTTCTATCAAAAGATGAATCCATATTCAATAGATGTAAGCCCTATTTATAGAATAGGCAAAAAGAAACCAATGGTCAAGATTGAAAGAATTAATCAATGGTCAGGATGGAAAGAAGATGGAGGTATGGATTCCCATCAAGGGTTGAGAATGCAATTTGATTTTAATCAAGGGTCCACAATCATTCAAATAAGCACACTTTCAAAGCTTTCTCAAGAAGTTTGTTGCAAAGAGGAATATTCCCTATTTGGAATGAGTGAAAAGGGAGAATATTCCCTCATGGATAAGGAAAATTAGCATTTAACAAATTAAAACAAAATTTTAATGTGCAAAGGGAAGGAATATTCTATGAGAATATCCCCTTTTGGAAAAATGTGTAGAAGAGGAATATTCAAGGAATATTCACTTGCAAGTGGGCGAGTTAGAATTAATTAGTAATTTGATAATTAAACAAAGTTTCAATTATGCAAATTAGGGGAATTTAAGATATCCATTAAATAATTAATTAATTTAATGAAAAGGGGTGGAGGTTAGGATATTTAATTAAATAACTAGGATAACTAGGATTTATTTAATTAAATAAGAAGACATAAAAAGGCTAATTAAATAATTTGCATTATTCAATTAGACAAGATGAAAGGTGAATATGAGAGAAAGTGAATTAACCTAATTAGATTAATTAGATTAATAGATGAACATGAAGCCTTTGATTAATTAACTAGGTTAATTTAATCAAATAAGTGAAAATAGGATGGCTTCGAGGATGAAACGGTGTTAGTATATCAGATTTGAGCGTGTAGTATCATTTAAGACATTTTAAGTGTCTACGTTTTGCCCCTCTTTGAAGTGAGGTACTTGTTATGTTGGTTCAAAGACTGACATTTTCCGGATTAAAACTGTTGCTTAGATCAAAAAATATATTTTTTATTTTTCGGATGCCCCACTATTGCCCTAGCAAAAGGAATAAGTTGGTTCCCTGCCCCCTTGAGAGATCGGCAAAAAAATTGAATTTTGGGTCGATCTCTCGACAAAGGTAAAATATGGATTTAGGTGCCAAAATATGCCATGGGATTCAAAACAATGGCCTCAAAAATGTAAAAAACAACCCATAATAGGTTGTGATGCACATAAATAGGTAAAACAGGCCAAAACCTTGGTTTTTGGCTCAAATTAGGGTAAAAAACCCTAATTTTTTGGCTTAAATAGGTGATAAGGTTGCACTTCCAATTCATTTGTGCATTCATCCATTAGCAATTTTATGCATTTGGAGCTCTCACACCCTAACGAGATGGTTCACCGTGTGCTTCCACCTCACCTTTTCGAGTGGGTTCAAGAGTACCAGTGCCAAGCAGACGTAGTACCAGAGGTATGTGACTCAAAAAAATTCTTGATTTTTGCATTTTAGTGCATTTAATAGTTTGTCAAAACTAGGTTTTCTAGGGCGTCACTATATAGTGACACAAAAGGAATCAAAAGCATCATTATTGATATTTTAGTGACACTCTTGATGTATAGTGATGCACCAAGAGTTTTTTTCCTAATGACGCATTTGATCAAAGTGTCACATAGTTAAAATAGCAATACTTAGGGTTTCTTAATTTAGCGATGCACAAAAGTAGTGGGCGACACACTTGTCAAGCAGTGACACACCATCATTTTTATCTATAGCAACACACCTCAATGTCAACGCATAATTGATTATTGCGACACACATAACCAAACTAGTGATGCACCCCATAAAGTGATACAACACACCCAAAAAATAGCAATGCTATTGATTTCAACAACATAATTGATGTTTTATGGTGCAACCCTTTTTCATTTTTTATCAATTTTCAAATTTGTAGGAAAATTGATGTTGTTTGTGCGATGCATGTAGGAGGAGATTCACCCGTTGATGTCAGGGGAGCATCGATCATATATTTTGGCTACGACATGAGATTTTGACAATTTAGAGGTGGAGCAGCTAGGGATGCTCAAATTAGGGTTCATTGTGTTTATTCTAGAGGTCCACACCCATTTGGTGATGATGTCTACCCTCATCAAGAGGTGGCATAGTGAGACCTCCTCTTTCCATTTTCCCACTAGCGAGGCCATAGTGACCCTGGAGGATGTGTGGTGAATCCTTCAACTTCCTATTCATGAGGAGTGTGCTATATATGACACAGAGGTTGGGATGGAACCATGTTGTTCATTGCTACACATGAACAACATCATCCTTGTTAGTTCACAAATAGACTTGGATCTATACTGCGGACATGTACCCATTTTTAGATTGTTTGTTGTTGCTCTGATTTTTGGTGTGATTTCCTCAAACTGACGGGCTAGAGGCTTCAATCTAGGTTCGGGGTGGCTTGGCATGGGATGATCTGGCAGACCACGATGTATGCATGGGGGCCAGTTCTACTTGCTTCCTTATATCATGATATGCATCAAGTTGTGCATTGTGGGGGCAAGAGTATCAAAGCTAGGGTGACACTGTTGCATATTTGGGCTTATGAGCATATAGCCATGCTGAGACCTTTGGTTGTTATAGAAAATATTCATGAGGATGAGCATATTATGTTTAGGTACATGGTCCCCATGACATTATATCACACTGACCCGATAGGTATTCCATATTGGCACTGTGTCATAGATGACATGATTATATTCAGATGGAGGTTGTGGCTATAGGTTCTTACTTGGTATGATGACCAACAACAGTTGTACTTTTAATGACAAACCTCCTACATGTAGGGGAAAGAACATACCATGATTGATTGATATCTCCTAGACCGTATTGCTTGATAGTTTGGGGAGGTACAAAATGTGCCACTCAATGATTACATAGCTATTTTTGTGAGATCACAAAGAGAGGTCTAGTGGGGAGATCAGACTGATCCCATCATGGTGATCAATGAGTTCTAATAGCTAGTTCCATAGCCTTGGGCCTATGATCGGAGCCTACCAGATGTATGCACCACCCCTAGTTATGATGCATGGTTCAAACCACCCATTCACTTAACAGACCTAGTAGGGGATACTCAATGGGAGAGGAAAAGGCAGGGATGGAGGCAGGCAACAACCAAATCAACCAAACTAGTAGAGGGGATAGGTTCCAAGAGATGGGCATTAGGATCAAGGTTACTAGGACCTAGGGCACCAAGCACACTAACAACCTGACCACCAACCACTAGGACCGCCACCACAACAACAACAACAACTAGATCCATGAGATGGGTAGATTCTTTCCCTCATAGTAGAGAGAGATCAACTACAACAACAGCTGTAGGCGATGACTACAAAGAGGGATCAGCTGCAACAATAGCTACAAGCTATGATAGCATAGAGAGATAGAGAGATTTAGTTACAACAGTGGCTAGACCTATAGTTGGCCTAGGAGACTGGGAGACACTAGCAGCTTGAGGCTATCATGGTTATGGTACAAGGATAGGTGGTGTCTGCTTTGATGTACATGAAGGCAGTGACAAAGGTTGCTTACTATCAGATGCATTATCACATGGATGCTCCCAAGAGATGTAGCAACTTGACTATTCACAGAGGAGCAAGGAACCTCCTAGACTTGAAATTTATATATGGATATTTACTTTCTTATAATTTAAGTTATATTTATGTATATAGTTTTAGGATGTTTGAGTGGTTTCAAATTTTTAGGATTTATAATGAAAATTCTAGTTTTTGGAATATCTTATAATTTTTTAGACTTAATAAAATTTTAGTAATCAACAAGTTGTATCATATTTTTCTCTCTATCTCACTCAGTATTTATCCCTTATGTTCTAGAGCTCTCTCTCACTATATCCATCCCTTTATATGACTCTCTCTCTATTCAACCTCTCTCTTTTTACCTCTCCATCCCTCCTCCCCCCTTTCTCTCTACTTCTATCTATCTCACTTCTCTCTCCCTCCCTACTTATCTCTCCCTCCTTCTTCCCATCTCTCTCTCCTTCCCTCTCTAATTTTTTCTATCTCACCTCTCTCTCTCTCCCTCCCTCCTCCCCCCCTATCCTTCCTTATCTACTTATCCCTATCGCTCTTTCTCCCTATTTGTCTCTTCCTCCTTCCCTCTCTCTCCTGTTGGGATTGGGTATCATTGATGTCAACACGGTGAATTAATTTTGGTTGTCATTTATGTTAAAACTTGGTGAATTTATTGTAGTGGTTGTATTGTTGGCATTGGTTTTCAAAAATTGAGGATATTGTTGTGATTTTAGCACTTGTTGTCATTGATGTATGGAGTTTTTGATGCTCATGGTTGCTTTTCATGCCTTGGTTGATGTCATGCAAATTCATATAGTGCATTATTATTTTTAGCAAAGTTGATTTCATGGTGATATATTAAGATGAGGATTAGAAGTATTTATTGTAAGGAAACTTGCAACCATCTAATGAAAATTTCCACATAACCCAAAATAGAAATTTATTCAAATAAGTACTCAAAATCCATATGCAAGAGAATAGACAACATACCCATCAAATATGACATAAGATACACCCTAGGAAAACCCTCAAGAGGGAAAAATCCAGCCTTCAAAAGCATCCATACTCCATTATATTAATAAAAAATAAAGCCATACAAGAGTTACAATCAACACCTATGAAACATCAAGCCCTCCAATGTATCTCCATGTGTCCAAGAATGAATCCACACATCCCATGCCATGCTTCACATATGCACTGCTCAGAAAGACTCGATAATGACAACCAACCCAATCAACCAACCTAAACCACTACACATGTGTTTGCTTTTATAGGCACAATATCATACAAAATACTAGTGGTAAGGTAAAACCATGTACCATAAAACTATGTGAATACAAAACCACTAACCCCTTATTTAATATTGGGTACTAAGACTTCACTTTATTTAATATTTCCCCAATATTAAATTATTATCACATGTCTCCCACACATTAAATAATAATACAATGTTACAATACAACATAAAGTGGTCCCCAAATAATTACCTAATGTGAATAACCACACCACCTAGGTGTATCACAACTAAATAATTATTTAATTACATTATAATAAATCATTTTATGCAATGGTGTACAACACCATCTCCCAAAATTCTCCCACTTGTTGTATACATTGCATAAGGGATCAATGCATGAAATACATCATAATAGACATACATAAAACCACATGAATTTGTAACATGCTCTCGTGCTCCATCAAGATACCTGTGATAAGAATAAAGTTACCACCATCTTGAGAAAGAACTCCTCTCATCCTCCAACATGCCACCTATGGAAGAAAAGTAACATGCAAAGGTGAAGATGCAACAATCCAAGAACACAAACATCAAATTCAAGTGATAAAAAAGGCTCCAAACAAGTTGTTGTCATGAAAAAACCCCACATGATCAGAAATAGCATCCATAACACATGCTAATGCAACCAACCATCCATACCACCTAGTTATCAATACATCAGTAAACTCATGCCAAGAATATATGCAACCCATAAACCACAGTCAAGCTCCTTGTATCAAACCTATCAATGAAGAACACACATATCTAGGAACTCCCACTACATAGGTAATGTCAAAGCATATCAATTCTACCAATCAACACTATATCAAGGCTTGATAAGTAAATCAAAGAATGAACTACCAAGAACAATAACAATTATCCACACATGCAACCCAAATAGCTGCAAAATCTCTCACAACATGTTGCCATCGTCCTCCCAAAAATATGAACATCTAGGAAGGAACAATCAAGAGAGAAAACCTATAAACCATAATGTCCTCCTACCAACACCTCAAAAGTGCTATGGTGTGTCAAGTATGATCTCCTACCAAACCCAAATGAAAATCCTCAGCAACATCCATAAAACTCAATCTCATAGACCAAGTACACCATGTGAATCAATGTAATACTATCAACATGGATGTAAGCCTCTAAAACCAAGAAGATCAAATTCAAAAGTAACCATTCCAAAATCTGAAAATCAGCCCATAAACCATCTCTTAAACTCCTCATCAATGAATGATATCATTAACTCAAATGTACAAGGATATAACCATGCCAAACATCTCTCAAAATGAATCCTCCAAAACTAACTATCCATAGCTCAAGATCCATATCAATGAAAGATAAATCATATAAACTCATGACAAACATCTTGTTGGATCTGAAAAATGCAGGTTACAAATCCTAAACAAATGTCAGGCTCTATGATCAAAATTGCAATGTTCTTGAACCAATGAATGGAGATAACCTTTTCGGTTGATGACTCCCTACACTTCAAGTTCTTCTAGACCTAGGTGGGTAGACCTTTATAATGGTGCATATTATAGGAATGTGTGATTTGGTTGAATTGATGGATCTATCCACAGTGGAGAGTAGTGTGGGATAGATAAAATCTTGTTAACTACTCCTACACCTAATACTGAATTTGAAATGTGAATGTTTGAATAAGATTTTAGAAGATTCTAAAAGGGAATGGATGACCAATTCCTACTCCTGTTGGGCTAATGGAGTCAAGAGGCGAGTGGTATGTGACTTAATTACTGGCTAAAATTCTCATTGTTTGGCATTTATGTTTGTTTATATGTTGTATAAATGTGCAAGAATATGACTGACAAAATCTACTTATTGATCCAATTGATCCTATCAAGTTACTATGAATTATTAAAAGGATTTTAATACTTCCTTGAAAGAACCAATTAAAAGAATCACACAATGACAACAAATGTGGATTGAAAAATGAAGTATATCCTTAATTTGAATAACAAGAAAACATCAATGTGGAGACAACTTGACAATATTATCAATTACCTAACCTTTCTTATTGATCCAAATCTTACCTCCAAGTTACTGTAATCAACCAAAATGATTTTAATTCTTTAATAGAAACCAATTAACTTGATTACAAAAAACAACAAGTGTGTCTTGATGAAACTGAAATATCAACTTGGATACACATGTTCAAATAACAAAAAATAGCAATGTGGAGACATCAGATAATTTTTTCATTCAACAAACAATAGATACAAGATTTTAGCCACCAGATTAAAACTTCTTCTCCATTATATGTATCATCAAATAGTATGCATTATAAAAAGAGATCTTGAATAGATGAGCAAGATTTTGATATCTATCTTCTTACTATGCCTACTCTAAAGTAAAAGTGTTGTCTTGAATAGATGAGCAAGATTTTGATATCTATCTTCTTACTATGCCTACTCTAAAGTAAAAGTGTTGTGATGATCCCCTTAATCATCATAAGTTCAACATATATATCAATATATTGAAGGGGGCATACCCCTTCACAAGAATATTTTGGAATTAACAACAATAAAACATAAACAATTAAGCTCTAGTGAGCCATAGATGAAATTTTGTTATATGATCTAAATAATCCTTTCTCAAGTGAGTGTTAGCATCTTCTGAAATATTCCTTATAGCTATCTCCATGATCACCATTTTACCCAGATGTTCACATGTCTCATCTAGCGTTGATTCCTCGTTCTTGGCTACTTCCAAGGCTCTATGTAACATCTATCTACACTATTTTGTCCATTCATTCTAGTCTTTCGACTCTCCATCATCTTTGAATAGTGAAAGCACTCCCTCCTTCACAACATCAATGAGCTCCTTCACATCTGCTTGAAGCTCATTATAGTATTCGTTGTGTTTTCTCATAATATCTTCAACAGTTGTGATGGCTCCACTATCACAAGTATTTCTCTTTTGTGTTTCTTTTATTTTCTCATGAATTTGGTCATTTATCTTTTTATATTCCTGAATTGCAGCATAACATTTGGAATGCGTCACCCACAACTTGTTCATCCAAACCGTTAGGTTGGTGTGCATTTTCTAGAACATTGCATAGAGTGTATCAAATATGTCTTTACTTACTTGAGCATGGACATTTGATTCTTCATTCCTATCCTTTGATTGAGATACTTCTCCTTGCATTAGTAATCTAGTAGATCCATTGAGTGAACCTTTGACCATGTCCTTTAGGAAATCATTTTCTTGAAGCATCTTCTCATTGTTCATTTTGTACATGTCTCTTTCCTTGATCAATATCTGGATCAATTCTTTATTTAATTTATCTACATTAATGCCAATGTCAGTAGTGGCCATAGGATCAGTTTCTCATAACTTCAATGTCATTGAATGGCCAAATGCCTTCTCACAGATTTCTTGTGTGGGGGATACAAGGACCAAATCATGAGAGAATTTTCATCAGGATTATATTTTGATCTTGAGTATACTTTTGTAACCCTTTCTGGACTAAGCTTGTGTGTAGCACCATTATCATGTAAAAATTTATCAAAGACAAGAGTTGAATTCAAATCTAAACTAGGGAAAATCATTACACCAAAATCCTCTAGCAATTTACTTCCTCTTTCTGGGGTCATATCCTTCATCTCATTTTCCAAATCTAATTTCAAAGTGTTCAACAATTGTGCTTCATTGCTAGGTGTAATATCAGAGACAAATTTTATTATTGATTTCCCCTTTTGTTTGTACAAGAATGATCTAAATTTAGGAGATTTTATAAATTCGTCATTAAAAATAAATGATTTATAGGATAGCTACCTTGTATCTGTATTAGAACCTTCTTCAACTTCTTGTTCTCTATTGTGAGGTTGATACTCCTCAATTCTTAACTAGAAATGTTTTCAGTTTAACCTTGATATTCAATTTCACCAGCACACTCTTCACCTCTAGAAGAATTTTTTTTTGCCTCTTCTATTTCCTTCATTTTATACTCCACCTTCCCATTATACTCATCAAATGGCCAGTTCAACTTCCATCTCTTCCATATTCCTGATTACATCATCATGCAGATAGGGTATATGAACATACCCACCCAAATTTACTCTTTCTGGCAAAATCAATGTATCCCTCAGGATCAAATCCCTTTCTCGGTGGAGCCTTCTTCAAATTGAAATGTGATAACTTAATTAAAATTAGATCATACCCTTCTTTTGACAACACAGTAAAATCTCCAAAGTACAATGTACTTGGCATAAATAACTATTTCTCATAGGCACTTAGATTCATAACACTTGAATAATCCATTTTTCTGACAATTTCCAAGTATGCAATCCTATTAGACACTATTTTTGGTAGAAGAAAAGGTGTATCCTCAAAACCATACACCCTAATCATGGTGGCATCAACATAACAATACCAATCGCCCCAATTGTTACCAACAGTTGTAGGTTCATTGAAATATTTGGGCCTTAGAAATATTTTAATCTCATCGGTCAAAGAATAATCAGAGGGGTGATTAAAAAATCTATACAATATCTTAACAAAATATTCCTCAAAATGAAAATAACTAGAATTCACAAATTTGCTACCCCAAATAGCAGTACACAATTTTACTAGTAATGGCTCGCCTTGGTTATTAGATTGTGTAATTCTCAATTCTTCTGGCCACATCCCTATCTCTTTTCCATAATACAATATCATATGCATGAGGATAGAATAATGCTTGAAATGTAGTGTGGGAGATCCATTTATGATTTCCATTAACCTTGAGTCAATCCATTTGAAAACGTGAAAGGCATAATCAAATGGTCTTGCATTGTGGCATTGAATATATTTTGCAATCACCATTGGTCCTATTGACATAAATTTAGAGGCTTCAATCCCCAATATTTGACACACTGAGAAATATGTGTGTTTTAGGTAGGGTTCAAATAAATTGACATGAAAAGGAGGCCCATCATTGTCTTCAAGTGGGACAAGGTCTCCATCCTTCCTAGGTCTATGTAATGGCAATCTCCATCCTTTATAAGTTGTGTCCATTCTCCAATACTCCCTTTCCAAATCGTCATGTACAATTGGCTCATATCATGCATCACTTAGGTTGAAAACTTCAGAGAGCACAGTCTTGGACACATGTATGAAGGGTTCACCTTGCAAATTGAAAATAGCTTTTAGGTCGGGGTTGTAATTTTTGATGTGTTTTTTATGCACCTCTCAACATAGGTAATGCATAGGTGCATCACCTCTCTTGAAAGACAATCTTCCACAATCAGATTGCAGAACACTATCCCAAGGTCTTGTGGATGTCAGGTCTTGACAGTGCTTGGAATATCTCAGTTGATTTATGTGATTTTTTGGAATCACAAGGCGGACTTACGGATGAGTTACAAAGTGGGGAAGTTGGATCTGCAAATGGAGTTCTTAAGATGGGAGAGTTATTATGTGTTTGCTGTAGGTTCAAACAGTAGTCTAGAACTCTATTTCAACATTAGATTTAGCTTTACAATGTGCAATGAACCTTGCCTATGGTTACTTATTAAAAAAAAGGAAAAAGGGCAGGGAAGAGAGAAGGTTCCTGGATCTAAAACTATGAATGAACAGTGATCATGGAGGCTGCTATAGTAGACAAACTCCCTAAATTGGTTTTTTCTTGGCCAAGAGGATCCTACAGTTACACAAAACTAGTGCAATCTTCTAAGGATTGCAGATTTTCAATTTTCATACACACATCATGAGCATGAAAGTGAACTAAGTTGCAGCAATGAAAGATGGAAGCCAAAGCTAACTTTGCACAGCAGCTTGTCATCAACAAGTGCCAAAAGTATGGGTTGGAAATCCATCAAATACTGTAACAGAAAACATCATCATCACTTCCATTCAAGAAAATACAACTAAAACTAACTTGGAAGGTAGAACCATGAACACATAATGAGCAAACTCAAAAGTAACACCCATAGATCATGCAATGTTGGTTTCTATTGCTGTAGAATGTTTTTACAACAGCTCTCCAGCCCTTTACAAATGAGAGGGAGACCCCTATTTATAGTTTTCCAAAGCCCAAATGAATTGCTAGGATTGAATTACATTGTATGTTTCAGATTCAATTACATTAGGGCTTCACCTATCCCACAATATTCAACAATTTAAAATACATCTTTGTCTTTTCCTATTTTGTTTTGTAGTGGCTAGTCAGTGTAGCAGTTTTGTCTTCTAGCTAATTTCCCTTCTACTGTAGCTGAAACTACCTGAAAGTTGCCTTCTTCCCATTGGAATTTCAGCATTCCTCATTGGATCTAATGGTTCTATCGACGGACTCATGGTAGGCTTCTTGAAACCAGAAATGAGAGGCCAAAATGTTGTTTTAGGAATGTTATTTTGAAAACAACGAACAAGGCATGGTGACCTGAATGGTACCTCATAACTACAAATTTGGAATTTGAAAGGTCCATGGAGGATAAGATCCAATTTTACCATCTGGGTCAAAGTCCGTTTTCAAATTGGAGGTGTGCTTGGATGTTCTGGAGACGTGAGCCCAAAATGTTGTTTTGGAAATGTTGTTTCGAAAACGGTTGACGGAGCATGGAACTCTGAATGGTATCTCCCAGCTGCAAATTTGAAATTTGAAAGGTCTAGGGAGGATAAGATCCAATTTTACCATCTAGGTCAAAGTTCGTCTTCAAATCGGAGGAGCGCTTGGACATTCCGGAGACGTGAGCCCGGAATGCCATTCTAGAAATGTTGTTTTGAAAACGGCTGACAGAGCATGGAACTCCGGATGGTATCTCCTAGCTACAAGTTTAAAATTTGAAAGGTCAAGGGAGGATAAGATCCAATTTTACCATCTAGGTCGAAGTCCATTTTCAAATCAGAGGTACGCTTGGATTTCCGGAGATGTGAGCCCAGAATGTCGTTCTGGAAATGCTGTTTTGAAAACGGCTGACAGAGCATGGAACTCCGGATGGTATCTCCTGGATGAAAATTTTAAATTTGAAAGATCAAGGGAGGATAAGATCCAATTTTACCATCTAGGTCTAAGTTCCTTTTCAAATCGGAGGTGTGCTTGGACATTCCAAAGATGTGAGTCTGGAATGTCATTCTGGAAATGTTGTTTTGAAAATGGCTGACAGAGCATGGAACTCCAAATGGTATCTCCCGGCTGCAAATTTGAAATTTTAAAGGTTAGGGGAGGATAAGATCCAATTTTACCATCTAGGTCAAAGTCCATTTTCAAATTGGAGGTGCGCTTGGATGTTCCGGAGACGTGAGCCCAGAATGCCGTTTTGGAAATGTTGTTTTTAAAACGGCTGACAAAGCATGGAACTTCAGATGGTATCTCCTGGATGAAAATTTGAAATTGAAAGGTTTGGAGAGGATAAGATCCAATTTTACCATTTTGGTCGAAGTACATTTTCAAATCAGAGGTGTGCTTGGACGTTCCGGAGATGTGAGCCCGGAATGCCGTTCTGGAAATGCTGTTGCAGGAATGCTGCTGCAGGAATGTTGTTTTGAAACTTTTGCAACTTCCTAAAACTTAATGAAACCTTGTCAGTTCACTTAGGCACCACAAAAACATCCAAAATCCATAGGAAACCTATCTCCAAAGTCAAAAAATGAAGGAAAAAGCGAATCGAGCGAGGGGGCAAAGCCCGAAAAACCCAAGACTTAGCAATTTTTTATTTTAGGGGCAAAATATGGTCAGCCAAAAATGAGACTTTGAATAGCACATTGACCAACTAGGACACCAAAAAAAAGGGGCACGCAAAACGAGATGGGAGCAAAGCAACCCATCGAGAGCGAAAAAAGAGGGTCCCTGCCTATGGAGGGGCATGTGTGCAAAATATGCACAACAGTAATGTTTAGCCAGGAGTTTCACAAGTTCTATATTCACAAATACATTTGGAATGACCAGTTTTCCCAAATTGAAGTTCCAAGGATTGCACACTAGTTCAAACCTATTTCTTTGATAATAATGGAAGATGAATAACTCATATCCTCTCACATGTGTCCATTCATCTCCTATATGTCTTCATTTGTCTTCAAATTTTCTATATCGACCCTTAGTTGTGCAGACCTCCTGGCCTTTAGCCCTAAACCACGTAATTTTTTGATAAGGTCTTGGTTCCATTTTATTTATTTTGTATTTGATTGCTCCCTTGTCTCAGTTTTTTGTTTGACCACCCTCACCCTATTGCTTCCTACTCTTTGCTTTCATAGAACTCAAACCCTCTATTTTCAATTCCCCAAGGAAATAGAATTGAATTATAATCTATCAATTATAAGGAATTTTGTAAGCTTACTTGTGACTTCTTCACTTTTGTCCGACCTCCCGTCCTTCCCGTTATAAATTATGAAAATCCTTTTGTTCATTCTTCTTTCAATCAGGGAATATTTGCATAATGTTCATTCATGCGGCCATTAATATCCATCTTTGAGAATAAATGCAACAAGTTTTTTGAATTTTGCAATTTCATAATGACATAGATTATACCAGTGAAACATTTTGTCTTAGGCCGATCTATGTATCTAACTTGGTGCCACCTTCGTTTATACATTCTCGATCGATCGTCAAGACATAAATAAATTTCTTTTGGATGTGGAGTGTCCCCTTGATTTATCATTCTTGGTCGGGAAGACTGCACAGTTCTTCTACTGATACTATGTAATTGGCCTTTCTCCTATTTTTCAACTTATATTACTTCAAGGAGAAAATTGTGAAGTTTTCTCGATTTTAAAGTGGTCTAGACCACTAGAAGTCTTTTTAATCATCGCCCAGTATCACTCCGACGAATAATGATGTGTTCTTATTCCCATCGGCATGACTAGAACCATCGTTGAGAGAATAGAGTATTATTTTGACGTTTTTAGTCTCTCCAACATGTTTTTTCCATCACTTCATTCATTTGGATGAATCGACAAGAATTTCCCTAAGACTTCATTCATCGGTGTGACCCATAAGGCCGGTGAGATCAGATTGATTCATTTCAACTATACAAGTCTCTCCGATAGTTGTTCTCTTTCTTCGTTGGCGAAAGAAGACATGTTTCTCGCCGATCAGATTTCCATTGGTGTGAGTCGAGAACTTAGCATGATTTGAAAACTTTGCTTTGATTGCTTTGCTCTTACTAATAAGCCTTTATCGATGGAATGACAAGCACGGTCTTCTCGATTATGTAATTCACAAGGTCTTTGATCGCTATGATCAGATTCATGTCTTCCCGATATTGTATAAAATATTCAAATGAAGGGCTCTATGACTTGTTGATATGTAAGACACACATATGACAATGTTCCAAACATGTACCAAATACCCACAACATGAGAAGCAACTCTGCTATGTTTTTTCTCAGAAGGAAATGACAATGGAGCTAGATGATGAAATGACAAATGGCAATAAAAAGAAAAGAGGGAACTTGCAAAATGAGGAGGAAAATTCCAAGAAATAGATATCGAGGAGACCAACCCCTTTCATGAAAAGGATCAGTTGACTTGTAATTTCTCTCAATTGTGATCAAGGAAATATTTGTATGTAAAAGGCTATATTTATGGGACCATGGGCTACGATATGGATCTTGTCACACAAATTTCAACAATTTGTATTGATCACAAAATTAATGCGAGGAAAATTTTTGTGGGGACTGGGAGATAAGTAGGTGGGAGCTGGTGAAAATGTGAGAATTTCCATTTCTAACAGTGGCTTCAACTAGGGATGAATGAGTGTGAGATCATTACAAGAATCCAATAAAATCTCTGGAAAGCAGACCATGGATGAAAGATGGAATGACCTGAGAACCTAAAACTACTATGCATGGAGATTATATATTTCAAGGAGTATCTCAAGGATTTTCCATGCACTAGAAATTTTTGACCTTCTCCTAGACTACTATGCATGGAAAAATATTTTAAGAGGTTTGTTAAGGACCGTCCATGCGCTAGCATTCCTCAATCTTCTTTGTGATCTTCAAGAAAATAATTTTTTTAAGAATTGCCCATTTACTGGAAATTCTTGTTCTTCTCCTGTCATGTTGTAAAAATAATATGAATCTCCACCACCCTTACCAACAATGAAAAATGGTCCTAACCATAGAGCTTCAAAATTTCCATGCTTCCCTTTGTCTTGATTCCTGGCATTCCACATGAGAACCATGTCATTCACTTCAAATTTTCTATTTTTGGCCCTTTTGTCATATAGGTATTTCATTTGCAATTGCTTATGTTTATTGTGTTGCTGATCTTGATTCCTAGCTTCATCAAGTTCAATTAATTTCCTCCATCCTTTCCTCCATGGGTTCAAGAACCTCTAAATCTTCTTGCAAGATAAACTTACATACTGGTAACAAATTATGTAGAGGGAGCCTAGCTTGAGTCCCATACACAAGTTCAAAGGCTTATTTTCTGATTACCTTTTTCATAGTGATTCTATTTTCCCACAAGGCTAGTCTCAACTTGGAATCCCAATCCCTTTTGTTATTATCCAACATTCTCTTTATGATCTTCAGGATTCTCTTGTTGATGGATTCAACTTGCTCGTTCACTTGTGGATGATATGGTGAAGAATATAAAATCATTATACCATAGGACTAGCAAAATACCTTAAATTCATCTGACCTAAAGTACATCCCATTACCAGTTATGATTCTTGCTGGTACCCCAAATCTAGTGATAATATTCTCCAATAGAAAGTTTGTCACAACCCTATTTATTGCTTGTTTAGTGGCCTCTACCCATTTTGTGAAGTAATCTATGGCTGCCAGTATCCATCTGTGTCCTCCAGTGGATTTTTTTGCAATCTCACCTATAAAATCAATTCCCCATTGGTGAAATGGAGCCTCAACTTGTAAAGGTCTCAAAGGTAATGCTCCTTGATAATTTAATTTCCCAAAAAACTTCTTACATGCTTCACACTTCCTAGTATACTCATAGGCATCATTAAAAAATCTAGGCCAATATTAACCTGCCCTTAACACCTTATGTATGGTAGTTTTTGCTAAGAAATTCCCTTCGCACACTCCATGCATTTCCTTCAAAACATGCCTTTCTTGACTTTCATCTAGGCACATCAATAGAACACCATCTTTATTCTTCCAGTAGAGGTCTCCTTTCATGAACACATTTTGAAGCCTATAATTTAAGTGTCCTTTTCTTGTTATCATTAAATCCTTTAGGACATTTCATGTGTTTAAGATAGTACACAATATCAGTGTACCATGTTGTGTGCTCAATACTAGTAATCATGTTATCTTCATCATTCAAATTGTACACTTGGCAAGCTTCAATATTTGTTTTAGACATTAATTTGGCTAGTCCCTATCCTCTTACAATCTTAGTGATTTGAAACTCAATATCAAATTCTTAGATTATGTTTATCCACTTGCACCTATGACCTCTTGCTTCAGTTTGTACAAACACATCGTTTACTATAGCGTTAGGCACATAAGTTATCATCTTTTCTCCTACTAGATATGATCTAAATTCTTTGACAAGTTTTACTAATGCATATGCCTGTTTCTCTATAATATCATAATTCAATTCTGCATTTTGAAGGGATTTTCTGAAAAAATAAATAGGTTGTTCATACCCCTCATCATTTTTCTGTAACATTACTACTGCAATGGTGTGATATAACACAAATGAAAATATTTGAAAAGTCTTATTGAAATAAGGGGATTTCAGTACTAGGGCCTCCTTAATTTCTCTCTTGATGGATACAAATGCATCTATAGCATCAACCATCCAATCAATCTTTGTAACTTTCCTCAACATCTTTGATATTAGATTTACTATCTCAACAAAGTTTGATACAAATCTTCTCACAAAATTAATTTTCCCAAAGAAATATTGAATGGACTTAACCATCTTAGTTATAGGAATTTTTTCAATGGCCTCCACCCTTTCTAGATCAATCCTTACTCCTTCTTTGGACAGTATGCTCCCTAATATTTTTTCTTCTGTGGCTGCAAAGTGGCACTTTTTTGAATTTAAAGAGATGCCATACTCAATGGATTTGATGAAATATTTTTCTAGATGCTCAACATGGTCTTCTTCCTTCTTTGAATATGTGGTCAAGTCATCTTGGTATACCACCATGATTGCATTAATTAGATCAAAAAATGCAACATCCATGGCTCTCAGGAAAGTTGCACCAACATTTGTGAGTCCAAATGGCATTCTGACATACACATATTTTTCTTCTTGATAGGAACTAAATTAGAGACACAAGATGAATGTCTGATAGGCTTGATAATGCCCCCTTCCCTAAGCTTCATAAGTTCCTCATGCATTTTGGGTTCAAAGGTAGGATTTATGGGCCTTTGTTTTTGTTTAAAAGGCTTTGCATTTGGTTTTAATGGGATTTCGTGTTGGAACAAATCCTCTCTATAAGACTTAAGATCATCATAGGACCATGCAAAAATGTGCTTTTATTTCCTTAACAATGCAATCAACATCCTTTTGATTGTTGGGCTTATCCTTTTCCCAATATACACCTTTTTTGGTTCCAATTCAGTGCCCAAGTTGATTTCTTCAATGTCTTCCCTTTTCACTGGTGTTTGCTTCATAAGGGCTCAATTGTTTCCATCAAACACCCTCTCCAATGCCACAAGTCCTTTAGGAATTTTATTAGTTTTGAGCTGAAAAAATTTCTTTCCAAACACAATTTGCTTGCCATCTACTTCTTCCACAAATGCATTAAAATCAATTTCTTGGGCTTCATACTCGTTAATGCAATGTAAAAATTTAATTAGATCAGTATCATCATTGAAAACCTGCCAACTATAGATGTTGTCAGGGATTGCAGGTCTTGTTTTGAGCTCAACCTATGAAATCCTTGCTAGAGTGATATTATCCCTGCAACCTTTCTGTTATTTTCAATGGTCAATATGATTTTTTGTGCTTTAGTTAGAATTCTAGGGCATCTGTTTCTGAGCTCATACCCTATTTTTGGATCAAAATACTTCAAATAAATACTTAGTATTGTCAGATCAGTTAGATTGGAACCTTGTTGTATTTTGTTATATAGTTTGGAGAACCTCTGATTGAAGTCATAGACCAACTCATTCTGATATTTTTGAATACTTGTTAGTTCATGGAGGGCTAATTCAGGGGCACACTAATTCCCATATTGCTCTAGAAATTGGTTTTGAAAGTCTGATATAAAATCAATTGAAACGTCAGGTAAAATATTGAACCAATCTCTTACTTCTTCAATTTGTGATATCATGAACAATTTCATACTTAAATCCTCATATCCCATTCCAATATCCTATATAAAAGCATTGAAAATTCTAATATGTTCTTCAGATGATATCACATTAGTCCCTATGAATTTGGGAACCATATTCCTCCATTTTCTATCCATTGGGTATGGATACAATTCATGACCTATCAAATCAAATTGTCTACTTATAGGGTTTTGTGGAGGCAAATTGAGAGGTGGTGGATTAGGATGGTATTGGTATCCATATTGGGGTTGAAGTTACACATTGTGTTGTTGATGGTATGTATTCTAGTGTGGCACATATTGTTGATGTTGTGGGACATACTATTGGCCTGGGGGTGGATAGTTTTGGGGAATATTTCTAGCATTTAGGGGCTGGGATCTTTGTGGCTATATATTAGACAGGGCAAGTTGTCTTGGGTTACCACCTGCATTATGAGGTACTTTCCAAGTACTTGGGACACTTGTATTTTGGAATGTCCCATGTGAATTAATATTGCCACCTTTTTTATGTGGGGGGACATATCTTGGTGGCTTTTGTGCCTGGATGTTTAATTGGGAAATTTTTTGATCTATCTCTTGGCTTTCTTGTATCATCTGTTGTTTCCTTATAAGTTGTTGTCTTTTCCACTCCAAATGGGCTTCCATTTCTTGGTTAGACATACTATCAAAGTCAACAACCCTCATATTTTTCTTCTCCTTGTTGTGATGAGAATCTTCTATCATATTCCTCTTGACTTCTTCTTTCTTCCTCAACCCAGGCATTGAACTCTTCTTCTTATTGAGGATTCGACTGGGAATTGAGGATAATGTCACTTAAATTGTTTCTTCCAGGTGGTGTTTTGGGATTTCCACCATCATAATGGAAAGGAGAATTAAAATTTTTGAAGGGTTGCTCTGATGTGTTCACATTATCTTGTGATTGTTTAGATATTCTTTCACCCTGTTTGTGTTGTTTTTTCCATTAGGAGATCCATGTTTATCTTTCCACCTAATAGTGTTCTTATTGGGACTCTCCTGATGTAAAGATCTTCTTCCATTCATGTTAGATGATATGAAATATCTCTAGTGTCTATTGTCTATCCTTTTGATCTGATATTTATCTCATCAGTCATATAAAGTTCTTCAAATTCACCACCTACCTTTTAGGAATAGGAAAATGGTTGTGTTCTTTCCTAGCAGAGTCTTCAATTTATCATGTTGTTTTGGAATGACTCTATTGTGGAAGGCTTCATGTTTAGAATTGGATTATTCTCTAATAGAGTTGCCAATCTATTGGATCTCAAGAATGCAGGTTCTTATCAATCAGATATGCACCCTTTGTCAGATTTGCAAAAATCAGACTATTTGTTGAAACATGGAAACTCTTTTCAGATGTGGGTAATCTATGCGAAAAGAGAATCTCCAAAATGAGTTGGTTCTCTGTATGATGATCCTATTCTAAATTATCTTTGGGAAAAAGGATAGAAAGATGAACTTGAATGAACCTATGATTTTAAAATGAATTTAATGATGAATAAATGATGACTTATTTTCTACCCACAAACAGCTCTCAAAAAACAAACAAAGCTTCACAGCTTCTCATGAACACTCAATACATAATTACTTTGCATGAAGATTCAAATTTTGAACACAACATAAAACCTGTACTTATGATCTTTCTGCATCAAAATTGCAACTTTAGGACATAACAAGGATTTTGTAAATAGAAATAAGAAATTACATCCAATTGTAACTGCAATTGACACACAAATTTTGAAGTAGGAATGTTGATTTCATTAACTGAAGGAGTATTACAATCTGAGTACAAATATCTGAATTACAAGACTCTTTGTTTTGCATGAGAGAAAGAATCAATAATCTGAACTGGAAAACCCTAAGTTTTCCTCAAAGATATATCACTAAAACCCTAATCTGAGCTCAAGAAAAAATCTCAAGGAAAGGTATCAAAAACTGCCCAAGAAGTTTGTACAAAAGTAGAAAAAACACACTTTTTGCATGTGCACACTGAAAAGCTTCTAAAAAAAGGTTTTCTTTGCTTTTAAAGTGAATAAAACACCTTATCTCTCCACCAAGAAGCTCAAATCTGACCAGAAGAAAAGTCAAATTGATTTGTCTCATAAACTACTAAAAATAGCAAAAAGAATAAAACAATTTATAAAGAATTGTTTTATCTTCTGCTTTTACAAATCATGTAGTTTTACAATTTGATTTATTTTTCAATAAATATTTTGCAAAATACCTTATTTCTCCAATACAGTACTTGATTTTTCTTATAAAAGAACATAAAAATAATAGTAATCTCTATTACATATTTAATTGTTTTTCTTTAAAAAACAATTAAAAAATAAAGCAACTAAAATATGAAAACATATCTCTCCAAGATTTAATTGATTTTCTATAAAACCAATTGCAAAAATAACTAAGGCCCTCATCCATATTTTAGTTATTTTTCTTTAAATCTATTAAATAAAACCTAAGGTATAAGACTTTTAACACAAGCATTATTTGACATCACCTATCACTCCAAAATCTAAGTCATGAAATATATCAACTCAAGCCTAAGACCTAGGCATATGCAAATGAATGAAGACTTAAACAAGGTCGACCTAAGGCATAAGAGAAAAATGCCCCACAAGCTATTAGTTAAAGTTCAAAATTCGAATTAGGGCATGCATGACAAAAGGATGGCAAACCCTAAAATCTCACTTCATTTCTCCTTTGCAACTTTTGGAGACGTCGCTCTGCTAAGAGAGGGGTACTTTGCCACCATTAGCTAGGCTTTTGTAGCTTGGAGGAGCTACCATTCAAGCTTCTTGTTGGTCGACTCTATGAGCAAACAATGTAAGTTGTCTTCATGCTTTCCTGTGGATTCTCACTCAAGTTTTGGAGGGCAAGAAAGCATTTAAGGCAGCGACCTTTGCATGTATTCTTTGTCTAATTCTTGAGTTTATTTTTCTCTATGTTTGCTTGATCTCATTCTGGCCGTCATTGGTGATTTCGAGCCAAAATTTTAAAGTATTTTCCATTATCTTTACATGAACTCAAAAGAGAAACTCTATTTTGTAATAAAGAAACTCTCTTTTCAAATAAATGCCCTCTTTGCTGCTCCCATTTGCACAGAATCACTGTCTCTAGATAGGTAAAAATATATCCAAAACTATGAACTGGGTTGGTGAAATGTTTAAAGGTGTTTTTCGTCTTGATTATTTCAAAATTTTGTACAAAAATCTCACAAACCCAAATTGTACTTTTTGAGATATGATGAAAACTCGACTCCTCCCACTGAAAAATCTGTATTTTGCATTCTGAAACAAACCCTAATGGGTATCTCTTGATTTTGAATCAAACTACTTATCTTGCTTTGTTTGTTGAAAACCCCATGTGGGTTTAGCTGAAAATGGTGAAAACTTCAATTTGACAAAAACCCCAATGTGGGTATTTAATATTTTGAGTAAAACTGCATTTTTAATAAAAAATCCTCATACGGGTATTCAAAGAAAATAATAGAAAAATCTTTATCACTGAAATATTTCTCATTTCTACATTTTGAGTTCAAACCCTTATGTGGGTACTCCATTATCTGAATGAAAATGCTTATTTCTGCATTCTTTTGATTTTATTTGGCATTAATGGAAAGACCAATTGAAACTTTGAATGTTCCCTCGCATACTTCTGGAAACCTTTATAAAGTGTGTGAAGTTAGCTCAAAAGCTGAAATAGGCTCCTTGTATCTGCATTTTTTTTTGTAAAAACCCCTGTAGCTGCATGATTATTGCATTTCTGGAACTTAGTCCACTTCTCGTTGTTTGTTCATTATGTTGCAGGATGCTTTAGCAGAGTTGTATTATGTTGCAGGAAGTTAAAGAGTTTGCTGCAGGATGCTTTCTATTTCTGATAATATTATGTTGATGAGGCATATGTATGCCTATTTACAATCACATTATGAGCATGAAAAATTGCTTGAACTATATGAATAAAAGTGACCAAACTCTATATGGGAACAAAGATGCAATTGATTTGATAGTACTTAAAAATTGCATTTCAGTTTAATTGAATCTATTAGGTTAATTATTCATCTGTAGCTTTCGTTTCCCTGCTCAGATTTGTAAGTTATGAATGAACAATAAATTTAATTGCTTTGATGACTGTAACCCTGTTTTACTCCTTAAGTTGGATAGTTCAGATGAGCATGATAATCATACTTCTTTCTCAGCCCACTTGTAAACTTAAGGGGCAACATGTCGAGCTCTACCCTTGTGGGGGCCTGTTTTTCCCCACATGCTTGATCTTCAAAAGATAATCATCTACATGAATTTTCCTATACCTTCACAAGGAAACAAACAATGTTAGCATAAAAAATAAAGTATGATGATGATGTTTTCTCTTTTCAGTTCATATTTCTATTCCTTCCTTCGATTGATTCTATGCATTTCAAAGAGTGAATTATATGTCTGTTGGTAGAGCTTGTAGTATAACTCATATCCAGAGCTCTTAAATGACACCCCTCTCAATCTCTTGTAGGCACACTCATGAGCAGAAGGAAGATAGAGCAAGCAATAGCATCTCAACTGAAGATGAAGAATCAGACAATGATGGATATGTCTTTTGCTATCTACTTTCTCATTTATTTTTACCTTCATCTATAGAATTTACTTTCTGCAATGAATGGAATTAGCTAAAACCATGGCTTGTGTGGATATTTAATTTTGTTCTTTCATTTCCATTTTCAAAGAAAAAATGAATTTAAAATGCAAAGTTGTACCATCATTTGCATTCTTGCAATCAAATGACCATATGTAATGTGAATAATTTCATAAAATAAATGAAATCATGTGGTTATGCTTTATCATTTGTATATTCAGTTCTGTACTCCATTTGATTTTGCAAAAAACATGAGTAATACTTCTAAAATTCAGTTTTCTCAAAACACCTGCACAATTGTCACTTGATATATGATAAATAAGGTGCAAAAAACACTTAATCATATGCAAAAATAAATGTATTTTCACTTTCAAATATAACAAAATCTAAACCAGCTCCACCAATTGAGCTGTAGCAAAAAATCGGTAACAAAGGTTACAAATTCTAAGAGGATGCCAGGCTCTATGACCAGACTTGCAATGTTCTTGAACCAATGACTGGAGATAAAAAATTTAGTTGATGACTCCCTGCACTTCAGGCTCTGCTAGACCTAGGTGAGTAGACCTTTATAATGGTGAAGATTAGAGGAATGTGTGATTTGTTTTAATTGATGGATCTATCCATAGTGGAAAGTAGCGTGGGATAGATAAAAGCTTCTTAACTACTACTCCTAGTACTAAATTTGAAATGTGAATGTTTGAATAAGATTTTATAAAATTCTAAAAGGGAATGGATGACCAATGCCTACTCCTATTGGGCTAATGGATTCAAGAGGTGAGTGGTATGTGACTTAATTACTAGCTGAAATTCTCATTGTTTGGCATTTATGTTTGTTTATACGTTGTATAAACGTGCAATAATTTGACTAACAGACTCTACTTGTTGATCCAATTGATCTTATCAAGTTACTATGACTTATTAAAAGGATTTTAATGCTTCCTTGAAGGAACCAATTAAAATAATCACACAATGACAACAAATGTGTATTGACAAATGAAGTATATCCTTAATTTGAATAACAAGACAACATCAATGTGGAGACAGTCTAACAATCTTATCAATTACCTAACTTTACTTACTGATCCAAATGTTACCTCCAAGTTATTTTAATCAACCAAAAGGATTTTAATTCTTTAATAGAAACCAATTAACTTGATTACACAAAAACAATAAGTGTGTCTTGATGAAACTGAAATATCAACTTGGATACATAGGCTCAAATAACAGAGAAATAACAATGTCGAGACAACTAGATAATTATTTAATTCAACAAACAATAGACACCAGATTTTAGCCACCAGATTAAAACTTCTTCTCCATTATATGTATCATCAAATAGTATGCATTATAAAAAGAGTTCTTGAATAGACGAGAAAGATTTTTCAATCTATCTCCTTACTATGCCTACTCTAAAATTAAAGTATTGTCATCATCTCCTTAATCATCATAAGTTCAACATATATATCAATATCTTGAAGGGGGCATACCCCTTCAGCCAACAACACTAAAACATAAACAATTAAGCTCTAGTGAGCCATAAATGAACTTTTGTTATATGATCTAAATAATCCTTTCTCAAGTGAGTGTTAGCATCTTCTGAAGCATTCCTTATAGCTATCTCCATGATCACCATTTTCTCTAGATGCTCACATGTCTCATCTGGTGTTGATTCCTCATTCTTCATTGCTTCTAAGGCTCTATGTAACATCAATTTGCACTCTTTTGTCTATTCATTCAATTCTTTCAACTCTCCATCATCTTTGAATAGTGCAGGCACTCCCTCCTTCGCAACATCAATGAGCTCCTTTGCATATTCTTGAAGTTCATTATAGTATTCCTCATGTTTTCTCATAATATCTTCAACAGCTATGATGGATCCACTAACAAAAGTATTTATCTTTTGTGTTTCTTGGATTTTCTAATGAATTCGGTCATTTATCCTTTTATGTTCTTGAATTGCATCGTAACTTTTGGAATGGGTCACCCACAACTTGATCATCCAAACCATCAAGTTGGTGTGCCTTTTTTGGAACATTGCAGAGAGTGCATCAAATCTGGCTTTACTTACTTGAGCATGTACATTTTATTCTTCACTCTTATCCTTTGATTGAGAGCCTTCTCCTTGAGTCAATAATCTAGTAGATCCCTTGAGTGAACCTTTGACCATGTCTTTCAAGAAATCATTTTCTTTAAGCATATTCTCATTGTTCATTTTGTACATGTCTCTTTCCTTGATCAACATATGGATCTATGCTTTATTTAATTTGGCTACATTAATGCCAATGCCAGCAGTGGCCACATGATCAGTTTCTCCTACCTTCAATGTAAGTGAATGGCCAAATGCCTTCTCCGTGTCAATGATCACAGATTTCTTGTGTGAGGGATATAGGGCCCAAATTATGAGAGAATTTTCATCAAGATTATATTTTGAACCTATGTATACTTTTGTAACCCCTTCTGGACTAAGCTTTTTTGTAGCACCATTATCATGTAAAAAAAATCAAAGACAAGAGTTCAATTCAAATCTAAACCAAGGTAAATAATTACACCAGACTCCTCTAGCAATTTCCTTCCTCTTTTTGGAGTCATATTCTTCATCTCATTTTCCATGCCTAATTTCAAAGTGCTCAACAATTGGGCTTCATTGCTAAGTGTAATATCTAAGACAAATTGTCTTATTGATTTCCCCTTTTGTTTGTACAAGAATGATCTAAATTTAGGAGATTTTATAAATTCATCATCAAAAGAAAAGGATTTACAAACTAGCTACCTTGTATATGTATCATAACCTTCTTCAACTTCTTGTTCTCTATTGGGAGGTTGATACTCCTCAATTCTTAACTTAGAAATTTTGTTAGTTTAACTTTGATATTCCTTTTCACCAGCAAAATATTCACCTCCAGAAGACAACATTTTGGCCTCTTCTATTTCCTTCATTTTCTGATTTGCCTTCCTGTTATACTCATCAATGGCTAGTTCAACTTCCATCTCTTCCATATTCCTGATTACATCATCATGCAGATAGGGTATATGAACATACCCACCCAAACTTACTTTCTTTTTGGAAAAATCAATGTATCCCTCAGGATCAAATCCCTTTCTTGGTGGAGCCTTCTTCAAATTTAAATGTGATAACTTAATTAAAATTAGATCATACCCTTCTTTTGACAACACAGTAAAATCTCCAAAGCACAATGTACTTGGCATAAATAACTGTTTCTCATATGCAGTTAGATTCATAACACTTGAATAATCTATTTGCCTGACAATTTACAAGTATGCAATCATGTTCAACACTATTTTTGGTAGAAGAAAAGGTGTATCCTCAAAACCATATACCCTAATCATGGTGGCATCAACATAACAATACCAATCGCCCCAATTATGACCAACAATTGTAGGTTCATTGAAATATTTGGGCCTTAGAAATCTTTTAATCTCATCGGTCAAAGAATAATCAGAAGGGTGATTAAAAAATCTATACAATATCTTAGTAAAATATTCCTCAAAATGAAAATAACTAGAATTCACAAATCTTCTATCCCAAATAGTAGTACACAATTGTATTGGTAATAGTTGACCTTCATTATCAGATTGTGTAATTCTCAATTCTTTTGGCAACATCCCTATCTCTTTTCCATAATACAATATCATATGCATGAGGATAGAACAATTCTTGAAGTGCAGTGTGGGAGATCCATTTTTTATTGCCATTAACCCTGAGTCAATCCACTTAAAAATGTGAGGCATAATCAAATGGTCTTCCAATGTGTCACTAAATATCTTTTGCAATCACCATTGGTCCTATTGACATAAATTCAGAGGCTTCAGTCCCCAATATTTGACACACTAAGAAATATGTGTGTTTTAGGTATGGTTCAAATAAATCGACATGAAAAGGAGGCCCATCATTGTCTTCAAGTGGGAAAAGTTCTCCATCCTTCCTAGGTCTATGTAAGGGAAATCTCCATCATTTATAAGTTGTGTCCATTCTCCAATACTCCCTTTCTAAATCCTCATGTACAATTGGCTCATCACATGTGTCACTTAGGTTAAAAAATTTAGAGAGGGCAGTCTTGGACACATGTATGAAGGGTTCACCTTGCAAATTACAGGTATCTTTTAGGTCGGGGTTGTAATGTTTAGTCAGGGGTTTCACAAGTTCTACATTCACAAATACATTTGGAACAACCAATTTTCCCAAATTGAAGTTCCGGGGATTGCACACTGGTTCAAACCTATTTCTCTGATAATAATGGAATATGAATAACTCATCTCCTCTAATAGGGGTCCATGTATCTCTTATTTCTTCAAAATTTTCTACATCGGCCCTTAGTTGTGTAGACCTCGTGGCCTTTGGCCCTGAACCGGGTAATTGTTTGATAAGGTCTTGGTTCAATTTTCTTTCTTTTGTTTTTGATTCCTCCCCTATCTCAGTTTTCTATTTTTTACTTTTGGTTTGACCACCCTCACCCTATTTCTTCCTAGTCTTTTCTTTCATAGAACTCGATCCCTCCATTTTCAATTCCCCAAGGAAACAAAACCGAATTATAATCTATCAATTATAAGGATGTTTGTAATCTTACTTGTGAATTCCTTGCTGCATTGTATTTCTCGAATTTTTCCCAACCTCCCATCCTTCCCACCATAAATTTTGAAAATCCTTTTGTTCATTCTTCTTTCAATCAAGGAATATTTACATAATATTCATTCATGCAGCCATTAATGTCCATCTCTGAGAATAAATGCAACAGGTTTTTTGAATCTCATAATGTCATAATGACAGAGATTATATCGGTGAAACATTTTATGTGTTAGGTCAATCTATGTATCTAACTTGGTGCCACCTTTGTTTATACATTCTCAATCGATCGGCAAGACATAACTGAATGTCTTTTCGATGTGGAGTGTCCCCTTGATTTATTGTTCTTAGTCGGGAAGACTACACAATTCTCCTACCGATACTATGTAACTGGCCTTTCTCCTATTTTTCAACTCATATTACTTTGGGAAGAAAATTGTAAAGTTTTCCCAATGTCAAAGCGGTCTGGACCACTAGAAGTATTTTTAATCATCACCCAGTGTCACTCCGATGAATAGTGATCCATTCTTATTCCCATCAACCTGACTAGAACCATCGCTGAGAGAATAGAGTATTATTTTGATGTTTTAGTCTCTTCTACATGTTTCTTCCATCACTTCATTGATTTAGATGAATCACCAAGACTTTCCCTAAGACTTCCTTCATCGTTGTGACCCATAAGGTCAATGAGATTTGATTGATTCATTTTGACTATACATGTCTCTTTGATAGTTGTTCTCCTTCTTCATCAGTGAAAGAAGACATGTTTCTCGCTGATGAGATTTCCATCAATGAGATTCGAAAGCTCGACATGATTTGAAAATTTCACTTTGATTGCTTTTCTCTAGCTGATAATATTTTATCGGTTGAATGACAAGAATGGTCTTCCTAATTGTGTAATTCCCAAGGTCTTTGATCGCTATGATCAGATTCATGTCTTCTCGATAATGCAAAAAAAGTTCAAATAAAGGGCTCTATGACTTGTTGATCGGTAAGACACACATATGACAATGTTCCAAACATGTACCAAATACTCATGACATGAGAAGAAACTTTGCTATATTTTTCCTCGGTAGGAATTGACAATGGAGTTGGATGATGAAATGACAAATGGCAATAAAAAGCAAAGAGGGAACTTGCAGAATGAGGAGGAAAATTCCAAGACAAATAGATATCGGGGAGACCAACCCCTTTCATTACAAGGATTAGTTTCCTTGTAATTTTGCTCAATTGTGATCAAGGAAATATTTTTATGTAAAAGGCTATATTCATGGGACCATGGGCTACAATATGGATCTAGTCACACAAATTTCAACAATTTGTATTGATCACAAAATTAATGCGAGGAAAGTTTTTCTGGGGAATCAGACATAAGTAGGTGGAGGCTGGTGAAAATGTGTGAATTTTCCAGTCCTAACACATCCCTTAAAATGAATCCTCCAAAACTAACTATCCAAATCTCAAGATCCATATCAATTAAAGATAAATCATATAAAATCATTCTAAACCATCCTCAAATGAGTCTCCATAATGAATCACTTGGAACAACCCAATACCATGAGAAATAAAAGCACAAAACATAACACATTTGAAAGATATAATGGGAAAATACCTCTCAATTGATCAACCATCGAGTAGACCAAGAGTGGAGAATGATAATGCTCCTCTAGGATAACCAAGACATCATGACTCACTCCAAGAACAATCTCCTCTATTGGTCCATCATGAACTCACATCCATACCCAAGTGAAGTCTCCTCGTTCTTCCTTCTAAAACCTCCAAAGAGTAATCTTCTCAATCAAATGTCTCTAATCACAAGAGAACTCCAACTATCACCTATGTCTCCAAGTATCCATGAGCACCTGTAACCAATCAATAAATGCCAAACTCTAAATGCTACATAGTACCATCATGAAGTAATCAAGAAAATGATCAATGTAATCAATATAAAGAGAACCAAGAAGACCAATGCAAAAGCTCCAACCGTAGAATAATGAACCTATCATGACATCACAATCTAACCATCTCCTAGGAGATCACATGCACCAATGCAAAAATCTTGGTCTTTAAGAGAATATATAACATGCCAAACTCTAATATAGAATCAAGAGTATCATGACATAATAAAAAGCATACCCTAAACCAAGAACTCACATCTCCAATCACATGAAGATAACCATCACCAATGATGCATCCACGTCACTACCAAAAACTCCCACTAAATCATGATACTGAGTTGCACATGAAATCATGACTACGATCCTCTCTATGAAGATCATCCAGGTGTGTACACACTCAACTGCAACGTTAGTAACATGCAAGTGAAACCAAGATCTCTAAGCCAAGAAGATACATACAACTTTCATCAAACCACGACAAACCAAACCAATCCAATCCAACACCACCAAGTCATCACTATCAAAAGCTCCAACTAAAAGTATAAAAACAATGAATGTAACAAGCTATCATGACATCGTGATGAAACCAAATTCTACAAGTCTCATCTCCAAAATAATCAAGAACTCTAACCATCCATCCTCTCAATCTCAAAAGCAACATACAAATGCACAAATGACCACAGATAAGGCCGACTAATGAAATATGCAACAATAATGAATCAAACCTGGTGGATATAGATAATCCACATCTGAGTCATCCTATTACAAATGAATCAGTGGCCAACCCACAAACCTACATAAATAATAGATCCAACCACTGAAACATGAAAACTCATCATCACATTAGTAACCTACAAACCAAGATATCAAAGAAGATAACCATGTAGACCAAATGACTCAAACACCAAATCAACCTCAAATCTTATTTCCAAACATGTGTATAAATGAGTAATCATAGTCAAGGAACCATACAAGCATGAAGAAGATAAGAAAAACCTCCTAACATCAAGCCATATCACCACCAAATAACCACATACAAGATCATGTCATGCCAAAGCAATAAATGTACCTACATACCCATGACACCAAACCATAGCCATCTATGTACATGCACTCAACTATCACCCATAGAAGACTCCAAGTCTCAAACCATGTCCTCAAAACCAAAGGCAACCTATGTATATGTCACCATTAAATTCCAACTCTGAAAAATACTTGTAAATCTGTACCAAGAAGCACCAAACTGATAATTTGTTGTACCATCATAAATATCATATAAAATATGTACTCCCTAAAGGTTTTGCCTTTTGACTCATTTGAATGCTCACACAATCACACCCTGAATATTAGGCTCCTACAAGAGATGAAACAAGTACTAAGCTCATCCTGCACCACAAACTAATAAAGAATTTGAACCACTGTGTAGTGCTCAGAACCAGCTTTCCAAGGAGTACAAGAAGTTGAAAAGCAGCCTCCCTAGGTGAAAGTTATGCAAATTTGAAAAAACTGTCTGATTCGGCTATATAGACAAGTCTTGGTGGACTCCACTCCATAATAAAATCCAATTTAGTTTATTCAACTTTAAATTGGTGGCAGAAATTTTTGTTAATATTTAAAAAATCCAAGACTTTAATAAATGTGAAAAAGGTGGGAGGCTAAGTTTTTAGTTAATGGTTTTTAATTTAAATGTTTTAGTTATTAAAGATTTCCCTTAAAAGACTTATACAACCAAGGTTTAAAACTTTTTGAAAAGGCCAACAAAGGACTTAATTTGGTAGAGAAAACATCTAGGCTAAGTATAGGTACAAAGGGCTAACACAGGTAGGGGGTATGGGGGCTACAGACCCAGTACCAACCCATATATATATTTAATGTTTTGATTTTTTTGCAAAGATTTTTTAATGCCAATTTTCTAATTTTCATTTAATTTTTTTTTTAACAGGGAATAGTTTTACTAGCAAGAGTTTTTTTTAATTTTTTAATTTTTTCATACAAAAATTGACGTCCGTACAACCGGAAAAGGGGGGTCAGGCTAATTTTTTCTTGCATTTTTTCAAGTAAGAAAAATAGGCCAAATTTTATATCAATTTTCGTCTCTCGATCAACTTAAATCCAACCATGAGGTCCATTTTGTTTCAGGAGGTCATTTAAAACATTCCCCTTACAAAACCCTGACTGAATTCATAACCAAGAAACCCTTTTTACCCAACATTTTTCACACCCCAAATCTGCAAACAAACCATCATAATAGTAAACCCAAAACCCTTAGATCTGCAATAAAAAAAGTGGAAAACCCTCATATCTTGCCATGTCTTTCATTCTCTCATGCATTGCATATATTCAAACTCAAACAATATTTTCTCAACCTAGGGTTATATAACCTCAACCATAGCTCTAATATCACTTGTAAGGAAACTTGCAACCATATAATGACAGTTTCCACATAACCTAAAATTCATATGCAAGAGAATATACAACATACCCATCAAAGATGACACAAGATATACCCTCGAAAAAACCTTAAGAGGGAAAAACCCAGCCTCCAAAATCATCCATACTCCATCATATTAATCAACAATAAAGCCATACAAGAGTTACAATGAACACCTCTAAAGCATCAAGCCCTCCAATGCATCTCCATGTGTCCAAGCATGAATCCACACATCCCATGTCATGCTTCACATATGCACTCCTCATAAATACTCAATAATGACAACCAACCCACTCAGCCAACCTAAACCACTACACATGTGTTTTATTTTATAGAAAAAAACCCACACAAAATACAGCTAGTCATAAGGTAAAACTATGTACCACCAACCATGTGAATATAAAACCACTAACCCATTATTTAATATTGGGTGCTAAGACTTTACTTTATTTAATATTTCCCCAATATTAAATTATTATCACATGTCTCCCACATATTAAATAATAATAACATAAGGTGCTCCTTAAATAATTACCTAGTGTGAATAACCACACCACCTAGGTGCATCACAACTTAATAACTATTGAATTACAACATTATAATAAATAATTTTATGCAATGGTGTACAACACCATATCCCAACATTTATTATAGTGGAGAGGTGTTTTTGATGGTCTATAGTATATTGTATGTTCTCTCCTATTGTTGTTAAGGAAGTATGTGGTGCTACAAGTTTGTTCCAGCCTCTGCATGTGGGTAGAAAGTTTATGTTCCAAAAATTTGTGTTGAATATTGTTTAAAAAATTCTTTGCATTTATTCACTGATGAAGATATGGTCTTCCAGTTTGGGATTTATAGTTTATATTCTATGGATGTTTCACTCCTATCTTTTCAGGTCGCCAATGTTTCTGAGGAGGTTTTTGTAAATTGCATAAGGTTGGTAGTGTTTTTGGTTGTCTAGACTAGTCCAAAAAATAATCCACATTTCTCTAAATTGATGTCTCTACTCTTGTGGCTTGGTGAAAGTGCTCTAAATATCTATGCAATATCTTAGTTCAAATTTCATGTGTTCAAGTGGTTCGCAAGCTAATTTTTTAATTATATATCTCATGTTTATGCATTTTATATTCTTGGAATGATGTTTTTTTGTTCATGTTTGGATTGTAGTAGTTGTTGGTGACATGAAAGTATAAAATACATATCTAGAAGTGTTGTTGGATGTTCAAATAACATCCCTTTGTGATTTTCACAATAGTAGTTGATATCTTTTGGTGTTGCATTGTGTTTGAACTGGTTCTCTGGGTTATTTATGGATGTCTAGCCAAAAATTATTTTTATCTTGCTTGCGCTAAGTGCTTGAGGTTCTGTTCTAGCATATAAAGTTGTGTTAAGATTTATTTGGGTCCTAACCTATCTTGGTTAGAATCACGTTGAGTAATTTTAGTTGAGGACATTTTTTTGGCTGATTGGTTATGTGCTACATGCTTCATCTACATGTTTCATTTTTGTCGACTTGATTTAATATGTGCTAGCATATGAGTTGTTTGGGATCACATTGGAAGATGTAATAAGGTTGTTTTTGGTCTTGTATATCCCTTGGATAGGACCACATTGATGTTTTATGGCCGACTTGTTGAGATTACTGTTTATTTTCTTTTTGGCTGACCTAATTGATGTTTTGTGAACTTGCAATGGATATAAATGCAAGAACATTTTAGTTGAAAGTGTAGCGATGGGATGAGTATGGAAATTTAATTGAATACATCGCAAAAGAAGTGTAAATTTTTTTGGAAGATAGATCAAACGTGTTTTAATTCCTCGGATGGTAGAGTGTATTATTGATAAATATTATAAATTTTCTAAATCTTTTTGTATCCTACTTTGAGATAGTGAATCTCATCAAGAACTTTGTATCTTTCCCCGGAGTTGTGTACTTTAGTTCTGCAAGTCCCTTTTATCTTTCCCTAAGGTTGTACGCCTTAGTCTACAAGTCCTTGGTAGTGAGCCTAATTTTAATTTTGTAAGTAGTGAGCTTCTATATTCTTTTTTAACTCTCACTGTGGTTTTTCCCTCATTGGGTTTTCCATGTAAATCTGATATCATCTTGTGCATGTGTGTTCCATGTTTCATCTTTCATTTTTGTTGATCTTGTTAATGGTTGTTGAAGTAGTTAAGAGATTAAATTACTATATCTTTTATTGATGTTGATATGTTTAAGGGTTTTTGGTGTGGTTAAGAAGTTTCGAATTGTTTTGAACATCTTAATTTATGAAGGGGTTTAAGTTTTTGAAGATACTAATTCACTCCCCCCTCTTAATATCCAGTGTATTCAACAATTGGTATCAAAGCCAAGTTATTTTGAAGAATCTTAACCACTTGAGGTAAAGGTTTGAGATGGAACATGATGGAGCTTACAAAGGTTCTAGATTTGATGGGACAAATTATACCTTTTGGAAATTAAGAATGGAAAGCCAAATAAATTCTCTAGGGTTTGTTGTTTAGCAATCTGTCAAGGATGCTTATACTACTCCTGCTACTCCTCCAATAGATCTAGCTGAAATTAGGTTGTATGATAATGATTCCAAGGCTAAGAATTCTATTTTATGTGGGTTGGTTGATTTAGAACTTTTGAAGATGATGAATTGTAGTTCTGCTCAAAAATTTTGGGGAAAACTTAGCAGCATCTATGAAGGAGATACCAATGTAAAGCAAGTTAAGATACAGATTTTTAAGAGAAGATTTGAGACTTGAGGATGTCAAAGGATGAAGAAATAATAATTTATATGCTTTGGGTGTATGAAGTTGTTTATGGCATCACTAGTCTTGGTGGTGTAGTAAAATATGATGAGATTATGTTCTAAGGTTAAGATTTCTATTGAAGAATGTAAGGATTTGGATTAGTATTCCTAAATATCTTTGAAATGAGAAAATTTGTAAAGAAAGAAGCTTGAGAGAAGATGAATATTCATAATGATGAATTTGATGAGGTTGAAGAAAACTTCTTACACTATTAAGTTACCTTTCAAGTGTTTCACATTTTACATAGAATCAGATGATAGTTTCATTTGGAAAGGAGTTAGATAATGATTCAAATTATGTATTCATTAGACATATTGGAGAATGTAAGAGTTCAATGATCTATGGCTATGTGGACTATACCCTCTCATCACATGACTAGTTTCATCAATTTTAAGAAGGTTAATGGTGGAGCTGTTAAATGAGTCAACACAAATTTATGGAAAGCGTGTTATAAATATTGATGTAAAGAATAGAACTAAGGATTTCCTCTATGTCAAAGGTTTGAAGCATAATCTTCTTAGTGTCAGTCAAATGTGCAATGAAGGGCACAATCTTACATTTCATGCCAATGGATGTGAGATCAAAAAGTGTGGTTTGAAAGATTAGTTGCTAAAGGTACAAGGAAAAATGGTTATATCTATCATCTTAAGGAGGCTAATGGAAGAATATTCTTATTGGATCTATCTAGAGAGTGTTAGTTGTGGAATGAAAGAATGGGACACATCAACTTTGACAATATGGTGAAGATCATTTCTTATCATGTAGTAAGAGATATTCCTAAGATAACCAATCTTGCAAATACATTATTCAAAAAATGTCAAATGGGAAAGAAAACAAGGACAAGTTTTAAAATCAAGGAATGCTCTACTACAATGCCATTGGATTTGATTCATATTGACCTATGCAGACTTACAAGAACAAGGATTCAACAAGGTGAAGGATATTTCATGTTTCTTATAGATGATTACACTAGAATGACTTGGGTTACATTTTTCAGAGAGAAATCATAAGCTTTAGATAAGTTTAAAATCTTCAAAGAAATGGTTGAGAATGAAATGGATGTTAAGATAAAATTCTTAAGATCAGATAGAGGAGGTGAATTTACTTCAAATGAATTTGATTTTTTTGTGAAGATCATGGTATTAGGAGACATATGTCTACTCCTAGGACCCCTCGATAGAATGGGGTAGTGGAGAGTATGAATAGGTTTATCCAAGAGATGGCTAGGGATATGATGAAATTTGTAGATCCATCTGATATGTATTGGAAGGTATTAGTTTACACTATTGTCTATTTGCTTAATAGAGTGCATTTGAGGGTCAATATCACTAAGACCCCTTATGAGTTATGGTATGGAAGGCCTCCCACTATTAAATAATGTAGAAAAATTTAGAATTTTTTTATATATCAGAAGAGATGAATATGAACATAGATAGTTTAACTTAATGTATGATGAAGGAATATTTCTTGGTTACTCAACCAGGAGTAAGTTTTATAGATGCTACAACAAGAGATTGGGAAAAATTATTGGAAGTGCAAATGTTAAGGTAGATGAATATTTGTGTCAAATCTTAAATAAGAACCAGAGGTTTGTGGATCTAGTATACCTCCCTGGATTGAAGAAGAAGAAGAAGAAGAAGAGAAGGAACTAGAACTAGTGAAGGATCCCAAGACTCTAGCAAAATATGTTCAAAAGAATCATTCTGTAGATCTGACCATTGGATATAAGAATGAAGGTGTGCTAATTAGGAGAAGATTTACACGAGAAAGTGAGCAAGTGAACTTGTGTTTATTGTCAAAGGTAGAGCCCAAGAACTTTGATGATGCTAGAAAATATGATGGCTGGATTTAAAGGCAATGGAAGAAGAATTGAATCAGATAGAGAAGAATAAAACTTGGGAATTGGTTCCTAGACCTATTGATAAGAATTTGATAGGAATAAAATGGGTTTTTTGAAACAAGATGAATGGATATGGTGAAGTTATAATGAACAAGGCCAGATTAGTTTGCAAGGGCTGCTCACAAGTTGAGGGTATTGAATTTGAGGAGAGTTTTTCTCTAGTAGCCAAAATGGAGGCAATAAGGATGTTTCTTTCTTTTGTTTCTCATAAGAACTTTAAATTCTATCAGATGGATGTCAAGTTAGCTTTCCTAAATGGTGATCTAGAGGAAGATGTATATATTGAGCAACCAAATGGATTCCAATTATCAGAAGATATGGGTATGGTGTGCAAACTCAAGAAAGATTTGTATGGACTCAAGCAAGATCCTAGAGCTTGGTATGTTTGATTGGATAAGTACTTACTTTGGCAAGGATTAAAGAAAGGTACTATAGATAGTAATCTTTATATTATGGTTTAGGAAGACACGTTGTTGCCTATGGGTGTATATTTTTATGACATCATCTTTGGTGGAGATGATACGTGTAAGACATTTATAGAAGAGATGCAAAAATAATTTGAAATGTCTATGATTGGTGAGTTATCTTTCTTCCTTGGGCTTCAAATTTTTTAGTAAGATGGCGATATCTTTATTTCTCAAGATAGTTATTTTAAAGAGATTTGGAATAATTTTGGAATGGAGGATTCCAAACTAGTTGGCACCCCTATGGTGAAAACTAGTTGTCACTTAAGAAAATCAGATGAGTTTTTGGAAGTTGATCATACTCTTTATAGGCCTATGATTGGAGATTTATTGTATTTGACAGCTTCTAGACTTGATATTATGCATGAAATATGTTTGGTTTCCATATTTCAAGCTAATCCTAAGCAATCTCATGAGAAGACAATGAAAATAATTTTTACATATTTGAAAGGAACTTTGGATTATGGTTTGTGGATAATTGAAGTACTACTAGAAGTGCATTTTCTTGGGAGAAATTGGTCTCTTGGTTTAGTAAGAAGTGGGACTTTGTGTCCTTATCCACAACAAAGGTTGAATATATTGTTGTAGCATCTTGTTGTACCCACTTGCTTTGGATGAAGCATATTTTGAGGGATTTAAAGGTGGTATATCATGAACCCATTCCTATGTTGTGTGATAATACGAGTGCAGTTAATATCTCTAAGAATCCGGTAACACATTCAAGAACCAAACACATTTCTATCTAGTATCAATTTCTATGAGAGAAGTTTGCAGAATAAGAAGACAAATTGGAGTATGTGCCTACCAAGGATCAAATTGTAGATATCTTCACTAAGGAACTTTCAAAGGATACTTTTGAGTATCTTCTACAGAAGTTAGGGGTTATTTCCCCTCCTTGTTCTAACTAGATGTATAGATGGTGCATCTATCCAAGGGGATAAATTCTTGTCAAATATTTTTCTTCTAGATTGATATGTGTTACCTCTAAAGGGGAGTTTTTAGTAAGGGGGAGTTCAGAGAGGTGTAAATGTTGAAAATAAGTTTTTTCAATAAGGGGGGCTAGTATATAGTTGTAGTTATTGGTCAAAGGGATAATTTGTTGTTATTTCAATTGAATATATTTGGCCCTTTGAAGTTAGAGAATGTATTGATTCTTTTAATGTGTTAGGTGAGTGTGGCCCTTTGTCCTTGATGTCAAAGGGGCAAGGTGGCAAGTGTGTGTTTCAATCAATACCAAAGGGGGAGTGTGGAAAGTGTGTTGCCATCAATGCCAAAGGGGGAGATTGCTGGTAGTGGTTTTCATTGATATCAACACTTGGTGAATTGTTTGTGGTTGTCATTGATGTCAAATCTTGGTGAGGTTATAGTCATTTTATTGTTGCAATTAGTTGTCAACACTTGAGGATATTGTTGTTATGTCAACACTTATTGTCATTTATTGTCATTTATGTATGATGGAGTTCTTGATGCTTAGGTTTGGTTATCATGCCTTAGTTGATCTCATGTAAAGTCATATAGTGCATTGTTTTTGTCAACAAAGTTATTTCAATAAGATATATTAAGATGAGGATTATAAGAATTAAGATGAGCATTCGAATTATTGCTGATGGTTTATAGTATGTTGTATTCTCTCTTATGTTGTTGTTGAAGAATTATGTGTTGTTGCAAGTTTGTTCTGGCTTCTATATGTGGGTAGAAAGTTTATGGTCCAGAAAGTTATGTTGAAGAATATTTGGAGAATGCTACACATTTCTCTATTGATGAAGATATGGTATTGTATTTTGGGATTCAAAGTTTGTGTTTTGTGCATAATTCACTTCTATTTTTTATTCACTAGTGTTGTCAAGGAGGTTTTGTAAATTGTAGAAAGTTTGCAGTGTTGGTTGTTTGGACTTGTCCAGAAAATGCTCTACATTTATCCTCATTAATGTCTCTACACCTATAGTTTGGTGAAAGTGCTCTCAGTATCTATGCAATATCTCTATTCAAATTTCATGTGTTGAAGTGGTCCGCAAGTTTATTTGTTAATGTCATATCTCATGTTATGCATTTTGTGTTTTTGGAATGATATTTTTTGTTCCTATTTTGGTTGTGATAGTTTTTGGTGGCATGACAGTATAAAAGAAGTATCTAGAAGTGTTTTTGGATGTTCAAGGAACATCCCTTTTTGATTTGCACATCAATGGTTGATATCTTTTGGTGTTGCATTGTGTTTAAGTTGGTTCACTAGGTTATTTGTGGATGTTTAGCTGATAGGGCTTGTTATCTTGCTTGTGATAAGTGCTTGAGGGTTTTCACCAACATATGAAGTTGTGTTAAGATGTATTTGGGTCCTGACCTATCTTGGTTAGAACCACTATCAAGGCTCCAAACTAGCTGAATTAGGAGATTATCATGACACCATGATCTGCACATTCCCCTTAGGAGATACCATGCTTCAAGTGAACTATCCATGGTCTCAGGAGCAAAGAAACATGCCAAAACTCTAATGCACAAGCAAGAGTATACATGACATAAAGCAAACAAACTCTAAACCAATATCACCTGTCAAGCACCACCAGCATCTCAGCCAAGGACTACCAAGGTCCACCATGGCTCCAAGATGCTACACATCTTCAAATAGTGACCATGCATATATAAAAGACATATCTCTCTATGCTAAGTGCTTGAGGGTTTTCACCAACATATGAAGTTGTGTTAAGATGTATTTGTGTCCTGACCTATCTTGGTTAGAACCACATTGAGTAATTTCAGTTGAAGACATGTTTTGGGTGAACTGGTTATGTGTTACACACTTCATCTACATGTTTCCTTGTTATTGACTTGAGTTAATATGCACCAACACGTGAGTTTTTGGGATCAAATTGGAAGATATAATAACATTTTTTTATCCTCTCTATCCCTGTGATAAGACCACATTGATATTTTGTAGCTGACTTGTTGAGATTATTGTTTATTTTCTTTTTGGCCAACCTAATTGATGTTTTGTGATCTTGGAATGGATATAAATGCAAGAACATTTTAGTTGCAATTATAGTGATGGGATGAGTATGGAAATGTAATTTAATATATCATAGAAGAAAATATATCACAAAAGAAGTGTGAAGTTTTATGGAAGATAGACCAAATGTGATTTAATGTATCAGTCAACATAGTGTATTGTTGAAAAATATTATAATTTTCTTAAATATTTTTATTTCTTGCTCTAAGATAGTGACTATCATCAGGTCCTTTCTATCTTTCCCTCAAGTTGTACGCTTCAGTTTTGTAACTCCCTTGTATCTTACCCTAAGGTTGTATGCCTTAGTTTGCAAGTCTTTGGCAGTTACCCTAATTGTAATTTTGTAAGCAATGAGCTTCTATATTGTGAGTTAAGATTGACCATGGTTTTTTCCTTATTGGGGTTTCCACGTAAATCTAGTTTTATCTTGTACATGTGTGTTCCTTCTTTCATCTTTCATTGCTACTAATCTAGTTAATGGTTGCTAAAGTAGTTAAGAGATTAAATTTCTATATCTTTTATTATTGTTGATCTATTTAAGGGTTTTTTATGTGATCAAGAAGATTTGAATTGTGTTGAAGGTCTTAAGTTCCAGAGGGGTTTAAGTTTTTGAAATACTAATTCACCCCCCTCTTGGTATATTGTGTGTTCATTATATCCCTCTCTATTTCCATTTCTCTCAATCTCCCCACTTTCCTCCTTCCCTCTCTACTTCTGTCTATATCGCATCTCTCTCTCTATCTCTCCCTCTTGTCCCCTCTCTTCTTCCCTCTCTATTTTTTTTATCTTCCCTCTCTCTCCTTCCCCCTCTCCCTCCTTCCCTCTCTACTTTTGTCTATATCACCTCTATCTCCTTGCTTCTCCGTCCCCCCCTCTCTCTCAACCTCCCCACCTTCATCCTTCCCTCTTTACTTATCTCTATATCATCAATCTCAATCTCTCCTCTCTCTCTATCTATCTTCTTCTCCTCCTGCTCCCCACTCTCTACTTTTTTCTATCTCCACTCTGTATCCCTCCCTTCCTCTCCCACCCTTCCCCCACTATATCTCTCCCTCTCCCTCTATATCTCTCTCCTCTACCTCTCCTTCCATCCTACCCCCTCTCTACTTATATCTATCTTGCCTATCTCTCCCTCCCTACTTCTCCTTCCCTCCCTCTCTCTCTCTTTCTCTCTCTCCCCCATATTTCTCTCACTCTCTCCTTACCTCACTACTTTTTATCTCACCTCTCTCTCCCTCCCTCCTCCCCCTCTCTCTCCCACTCCCTTTCTAATTTTTTCTATCTCACCTCTCTTCCTCCCTACTCCCTCCCTCCACTCTCCCTCTCTCTCCTTTCCTCTCTACTTATCTATATCACTCCTCTCCCTTTCTTTGTATATCTTTCCCTACCTCCCTTCTTCCCTATTTGTAACTCTCTATCTCCACTCTCCCTCTCTACATACCTCTTCTTGTCTCTCTCACTCACTACTTATCTCTCTACTTACCTCTTCCTACTTGAAGAGAGAGAGACTGATATAGGGAGGAAGAGTGGAGGTAGAGAGAAGTAGAGATGGAGAGAGAGAGATGGAGGGAGGAGAGAAAATTTAAGAGAGAAGGGATGGGTGAGATGGGGAGAAGTAGAGAGGGGGGAGGGAGAGAAATGGGGAGAGAGAGAGAGAGAGAGGTGAGATAGAGAGAAGTAGAGAGGGAAGGAGAGAATGAGAAAGAGAGAGATAGGGAGGAGGGAGGAAGAGATTGAGAGGGATAGTTGAGAGAGAGGGGAGGGAGGGATAGGTAGGATAGAGAGAAGTAGAGAGAGAGGAGGTAGAGATAATGGTGAGATAGAGAAAAGTAGAGAGGAAAGGAGAGAGTGAGGGAGAAAGAGAGAGAGGGAGAGGAGAGATAAAGAGAAGTAGAGAGGGAAGGAGGGGGATGAAGGAAGGGAGACAAAGGTGAGTTATAGAGGTGTAGAGAGAGATTAGTAGGGAGTGATGGATAATTAGGAAGAGAGAGGGAGAGGAGACATAGTGATAAGTAGAGATAGAGAGATAGGGGAGAGGGGAGAGGTAGGTAGAGAGGGAGAAGAGAGATAAAAAGAGGGGGAAGGAGGGAGAGAGTGAGATGGATGTAGGTAGAGAGAGGGAGAGGAGAGATAGAGAGAATTAGATATAGAATGAGGGAGGGAGTGAGAAGTGATACAAAGAGGTGTAGAGAGAGAGGTAGGTAGAGAGAGTGGTATGGAGTGATAAATAGAGGTAGGTAGAGAGAGGGGGAGGGGAGATAGAAAGTAGAGAGGGAATGAGAGATGGAGGGAGAGGTAAGGAGGGAGATAGAGGTGAGAGAGAGCACCAAAGATAGAGAGTGGAAGGGATTGATGGAGGGAGAGGTAGGTAGAGTGAGAGAGGAGAGAAGTAGAGAGGGAAGGAGAGAGGGAGGGAGAGGTAGGGAGAAAGAGAGAGGTGAGAGAGATAAGATAGAGAGAAATAGATAGAGTGGTAGGGAGTGATGTAGTAAGAGGTAAGTAGAGAGAGGGAGAGGGGAGATAGAGAGTAGAGAGGGAAGGATAGAGAAAGAATGGTGAGATAAAGAGGAGGGAGGGAGAGAGAAAGATGGGGAGGGTGGAAGGGAGGGAGATAGAGGAGATAGAGAGTAGAGAGGGAAGGAGGTAGCTAGGGAGAGGTAGGGAGGGATACATAGGTGAAATTGAGAGGTTTAGAGAGAGTGGTAGGGAGTGATGGAGGGAGAGGTATAGAGAGAGGGAGTGAGGAGATAGAGAGAAGTAGAGATAGAGTAAGATGTGTGGAGGGAGAGAGAAAGGTGAGATAGAGATAAATAGAGAGAGAGTGGTAGGGAGTTCTAGAGGGAGAGGTATGTAGAGATAGGGAGAGGGGAGATAGAGAGTAGAGAGGAAAGGAGAGAGCGAGAGAGAGAGGTGAGATAGAGAGAAACAAATAAAGAGATAAGTAGAGAGAGAGAGAGAGGGGGGATAGATATATGTAGAGAGGGAGGAGGGAGAGAGAGAAGTGAGATAGAGAGAATTAGAAAGGGAAGGAGAGAGAGAAGGATGGACAGGTAGAGAGCTATTTGTTGATATCAAGGGAGAGATAGTCAAATAAAGTGATGGAGATAGTGAGAGAGAGAGAGAGGTCTAGAGCATAAGGGATAAACAATGAGTTAGATTGAGAGAGAGAAAGATGATACAACTTGTTGAATACTAAAATTTGAGCTCCTAATTATTGAAATTTGATATGCTAATTATTGATAATATTAAGCTCTCTTAGTTATCTAACCATGTAATTTTTTTCATGTTTTGAGTATGTTAAGGTTTTCGAGTATGTGTAGGATCATGATGGGCCAAAAAGTGGCGACATGTAAGTGATATCATGGCCCATGTGGCTGACAACTTTTTTTTACCCAAAATTGATGAAACGAAAAGGGTTTTTAAAGGAGACTCTCAGCTTTCCACCAATATAAATTATGCTTTACTTTGAATTTAATAAATAATTATTATTCGTTTTCTATTTGAATTATGACTAAAGTCCTGATTGATAGGCTGATTGAAAAACATCTATAGCTTTCAAATGGTATCATATTTTTTGAATCTGAAACATGTGTCACATTTTATGCTTCGCATACTATAGGATTAAAAAAAATTGAATTTCATGAAGTTTTGACAAAGTTAAGGTGGTTAGACATACAAGTTTTTATATCTAAAATCTTATGAAAACATATTATCATTTTATTGTGATTAGGGTGGTCAGATAGACACCTACTTTCTTTTTTCCCTGAAATTTAAGTACTACTACATTGAAATTTCAAATTTTCACCAAATAGATTTAAAAAAAAAAACCTAGTAGTTTAGAAACTACATTCAATTTGCTACAGATTCTATTCTTACATATTTTTAAATAATATAGATAACTTATTCGATTTTCTATGTCAAGTTGCCTAACTCTATTTTTTTGAATTTTCATCGCCACCTAAGGGTGTGTTTTTTCCATGATGATCCTGCACATACCCTTAAATCATCTTTAATTTCTTTTGTCAGTGTATCTATTTTTCTCAAAAACTAATTTGTGGTTATTTTTAAGTTTTATTTTTAACTGTTCATCAAAATTTCAAATAAATTATATTTTTAAAACCTAAACTCCATTCTACAATTATTCAAAAAAATGATTTTCAACCAGTTTTAAAAGAAATTAGGGGGAAGCATGCTCAATTTTTTTTTTCAAGATGTGTCCACTTTGAAAATTAGTAAAAAATTATATATTCTTAAAAAAATTAGTAGAAAAATCAAGGATAAAATACATGTTAAATAATTTCTCACCGAAGTGATTTTTAAAATACTAAAAAAATTTAACATTTTAGGGGGGCCACACGAGACTGTTGGAAGTTTGGAGATGTTGGAAGCTTGAGTTGTTTGTGAGATTCTTGGGTGTTTTCATTGATGTCAACCCCTTGTATAAAGAGAATGTTGAAATGCTACTAGAATTGATGTCATCAAATGTTGGTGTTTTCATCCTACTTCAATATAGTTGCAGAGGTTATTGGCTTGACTTGTGTTTGAGGAGATTGTTGTAGTTGAAAAATGTTGAATGTTGCATATGTTATAAATGTGTTGCTAAGATATTAGTAAGGTTGCTGATGAAGTTAGTTCACTAGGTTTCCAAGTTCTTTTGAGAAAATTTGAATAAAAGATAGTTCAGTGTCCAAGTGCTTTTGAGGAAATTTGAATAAAAGAGAGTTCCATGTGACAAAGTGGTGTTTAGTTTTTGCTACAAATTTCATCATGATTGAATATATTCTCATGTGGTTTGGACGTGATGATCATAGGTGTCATATCCAAAGTTTTAGGTTTTGGGTTGTACTGCAGTGGAAGATGTGTTTGATAGTATGTATGTCTGGTGAAAGAGGGTGTCTAGGAGAAATGAGATTTCTTCGCATTTATCCACAATGAAGGTTTTGGTGTTTGTGGATCTCAGAATGTTCTTATATCATTTGTATCTACCTTTTCCTTGAAGTTTCATGTGTTGAATTGTTCTGCAAAGTTGTCTGGTGTGTTAGATGTTTGTATCAGTGTGTTTGTTGTCACAAAATGAAGATGTTCTTGAGTTTTAGGCGGTTGTAGTAGTTGTGACGAATATTTTGATGATGTGGAATATTATGAGATGTATGGATATTGTGGAATATTTTTGTGTGGTCCGCGAGATGTTTTTAAACCTTAAGAGGTGTGTTTGGAGTCACTTGTTAGTGTGTGTAGGTTTGGCCGACTTGGCATGCTAGTGCTAATTGTGGAAGATAATTATTATTTGAGGAAGTCTTGAGAAGTGTGTTGGTGTATATTTGGGTCCTAATTAAATAGTAGTATGGTTTGGCTTCAATTATTTATATTGTAGAAGATTTTGGTACCAACCTATTTGGTGTTGCACGGTTGAGGTGCATATATTTCCTTAAGGCCGACCTAATTGAGATTGTTTTAGGTCATAGATGGTATAAATACAAGGAGAATTATTGTGTGGATTAAGATAAAAGTGTGTGATGTGAAAGATGTGAATGTGATCAAGTTTGATGATCTAAGTGTGAGCCTTAATGCCAATGACTTCTAGATGTAGTGAGCAAAAGGTGTCTACATTTCATTCTATTTGATGAGTTGTTTGTGCTTCGGTGGAAGTGTACCTTCAACATATGAGAGATGCATTTTTAGCAGTTCAAATTGGTAGTGATCCACTGATAATAAGCCTTTCTTTATCTTTCTGGGTAGTGATCCCTTGGTAGTGAGCCTTATTGTATTTGGTGTTGCAATTCATATATTAGTGAGTCAATCCTCACCATGGTTTCTCCCTTCTTGGGTTTTCCATGTAAATCTAGTTTTCTTATGTGTTTGATATGTCTACATTACTGCTCTACATGTTTACATTTTGTTAATGCATGTTAAGGGTTTAATGGTTGTCAAGGGTTTAAGGGTTAATGCAGATCTGAATGTTGATGAGAGTTTTTGATGTTTTAAAGTATACAACTGATTCACCCCCCTTAGTTGTCTTGTGTATCTAACACAGATGCTAAGTTATTTTTTTAAAACATGACCAATTTTTTTGGACCCCTTTTTCAACCCCTTAATCTCTACCATTTAAAAAAAATATAGTTTAGAATGTAGATTTAGAGCACCATGACTTTGGTTTTTGTTGCATCTTCATATTTTGAGTGTAACTATCTTTAGTTTCTCATCCACGGTCAATATTTCTTCATTTTAGAAGAAAAGTGGCCACTTAAGACCCCTTTTTTGTCCCCCATGTGTTTGCACTTACCCTTATTCTACATGTATTTCTAAAAAAATATTTTTGGGCATTGTAGATATCTTTTCTAAGTAATTATCTTTTATAGATGCACTAGAAAAAATTCTCTAGTGTATCTTTTTTGGGGATTTTGCACATTTTGCACATTTTTTTATTCCTTTTTTACTCGCATTATGTTATAAAGGGCCATGGGGGGTTGTTTAGTGTCTTTATTTTTTATCAGACCTTTGTTAAGTGTGTTTCCCTCCCCAACGATGTTGAATCCTTGTGATTCTTTCTTCATACATGTGTGCCTTAGTTTGCACATCATTTTTTAGTTGCAGCTACTCTTTTGTGCATGTTCAAATGTTTCTTCTCCTTTTTGCACTACTTGGTGACACATAATTTTAGTGGACCTATCTTGCCTCTCCCTCATCAACATTATGGGGGTGTTTCTATTATTGGTGTTAATTCTTCCTTGGTTTCACGTTGGAGTGATCTATGTATCTATTTTTCTATCCTATGTACTACGCGGATATATGGATTGGTTACTCGTACATTTTGGTGAGATGGAACATTTACCATATTTACACTCTTGCATTCCTATTTATAGAGGTGACCTTCCATTTTCACTTGATTATTTCTATGTATGCTATTGGTAACTATGTTTTTTACTTGCATCTTGCATGGTTGAGTAGTGTCATTTATGCAAATTCATGTGTCATTTGCATCTTTTTCTGCCATATGTTTGTCATCTAATAATTGTTAGAGTAGTTTCGTTAGGGGCAATCATGCAGATTCTTGTCTTCTTGATCCTGATCATCATCTATTTCAAAGAAGGTTTTTAATTGTGGCACTATAGTATTCATCTTTCAACAATTATCCATAGCTTCTTCATGTTATAGAGATGCTCTTCATGTGAACCTTATTATTTTTGGTATATTGGTTTGGATGCTTCTTGTTCCTTCATTCACCTTTCTCTCTTTTGAAGAGGAGCTTTTTGCATGATTTTTTCTCCTTTTCCCTAGTTATGAAATATTAGATTGTTTATACATGGGTACCTCATTAGGCCTTGTTGCCAAGACTCATTCATGCTTTATTTTATTTTTATGCTTTCACTTTTAGATTTTTTAGCTACTCTCTAAGTTACACTTACGAGGGGGTGTTAGATTATTCATTTATTAGCTAAAATTAATTAATATTTAATTTATTAGTTAATTAATTAATTAATTATTAGGCTAATTTCACTTTATGCACTTAATTTAAATAACAAATCATTGTTTACAATTCTCATGCATGGAAGGTATTCTCATTTGCTATTTTATCCTTCTTTGTGTTTGTTTCATAATTTCAACAATAAGAATTTTCATAACATAACTATCCATATACTTATGAACTAAATGATCATACATTAACATAAAGTGGTATAAGAAAGTCTCTAAAGGATGGGTCTCATATTAAATTGAGAAAAACATCACACATTTTCATAATATCTTCATATAATTTTAAAAGGGATTGAATTTGATCTTTTGTGTTCTAAAAGGGAAAACATAATCACCATCTTATAAATCATGAGAACATAACTGTCAATATATTGTTTAACGAGAGCCAGTTCATTTGAATAAGACTAGGTTAGATGAATTTAGGTAAATAATTAATGGCCATGAAAACCAAATACTTTTGAATGATCCACTATATGGATAGTAGTCATAAAGGAATAATTTGAGAAAAAAGTCCTTAGAAAGGGACAAATACCTGTTGTCCTTAATTTTTGACATGACAAAAATTGGAGCAACCTACCAAAAAATTTGAAGTTTTTCTCTCTAAAGCACATTTTACGAGGTGTTGAGGTTTAAAAACTTCAAGTTTTAGTTGATGATCCCCTTGGGCATCCTTTCATCGGCTTCCCTTTCCGTTTTTGTCAAATTCTAAGTCTTTTTTCTTGTCTTTTTGGTCAAATTCGGGTTTTTTAGGCAGCTCAGTAGAATAGGGAATTTCAAGCCTTAAAGCAAAATTGCTAAAGTGAGTAAAAAGTCCGAAATTGTTAAAGTGGTTCAAAAACCCGAAATTGCTCAAGTGGCTCAAAAGTTCTGATTTTTGTTAAAAGAAAAATTGTCAAAGGGAGTAAAAAGCCCGAAATTGTTTAAGTTACTCAAAAACCCTCATTTTGTTAAAATGAAAATTGTTATAAGAGCTGAAAAGTCCGATTTATCCATTTGACAAAAAGTAAAATTGCTAAGTGGAATAGAAAACCCGAATTTGCTTGTTTTTGTTGTTGCTTGGCTTGGAAAACCCGATTTGAAGAAGTTTGCTCAGATTTGAAGAGTTTGTGTCCCAATTTGATTGCTTTCCTCTTTCCTTGGGAGCTTTCATAAATCCTTCAACCAAAATCGTGCCCCCAGCTCAGATATTTAGGCTCTCATTGTCTAAGAAAGAAAATTCGAATTTTCAAGGGTTCTTCTTCTTCATTTTGTGTTTCAGCTTCTTTTTCTTCCAGGTATGGCTCCTTGTTCTCTTTATTTGTTGTTGTTTTCTTGTCATCTGCAAATCGTGTGGTACAAGGTGAAGGCGTTTTTTCCTTTTGTTGACTATATGTTTCATAAAACGTCTCTCTTTGTCAAGGTCGCAATTCGTTTGGTGATCTCCTTTTTACTGTTCTTTTGTCTTGGTAATGTCAAAGTTTCCTTTTTGCTGATTCGTGTTTTGTCTTTGGTGACATTGTCAAAAAATGTCATTTTTGAAAGCACGTTTTCTCTTTGCTAAATCATGTTTTCTTGAAATCGCGCTTTTGTTCAAAAAGTCTTTTTCGTGGCTGTGTTATCACTTCTTAGAAGACAAGTCTCATGATTTGCAAATGTATTGTGCAACGTGATATCCAAAACACCTTAACCGTATTTCCTCATGGTGAAAACACGTTTCTCACAAAATCGTTTTTCATCTTTCACCATTTCCATTTGTCATTTGTCATTTCCGTTTTCCTTTGCCAAATTCGCCTCACAACATTTTATTCATTCCATTTATTCATATTCATTCCCCTCAAACCTCTATTACCATTTTCCGCAAAAAAAAAAATGCCTTGGGTCGAATTCGGGTTTTTGTCTTCAAATAGCAAATCGGGGTTTGTCATGAAAATAGCAATTGTTTAAAAGTTGTAAAAAATAAAAATTGTTTAAATGGCCAAAAATCCCGATTGCATTTTATAAAATTGCTGAAAACACACCAAAACCCGAAATGCTCCAAAAAGCCCAAAAAGTTGAACTTTTTGACTTATCTTCAATTTTAAGTTAGAAAACCCTTCTTTTTGACTTGCTGTTCCAAAAAGACAAAGCATCATTTTCAATCGCAATCACCTCACCAAGATCTAAATTGGTCTTTCCCCATTCATTCTCCATCATCATTCAGAACGCAGTTTCATTGCCCTAGGGTGTGAATCTTGTTGATAATGGCTACTATGTCTTCACATGTTGATGCTAATGATGTTCTAACCTTATGGGTTTTTCACCGCAGTCTTGCAAATTCCTGTTCAATGACAGACGAACCGACTTCTCCAGCAAACAAAAAGATGAAATATAAGTTTGATAAGTATCAGAATGAGATTTCTTCATCTCATGTTGTCTCAAACATAAATGAGATCAAGGACATAGAAATTGGGCATGTCAATATGTCTGAGTTTCTCAAGAGGGCAGAGAAATCGACTTCTCATAATATGCAGTTATTGCTGAGAAGTCATATTCACCTAGTATCTTCATTTCTTGTCGCTTCCCTTGAGCCAGAATTTGTTCTCGCATGTGCATCCCATTTTGATAGTAAATCTAGAACCATCAAGGATGACAACGGCAACGTGGTTATTAGAATTGATCCTAAAACTATCAACAGAATCTTCAGAGTTCCAGATGCTCCTACATATTCAGAAATCATAGTGAAGAGTGCTCATACTCATTACGAGCAGAAAAAGAATGATTGTATTAAACATATCAATCACAGGTGGCTTCTCAAATCATGACCTTGTGCGACCCGGATACCCAAATTGTATCAGTCTGATTTTAAGGAGGAGATTAATGATATGATCACTCTCTTGAGCAGAATAGTGGGGTTGAAAGTTTCTAATATGTTTGAAAACTGGATGTACAAATTCATTGTAGTTATCAGGAAAGCATAGTACCCAATCTTTTGGGGTGAAATAATCAGTGATAGTTTGTGTGAACAGCTTGCACAGGTTCCAACCACACTCACCTTCTACATGAACTCATATCTAGTTTATATAGCAGCTTCATTGAGGCAATTTCCAAGCCTTTCTACTAGAGGTGATAGATCATTTGTCCTTGTCTGGGAGTATTACATTCAGCTGACTTTAAGGCAAAGTCAATTCCATTACAGAAGAGTTCAAGATGCTTTCTTTGGTCATTTCATGTGTTTGTTTGACAAAGCACTGGAAAATAACAGGGTGTCTGAGGCTGCATAGAGAAAAGTAAATGAGTATGGTTGCTTATTTCTTCAGTTCCCTACTTTCACTTATATGAGAGTTGGCTATTTTGAAGACCAGCCTTATATGCTTCCAAGGTATTCAATAGCTAGGATCATTTTGATGGAGTTAGGAAGGCAGTTGATGACAATACATGCACGCCAAGCTACCCAACATAAGACTGGAGTCAGTATCTCATCACATAATCCATTGATAATTGGGAGGTACTCTTTGACAACTTCCTCAAGGGAAAAAGCAATGGAAGCTGAACTTCGAGAAATAAAGTTGAAGAAATTCCAGGCCAGAATGGAATTTGACTATAGAAGAGTGAAAGATAAAATTAAGAGAGCTTTCACTCATGTGCACCGCATTGAAGACATTTGGGTAGATCTCCGAATAGAAAAATATATCTATAAAATGGATTATTGCAGGCTCATTGTGGAACAAGTTATTGATCTTAATCTGACCTTGGTTCCTGAAGGAGTAATTGATGATGGGCAGGTTTTAGATCTTGAATATGAAGAACAAGAGGTAGCTAACGCTTCTATTCCTGCAATCCAGTGGTCTAAGAAGGAATCTACCTCCATTTTTGATAGATTTCAGTCAGTCTTAGCAAATACCAACACTTGGCTTAAAAGCATAGGTGTTAAGACTATAAAAATCAGAAATGGAGCTGAGAATGATTCAGGTGGGCCTAAAGGATTGAAGTCAGAGATTAGAGATAAATCAAAGAAGGAGATTCTTTTTCAGGTACCAGAATAAAGTTAAGAGTAAGTCGGGCTATAAAGGAACCATTGGAAAAGGAAACAGTGAAGGGGAAAGAAGTTCAGGAAACGCAGATACAAGTTTTGGATCAGCAAGAAGAGGAGGTTCTTGAGACCTCTACTATTCTAAGTGAAATGTCTCCTCATGTTGAAGCTCCAATACCTGTTTCAGCAATATCTCCTATTTCTTCCTTTGACAGTGATGTTGATTCTTTTTCTACAGTATTCGTTTCTCCCATCCCATCTTCGGAAGCTATTCATCACTCTTCAGCTACATCGATAATGAATACACCTGTGAGGAGCTTGCCTGACAACTTGGAAAATGTATTTGATACAACTCCAATCTTTTCAGTAATATCGGAAATAACTCTCCCAGAGATAGATACATCAGTAGCAAGCTTCGATTGTTTCATGGCTGATCCTAATCGTAATTTGTCTTCTGAGCAAACTATGGTGGCTGTGCAAACTGAGGTGCCTCCTAGAATTTTAGTTGTGACACAGACTGAGTCCATTTCTACATAGACTGCAGTTGTTGTTTCAGAGGTACGAACCTTGGACCTTCCTCCATGGTTAAACTCAGTTGCTCCAAAGAGGAAGAAACAAGCAGTCTCTTGTGATGTGTTTGATTTTCAAAAATTAAAGAAATCTAAACTGTTGATTGCAAAGAAGGCCAAAACAGTCTCACAGGTATTTGTTAACAACAACAAGATGAAATATGCTGAGATAGTAGAGCCTCTTGTTGACAAGCCACATGAAGAGATGCAAGTTTCTAATTACAGATTCACTAGGGTGGAATTAGGTAAGTAGACTCATGCTAATGTGATGCAAGATGCCCAGAGTTCAGTGACAACTTTGGCACAAAACTACAATGAAATTCTGGCCAAGAAGGAGAAGCTCAAAGAGGAAAATGAACAACTTGTTTCAGTTATTCAAAGGATTACTAGGTCATCAGAAATAGTTGGTTCACCATCTTTGTTTGCCCCTAAGGAATCAGTCAAGCAATTAGAAAAAATTGCGCAAAAAGCTAAACCAGTTGATTCCTGGATAGCCCAACTAATTGATCAAGGGATACCAGTGGTTGAAAAGGCATTGAAGAATTTAAATACTGTCAAAGCAGCAAGATTCAAAATGAATCAAACTCTAGAAGCCTTTCAACAAAGTCTACATTCTCTTGAGAAAGACTTAAAAATTTGGCATGAGATTGATCAAGTGAAGCTGGAAATTCTATGCAGCAACTCAGTGATTTCAAAAAGGGAAAAATACATAGAATTTGAGGAACTTATGACAAACAAGTCATTAGTTATTCAAGATCTTATCAAAGATATCTAGGCCACCCTTGAGATGAGTGCTGAAGTTGAACATGACATGCTTTCAAAATTTGAGAAGATCCCTTGCAAATTTTTAAGTCATGAAGGTGAATTGCTTGCAGCCAGTGATGTTGTTTCTCAGATTACTGCAAGTCTTCATCAGGAGCTGGATTCAGATTAGTTTTCTATGGATACAATTCATAAGTTTGTCAATCACTAGCTGGTTTTTAACAAAATACAAGCTGCTTTCGAAGAGCATAGAGAGGCAACCGTCAGATACTATGATGTCATCATAAAAACCGTTGTTGTTGCTAGAAATACACTTGGTCTCGATCCTGATGAGTTGCAGAAAATTATTAGCAAGTTTCTGTCCTTCAAAGCTAGGAATGGGACAGAATAAAATATTAGGTTGTTTTATGTATTTTACTTTTGACAAAATATATGTAAAAACAAATTTTGCAAATTGCAAGTATTCTTTTCTTGAAGTTTTGGAAAACGTAATTACATGTAAATTCTTACAAGACAAATCACAATTTGGATTGTAATTTTGAATAATTTAATTGCAATTAGTTAGTGGTTGAGAGATTTTCTCAAGTTTGTTGAGATCCTCCCACCTTTTTCTCAAGGCCTCTCTCCTATAAATACTTGAGGAGGTCCTTTGTAATATCTATCTTTTTGGCAATAGAGAAAACTCTGCAGATATTTACAGTAAAAAATACTTTGAGCTTTGTGTATGTGAACTTAATTTTCAAGTGGTATAAAGAAGGTATAAGGATTTCAAACTTTGTGTTGAATCTTGTTGCATTTCATTACTGTGTTCTTATGTCATGGTAATGTAATTTTCTGAGTTCTTCTTGAAAGGATTGTGGAGATATTGTGAAAAGATGTTGATTTGATTTCTTGCAGTCTTTGTGCTTCAAGTTTGAAGGATTAAATCAAATTGGTTTATAGTTAGGAATTGTGACTCATAAGTGCATTATATTTATAGACTTTGTGCTGTTATATATATATATATATATATTGTTTCATAGTATTACTTCGAAAAGGTAGATAGGATTTCTAATTCTCAAGACTTTGTGCTTGGAGATTGCTTTCCCGTCCCGAAGGAGCAATGGAGGACTTTGTGCCTTCATGGAAACTTTGCTTCTTTCTTTAATTTATTAATCATACATGCTTTCCATTGTGATCCTTTTCTGAAATAAGAGAAAAGGATAGTCATCTTTTCTAAAAAAAGAGAACAAGACGAGAGTTTCACCCAGGTTTAGAATAGATTTGTAACTAGAATTAATTTCTGAATTGATAAAATAGAAAGCAAAGGGGGAGCCTTCCCTTTGAAAATAGGAGAGTTTATCTCACGTACTGTGGCTGAAACCACAATTTTGTATACCTTCTCAAGTATACAAAATTTTCAACCAACAATACCCACATAAAAAGTTCAAATCAAACATAATTTAAAAAATAGAACTACATATATATTACACCTTGATCCCCATTTGGAAATGGTGTATGTAGGTAGTTAGGTGAACAAAGGAGGTTCCTAACATGCAAGTGTTTGGGTATGGGATTTGGGGAGTATTCAAGAAATATTATAACAACTTAAATGATATTATTAGATTAATTATTCAAGAAAATCATTTAATTAATGGTGAAATATCTAAGATAAAATAGATTCTTTGTATAATTAGAAAAATTTTGGATGGATTGCTTGATTCCTTGAGGTTTTAGGCCCAAATTTGAGGTGAGTTCAAGCCTTTATTTTAATATATTATAATCCTAAAAATGACAACTTTGGTGCACTTCCAATATGGGAGCCTAGTCTTTAAATAGTGACTTAGGACCTAGATGGCCCCAATGAGTTGAAGTCTTTGGCTATAAAAGATACATATATCCTTTATGGATAGATGCATATCTTGGATGGATAGATAAATACTTGTCCTATATGGACATATTCTTGGCCTATATGATTGGGTTTTTAACCCAAATTAGATGAATTCTTAGCCCATATGGATATAAGTAGTTGAGTATATAAATAAATGAACATTTAATAAAAAAATAAGAAGCAAACAATAATAGTAGTATTTTTTGGGTTATTATAGTTGGATTATTATAATTTTGATATCGCCAAAGAAAAAAATATCTCAAATACACTAGCTTAAATAAATTTTATAGTTTTCTATGTATGTTATGATGTCTCCATTAGAATTGATATCAAGATTGGCCAACAAGGTGGTTTCTTGGTCACCTTCTCAAAAGTAATGCATAGTGTTGGTTATGTAGGTTGATCTTAGTGGTTAATATATATAGCATGGGCAATGCAATAGGGTACCCCCCTACAGGATCCAAGGGCCACAAAATCAAGCCCGACTAATAAATTCTATATCACCCATTCACAATGCATCCACTTGGCGCTTGTGTTTTGTGTCGGTGGGGGAATTTTTTTCGGAGACGCAAGCGCGACATGCAAAAATCTATGTAGCCCGCTTCCATCCCTGATTGATTCCTACCTTTGGAGTCTGTAGGGACATTACACTCCTCATTTGGAAAAAAATTTAATACCTCTGTGTCGAACAACCAACTCGAAAATGGCTCTTTCCCTCCCATTTAAGCCTTCAAATGCATTTATCTCATACTCATTCATTCTTCTAGAATCTCTTGAACATTCTAATTCATCTTCTCGTTAATTCATATAGTCTCTTGAATATTGCATGGAAACTTGTTACTCCATCAACTTCACTGAGAATGTGTTGTTCTACCATAGAAGCTATGAGTTTGGTGTCTTGCAAGAACTCCTTCATCACTATCATAGCTATGTCAACTTTTTCAAGCTTGTAGTCTTGCATTCTCCCTTCACTGGCCTTGAGCTCCTTTAGGTGTAGGTGGTATTGCTTCACTATCCTTCTTTTGTTGTGGTTTGATAGAATAGAATTATGTTATTTGTAGTGTTCTATACTCTCATTTCTAGCATTTCTAGTATTTCCTTCATTGGATTTCTAATTATCTTTATCTATCTGGCTATTTGTGGAGGTGGAAACACCAAAGTGAGGGTTTGACTAAGGCAAACCCCTATACAACCCCAACATTTTTCCTCTCTTGGATGTATGTAGGTACATACATGTGGAGCTTGCTAGCAAACTAAACTCTCAGTGAGTTGGTCTTTGCCACCTTCATTTTCATTATCTCCTTTATCATCTCTATAATCATTTATTTCACTTTGTTATTCTATTCAATTCATTAAAGTTTATTGGCTAGAATACAAGTAGGATTTTTGGTACTTCGTACTATCATTTTCCACTTTTTGGCTATACAGATGCCAACGTTCCACGCTATCATCCTAGATATGTGTTGTCTTCCTTGGGAAGAGAGCTATTTGAGGCATGGTTTGGCTTCCAAAAACTGGCTCATTTAGCCTCATCCAAATGTTGGGATCAGTAGAGTGATAGAAGCACTTGAGAGTGCTCTTCATTCTCTATCCTTGACCTAAAACATTTGCTTAGCTTGAGGTAAGATAGGGAAACCCTCTACTCTTAGGTCTCTATGACCTAAAGCCTTGGTATGGTTGGTTCCCCTACCTTACAAGGGGTAACATCCCCAAAAACCATATTATATATATATTTATTCAATGTAAATCTATATCGTTCATCATTAGATCACAAGTCTGATCTAGTAGAGATTATGTCAACTTTTATGAGGATACTATGATAGAGAGAAATGGAAGTTACAACATATATGTTGTAGGTTGTATCCCTTCATTTTGTTGGATGAAATAAAGAAAGGTCTAATTGTTTCTCCTTGGATGTAGCCCATATTGGGTGAACCACATATATTTGTGTCTCTATGTTTTGTATTATTTTATATTGTATCTCTACATTCATTTTATTGTATATTGCTTTGTGATCCTATTCCTAACACATAGAAAATACCATCAAAGGAAAACTTAGTCAACAAGGCCTATTCAATTAAATTATTGAGTTGTTGATTCTCAAATCTTATTGTGGTAATTAGATCAATAAAAAAATAGAATTACTATCTATAATAATGTTCCATAGTCACTACTTAGAGCCAACTAAATTTTAGTCGCTAACCTTTATTCTTCAACAACATTGTTTTAATTTGTTATGTTTTTCATTTGTTTTAAAAGAGATTAAAAATAAATCACTCTCCTTATTGCATCATAAAGGATGTAGTCTGACACTTGATAATTTTGTGTTTCCTTTTTAAGGTGACATTAGTTAAGGTTTGACCTAATCACCTTGATCAATAATCTATTTAACTCCCACTCACCACAAATTGTATGTTGTAGTGAGCACATATATACATAATTTGACCTTTGATTAGTATTGTTTTTTATTAGGAAAAGAAAGTTTTGAAGGGGCCCCGTGAAACCCTTTACAACGGAGAGAAGCTATAAAAAATACTAAAGTAATAAGACCCGCAACCAACAAAATCAAAAAGTTGACAAAATATCAAACCAGAGAACTCGTCAGCAACCCAACAACAAAAACATTAGCAACAAGGCTAAACAGTGAAAAAAAAAAACAAAACTACAACATAATACCAAGAACATTGGTTGAGGACACATTATCATCAATGACCCCCTCCTACATCTTGATCACATCCTTCAGGTCTTTAAATGAAATGTCAACCCTTTTCTTAGTCTTGCTCCTCGTTCTCAAGCACAAACCAACATCCAAATGCTTCTCCATATCGGGACCAATATCCTCAATCTTCTCCTCCAGATTCATGCAGCTAACTTCCTCAATGGCCTTCTCATGTTCTCCCATATCCAAAGACTTTACAGTCCATTTTATAGATTTCTCATTTAAAATAGAGAGACCCTTAGCACTAGATTTCAAGGATTTGTTGCTAATACTAACAAGATTCACTAGTATTGCTATATCTAATGATCCCTTTCACTAAATTTCCTTGCTCTTTGACATTCAACAAGATTCTAAGTGCTCTGCAAGTGGTGGTGGGGTTGTCGTGGCATTCAAACGAGGGAAAGAATTTCGATTCAATGTTTGTAGGCCATTTATGGTTTGAGTTCTCTAGCCCATGTACTCTGACCTTACCTTCCTTTTTTCCTCTCTCTATCACTATTTTTTATTTACTATGTTCATGTGATATATTTCTATTTGTTACTTGTATTCTACATTTTAACCCTAGCCATATCATTTTATCGAGCTTATGTTGTGTTTGGGGAGGGAGGAAGGTATTAGGGTTTAATGGATTTTGATGTACTAGTTTGTGGTAATCCGCCCATTGGGGATGATATGATCTTAGATGAATCAGTCTCATTCACTAATAAAGTGGAAGGGGATAACTTTTTTTTCAAAGACATTGTGGTGGGTGTTGAATGCTTGCCTGCTCTAGTGTTAGTAAAAATTATCAAGGTGGGTGATGGTGCAAAATATGGACTCCAAGAAGCTGGAGGAGGAAATGGTAAGTACCCTCTCTCGTGCTTGAATAAATTATCCGTTGCCCCTAATATAGACATGAGAGAGGCCATAGAAAAATACGAAAGTAGACTAAACTTAAGGTTGCTATATGTTTTGCAGCTCTAGATTGTAACTAAATTTTGACTAGAAAATACTTAGATGAATGGTTAAACAATGTCTGTCATACAAAAATCAATATTCAACTACCATTTTGTAGACTATTAAAAAGAGGATTATTTGTTGTATTCTTTAAATACCATGATATGCAAAAAAAAGTTCTTGATAAACAAGACTGGAATGTAGGAAGATTTATATTCATAGCAATGGCTTGGTCCCTGAATACCCTAAATGATGAAATACTTGCACTATCTTACCCAAGATGAGTGATGATTAAGGATGTGTCCCCCATATGTGGACATTTTTACCCCAATTAATTGCCCCAATTGGAAATATAATGATATTAGAGGAAACTAACTTGGATCTAATGAGCATGGATTCTAGGTTATCAATTGCTTTAAATTTGGGTGTTGATGTTCTCAAAGAATTATAATTGAATCAGATGAGAAATTGACCTCTGTTAAAATAGAAGTCTTAGGTGGGTAAACACCAGCTTATTTTATAAAAAAAGAAGGGTGTGTAAGGAGGAATTGCACCATCCTAAAAAGAAAAATGGTCATACCAAGGAACAGTAAAAAACTTTCAAACCCTAATGAACATGGGGGAGATTCGGTAGTAAACAATACAATTGATCAAGTTTCAATGGTTGACCTGCACAATGTAAACGAAAACCTAATTCTAATAAGGGAAAAATGATAAAATTAAAAATTTAATTTGGTGGTTGCTAGTGCAAACTCTAAATTGATCCAGATAGATGGTGAAGTAGGTGAACTTGTTATTTAAAAAATTCCAAACTATATACTCGAGCTCTATAAGTCTTAACTCAAAATCCACTCCCATAGTGATAGACCAAGGGCTTAACCAACACTTGGGCCATAATAAAAATGCTCAAAAGATAGTGCTAGATAAAATAAAATAAAATTTATTTTAGAAAGTAAGAAAAAAAGTGATTCTAGTCAGACAAGTGAGCATGATGAAGACATGTTGCAAAACGAAAACAATGGTCTTAATTTCAGCCACAACTCAAAAAAAAATTAATGAATTTGGTGGGGTAAGATAAGTCCAAGATGTCTCTTATTGAGAACCAAAAGAAACATCCTCAATTAGGATAACATATTATTCCTTAGTAGACAAGAAAGAAGCTTGATCAGGGTTAAAATAAAATTTAAACTTGGACTTTGTCCAAGAGCATGAAAATGGTGATAATGAGGGAGTGGTGGAATTTTGTTTTGAGAGTCCCCAATAAATTCGATTAAGATCAAAATGGTGTCTAAACCCAGTCTCTCCATTCCCATTGCTAGTTCTAAGAAAAAGGATACTCATGATTGATGAATATGGTGGGTTAAGAGAAGTCCAATATGTCACTTATCTTGAACCAAAAGAAACATCCTCAATTAGGATAATAGAGTATTCCTTAGTAGACAAGAAAGAAGCTTGATTAGGGTTAAATGAAAAGTTAAACTTGGACTTTGTCCAAGAGAATGAAAAGGGTGATAACCAAGGAGTGGTGGAATTTTGTTTTAAGAGTCCCCAATAAATTTAATTAAGATAAAATGGTGTCTAAACCAAGTCTCTCCATTCCCATTGCTAGTTCTAAGAAGAAGGATACTCATGATCTAGGTGTAAGATTAATAATGTCAATGACATAGACTTGCCCTAGGAAAAAATCCTATGCATCCCCTTTGATAGCCCTTCACAACATATTCTAAGGATATTGGTTAATAATTCTCTTCTCCACGATCAAAAGAATGATAAAAAAGGATTTAATAAATCTTCTTATTTTTCAAATTTAAACCTAATAAATTGTTAAGAAAATAAGGCAATATAGAAAATAAGAAAGAGATCCTTAAATCTTGAGAAAAAAAAGATGTTTTCCTCCTACAAGAGGTTAAAGCTACTAATTTTACACTAGAAAAAAATCTCAAATTCTTATAGAAAGGTGTTGCCCAATTCTATTTCGGTCATGACAAGAGAAAATGTGGTGAATCTTTTAGCCAAATGGTGGGCTAAATGTGTAATTGAGAATGGTGTTTTTCCTTGCAATAGGGCGGCATGGCTTATCAAAGAAAATTATAGCTACAAATTTGGATTATGATCTATTTTTGCATCTAATGACTACATGGAAAGAATCAACCTGTGTAAATGGATGTGTGAAATTCCCAATATACCTTGGTTTAGAGGGGGAGATTTGAACATGATAGAAAATAGTCAAGACAGAATTGGTGGACTGGGGATAGAATGGAAAGGTAATGAGATTTTTTTTGAGAAATAATGAAATCAAATTTAAAATTATATGACCCACTAGAAGGGGGAAAAGAGAATTCCAATTCAATTTGGTATACCTGGTGCAATGCCCAAAAATGAAACAAAAGGTTATACTATCATCTAAATAGATTCTATGCAAATAGACAATTATTCTTCTTTGACAAATTAGAGGAAGAAAATAAAGTAAGGGTTTATCCTTGCATGTTATCAGATCATCACCCTATTAAATCAAAAAAATTAATACCAAATCAAGGTGTTAAGGAGACCAAAAGAGGAAAGACATTATTCTTAAACTCAAACCTATTAAAATATGAAGATTGTAATAATGCTATTTTCACCTTAAGATAAATCAATAAATGGATATTGAAAAATGGGTCACAAATTGAAAGGTGGAATAAAATTCTTAAAATTTGGTTTTATTTCTTCCAAACTATAGGGGAAAAAAGAGAAATGGATTGCAGAAAAGAGGAAAATATTCTCCAAGAAAGCCTAATTAACTTGGAAAACAACCTTCAGGATAACCTTGAGAAGGTATAAGTGAATGAGGGTGTGATAGATTGTAAGAATGCTCTAAGAAGAATTCAAACAAGGAAAATTAAAGGATTAAAAAAAGGGGAAAACTAAATTGGCTAAATAATAGAGATAAAGGTACAAAGTTTTTCTTTAATTACATTAAGGAAAGAGGTATAAATGAGAAAGTAAAATTCCCATGGGAAGGTGATAGATTATACTCTAACCCTAAAAAATTATAAACCATTTCAACCTCTTTTATAAGAATCTTCTTACCTTAGAGGGACAAGGTGTCCACTCTCTTAAAGCTAGAGATTGGTGCAAGAAGTTGATCCCTAAATTAATTTTGGAAGACATATTGAACTGAGAAGAAAATAACTAAAGAAGAAATATAACTTACAATACAAGCCTTCAGTCCTAATAAATCATTAGGGGAAACGACCTAGCTCTACACTTTTAACCATGCTTTCAAGATCATCATATATAACAAAAATCAATATTATGTGATTTTTTGTGAAATTGTTTGGAAGATATCATTGACAGAGTTTAAATTTATGTATCAAAGTCATTTCTCTGTTTAGTATATCAGTGTGGGAGATTCTGCATATTTTTTAGAAGAATTTTTTTTTGTGCTACAATTCTAAAGTTAGACTTAATAATGTTGGCTAAGTGTGAATTTGAAGAAAGATTGAATATGGAAGTCGTTTGCATGGAGAAGTGTATGTATGGTTGAATGTTTTATGATTAGTTCTAACTATTGCTCAACCTAATTGTTGAGCGATTGCTAAGAAGAGTAGTATTTTGTATTCAGAGCTTCAAAGGAACTAAAATTTAGCACAAGGAAGGTGTATCTTTTATTAGTTCACACTTTGACTAAGTGGTCATATTTGTTTTGCATATAATTATAGTTGTGAGCCTTATAAGGATAGTCTATCCTAGAAGTGAACCCTTGTAATATACTATATCTAGATATAATATATTGTGAGCTAATCCTTGTCGTGGTTCTTCCCTTATTTGGGTTTCCACATAAAAATCTTGGTGTTCATGTGTCATGTGATCTTGTATATGTTTTATTCTTTCATTCTTTATTTCTATTAATATATTTTGGTGATTGGATAAGTTGTGTTCAAAAGTTTAATAGAATACTCATTCACCCCCCTCTCAATATTCTTGGTGTTCAAAAATTGGTATAAGAGCTTGGTTCCTTTAGAAAAGCCTAATAGTTTGAGGAAGATCCTACAGATTGAACATGGCAGATAGAAAGTATCTTTCTCCTCTGGAAGAAATTTCTACAAATGAAGACATATGAGATGATTGTTGGATTGACAAAGAAGAACTTAAAGCAACCCATGAAGATCTTGACAAGGTTGAAAGTGAGAACAAGGGTTTGAAAGAAAACATTTAGGAAGAAAATGATTGCATCAAAATATTGAAATATCAAATCAAGAAGTTCAGAGAAAGGCATAGGGAAGTCAATGCACAATTGAAGCAAGCAAATGAAGACAACACGAGATTGGAAGTGCAAATTGAAGAAAAAAGGAGAATCGAGGAATGTCTGAATGCATTGGTACTAAGCAAGACCGAAGAATGCTCAAGACTTAAAAAAGAAGTGGTAAATCTCATATCAAGTCTAGAAAAGGAAAGAATACATGAGGACAAATTCAAAACAATTTCTACTATGCTTGATGAACTAATTGTAGGACAATATCCATCTATGGATAAAGGTGGTTTGGGACTTGAATCAAAGAAGCAATTCCAAAATACCTCCCATTAGACAACCAAATGCTCAAAGGTATACATATTTCAATAGTATTTGTTTTCATGTAAGAAATTTAGACATAAGGCAATAAAATGTAGGAGTAGAATGAATCAGAATATTGAATCGTTCTCCGTACAATGTTTTACATGCGAGAAATTTGGACATATAGTTGTTAAATGTATAAGTTTTATGATGAATAGATGTAATACTGGGAGAATGGCTCAATCTTTCTATGGTTACTGCTATATATGCAATATGTTTGGACACAAAGCTAACCGATGCATATCAAGGATGAATAGAATTCAGAGAAGTGTTGTATGCTACTTTTGAAACAAGCCTGGACATATTTCAAGAGTTTGCATAAGCAAAAATAGAAGACCATTGAATCTAGTAAAGAGAAATGAACCTGTGAAGAAAGTTGATCCTATTGAGGTTAAGAAGGAAATGTATAAGATATGGAGAAAGAAAGAGGAATCTAAGAACAAAGATGAATTAGCAACTTCAAATGTATCTATGTCTCCCCCTGGTGGAGATAATTCACTTGGAAATTAAACCTAGGCATGAGCTTAGGGGGATAAATACCAAAAAATTCTAATAGTCCCCTGGAAATATGAGGTGTTAACATGTGGCATGAAGATATATCATGGAAGAGAAATTTCTAAAGTTATAGAAGAAAATTACAATAGAAAATATTGCAATGTGTCAATTTGTAGAGCATGGAAAGATGCATGTGCAAACATTATTTTTGGAACATCAAATTTTTGGTCTAAAGCATTTATTGCAAGGGTTAGGTGAAATTGGAGAGATAAATTCATATGTGACAAGGGAAATTCGTTTATCCCAAGACATTCAAAGAAGAAACAAAGAAGAAAGAAGTGTGGAAGGGTTCAAAGTGTCATCTGAAAGTTGAACATCAAGACCCTAGTTCATCGAGCAATTTAAGAGGTATTTTTACAGATCTTGCATATTTTTGTCTTCTAGAACAAATTTTTGAAAGAACTTTAAATATAATGGAATTACCAAAAGTAGTAGACTATTCAGAAAGACTTTAACTAGTGCTTAAGATGCATTCTACTAAAGTATTATTGGATGATCCCTTGGGTGCATTCTCATGCACTCCTATTGGGTTTTACTAAAGACATTAATGCATATATTCATGGGAAAATTAAAGAAGTGTCACCTGATAGGTTATCTGTTCTATGGACAAATGAGTTGGGAGAAGATGATGATACCCTAAAAATCGAGTACAAAACCCTAAGTGAAAAGGGGTTGGATGTCTAGTGGAAGTTTCTAAATTTTGAAAATCAAGAGAAGTATATATCAGAATGGTATTGAGCAGAAGTCATGACCAATCCATATGGATTGACAACCCTCACTCAATAATAAAGGAAGTAATTAAGGATGTAATCGGTTTGTGGTCCACCAGACCAGTTCTTGATTAGAAGATAGTCAATACAAAGGATATAATGGAGAAAATAGGTGCCAATATTGAAAAAAAGGAATTCATAGTGAATTATATTACAAACCCAGCAGTTAGATTTGTAACCATGCTTATTGGTCAGAAAATTTACGAGTCAAATAGTGTAAGCTTTGTCTCTCATATTGCAGTTCATATGGCCCTTAATGTGATTGAAAGACATGTTGACCACAACCTTTGTGAGTTGCTCTAGCAATAATTAATGAAGAACCTAAGAGACATTAAGAAAAATAAGAAGTGTACATTCCTATATGAAACCCTAGTAATTTGTCTATCTCTCTACTTGAAAGAAGTATTGGTGGTTGGACAAGTAAATTAGAGAAATGCAAAACAAATTTCACGTCAGATAGAAAAGTACATGAGAAACCTTATAAGTATGGATGCTCAAGAATATGCCCTTGTAACATTATTTGGAGTATTTTAGAGCAAGATGAATAAGAGAATGAGGATTCCCAAAGAAGTGGTGAGAAGATATTCAAAATATATTAACTTTCTTATCTCCACTCGTTTTTGCTTTATTGAAGCTATTAAACCTAGAACCATCTGGATCTCAGAACTAGATTATGAAGTATTAGATGATGAAATAGTTATCTATGTAGAAGCCCTTATGATTAATCCTAAAGATATTGGAAAAATAGAGGTGTGTGTAGAGGCCTCTGGTAGCTCTAAGAGAGCTCTTAAAAAGAGAGAAGTCATAGACAATCCTCTGGTTGCTGGTAGAATCAAGAAAGAAATTGTTAATATTGAAAGAGTTCATGAGCATGAGATCAGTGTTAGGTCTACAGATGTACAAGGTTTGAATGAAGCCATTAGAGCCCTACAAGAGGTAATCCCTAGTGCAAGTGTTGATGTTTCATTATCTACTATGGAAAATATCAATCTCGTGACCAAATCCTTTAAAGAATGTCTCCGGATTAAAAATTCAAATAGAAGTTGAAACTGAGACAAGGCTTGTAAGAAAGAATCTGGTGAATATCTCAAGAAAATGTACAAAATCACATCAAAAGGTTACAAAATTCTTGAGAGAAGTGCAAGACTATGTTGAAGAAGAAAGGAACATACTATCATATTGCATGAAATGGCCAAACATTACTTGAAGTATAAAAGATGAAATGAGTATAATTGAGACTTGGATAAACATTGTTGCATATTCGTATGATCTAGTGAAGGACAAGGATGATCAAACTTGGACCTCTATAATGGAGCTTCATGACAAATTCTTCACCCTATAGAGTTAAAAGAGATAAAATGATTAGGCAATTTATAAAGATAAAGGACTTAGTAAAGACAAAGTATATACCAATCTCAAGTGATCTTGGTAGTACTAATAAGCTCCCAAAGATAAACCTTGATCCTAGTACTCCACAAGAAGGAGAAGAAACTCTATTCAAACTTAAAATTCTATACAGGACACTTACTTTAGCAAATAAATAGTAGGAAGAAGGAAATTCTAAGTGGCAAGACACTTTTTAGAAACTTCAAGGTTTTGCATCATCAGGTTAACTATTTATCATGATTTAACAAGTTTTATTAGATTTTTTTTTATATATATATATAAGGCAAACAAATTTTAGGTTGACCTCCTAAGGGGGAGCTTACAAAGTTTTGGCACACCCTTTGCCACTGATGTAAAAGGGGGGGAGAAAGAGAAAAGGGGAGTGATGGTAATTAAGAGGTGAGATTTCTTACTCTTATTTTGCATGTTTCCATCAATGACAAAAGGGGAGATTGTTGGAACAAGGAGATTATTGGAAGTTTTAGAAATTATATCATTGATGATGTTGGTTGGAAACAGGAGCATGAATTGCATAATACTTCTTGATCCATTTTTCTCATTGATGTCAAAATTATTATGATCAACCTAGTATGATTGAAAAGTGCTACTAAAGCTATGTGTATAGAATAAGTTGGTCCAATAAATATGGTTGTATAAGAAATTAGCTAAGTACTTCTACTAATTGTTTTTTGGTTCGGTGCACCAGTCTTTGGGTCCACACTCCCCCACACTAAAATATCTAGATCTAAGATTTTAACCATGCTTTCAAGATCATTAGATACAACAAAAATCAATATTTTGTGATGTTTTGTGAAGTAGTCTGGAAGATATCATTGGCAGAGTTCAACTCTATGTATCACAGTCATTTCTTTGTTTAGTATATCAATGTAGGAGATTTTGGATTTATTTGAGAAGAATATTTTTGTGTTGTGGTTCTAAAGTTAGACTTACTGATGTTGGCTAAGTGTGAATTTGAAGAAAGATCATATCTAGAAGTCGCTTGCATGGAGAAGTCTACGTATGATTGAAATTTTTTGTGATTAGGTCTAATTTCTGGCCGACCTAACACATGATATGTATTGTGAAAGATTAAATATATTATGTGGATATTTGTGTTGAATAGTCTAGATAACTGAGAGGGGGTGAGTCAATTATCATAAAATATTTCCCTTACTTTAATTAATCTAGTGTAATCTTAAATCAATCATATAATAATTAAAAAAAGATATAAACATGAAATCACACAACAACACCATGCACAATGAACATCAGAATTTATGTGGAAACCCAAGATGGGAAAAACCACGGAGAATGCTAATTCTGAATTATAAAACATCGATTAAGGTGACACCGGTTAAGGTGGTTTTTACAAGGGCTCACTGCCAAAATTCTCACTACAGGTAAGGTTCATTGTAGGTGGGCTCATTGCCTGGCTGTTACAGCCAAAATAAAAAGGGCTCACTACAAAAATAAAATGGCTCACTACTAGAAGAATGATGAAAGGGAATCCGTCGCTGGAGATAACTGTCACCAAAAGTCACAATGGAAGGATCTCACTATCTGCTACCTCTCGTAGTATACTTTCACACACTTCACAATATTTGTATTTTTAGATTCACATTCACCACACTTACTTTCATCGAACATAATCAAATTTTACTTATACCATTCCATGCCTTCATAATATCTTAAGTTGGCCAAAAATAGTTTGAATTCGGTCACCATAAAACATTCCCATGATGGAAAGGAATGAAATCTGGACCATACAAAACCTCCTCACTCAAATCAACACACTACATATTAACCATGATATCTGGAACCAAAGAATATAATATACATATTACAATGCAAACAATGTTCTGGGGCACGCTAATTAATTTGCAGATCAGTCCGGACCCATAAGAGTGTATCTCATTATGTTGAAAAATGAATGGGAATAGGAAAAGCACAACCAAAGATAGATCATCACATCTAGAGCACGCCAATATAGATCATGAAAGCATCAAAACCGAACCTTAATCAATCAACTAGGATATGCTGACATCAATGAAAACCATTAATGAAAAAATTCAATAGCATCACATTCCAACACTCCCCCCTTTGTCACTGATGGAAACATTCATCGACAACAAACCAAACAAAACAATGTCAGCATCAACAAAATCAAGGATCTTGTTTTCTTCTCCCCCTTTGACATCAAAGACAAAGGGCGAAAAATCCCCCTCTAAAACTTACTCTGCACCCCCTATGAGGAAGCCACCAAGCATTGATCCAGATAAGAGAGAGCATATAATATCCTGGACCAATGCACACCTTAGTGCAAATTCTTGTAGACTAGGAGGGGGCAGAACCCCTAACTTCTGTCATAGATACTCAAAAGTATCTTTGCTCAATGGTTTTGTGAATTTTTTTGCAATCTGCTCATTTGTAGGTGCATATTCAAGTCTTACCTCATTGTCCAAAACCTTTTCTCTCAAGAAGTGATATCTAATGGATATATGTTTCATTCTGGAGTGTTGTACCTGATTATTGGAAATGTTTTTTGCACTAGTGTTATCACACATGATTGAAATCGGTTCATCAAATGATATGACAATGTCTTTCAGTGTTTTTTTTCATCCATAATAAATGAGTGCAACATGAGGATGCTACAATGTATTCATCTTCAATAGTAGATAAAGATACAAAATCTTATTTCTTGCTTGACCAAGCAACCAACCAAGAGTGAAGTAAATAAGCTCCACCACTTGTACTCCACCTGCTATCAACACATCCAACCCAATCAAAATTAGTATAGGATGTCAAAGTGAAATATGAATCCTTTGGATACCATAACTCGATATCTTTTGTACCCTTCAAATATCTAAAGATCATTTTTACTGCAACGACATGTGATTCCTTTGGTTCTTGTTGAACTCTAGATGCTAAACAAATTGCATACACAATGTCTAGTCTAGTAGCAGTCAAATATAAAAATCCTCCAATCATTGACTTGTACATACTTGCATTAGCTTTAGATGAATCATATTCTTTTTTCAACTTACATCTAGTAATAATAGGTGTACAAACCAATTTGGAGTTCTCCAATCCAAACTTATTCAATAATTCTTTGGTATACTTGGACTGAGAGATGAAAATTCCTTTACTGTTCTAATTTACTTGTAATCCAAGGATGAAATTTAACTCACCTATCATAGACATTTCTAATTCTTTATGCATTTCATCTGCAAATTTTTTGCACAAATCGCCATTTCCTCCAAAGATTATGTCATCAACATAAACCTCAACAATCAACATTTGATCTAAGTGAACTATGTAGTATAAGTTAGTGTTAGCATATCCCTTTTGAAATCCTTGTCCAATGAAATATTTGTCTAATATTCCATACCAGGCTCTAGGTGTCTACTTCAATCTATATAAAGCTTTCTTCAACCTGCAAACAACATCCAGGTCATTTCCAAACTTAAATCCCTTTGGTTTCTCAATGTATACTTCTTCTTTTAGTTCTCCATTTAAGAATGTTGATTTTACATCCATTTGATAAAATTTGAAATTTTTAAAAGCTGCAAAAGCTAAGAATATCCAGATCACTTCCATCCAAGCAATAGGGGAATATGCCTCTTCAAAATCAATACCTTCAATCTGAGTGTAGCCTTTGCAAACTAATATTTCCTTGTTTCTTATTACTTTTAAGTTTTCATCCAGCTTGTTCCAGAATACCCACTTTTTTCCAATTAAACTTTTGTTTATCGGCTTGGGAACATTTTCCCAAGTCTGATTTTTCTTTATTTGATCAAGCTCTTCTTTCATTGCCTTCACCCAATTCTGATTATTGCATGATTCTTCCATAGTCTTTGGATCATTTTTCAAGAGTAAACACAATAATACTTGTTCTTGATTTGCTTTGCTTCTTGTGATGATTCTTTTATTCTTATCTCCAGTAATCTAATTTTTTGAGTGGTTTCTCTATACATACCTTGGGGTTTTAGTTGTAGATGTCAGAGCCTCCTTTGTCTCTTCTTCTTTCTTATCCTTCTTTCCTTTGGCATCTGAGACATTTGATTCATATTCAATATGTCTATTAGGATTTATTTGAATATCTTCATCCACTTTCACATTCACACTTTCAACTATATTGTTCAGTCTCTTGTTGTAACACCGGTACACTTTGCTTCTTGTAGAGTAACCTAAAAAAATACCTTCATCAACTCTACTGTTGAATTTTCCAAGATTGCCCTCATCTCTATAGATGTAGCGTTTACTTCCAATTTGTTTGAAGTATTTTACTGTGGGAGCTCTTCCATGCCATAACTCATATGATGTCTTTCCATACCTCCTTCGGAACAATACTCTACTAAGAGTGTAAATTGTTGTGTGTATTGCTTCTTTCCAGTAGACCTCTATTAAACCTGCTTCCTTGATCATTGTTCTAGCTATTTCTTGAACTGTCTGATTCATTCTTTCCACTACACCATTTTGTTGTGGTGTTCTAGGGGCAGATAGCTATCTTTTAATATTGTGTTTCTCATAGAACTTGTTGAATTCATCAGAAGTAAAGTCCCCTCCTCTATCAGATCTTAAACACTAGATTCTCCTATCAACTTCATTCTCAAGTCTTGCCTTGAAAAACTTGAAATTTTCTAAAGCCTCTGAGTTTTATCTTAAAAACGTAACCCAAGTTAGTCTAGAATAATCATCTATTAAAAGCATAAAATATCTCCCACCTTGTAAGCTTCTTGTTCTAGCTGGACCACATAGGCTGGTGTGTACTAGGTCCAACAATTCAGTAGATGATTCTTCTTTTCCTCAAAATGTTCCTTTGGTATGTTTTCCTCTTGACATCCTTTGCAGATAATGCTATCTAGTTTGGTCAGTCTTGGTAAGTCTTTGATTGCTCTTGTTGAACTTATCCTTACCAAATTGTCGAAGTTAATGTGACACATCCTCCGGTGCTAGAGCCAACTATCATTGCTCTAAGATAATAAGCATATCTTTGTAGCTCCTTCCAGTTGATACATATTCCCACTTGTTCTTTTTCATACTGGAATAACATTTTTAGAACTCTTTCGGATCTACAACCATCGTCCTGAAATACAATATTATAGCCATTCTCACACATCTATCCAACACTCAAAAGATTATGATAAAAACCCTTCACATAGTAAACATTGTCAGTGTTATGTTTTCCATCAAAGGTAATGAAATCAATTCCAACAATCTATGTCATTTTATCATCTCCAAATCTAACAGAACCTCCATCATATTTCTCAAGCTTCACAAACTTACTTATATCACCAGTCACATGATTCGAGCATCCACTATCAATCAACCATTCATCTCTATTTCTTTTAACAAATAGTGCAACTTCAGTGTTATCATTAGATTTTGGACAAATATTAGAGATATCAAATCTAGGTTTATCCTTTTCCACAAAAAAAAAACCAATACTCTTTATCTGATGCATTATCTGAAATACTAGCATTTTCATTAACATAATAGGCCTTCTTATTGATTCTTTTAAACTTTTGTCTTGTTCCTTTTTCTGAACACCTAGATGCTAAATGACCAATCATTCTACATCTAAAGCATTTAAGGGGTAACATACATTTTTACTTGTTGGTACCTTTCTTCAGTTTTCTTGTGAATTTTGCTTCCAACTCATCTAAACTTTCACTATTCGAATCTTCTTCTATTTTTGTGGCTTTGAATGTTGTTTTAGATTTCTCCTTTTCTTTTCCAAATGTCCTCATCTCAAACATGGTCAAGGTGCCGAATAGTTTCTCTTTGGTGAATTTATTCAGATCATGAAATTCCTCAATAGCTGAGATCTTGTCACTATAGCTCTCTAATAGGGTCATCAAGATATTATCCATAAAATCTTCATCTGTCAGAGTTACTCCTTGATTTTTGACTTCATTTACTTCATTGTCAACTCTCTGAAAGTAGCTTGTTATATATTCACCTTCTTCCATTCTCAATTTTTCATATTTGCACTTAGTTGTCAACTTCTTTGATAATTTAACTCTATCATTTCCTTCATATATTTATTTCAAATTTTCCAAACTTCATAAGTGGTGCTCAATGAAATAAATTTTGTTAACTTAGTCTTAGAAAAAGAACTATAGATTGCATACCTTTCTTTTTCATTTTCTTCATAAGCTGGAATCTCATCCACAGTATTAGGACCATTTATCGGTACAACATATTTTGTCTCAATAGCCTTCCAAGTATTGTAGCCTAGAGAAATTAGGTAACCTCTCATCTGCCCTTTCCATAAATTGTAGTCAGATCCATCAAACATAGTGATTGTTAGTTTATGTGCCATTGGATCTACCTTAAGCGGTTAAGCTCTTCTTCAAGGAACCAAAGCTTTAATACCAATAGTTGAACAACTCAGATAACTAAGAGGGAGGTGAATTAGTTATCACAAAATATTTCCCTTACTTTAATTAATCTGATGCAATCTTAAATCAATCAGATAATAATTAAAAATAGATATGAACATGAAAGCACACAACAACACCATGCATAATGAACACAAAAATTTACATGGAAACCCAAGATGGGAAAAACCACGAAGAATGCTAATTATCAATTATAAAACACCAGTTAAGTTGATTTTTACAAGGGCTCACTACCAAAATTATCACTACAAGTAAGGCTCACTATCGGTGGGCTCACTGCTTGACCATTATAGCCAAAAGAAAAAGGGCTCACTACCAAAAGAAAATGGCTCACTTCTAGAAGAATGATGATAAGGAATCCACCGCTGGAAATAACTATCACCAACAATCACATCGGAAGGATCTCACTATTTTTTTCCTCTGATCGTATACTTTTGCACACTTCACAATATTTGGATTTTTAGATTCGCATTCACCACACTTAATTTCATTGAAAGGAATCAAATTTTACTTATACCATTCCATGCCTTCATAATCTCCTAAGTCAGCCAAACACAATTTGAATTAGGTCACCACAAAACATTCCCATGGTGGAAAGGAATGAAACATGGAACATACAAAACCTCCTTGCTCAAATCAACACGCTATGTATTAACCATGATATCTAGAACCAAAGAATAGAATATACATTTTACAATGCAAACAATGTTTCAGGGCACACTAACCAATTTATAGATCAATCCAGACCCATAAGAGTGTATCTCATTATGTTGCAAAATGAATGGGACCAGAACACACACGACCAAAGATAGATCATCACAGCACAACATTCAGAGAATGCCAATCCGGATCACCAAATCATCAAAATCGAACCTTAATCAATCAACCAAGATATGTTGACATCAATGACAACAATCAACAACATCACATTCCAACAACTCGTAGGATCTATTATAGGTCCATGTTGACCTAAATTATGTATTACACATTTGATTTTGGCGTGAAGAAGCTTTTGGATCATTTGTGAAGCTAACAAAGCTAGTTTGAATTAAACTAGGATACATCTAATTATGTCGACCTAATTGATGTATGCAGATGTAATTAGGTATATATATGTAAGACAATTTTGAGTTGTGATGAGTATGAAAGACTATAAGTTGCACATGAGGTGCCACTGGTCTCATATTATGTGAACATATGAATTTAGAGGTGTGAGATCATAATAAGAGAAAAATTGTTGAGTGATTGCTAAGAAAAGTAGTATTTTGTATTCAGAGCTTCAAAGGAATGAAAATTCAACACAAGGAAGGTGTATCTTTTATTAGTTCACACATTGGCTAAGTAGCCATCTTTGTTTTGTATCTAATTCTGGCTATGAGCCTTATAAGGATAGCATGTCTTGGTAGTGAGCCCCTATAATATACTATATCTTGATATAATATATTGTGAGCTAATCCTCAATGTGGTTTTTAACTTTTTGGGTTTTCCATGTAAAAATCCTGGTGTTCATTTGTCATTTGATCTTGTGTATGTTTTTTCTTTCATTCCTTATTTTTGTTAATATGTTTTGGTGATTGGATAAGCTATGCTCAAAAGTTTAATAGAATACAAATTCACCCCCCCTCTCAATATTCTGGGTGTTCAACACAATCAATCCTAAGAAAGGAAAGAAAATGGAGAAATACTCCATTTAGTGACATTTTAATAGGCATGTTCCATGTCCTTCCAAATGATTCAAATCTTTTCAAAACCATTTGGAAGGCCTGAAAAAAAGGAGCTTGATCATGAGCAATGATAACAAAATATGTCCTAACAAATCAATATGGTAGAATTTAATACATAAGAATAAAATTCTAACCTTACTGCAAGGTTGTTCAGCCAAAGCATGGGCTAAGAAATGTATTATTGCATTCAAAGTTATTTTTTGTGAAGGATCTCTTAGGTTATGGGTGACTCTAAGTAATAAATAACATACCCTTTGGAGAACATACTCAATATTAATATTTTGGAAAGGGATTACTAGTTGTTAACGGCAATACAAATTGCTATACTAATAATTCTAGTGCAAAATTGACCTACTTAAAATGGAAGGATGGTGCAAAATTCTTAAAGAGAACTCTAAAACTATGTATATTATGCTATGTAACTCAAATACTATTGTTGATTATGCTAACAGGTGCTAGAACAACAACCTAACAAAAGTAAATTGGAATGATTTGTTTAAATGGTATTGGAATGGGGTCTTGGCACCCAAAAAGGCTTGCTTTAGATGTCTTCTTCTATTAAAAAAACTACCTTGGTCTGCTTATAATTTGTTACATCCCGAATTAGGAGGTTACTATTTACTGGTGATATAAAAGGTAGAAATTAATGTAATATGAAATCTGGAGATGCTTGCACCTTGTTATCAATATGTATGTTAGCTCATTTGATGTTGTTTCATTTGATGTTATTTCAATTGATGTAATTCATGGTAAATACTGCATATTTGTGAATATCAGGATAATGAATCTTGTTTTATAATTGATTTATATATATATTGCTAATGTTATGAGCAAGTAACTATCGTGGTTTTGTGCCAATGGATGCAGGAACAAGAACTATTCCTCTAGGCGGAGGGGAGACATCACTCGGGAGAGGGGCTTGGTCGAGTAACCGGTAAAGTTGATCAAGTTGATCATACACACACTTCACTGAGGGTTTTGGGAAATAAGTCAGATTGAGCTGTCTTAATAAGTCATCCTTAGGCTTAGGAGTTTTGGATTACTTTATGCTTTATGAGTGGTGTTACTTGTTGATTGACTTACTATTCTGTGAATCTTGAATGTGAAATATGAACTGATAAGTGTGGTATACGCAGGATGTATATGCGTATACATGTACCACTCATATGTACGTAACAACATGTATGACATGTCGATACATATGTATGATGGGAAGTTATTATGCCATACACATGTGTCGACATGGCATACATACGGATACATATACATGGCTGGCACACCTATAAACATATGCACATTAGCTATAATGTTATTATAATGTTATATTGATGCATGGAATTTACAATTAAACATATATATACATGTTTGTACAAACACGTGTATTAAGGGTGCGTTGATTGGTCTGTAATACATGTATTTGGATAATTAAATACAAATATGTATAGATATATTTAAATGTAAATATTCGAATGTGTTTGCATATATATATTTAATATTATATTTAATATAAATATTATTATAGTTTTACCTGGAATAAATATATAGATATATCTATATTAATATTTAAATATTAAAACATTTAAATATAGATATATATATATATATTTAAATACAGTAAATAAAACTATAATAGTATATATTTAATATAATGCAAAATATAAATATAACATTTTTTTTATATTTTAAATAAATAAGTCTTGGGAAGTAAATGGCATAAACTTCTTTAGTCATTTGGTAAATGATATTTACCATAAGATTAAATAAATTTGACTTGTATAGTCATTTGGCAAATAATATATATTTACCTTGAGAAAGTATTTAAATATGACTTCTATAGTCTTTTGGAAATCTCGTATGAAATTTAAGAGTGAGAAATAAATAAATTTCAAATACTTTGTAAAGCATTTAAATAAATGCTAAGTGAAATGCGAATTTCATTCACCATGGAAAGAAGGAAATATGCCAAAGTTAAAATGTTATTTGCAAAAAAATTGAAACCTATAAAAGAACAAAAATGGCGCAGCTGAAAGCTCACACGCAGGAGGAAGACCTGGTCGCGATTTTTCTGAGACTCCATTCCGAGAAAACGTGAGGGTTTAAGCTAGGTGGGACGCCATCTACCTTGGACATTTTCTCTGCAAATTTAATTTTCCATTTTAGATGCCAGGCTGTAGGTGTCAATCCTCCTTTTGATCAAACGAAAGTTTGAATTATTCCCTGAACTGCTGGAAGTCGATTCACCTCTTAAAAGCTATGAGCAAGTATGGAAATTCGCCACATTTCATTTTGAAATATTCAAAGAGTAGTTCTATCATTTTACATGCCTGCAAGAGTGGAAATTGATGGGTTGAGGGCTTTATAAATAGCCGCCCAGTTCATTCATCAAGGATCACTTGAGCAATCCGAATTTAGCATTTTCATTGAGCTCTCATATCCATTTCATTATTTTGGTTGTATTTTCTGTTTTGCTGAGAAGAAAAAAATACAGTGAGTTTTACCAGGAACTTCCTTTAACAGTGAAAATCCCAAGTTAAGCTGAGAGTGAACTCATTATGAGTTATAGTTGAGTAAGAAATTAGTGGTGGATTCATAATTGAGAAAGGAGACTTAGGAAGTTCATTATAGAGTGAAGTACTATCATTGAGAAGCCATTTTCATTGTGAAGTCTCTGTAATTCTGGAAGCTTGTTTGAAAGAGGGACTGGAAGAACAATTCTGGAAGAAGAAGCTTAAAATCAGGCATGATTCCTCTTTAGTTTGTAATTTTTATTTGAGTGTTGGTTTCTTATATCTTGTGTTTAATGTTTCCATAAGTTCTAATAGGATAGAACTATTATGATGAACATCAACAAGCAATGCATATTAGGGAATTTGTGTAAGGGAATCAATAAAAAAAGGGAATAGGTGAAAAGGGGTTTTATGTGAAAGAACTTCAAGGAATAGTTTACTTATTTTTCATAAAAGGGAAAGGGAAGGATTTATATGCATTTGAATGAATATTGCATGTTGTGTATGATCTCCGTATATGGAGAATAAGGGTAAACGAGTTACTATATTCTAGGAATAGAATAAGGACAGTAGTCAAGTATATTCAAGCAGCTTAGAGTTTTAGATTAACTGAGATAGGCTAAGGAACTCCTAGGATAAATATTTCCGTATCAGGAGAGGAAGAATGAATTACTTGTCAAGCTAGATTATTTCTAGTAAGTTAGAATGTTGTACGTTGGTATGGGATGATTGATAATCCAGTGAAGGACTTGAACCTATATTTGTTGTCTTGGATTAGATTGAAGTAGGATAGTCTGGGATGATTGACAATCCAGTGAAGGACTTAGCCTACACGTAGTGTAAGATAGCCTTAAGTCAAATCGGCCCTGAGTAGTGTATATGATAGATGACCTTCATTCGAAGTACTGAATGTGAATACATTGGCCAAAGTAGTGGAAGGTATGATATCCACTTAGATGTGAGATAATTGAGACTACAGTGTCAGTTCATTGTGATCCATCATGTTAGTTCGGGATTGTGAAATAGCAAGTTCTAGATGTATAGGACACAACACTATGCTCACTTGGGTTGTCGCAACCGGTTACTTTACCAATCTCTTCGTTCGAAGGGAGGGCCATCTATTGAATGATAGATGTGTGGGGGACCGCATTAACAGTCTGTGGTTGGCAGAAAAGCACCTGAGTGATGTTTCTCCTCCACAGCAGGCGACAGATACACCAAGATTTGAAAGGAAGGGAACTTGGACCATCTTACTACTATTTGTGCAAAATATTACGAGCTATGTATGTAATTGTTTTACTTTTGTACTCTAATTTATATTTACAATGAAAATGGAATTCATGTGGAAATATATATTGTAACTTGCAAGTATTTATCAATAAAGAAAGGAATAATTTTATTGCAATATCCTTGTTACTTGTTACATTTATATGTTTGAAGTGAAATGTTAGAAAAAATTTAATTACCCAGTTTGGGGGTCGTTACATGTGGTATCAGAGCTACTAGGTTCTGCACTGAAACCTATGAGCTCATTACACAACAACACATAAACCTTATCAAAATATAAAGGTTGAAAAGTTATTGTGCCACAATGGCAAGAGGAAAGAACTTAGTAAAGTGAAAAGGAAGATGTGAACCTTAGTAACTTGTGAAAAGTGGGATTAGTTAAGAATTATCTCTGGAATCGGACTTATGACAATACCTAGGATTGTGGAAGATTATGCAATTAGGTTATGTAGGAAGGTTAGGAAGAATAACTAGTAGATACCTTTATCCAACGAAACAGATTTATATGATTCTAAGGAAAAAGAAGGAATATGAAAACCTCTTAATTGTAGCAATCTACAATTGTAAAAGAGTTAAGAACTCTTGGATAAGTGTAAACTCTATGAATCTATGTATGCAAAGTCAACATAAATTAGATTGTTCAAAGTTGGGTATGAACGAAGGAAGTATTCTCAAGGTTGGAGAATTCATGACTTAAACTCTTGAGTTAAGATCAAAATCTTGTTAGAAAAGAGTTAGTACCTAGAAAATGAGAAAAGGTCAAAACGGTCAAAGGAAACAATCAAGGACATGAGCAAGGTTGCTCCAACAAAAATCAATGAGGTCATTGAAATTTTGAGACCAAAACAAACTTTGGTACCTGAAAGGCTAAGAGAGGACAAGATTCCAAGCATTGGAATAAGGATTTATGAAAAGATGAGTATGAGAAAGAAGCCTGAAATCAGGATGGTTTTAAAAACGGGTTTGGATAGAACATGAGTAGGTTGAAGTTATAAATAGAACTCACCAACCTGAATTACGAAAATCAACATATGTTTAGTGGTTCCAAAAGGAAATGGAATGCAACATGACACTATGTGTTAGAACACTTGAAGTTGCAAGGAAAGTAAGGCTTTGAGTTGAAATGTATACCAACCAAAGAGGTTTGTGAGTATGGGTATTTCTTCACCAGAAAGGATATTGGAAAGAAATGGAGAATATTAGTGTGTTTCTTAAAAACTCCTAAAGTTGCTGATTATTCATTAGATCTCCTACTGGGTGATTCAATATGTTGAATCTATAAGATGAAAAGCAATGAAAAAAGTCAAACAACTAGGAATGACAAACCCTTTTCAAAGAAGCGAGTAATTGCTAGGAGTTTAACGTGAGTAGAATGAAAGTTGTGAAAAAACTCAGGGGGGAAGGAAGAGAGTGGATTGACTCAAGTTAAGTACCCCCACCCAACAAAAAAACTTGGTTATGTTCTCAATATGGAAGAACTAATGACTTCTTTGCAAATCACGAGGATAATTAAGTTATATAGCATATGACCACAAGGGAAGAAGATAAATGAAAATTATCTCCACAAAAACTTAGCCTTTACATGGGAAATAAAGGTAGCATGAGATCAAAATAGGTTACCAATTAGTCAAAGGATAGACTATTGTTGGGTATAAAAGAAACTATGTGCCCAAAATTTTGGAAGAATCAAGAATGAGATGAGGAAAATGTCAAAGTTAGGACATCTGAATGACAAAGGGAATTGTCGGATGAGAAACCACTATTACCTAGGAAAAGATAGAGTAAGAGGCTGCATGGAATGTGGCGAGGTAATGTCTGGTATACCAGGAAATGAGGACTATATGTCATCATAGGTAGGACATGTAAACTCTCTTGCAATCCTAGAAGGAAAATAGTAGAACATAAGACAAATCAATATGTCTATGTTAGGAGAACTAACACAATGATCCAATTGACAAACTCATCAATGAAATCAATGTTTTTGGAAAAACTTGACTTATAGGATTTTGGTCCTAAATAATATATTGTGCGTAAGTAGTTGCTTAGTAATCCTGAAAAGGTATTTCAGTTTAGCAAATAAATGATAGGGTTGTGTAAACCATAATCATACCGTGAGACATTTGTTTGAATAAATGTGCAATATATTATTATAGTCAAAATAGGTAAAATGGTGGACTAAATCTTGAATGATTTGTAAACTTCTAAAATTGAAGTTTAGACCATTATATGGAAAGAAAGAAAACTTTGTTAAAGCTGAAAAAGGCTTGAATCTAACCATAGACTTAATAGAATGTCAAAAAGGAGTAATAGATCGAAGTGATCAGTGAAACTTAATTGATAACAAAGCTTAAGTGTAGAGCAGTATCAAAATTAACAAGTGTCTAGGAGCAAGGTTATGCTCGAGATGGACAAGTAATCAAGGGAAAGTACTTTGTGGTAAGGATAATGAATGTGTGAGTGACGGATGGACTCAGTTTATGAGTTGTCTAAAAAGTGTAAATACAAACGAAAAGGATTGGATCCACGATGTAGTGTACAATACATCGACATTCCTATTCCATTTGGATTATACTAAAGATAAATTCATGGACCAATGAATTCCGATCACTAAGTATAGTTATTATTATATATTGGATGTATTTATGAAATAAAGCTCTTTGAGAGAGTAAGTATGTGTGAAGCATACAAGAATTCCCTATGCGATAGTAAGGACACTTGAAGCAAGGTCTAGGAAGGGTAAGATTACTACATAGGCTGGATGTTTTGTAAATCTTACATATTTTTTGGAATTGTAAGTAAAACTTTATTTGACTGTATATTAAAAGGCTATAAGATCATCGGGGACGATGATTCACAAGGAGGGAAGTATGTTACATCCTGAATTATGAGGTTACTATTTACTAGTGATATAAAAGGTAGAAATTAATGTAATATGAAATCTGGAGATGCTTGCATCTTGTTATCAATATGAATGTTAGCTCATTTGATGTTGTTTCATTTGATGTTATTTCAATTGATGTAATTCATGGTAAATACTGCATATTTGTGAATATCAGGATAATGAATCTTGTTTTATAATTGATTTATATATATACTGCTAATGTTATGAGCAAGTAATTGCCATGGTTTTGTGCCAATGGATGTAGGAACAAGAACTATTCCTCTAGGCGGAGGAGAGACATCACTTGGGAGAGGGGCTTGGTCGAGTAACCGGTAAAGTTGATCAAGTTGAGCATACACACACTTCACTAAGGGTTTTGGGAACTGAGTCAGATTGAGTTTTCTTAATAAGCCATCCTTAGGCTTAGGAGTTTTGGATTACTTCTTTATGCTTTATGAGTGGTGTTACTTGTTGACTGACTTATTGTTTTGTGAACCTTGAATGTGAAATATGAACTGATAAGTGTGGTATAGATAGGATGTATATGCGTATACATGTACCACTCATATGTACGTAACAACACGTATGACATGTCGATACATACGGATATATACACATGGCTGCAACACCTATAAACATATGCACACTAGCTATAATGTTATATTGATGCCTGGAATTTACAATTAAACATATATATACATGTTTGTACAAACATGTGTATTAAGGGTGCGCTGACTGGCCTGTAATACACGTATTTGGATAATTAAATACAAATATGTATAGATATATTTAAATGTAAATATTCGAATGTGTTTGTATATATATATTTAATATAAATATTAAAACATTTAAATATAGATATATATATATATATATTTAAATACGATAAATAAAACTATAATAGTATAAATTTAATATAATGCAAAATATAAATATAACATTTTGTTTATATTTTAAATAAATAAGTCTTGGGAAGTAAATGGCGTAAACTTCTTTAGTCGTTTGGTAAATGATATTTACCATAAGATTAAATAAATTTGACTTGTATAGTCATTTCGTAAATAATATATATTTACCTTGAGAAAGTATTTAAATACGACTTCTATAGTCTTTTGGAAATCCCGTATGAAATTTAAGAGTGAGAAATAAATAAATTTCAAATACTTTGTAAAGCATTTAAATAAATGCTAAGTGAAATGCGAATTTCATTCACCGTGGAAAGAAGGAAATACGCCAAAGTTAAAATGTTATTTGCAAAAAAATCGAAACTTGTAAAAGAACGGAAATGGCACAGCCGAAAGCTCACACGTAGGAGGAAGACCTAGTCACGATTTTTCTGAGACTCCATTCCGAGAAAACGTGAGGGTTTAAGCCAAGTGGGATGCCATCTACCTTGGACATTTTCTCTGCAAATTTAATTTGCCATTTTAGATGCCAGGCTGTAGGTGTCAACCCTCCTTTTGATCAAACAAAAGTTTGAATTATTCTTTGAACTGCTAGAAGTCGATTCACCTCTTAAAAGCTATGAGTAAGTATGGAAATTTGCCACATTTCATTTTGAAATATTCAAAGAGTAGTTTTTTCATTTTACATGCCTGCAAGAGCAAAAATTGTTGGGCTGAGGGCTCTATAAATAGCCGCCCAGTTCATTCATCAAGGATCACTTGAGCAATCCGAATTTAGCATTTTCATTGAGCTCTCATGTCCATTTCATTATTTTGGTTGTATTTTCTGTTTTGCTGAGAAGAAAAAAATATAGTGAGTTTTACCAGCAACTGCCTTTAACAATGAAAATCCCAAGTTAAGCTGAGAGTGAACTCATTGTGAGTTATAGTTGAGTAAGAAATTAGTGGTGGATTCACAATTGAGAAAGGAGACTTAGGAAGTTCATTATAGAGTGAAGTACTATCATTGAGAAGCCATTTTCATTGTGAAGTCTCTATAATTCTAGAAGCTTGTTTGAAAGAGGGACTAGAAGAACAATTCTGGACGAAGAAGCTTAAAATCAAGCATGATTCCTCTTTAGTTTGTAATTTTTATTTGAGTGTTGGTTTCTTATATCTTGTGTTTAATGTTTCCATAAGTTCTAATAGGATAGAACTATTATGATGAACATCTACAAGCAATGCATAATAGGGAATTTGTGTAAGGGAATCAATGAAAAAGGGAATGGGTGAAAAGGGGTTTTATGTGAAAGAACTTCAAGGAATAGTTTACTTATTTTTCATAAAAGGGAAAGGGAAGGATTTATATGCATTTTGAATGAATATTGCATGTTGTGTATGATCTCCGTATATGGAGAATAAGGGTAAACGAGTTACTATATTCTAGGAACAGAATAAGGACAGTAGTCAAGTATATTCAAGCAACTTAGAGTTTTAGATTAACTGAGATAGGCTAAGGAACTCCCAGGATAAAGATTTCTATAACAGGAGAGGAAGAATGAATTACTTGTCAAGCTGGATTATTTCTAGTAAGTTAGAATGTCGTAGGTTGGTCTGGGATGATTGATAATCCAGTGAAGGACTTGAACCTATATTTGTTGTCTTGGATTAGATTGAAGTAGGATACTCTGGGATGATTGGCAATCCAGTGAAGGACTTAGTCTACACGTAGTGTAAGATAGCCTTAAGTCAAATCGGCCCTGAGTAGTGTATATGATAGATGACCTTCATTTGAATTATTGAATGTGAATACTTTGGCCAAAGTAGTGGAAGGTACGATATCCACTTAGATGTGAGATAATTGAGACTACATTGCCAGTTCATTGTGATCCATCATGCTAGTTTGGGATTGTGAAATAGCAAGTTCTAGATGTACACTATGCTCAGTTGGGTTGTCATAGCTGGTTACTTTACCAATCTCTTCATTCGAAGGGAGGGCCATCTATTGAATGATAGATGTGCGGGGGACCGCATTAACAGTCTATGGTTGGAAAAAAAGCGCCTGGGTGATGTTTCTCCTCCACAACAGGCGATAGATACACCAAGATTTGAAAGGAAGGGAACTTGGACCATCTTACTACTATTTGTGCAAAAGCTTACGAGCTATGTATGTAATTGTTTTACTTTTGTACTCTAATTTATATTTACAATGAAAATGGAATTCATGTGGAAATATATATTGTAACTTGAAAGTATTTATCAATAAAGAAAGGAAGAATTTTATTGCAATATCCTTGTTACTTGTTACATTTATATGTTTGAAGTAAAATGTTAGAAAATTTTTGATTACCCAGTTTGGGGGTCGTTACATAATCTAAATCCACACCTGTGTGGGTTATGTAGAAAGATTGAAAATAATGATCATATATTTTTTAATGTTTCTTTGCTATAGAGATTTGGCTAATTTTTTGTGTTGAATTATGTGAATGGGGTAACCGATAGATTAAAAAACGTAAAATTATTGCAAGTAAAATTGAAGGGATGGATAATGTTACTAATTTATTTTGACTTATTTTATCTATTAAAATTATTTTGATGATATGGAAAGCTAGGAATGAGGAAAAATTTCAAGGTTGGGTGAGAGTACTTACCGATTCAAATAAAAGACTAATTATTCATAATATTTTTATGCAAGTTACAATGACATTGGAGGTTTCCAAAGCTAATTTTAAGAATATGGGAAAAGGGAAAACTGGAGATAAAGAAAGATGAAGTCAAGTACGTAAGACATTGGCCCCTTAACATAAAATGTAGCCAAACCTTTAGAAAGGAATTCATAGACTTTCAAAAGAATTATAACAAAAAACACAAGATGAAAACAATAAAAAAGGACAAGGGACCCAGATTCCTCGTGAATCAAGACAAAGAAGGAATAGTTGAAGTGGTCAGATCTAACTCAGAAATGTCCAAAATACACCCTCCTTGGGATGCTATAATATTGACAGATGCAACAAGAGCCAAAATTTCTAGTTGTCTTATGTAATTCAATATTGTTCCTTTTTGCTCATTTTGAAATGTAAACCAATACTATTCATAGATGTCTCATGTAAATCAGTGGCATAAATAGAAGTATAATTACCAAGACTGATAATCAGATATAGTTTTGATTTAAAAATGTAAAATTTTGTTTTGCTATTTATAAACTAACTTTAATACAAAAAAAATGGACTTGCTATTTCTATGACGTATGATTTCACAAAATTATTGGTAAATTTATCCCTTCCTAAACTATATTATTTGGTCAAATGTAACATGATCTTTTTTGGGCTTCTTGGTCCATTCAAGCCCCATACTTGGACCTTATCTCTATAAGTTTCAACATGTAATAATATCCAAAATTAAAACCTCAATTTACATGTTATGGGTCCACTATACTTCTATTGTGCATTTTAATTCTTTCTACATAGTTCATACAGTGTCAAGTATAAGCATAGTGTGATAGAAAGTATAATATTGTAGGTGAAATTTTAAAACTATATCCCACTTTTATAAAGGAAAGTGCTAGCACAAATATAGTTTTTCAAATTGGAGCTCTTAAAAGTGATATACATGTGTATGTTTAAAATTTTAAAATGATACAAACTAATGAAATGTGGAACTTTTAGTTTAGTTAATGTTTCTATTTTTTTTTAAATCAATTAATTTTCTTTTATAAATTAAACAAAATATTTAAATTTTGAAAAACAAATAAAAAATGGTGGATAGGATTCCACTTTTAATATAGTAAATTTATTTATTTAATGGTGAAATATTTTTGGCTAAAACCCTTTGTGTTATGTAGGTGTCATATAGTTTAGGGGAAACCATTTCACTTGGGAAACCTTTCAAATGAAACGATTTTTCTCAAAAATATTATATTGGCCCAAAGTGGGACACAACTCCATATTTTCACCTTGTCAACTTATTCCCAAAGTCTAGTGAGCTATTTAGGTCTAGTATATGAACTATGCTCTAATACCAATTCAATAACTACCCTTGATCACTACTATTTTTTCATCATAATTATTATAGTTTCATTACAAAGTGTGACACATCACATATTTTGGAAATCTATATTCTTCATGGGACTTAAATAATATAACCAACCACTTGATATTTTATAGTTATTGACCTTTCTATAGAGGACAGTCCATTTTAAATTATGGCACTAATGATTCATATACTTAATAATTTATTTCAATTTAGAAATTTTATCCTCAAACCTTGTTAAACCTAGCAATGTGAATAAATCTCTACCACTAGTTCCAATCATGCACTATATAGGACAAGATCCTTATATCATGACATATCCATAGCCCTGGACATACTCTTAAGGGCTTCATTTCAAATGGACCTACCTATATATCACTTTTAGGAAATTAGAGGGTTTGTATTTTGTGCCATAAAATTTCACCTCTTTCATTTAGAATGGATTCAAAGGAAAAATCCCCACCAAGAAAGATTAACAAGTCAAGTTAGCAAATAATTATTGTTTACATCTCATGGACTTTTTTTAAAAGAGACTATACAAAACATGCCCAAAGATAAATTTTCAATATCATACAACAATTCTAATTTTGTTGGAGGACTTCCAATACTTATAATAAAAAATATGCCAACTTAATTGGTTTTTCAATAAATATTTACCAACCCAAATCATGAAATGACTTAAGTATTAAAGATTAAGGTATGATGATAATAAAATTGTTGACATTGAATATGATCAACCCAATATTCCAATAAAAGCACCCACCATTTACTATCTTCTATTCAAGATGTGTTTAAGATTGATGATTTCATCTTACCATGATTGTAATTATACATTTTTTAAAATATCTTAGACACTTATATAACTAATACTTTATCTACTCAATCCTCACTAAGTTATAATATAACTATGTCATATGATTTATATTCAACTTACATGACACAATCTCATGGTAAAATGCAACAATCAACAATTGACTATTAATATCAACCTCAAAAGATAATTTCTAATCATAGTAAACAACTAGCCAAAATGAAAGTCTAACATACAGTGCTCCAATTAACATGAATCTCAGCCAAATCTAATAGGGATAATGATTTAAAATCACTTCACTCCACTATCCATCGTAATAATATGTGAACTAAATACAAAAAACCCAAGTTTCCCATATGAGGTTTATGAGTTACTTAGTACATAAACTTTGCTAGAAAAAATATCGTTACCTTCCAATAGTTGTATGCTAGGTAATTTGGAAAATACATTCCTACCATATTCTTGAGTATTGAAAACCCTAGCTAAGTTGTTTAGATTTCCAAAGCTATATCTATCTATCAATTACAAATAGAACTCATATGCCAAGATCAAGCAATATACATTTAGCTCAACAACCACCTAATAACTCCTTACAAATAACTACATAATGCATGTGTAATATTTTTTTAGAAAACAATTAGGCTCCATATAATATTTGATGAATCATATGCAACACAACAAGTAGTAATAATAATTATTTTATTTGCAAACAGCAAGTCATTATCTTTCAAGGCTTCTTTTGCCAAAATTGAAGGAAATGAAGACCCATATCTAATCAAGATCTTTGAGAGGAATTCATTTACACTAGATTCTATTAAAGATTAAGATGACATAGTGATATCACATACTATCTTTTCTACTCATATCCATAATTTTTTATTAATCTAAAAACCACTCTTTTTTCTAAGCTTCTCCTTGATGGCTTAGTGGTATCACATACTATCTCTATTGCTCATATCAATGATTTCTACTTAATCTGAAAAATCACTTTCTTCTTTCTAAGATTCTTCTTGATAAGGAAGGGAAACAAGTGACTGAAAAAACTCCAACACCCAACTGTTTTCTCCTCTTATCAATAGTTGTTTTCATAGCTCTTTATCCCTTCAAAATGTTACAACCCCACTAGAATGGCATTCTATGACATGTAGGGTTTTCCTTTCTATCTTCTTTATTTTTCATGCTATCTTCCACCTAACATCCTCCTATCTATATTTTTTATGATGGTGACTCATACCTCACTAATGTTGTTGTTGCCTCTAAAGTCATGCTTTGACTTGGTGTACTATAGTGTGCTCGATATTTCCACATGTTAGAGGTATATTCATTCTAAGAAGTTTGAAACACATACTCACATTACATATACATCATGTTTGGTAGAGGATTTTTTGTGTAATTTACTTTATCACCTTTCTTTTCACCATTGTATGCAATTTTGATTTAATTACAAGCTCGTATAATGTTGCTGGTATGTGTTAAAACAGTTATGCATTTTTTCTTTGGGTGCATGGAAATTTCTGGTGCAGAAATTTGTTTAGTTTAATTTTTTTCAAAGATGATTAATTAGTGAATTTCTGAGTTGCTTATTTGGTTAAGTACTCTTCATATGAGAGAAATGGGTAGGATAAGGAATTCTTTATATAGGCTTCAACTCCAGCTGGGTTTTCTGCGCATGTTGAAATTTGTTTTCAAGAATGGATTATTTTATTGTAGTAACCATAGAATGAAATCTTTTAACACCTTAAACAAATTTAGGATAGCTAAATGACAATAGTCATTGGGAATTTTCTTGGATGAAAAAATGGATTAACATTTGCATCATCACAATTAATGTTGCAATCGGTGAATCTTTTCTCAATAGGCTGAATCCAGGGGGAGCCATCTTTATCTCATATCTTCACAATGGAGCAGACAAAAAACAAGGAAAATAACTTAGGCAAAAACTACATGGAAGCATGGACAAAGATTTTCTAACTTCCACTTTAGAGATTGCACTCTCGTCCAATCCACTCTGATCCTTAATGAGACCAATTGAAGGAAATTGAGCTTTTGCAATTAGATTTTCATGGCTTGTGCATATAGATCAAACCGTTCCTTGATTTCAACTCATAAAACACAGGTACATTTTAAATCTAGGCCACCCGTTTGGTTTGCGAGATGAATAGCTAAAGGATAGGAAATCTACATGTGGGATGCTATGGAAAATCAAACAAGATAACCAAGTCAATTTCTGAATGATAGTTGGCACAGAAAAAAACCAACTCTCAAATCTCATTCAACACTTTTGCATTGCAAAGACAGGTTTAATCACATAAATTTTGATATTGTGAAGTATATAATCGATCAAAACAGAGGAAGGAAGTGGAATCTGGAATATGGAACTAATCAACCTGAAATTTGTAATCCTTTGAACTAACAATAATGTTGAGCACTGAATCAGATTAGATAGCAAAATAGCCATAGGATTACTCTTGTGTGTAGTTTTGAAAGCTCAAAACCACAAGTCCTAAGAATATTAAGTTTCAGTTCTTTTGTATTTCTTCTCTGTAGTTTACATTTTGTTTGCAGAATGGATAATTAACCAATTCACTTTGTGTTTGCTAATTTTTGCATTTTAGTTTTAATTTTTTTAAAGCATTCATGGGTGTAGGTAATGTATGCGTTTGCAGAAGAGGCCAAGACAAGGCCAACATATATGAACAGTTCATATTAGCTTCAATTTCAAGTGGGTTTCATTGATATTTTGAATTATGTTTGCAGTATGTATTATTAATCAAAGAGTTTGAACACATTTTCCAAATTTGTATTATGGAAGTCTAATTTCACTAACCACTAGCTAATGCTGATTTGAACTTGTAAGTCTGCAGAGGAGGGCAGGTCAAGGTTACAAGATATAGAGAATTCTTCATACTAGTTTTTAAGTTCAGATGGGTTATTTTTGGCTATTTTGAATTTTGTAGTATGATTACTAACCAATTATTTTTTGGTCTGTTTATTTTTGACAGATTTTAACATATGGGTTGGCAGAAGAGCGCATGACAAGCTAACAGAGAACATAAAACTCTTCATATAAGTCTCTACTTCCAGGTGGGGTTTTCTGTCTATTTTGAATTTTGTTTGCAATGTGCATTATTAAGTAATGAAATTTTCAGTTACCCGCTTTTTCATTGACAATTTTAATCCTACATTTTGTGAACACTTTCTTGGGTGCAACTTTGGATTTAGTGCTAGTAGAAGAGGGCAAAACATTCCCAATAACTATAGATATCTCTTATATCAACCTCCAATTTCAGTTGGATTTTTTTTTTATTGAATTTTGTTTGAATTATAGAAGGTTAACCAATGATTTTTTGGGTTGTTCATTTGTGAATTCAAGTTTTTAGTCTAAAAGCCTTAAGCACTCTTGGATGAAGGTTTGAACATATGGATCTACGGAAGAGAATTAAACAAGGCCAACAAATCTAGAGTTCATATTTTTTCCCAACTCCAGGTGTGTTTCTCTATCCATTATGATTTTTTTTGTAATATGGACATGTAGTAAAAAATTGAAGTTATTCTACTCATGATTTTGCTTTTGAATAATCATTGTTTACTATTTTCGAGTGTTTTATCTATCCTTTCCTTTTAACTTTCCTTTTCATTTTCTTTTGAGGTTTCTTGTATATTTTAATCTAGTAGTGCACCCCCTTTAAGGTAACATTTGGCTTGCATTTTGCCTTGCCAATTGGGCTGCATTGTGGACTGCATTGTGTTCGGTTGTATATTTGTCCAATTTCAATATATTATTATGTATGCATTTTAGAAAACTTAATTTTAAAATACGAAGTAAATAATCTCAATACAATGTGATGGAATTTAGATAGATGTACTTCCCCTTTGGACCCAAGGAAGGAGAGCAAGCATCTACTATTGAGGACCCAATATATGTTGACACAAAATACTTTCTAACCAACTGCAAATGATTACCTTAGTTATGAATTTTGAAAACTAATCCTCTATTATTCTTTCTTACCACCTTTTAGAGACATTGTACATGTGAAGGGTAAATTTTTAACTCTAATAACAAACCAAAAAGGTCAAGTGACCTTGTATAAATCAAAAGTTAGCCAAATAGTTGGTCTTCATAGGATGCATAAAAAATGCTCTAAAATACCTAAAAGATGTGATCCCAAAGTTGTGTATCAAGTTTACATTAAGGTGTATTGGGTGTCCTTTCACAAAGTTCATTGAGGAATCTATGGATCAAGTGTGCATTCCTCAAAAATATCTTTCATGCTCTTCAACTTAGATAGAAGATGTGTTTTGTGCTCCCTTCACATACAACTACATTTTCTAGAGATGAGCAAATAATAATCAACCAATCAAAGTACATAGCAAAATTCCAACTTGAACACATTTTCTAGAGATGAGCAAATGATAATCAACCAATCAAAGTACATAGCAGAAATCCAACTTGAACACATCCAAATAACCTTAGGGATATCAACCTTTGACTTGTCTCTCAATTTTATGATGGCTTTGATCATATTTTCTCTAGTTATATACTCTTCGTTAGCGCTTCTAGTTGTAGGACTGCTCAGTTATCTTGAACATCAATTTGTTTTCACTCCCTTCTGCAAAAATTCCTTTTTTCTATGTTGTCATTGTAGCATCCAATTTGGCTTGCATGATTCTCAACATCTATCCAAGATTAAAAGCCCATAATGTAAGGCCACCATTTCTTCTTCCAATTAGTATCCATCTTTGAGTCTTATCTCACACTCTTCTTAAATGTAGTAAAGCCCCATAATTTCTTCTCTTCTGGAGTTGTTATAAGAAATCAACACACTAACAGTAAAATTAAACCCACTTCTACTTATCTACTAAATTCAACTTTACATTAAATGAAATATTTGAGATTCTTCATTGATTCTCTGAAAACTCATTACATTAGAATTACTTTAACACTCACATTCAATTTATCTCTACCCTTTGCTCTGACCTCTTCTTCCTATTAAGTCCACTTCTTCATTGAGAATGATTATAATTAACTAATCACACTAAAAAATAAGGAGAGACTGATTTTGCTCCTCCATAGTTGTTCCCCAAAATCTTTGTCTTTGCTAACAATTTTCCTATACCCTTACATGTTCTTGTTCTTACAATTTGCTCCTATCTAGAAACTTCTCTTTTGTTCTTAAATATTATACCCCTACATCCTCTTTAGTATGCAACTCCCATATGCCAAATTCATCTTGAATGGAAAGGCAGAGACCATTTCCAAACTTCATCAATTTTAATGTGACATTCTTAGTTATAGAATTTAGGAGCATAATATTTCAAATTCCTATCCTTTAAGTTTCCTTCAACACCGAAATAACCATATTTAAAGTCTTTATCTTTCCTCGATTTAACTATTTTGAATTGTACTTAATCCCAGGGATTTATGTCTTTTCAAATTTCCGCATGCAAAATTTACACTCTTTAGATCATCCATTTGCTAATATTTTAAATGCTCTTCTAAATGTAATCCAATCTATTAGCTTCTCATAATTCAAACTTCCAAACTTTCACAAAATGTAAGGGTGTTAATCTATGACTTATGGCCCAATTTTAGAAAGGATTTAATGATCTTTTCTTTAGGCCTATACTCTTCAATTTCTATTTATTGGTTTGCATCCTCATTTTCAATATCAATTTATTAACTCGCTTCTACAACTACTCTTCTTCCAATGTAAAACTCTTATGTTGTCCCAATCTCACACTCCTCTTTAACTCAATTAAACACCCTCTCTCTAGCCTATTTGATCTGGACTCATTGGAATGAATGGATAGAGTAGATAGTCTTATCTAGATAAAGGACCCATTCCAATGAAAGGATGAATGACTCATTCCTAGTAGAGCATGTGAGAGCAGCCAAAAGCGGAAGAGAGATACCATCATAGAAATCAAACTCACTAGCTCCAATTCCTTGGCTCTAAGCCTATTCATTGCCTCTTTGTAAACATTGTCAATAGAAAAATACATAGTTATGGAACTTTAGTAGGCCACGAAATGATATATGCCTGCTATTATGTTTTTGAAGAGGGAAACCATATAACTTACAATAAGAGGCCTTTCTAATGCAAATCATCTGCCTTGAATGCCTCATCCATGTTTGTTTGTTGCTCAGTCATTTTAGGAATTAGTTTTATTCAACTGCTCTGTGTTATTTGTGAAGGAATCTAGGGACACCAATAATTAATTTCTATTTTGGGGTTTTACAAATAAATGAAGGTTGGTCATGAGAGGATAGGTGGATATAGATGTAAACCTAGATTGTTTTGGGATATTTTTTTCAGATAGAGGGTGGGAGGAACAAGAGGGGAATTCCAAATGGGGGCTAATAGAATAAGGAAGATTGTTGTATGTATTAATTTACTATGTTAAAGATAAATAGTTTATGTGTTTAACCTAGCTTATTTGGCTGACTAGGAGTAAATTAGTGTTTTTTTGAATTGTCCATTTTGAGTGTTAAAAGGAACTAAGATGTTAATTTCAGAGTTTCATATGCAGTTTCAAGGCTAAGTTCGAATCTGTTTGGTATCAGAGCAAATTGTTCATATGCTAGTGAGCCATTGTGGTCCTTTGTTTTTTTCTCTCAATTTCTTGTTAAGCCATACCTTTATTAATTTTTCACTATGATGGGAATGTGATCATTCGTGAGTATTGTGTGTGTTCTATTGAGGAGAGTTTGTAGTATAGTAAAATAATAGGGATGAGCATGAAGTAGAAGCTTTGTATTGAGTTCAGTGAGACTTGTGTTGATAGGAGCATGGAATTCTTGGCGACGAATGCAATTTTCTGATGAAGAATTTAATATCCTAGCTACCGAGTTGGCAAAGGAGTTAATGGTGAGAGGTAGTATTTGTTTAATGAAAACTACTTGGAAGTTTGGGTTCTCTATGGGCCTAATTTTCCATTCCCAATATCTTTCATTATCAACGATACCATGTTGATGAGGGGACTGCTATAGCAGAGTTATAATAGACATAAATTATAAGTGAGATAATGGCTTTGTAAAGATATGCTAGAAATCAGAGAGTCCTTTTTTATTGTATCTTATTGGTATTAGTGTTGCCAAGAATAGCTGTCTAAGTTGAAGACTGTTGAAAGTTGAAGTTATTTTGTACTAGCCTATGAAGTATTAACTTTGCAGGTATTCTCTCCAGATTTGTGTTAATTGAATGTTGATACATGGTTAATAGATGAACCATCTAGAACAGAAGAGGAGAGAGTTGTAGCTTTATTTCAGGACTATGGATATGGATGTGGATCTAGATATGTAGCTATATCATAATGTAAGAAAGAGGATAACGAGGGTGGAAGAAAAGATAAGTCAAAGGCAGAGGTAGAAGCTAACAAAGGACCAACAAAAAGAGATGCAAAAACTAGAGATTGAGTTGGAAGAGTTAAGGTGCTTGTTGGAGGATTATGCAACATGCAATAATAAAAATGCATAGAAAAAATATCTCTACATCAAAGGCATTGAAGAGTTGTGAGAAGGTGAAAAATAATGGTGAGGATAAATACATATTAGTGGATAGAAGACCTTTAAATTTGATTTTCCAAGAGTTTCAAAGATAAGAGATAGATGAATGGGATCAAGATGAAGAGATAGATGAGTTGAATGGAGCTATTGAGTTGTGCTACCTCGAAGAAGGGGAAGGCATTGAAGATTATAATGCAAAAAGAGAAGAGTTGGAAGACTGCAATGAAGAGGAATGCAACCTATCACAAGAGGAAGCTTAATATGTTGTAGTAGTGGAAGTAGTCCATGTTAGCGAGCAAGCTACAATAGAGATGTCAATATTTGGAAGCCCCATATGTGATGAAGTCCTATTGGTTTTAGAGAACACAACCAACAAGAAGCAACTAGAAGAATGTAAGTAGCTAGAGGAATATGTAGACCCTGCCAGATTTCAGCATGATTGCCAAGCTTTTCTTCCTCTACTTGATCTATTCCTTGGTTTGCTAGGAATTTAGATACTTTGTTTGCTTCTCTGTATATGTGGATAATTAAATGGGCCTGGAGGTCTTGCATTAGCTTCTTTATTTTAGATATTTTTTACTATAAAGTCCAATCCCCAATCTGACCTCTTAAGATGGCATTGATACTGACGTTTGAGTCACACTCCACTTCTATGTTTCTTAGCCCTTTATTTTTGCATAGTTGTAGGCCTCTGAGGATTACTTCTATTTTTGCTACTTTTTTTGTTCCTCTTGGGATTTTTGTTGATATTGCTTCTACCATTTGGCCTTTGTCATTTCTTATTATGCAGCCAATATCTAAATCCCTCAGGTTTCCTCGTGAGGTGCCATCTATGTTGAGCTTCAGCCTTCGTTTTGGGTGTGGGTAACACTTGGCTTTTGCTCTTTTCTGCTTGGAATCTAGGGTAAATTGGTAAAGGGAGGTATCTTTGTTAGCGTCCATCTCCTCATGATCTCATCATCCCTTGCTATGAATTTTTCTTTCCTTTGCACTTTTATGTTTGAGTTTAACCATTCCAAAATATTTCTTTCTATGTCTGAGATTAGATTTTCTATTGTTTTTGTCTTTTCTTGGAATATACGTCTATTCCTTTCTTTCCATATGTTCCAAATTATTAATGATGGGGCAACCATCTATAATTACCCCCAACATGCCTTCTTCATTTTTTTCCAGCTCAAGAAGAAATCCCATAACATGTTTTCTCTCGATGTGGCCCAATTTAGTCTTTCTAATAGCCAGTCCCAACATTTCCCCACATAGGGACAATTTAATGGTAGATGGTCTGCATTTTCCATGCTTTCTTTGCACATAACACACCAACTGGGCCCTTCTATACCAATTGATTTCAATCTATCGCCTGTTAGAATCCAGCCATACAAGGTCGTCCATGTGAAGGCACTTGCCTTCGAGAGGACCCCTCAACACTTGACCTTCCATGTGAATGGTTTGTTATTATATGTTTATAGCTTAAGATGAAATTCCACACATGTGATCCCCCTCTGGGGTTCACAATTGTTAAGATTCTCTCTTAATCCATATTATCCAAGTATTTGCTTTGCAAAATTTTGCGCCAAAGTAGATCTGGATTTTGATACATCTTCCATATTAATTTGGCACCCAGTGCCAAATTGTGTGCTTTGAAATTCTTATTCCTACTCCACCTTTGTCTTGAGGCCTCTTGACCTTGTCCCAGTGGATTGGGGACACCTTATGCTATTCATTTGATCCTTCCCATAGGAAGTGTTCAAGAATGCTTTCCAAATTAGCTACAACTTTTGATGTTAGTTGCATGCTTGACATTGGGTAAATAGGTATAGCTAATAACATTGATTTGTTTATTGTTATGCGGCCTACGAGGGTGATCCATTTTCCTCTCCAATCCAATGACTTCTCTTTACATTTCTCTATTATCTGCTCCCAAAGTTTGGTTCTTATTATACCTTTGAAGATCGACACCCCATGGTATTTGCATGGGGTAACATCAATTGAATATCCCAGGATGTTGGCTATCCTTTTCCACAAGATTTTTTGTGTTAAAGAAATAAATTTCTGATTTATCTTTGTTTATTTGCTGTCTTGATGTCTGGATGTATTCTTCCATGCATGTTTTAATCCTCTCTGCCTCTCTGGCCATGGCTTTGCCATATAATACAGTATTGTTAGAAAATTGCTGATGTGTTATTGCTTTTGTGTTCGGGGCTATCTGTAATCCTTTCCAACACCCCTGTGAATGGTATTTTTCAATGTTCTTGCTTAGCACTTCTAGCATAATTACAAAGAGGAAGGGAGAGATTGGGTCCCCCTATCTTAATCCATTTGTACTTTCAAAAAAACCGCAAGGTTGGCTATTTATTAAGAACAAATATCTTGTTGTTGAGAGACAGTAGTATATCATTTGAATCTAGTCCTTACAGAAACCAAACTGCTCTATAACTTTAATTAGAAATCTCCACCTCATTTTGCCGTATGCCTTACGTCCAGCTTTATCATAATGCTTTGAATCTTGTCTTTATTGGATTGTATGTAATGCTTCATTGGCTAGAATAATGCTATTAGTTATATCTCCACTTTGGTTGATTGAAATAATTTTTTCCATTAGCTTCTTCGATCTGTTAGCTAGGGAAAACTAAAACTTATGAAAATAAAAACTGTAAGGATTTTTTTGAAACTAAAAATTGAACATTAATGGTAACTTTACCAGCTATACAAATTTATTTAAACAAATTAACCGCAAGAATTCATTCAGCCCAATCAAAATTGGTCGTTGGGCATTTTTTCTTTGGGTGATTTTGATATACAAGGTGTTTGCAATTGGTATGTGTTAAAACAGTTATGCGTTTTTCCTTTCCTTTATATTGTCAATCCAATAATTTTCTTTTTTTCCTTGTTCTTTGCTCTGTAATTTTCTTTCGGTGATTTTGAAATACTGTATGTGTTATAGCAGTTATGCATGAAAATTTCTCAAGCCAATCACCTTGCATTTGTCCTCTGTATTCTCAAGATAGTCGTTGTGCAAGTTTTCTTTGGGTGTTTAGTTTAATTTTTTTAAGATCATTAACCAGTGAATTTATGAGTCGCTTATTTATGCATCGGTTTTTTCAATCTAATTTCATTAAGCACTCTTCATATGATAATTCCAACAAATATAAAGAATTCTTTCATATTAGGCTTCAATTCCATTTGGGTTTTCTGTGCATTTTGAAAAACAATTCAAGAATGATCATTAACCATTTTTACAATGAAACTCTTTGTCCATTTTTTCTTAATTCCTCTTGTGTGCAGTTTTTAAAGCACAAGTCCTAAGAAGAGAATTTATTTATAGTGGGTTTTTCTCTGTAGTTTAAATTTTGTTTGCAGCATGGATCTTTAACCAATGCATTTTTGCATTTTAGTTTTATTTTTTTAATCTTTCATGGGTGTAGGTTTGAATGTATGTGTTTACAAAAGAGGGCAAGACAATGTCAATAGATATGGACAGTTATTCATATCTTTTTTGCTTCAATTTCAAGAGGTTTTTGCTTTGTTATTTTGAATTTTGTTTGCAGTATGAATTATTTATCGAGTTTGAACAAATTTGCCTACTATGTAAATCTAACTTCATTAAGCACTAGTTGATAGATATAGAGAATTTTTCATATTAGCTTCTAAGTTGAGATAGACAAAGAATTCTTCATATTAACTTCTAAGCTTAGATAGGTTTTTCTAATTATTTGAATTTTTTTTGGAGTATGGATTACCAACCAATGATTTTATGGTTTGCCTATTTTTGACAGATTTTACATATGGCTCTATAGAAGAGTTCGTGGTAGAGCCAATAGATAAAAAATAACT
>CM021106.1:108330173-108435506 GCA_007115665.2 Sequoiadendron giganteum | reverse complement strand
GATAGAGAGTGGAAGGGATTGATGGAGGATTGATGGAGGGAGAGTTAGGTAGAGTGAGAGAGGAGAGAGAAGTAGAGAGGGAAGGAGAGAGGGAGGGAGAGGTAGGGAGGAAGAGAGAGGTGAGAGAGATAAGATAGAGAGAAATAGATAGAGTGGTAGGGAGTCATGTATTAAGAGGTAAGTAGAGAGAGGGAGAGGGGAGATAGAGATAAGTAGAGATGGAAGGATAGAGAGAGAATGGTGAGAGAAAGAGGAGGGAGGGAGAGAGAAAGACGGGGAGGGTGGAAGGGAGGGAGAGAGAGGAGTTAGAGAGTAGAGAGGGAAGGAGGTAGCTAGGGAGAGGTAGGGAGGGATATATAGGTGAAATAGACAGGTGTAGAGAGAGAGTGGTAGGGAGTGATGGAGGGAGAGGTATAGAGAGAGAGAGAGAGAGGAGACAGAGAGAAGTAGAGATAGAGTAAGATGTATGGAGGGAGAGAGAAAGGTGAGATAGAGATAAATAGAGAGAGAGTGGTAGGGAGTCCTAGAGGGAGAGGTATGTAGAGATAGGGAGAGGGGAGATAGAGAGTAGAGAGGAAAGGAGAGAGGGAGAGAGAGGTGAGATAGAGAGAAACAAATAAAGAGAGAAGTAGAGAGAGAGAGGGGGATAGAGATGTGTAGAGAGGGAGGAGGGAGAGAGAAAGAAGTGAGATAGAGAGAATTAGAAAGGGAAGGAGAGAGAGAAGGATGGATAGGTAGAGAGCTATTTGTTGAGATCAAGGGAGAGATAGTCAAATAAAGTGATGGAGATAATGAGAGAGAGAGAGGTCTAGAGCATAAGGGATAAATAATGAGTTAGATTGAGAGAGAGAAAGATGATACAACTTGTTGATTATTGAAATTTGAGCTCCTAATTATTGAAATTTGATATGCTAATTATTGATAATATTAAGCTCTCTCTTAGTTATCTAACCATGTAATTTTTTTCATGTTTTGAGTATGTTAAGGTTTTTGGGTATGTGTAGGATCATGATGGGCCAAAAAGTGGTGACATGTATGTGATATGATGGCCCATGTGGCTAACAACTTTTTTTTACCCAAAATTGATGAAACGAAAAGGGTTTTTAAAGGAGACTCTCAGCTTTCCACCAATATAAATTATGATTTACTTTGAATTTAATAAATAATTATTATTCATTTTCTATTTGAATTATGACTAAATTCCTAATTGAAAAACATCTATAGCTTTCAAATAATATCATATTTTTTGAATCTGAAACATGTGTCACATTTTATGCTTCACATACTATAGCATTAAAAAAAAATTGAATTTCATGAAGTTTTGACAAAGTTAAGGTGGTTAGACATACATGTTTTTATATTTTTTTAAAGTTGTAATAAAAAATTCATAATTAATTATTTATTTTGAAAAAAATTACAAAAAAATATGCATCACATCGAGACATGAGTCCTCCACTTATATCTAAAATCTTATGAAAAATATTATCATTTTATTGTGATTAGGGTGGTCAGATAGACACCTACTTCTTTTTTTTTTCTTGAAATTTAAGTACTACTACATTGAAATTTCAAATTTTCACCAAATAGATTTAAAAAAAAAAACCTAGTAGTTTAGAAACGACATTCAATTTGCTATAGATTCTATTCTTACATATTTTTAAATAATATAGATAACTTATTTAATTTTTTATGTCAAGCTGCCTAACTCTATTTTTTTGAATTTTCATCGCCATTTAAGGGCATGTTTTTTCCATGATGATCCTACACATACCCTTAAATCATCTTTAATTTCTTTTGTTAGTGTATCTATTTTTCTCAAAAACTAATGTGTGGTTATTTTTACTTTATTTTTAAGTGTTCATCAAAATTTCAAATAAATTATATTTTTAAAAACTAAACTCCATTCTGCAGTTATTCAAAAATTTGATTTTCAACCAGTTTTAAAAGAAATTAGGGGGGAGCATGCTCAATTTTTTTTTTCAAGATGTGTCCACTTTAAAAATTAGTAAAAAATTATATATTCATTAAAAAATTAGTAGAAAAATCGAGGATAAACTACATGTTAGCTAATTTCTCACCGAAGTGATTTTTAAAATACTAAAAAAAATTAACATTTTAGGGGGGGCACATGAGACTGTTGGAAGTTTGGAGATGTTGGAAGCTTGATTTGTTTGTGAGATTCTTGGGTGTTTTCATTGATGTCAACCCCTTGTATAAAGAGAATGTTTAAATGCTACGAGTATTGATGTCAACAAATGTTGGTGTTGCCATCCTACTTTAGTATAGTTGCAGAAGTTGTTGGCCTGACTTGTGTTTGAGGAGATTGTTGTAGTTGAAAAATGTTGAATGTTGCAGATGATGTAAATGTGTTGCTAAGATATTAGTAATGTTTCTGATGAAGTTAGTTCACTTGGTTTCCAATTTCTTTTGAGAAAATTTGAATAAAAGATAGTTTAGTGTCCAAGTGCTTTTGAGGAAATTTGAATAAAAGAGAGTTCCATGTGACAAAGTGGTGTTTAGTTTTTTGCTACATATTTTTGCATGATTGAATATATTCTCATGTGGTTTGGACATGATGATCATAGGTATCATATCTAGAGTTTTAGGTTATGGTTTGTACTGCAGTGGAAGATGTGTTTGATAGTATGTATGTCTGGTGAAAGAGGGTGTCTAGGAGAAATGAGATTTCTCTACATTTTTCCATAGTGAAGGTTTTGTTGTTTGTGGATCTAGGAATGTTCTTATATCATTTGTATCTACCTTTTCCTTGAATTTTCATGTGTTGATTTGTTCCGCAAATTTGTCTGGTGTGTTGCATGTTTGTATCAGTGTGTTTGGTTGCACAAAATGAAGATGTTCTTGAGTTTTAGGTGGTTGTAGTAGTTGTGACGAATATTTTGATGATGTGGAATATTATGAGATGTATGGATATTGTGGAATATTTTTGTGTGGTTCGTGAGATGTTTTTGAACCTTAAGAGGTGTGTTTGGAGTCGCTTGTTAGTGTGTGTAGGTTTGGCCGACTTGGCGTGGTAGTGCTAATTGTGGAAGATAATTATTATTTGAGGAAGTGTTGAGAAGTGTTTTGGTGTATATTTGGGTCCTAATTAAGTAGTGGTATGCTTTGGCTTCAATTATTTATATTGTAGAAGTTTTTGGTACCGACCTATTTGGTGTTGCATAGTTGAGGTGCATATATTTCCTTAAGGCCGACCTAATTGAGATTGTTTTAGGTCATAGATGGTATAAATACAAGGAGAATTGTTGTGTGGATTAAGATAAAAGTGTGTGATGTGAAAGATGTGAATGTGATCAAGTTTGATGATCTAAGTGCGAGCCTTAATGCCTATGACTTCTAGATGCAGTGAGCAAAAGGTGTCTACATTTCATTCTGTTTGATGAGTTGTTTGTGCTTCGGTGGAACTGTACCTTCAACATATGAGAGATGCATTTTTAGCAGTTCAAATTGGTAGTGATCCACTGACAATAAGCCTTTCTTTATCTTTCTGGGTAGTGATCCCTTGGTAGTGAGCCTTATTGTATTTGGTGTTGTGATTCATATGTTAGTGAGTTAATCCTCACCATGGTTTCTCCCTTCTTGGGTTTTCCATGTAAATCTAGTGTTCTTATGTGTTTGATATGTTTGCATTACTGCTCTACATGTTTACATTTTGTTAATGCATGTTAAGGGTTTAATGGTTGTCAAGGGTTTAAGGGTTAATGCAAATCTGAATGTTGATGATATTTTTTGATGTTTTAAAGTATACAATTGATTCACCCCCCTTAGTTGTCTTGTGCATGTAACATAGATGCTAAGTTATTTTTTTTAAACATTACCAATTTTTGTGGACCCCTTTTTGAACCCCTTAATCTCTACCATTTAAAAAAAAAATAGTTTAGAATGTAGATTCAGAGCACTATGACTTTGGTTTTTGTTGCTTCTTCATATTTTGAGTGTAACTATCTTTAGTTTCTCATCCACGGTCAATATTTCTTCATTTTAGAAGAAAAGTGGCCACTTAAGACCCCTTTCTGGTCCCCCATATTTTTGCACTTACCCTTATTCTACATGTATTTCTAAAAAAATCTTTTTGGGCATTGTAGATATCTTTTCTAGGTAATTATCTTTTATAGATGCACTAGAAAAAAATCTCTAGTGTATCTTTTTTGGGGATTTTGCGCATTTTGTTATTCCTTTTTTACTCACATTATGTTATAAAGGGCCATGGGGGTTTGTTTAGTGTCTTTCTTTTTTATCACACCTTTTTCAATTGTGTTTCCCTCCACAATGATGTTGAATCCTTGTGATTCTTTCTTCATACATGTGTACCTTAGTTTGCACATCCTTTTTTAGTTGCAGCTACTCTTTTGTGCATGGTCAAATTTTTCTTCTCCTTTTTGCACTACTTGGTGACACATAATTTTAGTGGACCTATCTTGCCTCTCCCTCATCAACATTATGGGGGTGTTTCTATTATTGGTGTTAATTCTTCCTTGGTTTCATGTTGGAGTGATCTATGTATCTATTTTTTTATCCTATGTACTAGGCAGATATATGAATTGGTTACTCGTGCATTTTGGTGAGATGGAACATTTACCATATATACACTCTTGCATTCCTATTTATAGAGGTGACCTTCCATTTTCACTTGACTATTTCTATGTATGCTATTGGTAACTATATTTTTTACTTGCATCTTGCATGGTTGAGTAGTGTCATTAGGGTCATTTATGCAAATTCATGTGTCATTTTCATCTTTTTCTGCCATATGTTTGTCATCTAATAATTTTTTAAATTAGTGTCGTTAGGGGAAATCATGAAAATTCTTGTCTTCTTGATCTTGATCATCATCTATTTCAAAGAAGGTTTTTAATTGTGGCACTATAGTATTCATCTTTCAACAATTATCTATAGCTTCTTCGTGCTGTAGAGATTCTCTTCATGTGAATGTTATTATTTTTGGTATATTGGTTTGGATGCTTCTTGTTCCTTCATTCAGCTTTCTCTCTTTTGAAGAGGAGTTTTTTGCATGATTTTTTCTCCTTTTCCCTAGTCATGAAAGATTAGATTGTTTATACATGGGTACCTCATCACGCCTTGTTGCCAAGACTCATTCATGCTTTATTTTCTTTTTATTCTTTCACTTTTATATTTTTTAGCTACTCCCTAAGTTACACTTACGAGGGGGTGTTAGATTATTCATTTATTAGCTAAAATTAATTAATATCTAATTTATTAGTTAATTAATTAATTAATTATTAGGCTAATTTCACTTTATGCACTTAATTTAAATAACAAATCATTCTTTACAATTCTCATGCATGGAGGGTATTCTCATTTTCTATTTTATCCTTCTTTGTGTGTGTTTCATAATTTCAACAATAAGAATTTTCATAACATAACTATCCATAAAGTTATCAACTAAATGATCATAAATTAACATAAAGTGGTATAAGAAATAGTCTCTGAAGGATGGGTCTCATAATAAATTCAGAAAACCATCACACATTTTCATAATATCTTCATATAATTTTAAAAGGAATTGAATTTGATCTTTTGTGTTTTAAAAGGGAAAACATAATCACCATCTTATAAATTATGAGAACAAAACTATCAATATATTGTTTAACGAGGGCCAATTCATTTGAATAAGGCTAGGTTAGATGAATTTAGGTAAATAATTATTGGCCATGAAAACCAAATACTTTTGAATGATCCCCTATATGGATAGTAGTCATAAAGGAATAATTTGAGAAAAAAATCCTTAGAAAGGGACAAATACCCACATAAAAAGTTCAAATCAAACATAATTTAAAAAATAGAACTACACATATATTACATCTTGATCCCCATTTGGAAATGGTGTATGTAGGTAGTTAGGTGAACAAAGGAGGTTCCTAACATGAAAGTGTCTGGGTATGGGGTTTGGGGAGTATTCAAGAAATATTATAATAACTTAAATGATAATATTAGATTAATTATTCAAGAAAATCATTTAATTAATGGTGAAATATCTAAGATAAAATATATTCTTTGTATACTTAGATGAATTTTGGATGGATTGCTTGATTCCTTGAGGTTTTAGGCCCAAAATTGAGGTGAGTTCAAGCCTTTATTTTAATATATTATAAAGCTAAAAATGACAACTTTGGTGCACTTCCAATATGGGAGCCTAGTCTTTAAATAGTGACTAAGGACCTAGATGGCCCCAATGAGTTGAAGTCTTTGGCTAGAAAAGATACATATATCCTTTATGGATAGATGCATATCTTGGATGGATATATAAATAATTGTCCTATATGGACATATTCTTGGCCTATATGATTGGATTTTTAACCCAAATTAGATGAATTCTTAGCCCATATGGATATAAGTAGTTGAGTATATAAATAAATGAACATGTAATAAAAAAATAAGAAGAAAACAATAGTAGTGGTAGTTTTTGGGTATTATAGTTGGATTATTATAATTTTGATATTGCTAAATAAAAAAATATCTCAAATACACTAGCTTAAACAAATTTTATATTTTTTTATGTATGTTATGATGTCTCCATTAGAATTGATATCAAGATTGGCCAACTAGGTGGTTTCTTGGTCACCTTCTCCAAAGTAATGCACAATGTTGGTTATGTAGGTTGATCTTAGTGGTTAATATTTATAGCATGGGCGGTGCAACAGGGTACCCCCCTACAGGATCCAAGGGCCAAAATATCAAGCCCAACTAAGAAATTCCATATCACCCATTCACAATGCACCCACTTGGCGCTTGTCTTTTGTGTTGGTGGGGGAATTTTTGTTGGGGACACAAGCATATCATGCAAAAATCTAAGTAGTGCGCTTCCATCCTTGATTGATTCCTACCTCTGGAGTCTGTAGGGATGTTACACTCCTCATTGGGAACAAAATTTAATACCTCTGTGTCGAACAACCGACTCGAAAATGGCTCTTTCCCTCCCATTTTAGCCTTCAAATGCATCTATCTCATACTCATTCATTCTTCTAGAATCTATTGAACATTCTACTTCATCTTCTTGGTAATTCATACAATCTCTTGAATATTTCTTGGAAACTTGTTGCTCCATCAACTTCATTGAGAATGTGTTGTGCTACCATAGAAGCTACGAGTTTGGTGTCTTGCAAGACCTCCTTTGTCACTAATGCAACTGTGTCAACTTTTTCAAGCTTGTAGTCTTGCATTCTCCCTTCATTGGCCTTGAGTTCCTTTGGGTGCAAGTGGTATTGCTTCACTATCCTTATTTTTTTGTGGTTTGATAGAATAGAATTGTGTTATTTGTAGTGTTCTATACTCTCATGTCTAGCATTTCTAGCATTTCCTTCATTGGATTTCTAATTGTCTTTATCTATCTGGCTATTTGTGGAGGTGGAAACACCAAAGTGGGGGTTTGCCTTAGTCAAACCCTTATAAAACCCCAACATTTTTCCTCTCTTGGATGTGTGTAGGTACGTACATGTGGAGCTTGCTAGCAAATTGGACTCTCAGTGAGTTGGTCTTTGCCACCTTCATTTTCATTATCTCCTTTATCATCTTTATAATCATTTATTGCACTTTGTTATTCTATTCAATTCATTAAAGTTTATTGGCTAGACTACAAGTAGGATTTTTGGTACTTCGTACTATAATTTTCCACTTTCTGGCTATACAAATGCCAATACACCAGAGAGATTCCAGTGTTTCACGCTTTCATCCTAGATTTGTGTTGTCTTCTTCGGGAAGAGAGCTATTTGAGGCATGGTTTGGCTTCCAAAAAATGGCTCATTTAGCCTCATCCAAACGTTGGGATCAGTAGAGTGATTGAAGCACTTGAGAGCACTCTTCATTCTCTATCCTTGACCTAAAACATTTTCTTAGCTTGAGGTAAGATAGGGCAACCCTCTGCTCTCAGGGCTCTATGACCTGAAGCCTTGGTGTGGTTGGTTCCCCTACCTTACAAGGGGTAACATCCCCAAAAAGCACATTTTATATATATTTATTCGATGTAAATCTATATCATTCATCATTAGATCACAAGTCTAATCTAGTAGAGATTATGTTAGCTTTTATGAGGATACTATGATAGAGAGAAATGGAAGTTACAACATATATTTTGTTGGATGAAATAAAGGAAGGTTTAATTGTTTCTCCTTAGATGTAGCCCATTTTGGGTGAACCACATATATATGTGTCTCTATGTTTTGTATTATTTTATACTGTATCTCGACATTTATTTTGTTGTATATTGCTTTGTGATCCTATTCCTAACACATAGAAAATACCATCAAAGGAAAAATTAGTCAACAAGGCCTATTCAATTAAATTATTGAGTTGTTGATTCTCAAATCTTATTGTGGTAATTAGATCAATAAAAAAATAGAATTACTATCTATAATAATGTTCCATAGTCACTACTTAGAACCAACTAAATTTTAGTGGCTAACCTTTATTCTTCTACAACATTGTTTTAATTTGTTCTTTTTTTCACTCTCCTTATTGCATCATAAAGGATGTAGTCTAACACTTGATAATTTTGTGTTTCCTTTTTAAGGTGACATTATTTAAGGTTTGACCTAATCACCTTGATCAATAATCTATTTAACTCCCACTCACCACAAATTGTATGTTGTAGTGAGCACATATATACATAATTTGACCTTTGATTAGTATTATTTTTTATTAGGAAAAATAGGTTTTGAAGGGGCCCTGAAACCCTTTACAATGGAGAGAAGCTATAAAAAAGACTAAAGTAATAAGACTCACAGCCCACAAAAATCAAAAAGCTGACAAAAGATCAAACCAGAGAACTCGTCAGTAACCCAACAACAAAAACATTAGCAACAAGGCTAAACAGTAAAGAAAACAACAAATCTACAACATATTACCAAGAACATTGGTTGAGGCCACATTATCATCAATGACCCCCTCCTGCATCTGAACACATCCTTCAAGTCCTTAAATGAAATGTCAAACCTTTTCTTAGTATTGCTCCTCATTCTCAAGCACAAAACAACATCCAAATACTTCTCCATATCGAGGCCAATATCCTTGATCTTCTCCTCTAGATTCATGCGGCTAACTTCCTCAATGGCCTTCTCATGTTCTCCCATATCCAGAGACTTTACAGTCCATTTTATAGCTGGATCATTTAAAATAGAGAGACCCTTAGCACTAGATTTCAAGGATTTGTTGCTAATACCAACAAGATTCACTAGTATTGTTATATCTAATGATCCCTTTCACTAAATTTCCTTGCTCTTTGACATTCAACAAGATTCTAAGTGCTCCGCAATTGGTGGTGGCGGTGTCGTGGCATTCAAAAGAGGGAAAGAATGTTGATTCAATGTTTGTAGGCTATTTATGGTTTGAGTTCTCTAGCCCATGTTCTCTCACCTTACCTTCCTTTTTTCCTCTCTCTATCACTATTTTGTATTTACTATGTTCATGTGATATATTTCTATATGTTACTTGTATTCTAAATTTTAACCCTAGCCATATCATTTTATCGAGCTTATGTTGTGTTTGGGGAGGGAGGAAGGTATTAGGGTTTAATGGATTTTGATGTACTAGTTTGTGGTAATCCGCCCATTGGGGACGATATGATCTTAGATGAATCAGTTTCATTAATTAATAAAGTGGAAGGGGATAAGTGTTTTTTCAAAGACATTGTGGTGGGTGTTGAATGCTTGCCTGCTCTAGTGTCAGTAAAAATTATCAAGGTGGGTGATGGTGCAAAATATGGACTCCAAGAAGCTGAAGGAGGAAATGGTAAGTACCCTCTCTCGTGCTTGAAGAAATTATTCATTGCCCCTAATATAGACATGAGAGAGGCTATAGAAAAAGAAGAAAGTAGACTAAACTTAAGGTTGCTATATTTTTTCCAGCTCTAGATTGTAACTAAATTTTGACTAGAAAATACTTAGATGAATGGTTAAACAATGTTTGTCATAAAAAAATCAATATTCAACTACCATTTTGTAGACTATTACAAAGAGGATTATTTGTTGTATTCTTTAAATACCATGATATACAAAAAAAAGTTCTTGATAAACAAGACTGGAATGTAGGAAGATTTATATTCAGAGCAATGGCTTGGTCCCCGAATACCCTAAATGATGAAATACTTGAACTATCTTACCCAAGATGAGTGACGATTAAGGATGTGTCCCCCAGATGTGGACATTTTTACCCAAATTAATTGCCCCAATTGGAAATATAATGATATTAGATGAAACTAACTCGGATCTAATGAGCATGAATTCTAGGTTACCAATTTCTTTAAATTTGGGTGTTGATGTTCTGAAAGAATTATAATTGAATCAAATGAGAAATTGACCTCTATTAAAATAGAAGTCTTAGGCACGGGTAAACACCAACCTATTTTATAAAAAAAGAAGGGCGTGTAAGGAGGAATTGCACCATCCTAAAAAGAAAAATGGTCATACCAAGGAACAGTAAAACTTTCAAACCCTAATGAATATGGGGGAGATTTGGTAGTAAACAATACAATTGATCAAGTTTCAATGGTTGACCTGCACAATGTAAACGAAAACCTAATTCTAATAAGGGAAAAATGATAAAATTAAAAATTTAATTTGGTGGTTGCTAGTGCAGACTCTAAATAGATCCAGATAGATGGTGAAGTAGGTGAAATTTTTATTTTGAATAAAAAATTCCAAACTATATACTCGAGCTCTATAAGTCTTAACTCAAAATCCACTCCCATAGTGATAGACCAAGGGCTTAACCAACACTCGAGGCATAATAAAAATGCTCAAAAGCTAGTGTTAGATAAAATAAAATAAAATTTATTTTAGAAAGTAAGAAAAAAAGTGATTCTAGTCAGACAAGCGAGCATGATGAAGACATGTTGTAAAAAGAAAAACAATGGTCTTAATTTCAGCCACAACTCGAAAAAAATTAATGAATCTGGTGGGGTAAGATAAGTCCAAGATGTCTCTTATTGAGAACCAAAAGAAACATCCTCAATTAGGATAACATATTATTCCTTAGTAGACAAGAAAGAAGCTTGATCAGGGTTAAAAGAAAATTTAAACTTGGACTTTTTCCAAGAGCATGAAAATGGTGATAATGAGGGAGTGGTGGAATTTTGTTTTGAGAGTCCCCAATAAATTCAATTAAGATCAAAATGGTGTCTAAACCCAGTCTCTCCATTCCCATTGCTAGTTCTAAGAAAAAGGATACTCATGATTGATGAATCTGGTGGGTTAAGAGAAGTCCAATATGTCACTTATCTAGAACCAAAAGAAACATCCTCAATTAGAATAATAGATTATTCCTTAGTAGACAAGAAAGAAGCTTGATTAGGTTTATAAGAAAAGTTAAACTTGGACTTTGTCCAAGAGCATGAAAAGGGTGATAACCAAGGAGTGGTGGAATTTTGTTTTAAGAGTCCCCAATAAATTCAATTAAGATAAAATGGTGTCTAACCAAGTCTCTCCATTCCCATTGCTAGTTCTAAGAAGAAGGATACTCATGATCTAGGTGTAAGATTAACAATGTCAATGACATAGACTTGCCCTAGGAAAAAATCCTATACATCCCCTTTGATAGCCCTTCATAACATATTCTAAGGATATTGGTTAATAATTCTCCTCTCCATGATCAAAAGAATGATGAAAAAGGATTTAATAAATCTTCTTATTTTTCAAATTTAAACCTAATAAATTGTTAAGAAAACAAGGCAATATAGAAAACAAGAAAGAGATCCTTAAATCTTGAGAAAAAAAAGATGCTTTCCTCCTATAAGAGGTTAAAGCTACTAATTTTACACTAGAAAAAAATATCAAATTCTTATAGAAAGGTGTTGCCCAATTCTATTTTGGCCATGACAAGAGAAAATGCGGTGAATCTTTTATCCAAATGGTGGGCTAAATGTGTAATTGAGAATGGTGTTTTTCCTTGCAACAGGGTGGCATGGCTTATCAAAGAAAATTATAGCTAAAAATTTGGATTATGATCTATTTGTGCATCTAATGACTACATGGAAAGAATCAACCTGTGTAAATGGATGTGTGAAATTCCCAATATACCTTGGTTTAGAGGGGGAGATTTGAACATGATAGAAAATAGTCAAGACAAAATTGGTGGACTGGGGATAGAATGGAAAGGTAATGAGATTTTTTTTTGAGAAATAATGAAATCAAAGTTAAAATTATATGACCCACTAGAAGGGGGAAAGAGTATTCCAATTCAATTTGGTATACCTGGTGCAATGCCCAAAAATGAAACAAAAGGTTATACTCTCATCTAAATAGATTCTATGCAAATAGACAATTATTCTTCTTTGACAAATTAGAGGAAGAAAATAAAGTAAGGGTTTATCCTTGCATGTTATCAGATCATCACCCTATTAATTCAAAAAAATTAATACCAAATCAATGTGTTAAGGAGACCAGAAGAGGAAAGACATTACTCTTAAACTCAAACCTATTAAAATATTAAGATTGTAATAATGCTATTTTCACCTTAAGATAAATCAATAAATGGTTATTGAAAAATGGGTCACAAATTGAAAGGTGGAATAAAATTCTTAAAAATTGGTTTTATTTTTTCCAAACTATAGGGGAAAAAAGAGAAATGGATTGCAGAAAAGAGGAAAATATCCTCCAAGAAAGCCTAATTAACTTGGAAAACAACCTTCAGGATAACCTTGAGAAGGTATAAGTGAATGAGGGTGTGATAGATTGTAAGAATGCTCTAAGAAGAATTCAAACAAGGAAAATTAAAGGATTAAAAAAAGGGGAAAACTAAATTGGCTAAATAATAGAGATAAAGGTACAAAGGTTTTCTTTAATTACATTAAGGAAAGAGGTATAAATGAGAAAGTAAAATTCCTATGGGAAGGTGATAGATTATACTCTAACCCTAAAAAATTATAAATCATTTCAACCTCTTTTATAAGAATCTTCTTACCTCAGAGGGACAAGGTGTCCACTCTCTTAAAGCTAGAGACTTGTGCAAGAAGTTGATCCCTAAATTAATTTTGGAAGACATATTGAACTGAGAAAAAAGATAACTAAAGAAGAAATATAACTTACAATACAAGCCTTCAGTCCTAATAAATCATTAGGGGAATCGACCTACTTATTGAATTTTATAAGAAAAAATTAGATTAGGTCTCTAAATATTTACTCCTTGTATACAATGAATCTAAAGGTTCCCTTGGTGAAGAACTAAACAAAGGTCTAATAAAATTAATTCCCAAAGATGGGGATAAAACATTAATAAAAAATTGGAGACCAATAACACTCCTAAATGTGTCATATAAGATCTTTGCAAAATTTTTATCCTTAAGGTTAAGAGATGTTCTCTCCTCAATTTTCCATCACACTCAAATTGGCTTCATTAAAGGGAGGCATATTCTAGAAAACCTTATCACAAGCTAGGTAGCAATAGAATGGGCTAGGGTCTCTTACCAAAATTTTGGCATGCTTCTTTTGGACTTTGAAAAGGAATATGACATAATTGAATGACCCTTCATATTGGAGGCACTTGAGGCTTTTGGGTTTCCCAAATAATTTTGTATAATGGTGGGTACTCTTCTTCAAGATGTTAATGCCCAGATAGATGTAAATCAGAACCTGTCCAAACCCATTACTCTCCAAAGATTGATTAGGCAAGGATTCCCTCTAGCACCAACCCTATTTGTGATAAAATTTGAAGCCATATACTACATTCTTAGGGATGCTTCAGATGGCTCAAAAGTTGAAGGTTTAAAACTACTTAATAATCAAGAGTTTATTAATATCCACTTTGTGGATGACACTGCACTATTTTTGGACTTAGATAAAGATAACTTTGATTGCTTAATGAAAAATTCATTACTTTTATGTGATGCATTAGGATCCAATGTTTCCAAATACAAATCAATAATGCTTAGCTAGAATGATGGCCCCCTAGATTGGTTTGACAAAAATGAAATACAATGGGGGTCCAAATAAAAAAGTAAGATACCTAGCCATTCCATTTGTAATTAACCTCAACCTAAAAGAAATGTGGAACTGGGTCAAAAATAAAGTTGAAAGGAAAATTGATAATTGGAACAAAATATTCTTAACATTACCTGAGAGAATTCAATTCTCCCAAAATATTTTCCCATCCTATATAATTTACTACTCCTTAGTTTGGTTTTTCAATAGTTGTCAAGTGGAACAGATGCATAAGGAAATAAGAAACTACCTATGGTCAAATAGAAAATGCATTGAAAAGAAACATGATGCCAATTGGGATTGGTGCTATAAGAGCAAAGGATCGAGTGGAATAGGGTTAAAATATTTTAAAAAGAAAGGAATTTCTCTTACAACTAAATATATTTTCAACTTTGGAAGGGGAAGAACCATGGAAAGTTTTAATCAGAAATAATATCCAACAATCTATTGGAAGAAGATTGTTGGAAGTTTTGGAAAATTTATCATTGATGATGTCATTTGGAAATATGAGCATGAATTGGATAATACAGCTTGATCCAGTGTTCTCATTGATATCAACATTATTATGATTAGTCTATTATGATTTGGAAGTGCTACTGAAGATATGTGTATAGAATAAGTTGGTCCACTAAATATGGTTGTAAAGGAAATCAGCTAAGTACTTCTACTAACTATTTTGTGGTTCAATACACCAGTCTTTGGGTCCATACTCTTTCGCACTAAAATATCTAGCTCTACACTTTTAACCATGCTTTCAAGATCATCATATACAACAAAAATCAATATTATGTGATGTTTTGTGAAATTGTTTGGAAGATATCATTGACAGAGTTCAAATTTATGTATCAAAGTCATTTCTCTATTTAGTATATCAGTGTGGGAGATTCTGCATTTTTTTGAGAAGAATTTTTTTTTGTGCTACAGTTCTAAAGTTAGACTTAATAATGTTGGCTAAGTGTGAATTTGAAGAAATATTGAATATGGAAGTTGTTTGCATGGAGAAGTGTATGTATGGTTGAATGTTTTGTGATTAGTTCTAACTATTGGTCGACCTAATTGTTGAGCGATTGCTAAGAAGAGTAGTATTTTGTATTCAGAGCTTCAAAGGAACTGAAATTTAGCACAAGGAAGGAGTATCTTTTATTAGTTTACACTTTGGCTAAGTAGTCATATTTGTTTTGCATATAATTATAGTTGTGAGCCTTATAAGGATAGTCTATCCTAGAAGTGAACCCTTGTAATATACTATATCTAGATATAATATATTGTGAGCTAATCCTCGTCGTGGTTCTTCCCTTATTTGGGTTTCCACGTAAAAATCTTGGTGTTCATGTGTCATGTGATCTCGTATATGTTTTATTCTTTCATTCTTTATTTCTATTAATATGTTTTGGTGATTGGATAATTTGTGTTCAAAAGTTTAATTGAATACTCATTCACCCCCCTCTTAGTATTCTTGGTGTTCAAAAATTGGTATAAGAGCTTGGTTCCTTTAGAAAAGACTAATAGTTTGAGGAAGATCCTACAAATTGAACATGGCAGATAGAAAGTATCTTTCTCCTCTGGAAGAAATTTCTACAATTGAAGACATAGAAGATGACTGTTGGATTGATAAAGAAGAACTTAAAGCAACCCATGAAGATCTTGACAAGGTTGAAAGTGAGAACAAGGGTTTGAAAGAAAACATTTAGGAAGCAAATGATTGCATCAAAATATTGAAATATCAAATCAAGAAGTTCAGAGAAAGGCATAGGGAATTCAATGCATAATTGAAGCAAGCAAATGAAGACAACACGAGATTGGAAGTGCAAATTGAAGAAAAAAGGAGAATCGAGGAATGTCTGAATGCATTGGTACTAAGCAAGACCGAAGAATGCTCAAGACTTAAAAAAGAAGTGGTAAATCTCATATCAGGTCTGGAAAAGGAAAGAATACATGAGGACAAATTCAAAACAAGTTCTACTATGCTTGATGAACTAATTGTAGGAAAATATCCATCTATGGATAAAGGTGGTTTGGGACTTGAAGAAGGACAAAGCTCAAAGGAAAATTAAATGCATAACAAGGTTGACAATCAAAACAAGACTCAAGGAAATGGAAGACAATTCAAAAATCAAAGAAGCAATTCCAAAATACCTCCCATTAGACAACCAAATGCTCAAAGGTAGCCATATTTCAATAGTATTTGTTTTCATGTAAGAAATTTAGACATAAGGCAATAAAATGTAGGAGTAGAATGAATCAGAATGTTGAATCGTTCTCCATAAAATGTGTTACATGCAAGAAATTTGGACATAGAGTTGTTAAATGTATAAGTTTTATGATGAATAGATGTAATACTGGGAGAATGGCTCAATCTTTATGTGATTACTGCTATATATGCAATATGTTTGGACACAAAGCTAACCAATGCATATCAAGGATGAATAGAAGTCAGGGAAGTGTTGTATGCTACTTTTGCAACAAGCTTGGACATATTTCAAGAGTTTGCAGAAGCAAAAATAGAAGACCATTGAATCCAGTAAAGAGAAATGAACCTGTGAAGAAAGTTGATCCTATTGAGGTTAAGAAGTAAATGCATAAGATATGGAGAAAGAAAGTGGAATCTGAGAACAAAGATGAATTAGCAACTTCAAATGTATCTGTGTCTCCCCCTGGTGCAGATAATTCACTTGGAAATTAAACCTAGGCATGAGCTTAGGGGGATAAATACCAAAAAATTCTAATAGTCCCATGGAAATATGAGGTGTTAAGATGTGGCATGAAGATATATCATGGAAGAGAAATTTCTGAAGTTATAGAAGAAAATTGTAGTAGAAAATATTGCAATGTATCAATTTGTAGAGCATGGAAAGATGCATGTGCAGACATTATTTTTGGAACATCAAATTTTTTGTCTAAAGCATTTATTGCAAGGGTTAGGTGAAATTGGAGAGTTAAATTCATTTATCCCAAGACATTCAAAGAAGAAACAAAGAAGAAAGAAGTGTGGAAGGGTTCAAAGTGTCATCTGAAAGTTGAACATCAAGACCCTGGTTCATCGAGCAATTTAAGAGGTATTTTTACAAATCTTGCATATTTTTGTCTTCTAAAACAAATTTCTGAAAGAAATTTAAATATAATGGAATTACCAAAAGTAGTAGACTATTCACAAAGACTGTAACTAGTGCTTAAGATGCATTCTACTAAAGTATTATTGGATGATCCCTTGGGTGAATTCTCATGCACTCCTATTGGGTTTTACTAAAGACATTAATGCATATATTCATTGGAAAATTAAAGAAGTATCACCTGATAGGTTATTTGTTCTATGGAAAAATGAGTTGGGAGAAGATGATGATACCCTAAAAATTGAGTACAAAACCCTAAGTGAAAAGGGGTTGGATGTCTAGTGGAATTTTCTAAATTTTGAAAATCAAGAGAAGTATATATCAGAATGGTATTGAGCAGAAGTCATGACCAATCCATATGGATTGACAACCCTCACTCAATAATAAAGGAAGTAATTAAGGATGTAATCAGTTTGTGGTCCACCAGACCAGTTCTTGATCAAAAGATAGTCAATACAAAGGATATAATGGAGAAAATAGGTGCTAATATTGAAAAAAAGGAATTCATAGTGAATTATATTACAAACCCAACAGTTAGATTTGTAACCACGCTTATTGGTCAGAAAATTTACCAGTCAAATAGTGTAAGCTTTGTCTCTCATATTGCAGTTCATATGGCCCTTGATGTGATTGAAAGAAATGTTGACCACAACCTTTGTGAGTTGTTCTAGCAATAATTAATGAAGAACCTAATAGACATTGAGAAAAATAAGAAGTGTACGTTCCTATATGAAACCCTAGTAATTTTTCTGTTTCTCTACTTGAAAGAAGTATTGGTGGTTGGACAAGTAAATTAGAGAAATGAAAAACAAATTTCATGTCAGATAGAAAAGTACACAAGAATCCTTGGAAGTATGGATGCTCAAGAAGATGCCCTTGTAACATTATTTGGAGTATTTTAGAGCAAGATGAATAAGAGAATGAGGATTCCCAAAGAAGTGGTGAGAAGATATTCAAAAGATATTAACTTTCTTATCTCCATTAGTTTTTGCTTTATTGAAGCTATTAAACCTAGAACCATCTGGATCTCAAAACTAGATTATGAAGTATTAGATGATGAAATAGTTATCTATGTAGAAGCCCTTATGAGTAATCCTAAAGATATTGGAAAAATAGAGGTGTGTGTAGAGGCCTCTGGTAGCTCTAAGAGAGCTCTTAAAAAGAGAGAAGTCATAGACAATCCTCTGGTTGCTGGTAGAATCAAGAAAGAAATTGTTAATATTGAAAGAGTTCATGAGCATGAGATCAGTGTTAGGTCTACAGATGTACAAGGTTTGAATGAAGCCATTAGAGACCTACAAGAGGTAATCCCTAGTGCAAGTGTTGATGTTTCATTATCTACTATGGAAAATATCAATCTCGTGACCAAATCCTTTAAAGAATGTCTCTGGATTAAAAATTCAAATAGAAGTTGAAACTGAGACAAGGCTTGTAAGAAAGAATCTGGTGAATATCTCAAGAAAATGTAAAAAAGCACATCAAAAGGTTACAAAATTCTTGAGAGAATTGCAAGACTATGTTGAAGAAGAAAGGAACATACTATCATATTGCATGAAATGGCCAAACATTACTTGAAGTATAAAAGATGAAATGAGTATAATTGAGACTTGGATAAGCATTGTTGCATATTCGTATGATCTAGTGAAGGACAAGGATGATCAAACTTGGACCTCTATAATGGAGCTTCATGACAAATTCTTCACCCTATAGAGTTAAAAGAGATAAAATTATTAGGCAATTTATAAAGATAAGGGACTTAGTAAAGACAAAGTATATACCAATCTCAAGTGATCTTGGTAGTACTAATAAGCTCCCAGAGATAAACCTTGATCCTAGTACTCCAGAAGAAGGAGAAGAAACTCTATTCAAACTTAAAATTCTATACAGGACATTTACTTTAGCAAATAAATAGTAGGAAGAAGGAAATTCTAAGTGGGAAGACACTTTTTAGAAGCTTCAAGGTTTTTCATCATTAGGTTAACTATTTATCATGATTTAACAAGTTTTCTCAGATTTATATATATATATAAGGCAAACAAATTTTGGGTTGACCTCCTAAGGGGGAGCTTACGAAGTTTTGGCACACCCTTTGCCATTGATGTAAAAGGGGGGGAGAAAAGAGAAATGGGGAGTGATGGTAATGAAGAGGTGAGATTTCTTACTCTTATTTTGCATGTTTCCATCAATGATAAAAGGGGAGATTGTTGGAACAAGGAGATTATTAGAAGTTTTAGAAATTATATCATTGATGATGTTGGTTGGAAACATGAGCATGAATTGCATAATACTTCTTGATCCATTTTTCTCATTGATGTCAACATTATTATGATCAACCTAGTATGATTCAAAAGTGTTACTAAAGCTATGTGTATAGAATAAGTTGGTCTAGTAAATATGGCTATACAAGAAATTAGCTAAGTACTTCTACTAATTGTTTTTTGGTTTAGTGCACTAGTCTTTGGGTCCACACTCCCCCACACTAAAATATCTAGATCTAAGATTTTAACCATGCTTTCAAGATCATTAGATACCACAAAAATCAATATTTTGTGATGTTTTGTGAAGTAGTATGGAAGATATCATTGGCAAAGTTCAACTCTGTGTATCACAGTCATTTCTTTGTTTAGTATATCAATGTAGGAGATTCTGCATTCATTTGAGAAGAATATTTTTGTGGTGTGGTTCTAAAGTTAGACTTACTGATGTTGGCTAAGTGTGAATTTGAAGAAAGATCATATCTAGAAGTCGCTTGCATGGAGAAGTGTATGCATGATTGAAATTTTTTGTGATTAGGTCTAATTCCTGGCCGACCTAACACATGATATGTATTGTGAAAGATTAAATATATTATGTGGATATTTGTGTTGAATAGTCTGGATAACTGAGAGGGGGTGAATCAATTATCACAAAATATTTCCCTTACTTTAATTAATCTAGTGTAATCTTAAATCAATCATATAATAATTAAAAAAAGATATAAACATGAAATCACACAACAACACCATGCACAATGAACATAAGAATTTATGTGGAAAACCAAGATGGGAAAAACCACGGAGAATGCTAATTTTGAATTATAAAACATCGGTTAAGGTGACACCGATTAAGGTGGTTTTTACAAGGGCTCACTGCCAAAATTCTCACTATAGCTAAGGTTCATTGTAGGTGGGCTCAGTGCCTGGCTATTACAGCCAAAATAAAAAGGGCTCACTGCAAAAATAAAATGTCTCACTACCAGAAGAATGATGAAAGGGAATCCATCGCTGGAGATAACTATCACCAAAATTCACAATGGAAGGATCTCACTATCTGCTACCTCTGGTAGTATACTTTCACACACTTCACAATATTTGGATTTTTAGATTCGCATTCACCACACTTACTTTCATCGAACATAATCAGATTTTACTTATACCATTCAATGCCTTCATAATATCCTAAGTTGGCCAAAAAAAATTTGAATTCGGTCACCATAAAACATTCCCATGATGGAAAGGAATGAAACGTGGACCATACATAACCTCCTCACTCAAATCAACACACTACATATTAACCATGATATCTGGAACCAAAGAATATAATATACATATTACAATGCAAACAATATTCTTGGGCACACTAATCAATTTGCAGATCAGTCTGGACCCATAAGAGTGTATCTCATTATGTTGAAAAATAAATGGGAATTGGACAAGCACAACCAAAGATGGATCATCACATCTGGAGCATGCCAATACAGATCATGAAAGCATCAAAACCGAACCTTAATCAATCAACTAGGATATGCTGACATCAATGAAAACCATTAATGAAAAAATTCAATAGCATCACATTCCAACACTCCCCCCTTATTCACTGATGGAAACATTCATCAACAACAAACCAAACAAAACAATGTCAGCATCGACAACATCAAGGATCTTGTTTTCTTCTCCCCCTTTGACATCAAAGACAAAGGGCGAAAAATCCCCCTGTAAAACTTACTCTGCACCCCCTATGAGGAAGCCACCAAGCATTTATCCAGATAAGAGAGAGCATATAATATCCTGGACCAATGTACACCCTAGTGAAAATTATTGTAGACTAGGAGGGGGCAGAACCCCTAACTTTTGTCATAGATACTCAAAAGTATCTTTGCTCAATGGTTTTGAGAATTTTTTTGCAATCTGCTCTTTTATAGGTACATATTCAAGTCTTACCTCATTGTCCAAAACCTTTTCTCTCAAGAAGTGATATCTGATGGATATATGTTTCATTCTGGAGTGTTGTACCCGATTATTGGAAATGTTTTTTGCACTAGTGTTATCAGACATGATTGAAATCGGTTCATCAAATGATATGACTATGTCTTTCAGTGTTTTTTTCATCCATAATACATGAGTGCAACATGAGGATGCTGCAATGTATTCATCTTCAATAGTAGATAAAGATACAAAATCTTATTTCTTGCTTGACCAAGCAACCAACCAAGAGTGAAGGAAATAAGCTCCACCACTTGTACTCCACCTGCTATCAACACATCCAACCCAATCAGAATCAGTATAGGATGTCAAAGTGAAATATGAATCCTTTGGATACCATAACTCGATATCTTTTGTACCCTTCAAATATCTAAAGATCATTTTTATGGGAACAACATGTGATTCCTTTGGTTCCTGTTGAACTCTAGATGCTAAACAAATTGCATACACAATGTCTAGTCTAGTAGCAGTCAAATATAACAATCCTCCAATCATTGACCTGTACATACTTGCATTAGCTTTAGATGAATCATATTCTTTTATCAACTTACATCTAGTAATAATAGGTGTACAAACTAGTTTGGAGTTCTCCAATCCAAACTTATTCAATAATTCTTTGGTATACTTGGACTGAGAGATGAAAATTCCTTTACTATTCTAATTTACTTGTAATCCAAGGATGAAATTTAACTCACCTATCATAGACATTTCCAATTCTTTATGCATTTCATCTGCAAATTTTTTGCACAAATCGCCATTTCCTCCAAAGATTATGTCATCAACATAAACCTCAACAATCAACATTTGATCTAAGTGAACTATGTAGTATAAGTTAGTGTTAGCAGATCCCTTTTGAAATCCTTGTCCAATAAAATACTTGTCTAATATTCCATACCAGGCTCTAGGTGTCTGCTTCAATCCGTATACAGCTTTCTTCAACCTACAAACAACATCCAGGTCATTTCCAAACTTAAATCCCTTTGGTTTCTCAATGTATACTTCTTCTTTTAGTTCTCCATTTAAGAATGTTGATTTTACATCCATTTGAAAAAAATTGAAATTCTTAAAAGCTGCAAAAGTTAAGAATATCCAGATCACTTCCATCCGAGCAATAGGGGCATATGCCTCTTCAAAATCAATACCTTCAATCTGAGTGTAGCCTTTGCAAACTAATATTGCCTTGTTTCTTATTACTTTTACGTTTTCATCCAGCTTGTTCCAGAATACCCATTTTGTTTCAATTACACTTTTGTTTATCGGCCTAGGAAAATGTTCCCAAGTCTGATTTTTCTTTATTTGATCAAGCTCTTCCTTCATTTCCTTCACCTAATTCTGATTATTGCACGATTCTTCCATAGTCTTTGGATCATTTTTTGAGAGTAAACACAATAATACTTGTTCTTGAGTTGCTTTGCTTCTTGTGATGATTATTTTATTCTTATCTCCAATAATCTAATTTTTTGAGTGGTTTCTCTATACATACCTTGGGGTTTTAGTTGTAGATGTCAGAGCCTCCTTTGTCTCTTCTTCTTTCTTATCCTTCTTTCCTTTGGCATCTGAGACATTTGATTCATATTCAATATTTCTATTAGGATTTATTTGAATAACTTCATCCACTTTGACATTCACACTTTCAACTATATTGTTCAGTCTCTTGTTGTAACACTGGTACACTTTGCTTCTTGTAGAGTAACCCAAAAAAATACCTTCATCAACTCTACTGTTGAATTTTCCAAGATTACCCTCATCTCTATAGATGTAGCATTTACTTCCAATTTTTTTGAAGTATTTTATTGTGGGAGCTCTTCCATGCCATAAATCATATGATGTCTTTCCATACCTCCTTCGGAATAGTACTCTACTAAGAGTGTAAATTGTTGTGTGTATTGCTTCTTTCCAGTAGACCTCTATTAAACCTACTTCCTTGATCATTGTTCTAGCTATTTCTTGAACTGTCTGGTTCATTCTTTCCACTACACCATTTTGTTGTGGTGTTCTAGGGGCAGATAGCTATCTTTTAATATTGTGTTTCTCATAGAACTTGTTGAATTCATCAGAAGTAAAGTCTCCTCCTCTATCAGATCTTAAACACTAGATTCTCCTGTCAACTTTATTCTCAAGTCTTGCCTTGAAAAACTTGAACTTTTCTAAAGCCTTTGAGTTTTATCTTAAAAACGTAACCCAAGTTAGTCTAGAATAATCATCTATTAAAAGCATAAAATATCTCCCACCTTGTAAGCTTCTTGTTCTAGCTAGATCACATAGGCCAGTGTGTACTAGGTCCAACAATTCAGTAGATGATTCTTCTTTTCCTCAAAATGTTCCTTTGGTATGTTATCCTCTTGACATCCTTTGCAGATAATGCTATCTAGTTTGGACAGTCTTGGTAAGTCTCTGACTGCTCTTTTTGAACTTATCCTTACCAAATTTTTGAAGTTAATGTGACACATCCTCCAGTGCTAGAGCCAACTGTCATTGCTCTGAGATAATAAGCATATCTTTGTAGCTCCTTCCAGTTGATACATATTCCCACTTGTTCTTTTTCCTATTGGAATAACAGTTTTAGAACTTTTTCGGATCTACAACCATCATCCTGAAATACAATATTATAGCCATTCTCACACATCTATCGAACACTCAAAAGATTATGATAAAAACCCTTCACATAGTAAACATTGTCAGTGTTATGTTTTCCATCAAAGGTAATGAAATCAATTCCAACAATCTATGTCATTTTATCATCTCCAAATCTAACAGAACCTCCATCATATTTCTCAAGCTTCACAAACTTACTTATATCACCAGTCATACGATTCGAGCATCCACTATCAATCAACCATTCATCTCTATTTCTTTTAACAAATAGTTGCAACTTCAGTGTTATCATTAGATTCTGGACAAATATTAGAGATATCAAATCTAGGTTTATCCTTTTCCACAAAAAAAAACCATCCTCTTTATCTGATGCATTATCTGAAATACTAGCATTTTCATTAACATAATAGGCCTTCTTATTGATTCTTTTAAACTTTTGTCTTGTTCCTTTTTCCAAACACCTAGATGCTAAATGACCAATCATTCTACATCTAAAGCATTTAAGGGGTAACATACATTTTTACTTGTTGGTACCTTTCTTCAGTTTTCTTGTGAATTTTGCTTCCAACTCATCTAAACTTTCACTATTCGAATCTTCTTCTATTTTTGTGGCTTTGAATGTTGTTTTAGATTTCTCCTTTTCTTTTCCAAATGTCCTCATCTCAAACATGGTCAAGGTGCTGAATAGTTTCTCTTTGTTGAATTTATTCAAATCATGAAATTCCTCAATAGCTAAGATCTTGTCACTATAGCTCTCTGAGAGGGTCATCAAGATATTATCCATAACATCTTCATCTGTCAGAGTTACTCCTTGATTTTTGACTTCATTTACTTCACTTTCAACTCTTTGAAAGTAGCTTGCTATATATTCACCTTCTTCCATCCTCAAGTTTTCATATTTGCACTTAGTTGTCAACTTCTTTGATAATTTAACTCTATCATTTCCTTCATAGATTTATTTCAACTTTTCCCAAACTTCATAAGTGGCACTCAATGAAATAAATTTTGTTAACTTAGTCTTAGAAAAAGCACTATATGCATACCTTTCTTTTTCATTTTCTTCATAAGCTGGAATCTCATCCACAGTATTAGGACCATTTGTCAGTACAACATATTTTGTCTCAATAGCCTTCCAAGTATTGTAGCCTAGAGAAATTAGGTAACCTCTCATCTGCACTTTCCATAAATTGTAGTCAGATCCATCAAACATAGGGATTGTTAGTTTTTGTGCCATCGGATCTACCTTAAGCGGTTAAGCTCTTCTTCAAGGAACCAAAGCTCTAATACCAATTGTTGAACAACTCAGATAACTAAGAGGGAGGTGAATTAGTTATCATAAAATATTTCCCTTACTTTAATTAATCTGATGCAATCTTAAATCAATCAGATAATAATTAAAAATAGATATGAACATGAAAGCACACAACAACACCATGCATAATGAACACAAAAATTCACATGGAAACCCAAGATGGGAAAAACCACAAAGAATGCTAATTATCAATTATAAAACACCAGTTAAGTTGATTTTTACAAGGGCTCACTACCAAAATTCTCACTATAGGTAAGGCTCACTATCAGTGGGCTCACTGCTCGACCATTATAGCCAAAAGAAAAAGGGCTCACTACCAAAAGAAAATGGCTTACTTCTAGAAGAATGATGATAGGGAATCCACCGTTGGAAATAACTGTCACCAACAATCACATCAGAAGGATCTCACTGTTTGTTTCCTCCAATCATATACTTTTGCACACTTCACAATATTTGGATTTTTAGATTCGCATTCACCACACTTAATTTCATTGAACGGAATCAAATTTTACTTATACCATTCCATGCCTTCATAATCTCCTAAGTCAGCCAAACACAATTTAAATTAGTTCACCACAAAACATTCCCATGGTGGAAAGGAATGAATCATGGAACATACAAAACCTCCTTGCTCAAATCAACATGCTATATATTAACCATGATATCTAGAACCAAAGAATAGAATATACATTTTACAATGCAAACAATGTTTCAGGGCACACTAACCAATTTATAGATCAGTCCAGACCCATTAGAGTGTATCTCATTATGTTGAAAAATGAATGGGACCAGAACACACACGACCAAAGATAGATCATCACAACACAAAATTTAGAGCACACCAATCCGGATCACCAAATCATCAAAATCGAACCTTAATCAATCAACCAAGATATGTTGACATCAATGACAACAATCAACAACATCACATTCCAACAGTTTGTAGGATCTATTATAGGTCCATGTTGACCTAAATTATGTATTACACATTTTATTTTAGCGTGAAGAAGATTTTGGATCATTTGTGAAGCTGACAAAGCTAGTTTGAATTAAACTAGGATACATCTAATTATGTCAACCTAATTGATGTATGTAGATGTAATTAGGTATATATATGTAAGAAAATTTTGAGTTGTGATGAGTATGAAAGAATATAAGTTGCACATGAGGTGCCACATGTCTCATATTATGTGAACATATGAATTTAGAGGTGTGAGATCATAATAAGAGAAAAATTGTTGAGTGATTGCTAAGAAAAGTAGTATTTTGTATTCAGAGCTTCAAAGGAATGAAAATTCAACACAAGGAAGGTGTATCTTTTATTAGTTCACACTTTGGCTAAGTAGCCATCTTTGTTTTGTATCTAATTCTGGCTATGAGCCTTATAAGGATAGCATGTCTTGGTAGTGAGCCCCTATAATATACTATATCTTGATATAATATATTGTGAGCTAATCCTCAATGTGGTTTTTCCCTTTTTTGGTTTTCCATGTAAAAATCCTGGTGTTCATGTGTCATTTGATCTTGTGTATGTTTTTTCTTTCATTCCTTATTTTTGTTAATATGTTTTGGTGATTAGATAAGCTATGCTCAAAAGTTTAATAGAATACCGATTCACCCCCCCCCCTCAGTATTCTGGGTGTTCAACACTGTTAGAGTTGAGAAGATACAACACCATAGAAGCCCAAAGATCTTTGCAATCAAATAACCTGTTACAAGGAGAAGCAAAAAGAAGCAACAAAAGAAATGCTCAAGAATGTGGAGCAATGTATTCACCTGAAAAATGTAAAATGAATAATAATACAAAAGATAGTTTTCAACCATATATAGATGAAAACCCTAAAAAGGAAAACCTTAGGCTTGCACAATAATAATTAATAAAGTAATTAATTATTGTGTACCTAATGTTAGCTTAAGTGAAAAATAGGTAAAAGGGAACTTTACGTAATTAAACAAATATTGTTTAATTAATAAAGTAAATGTCCAATTACTCTAACACCCCCCCTTAAGATAGACATAGGGAGAAGCTAAAACCTAGAAGAAGCTACTGAAAGCAAAAGCAATGGGTCCTGACAACAAGGCCAGATCAGGTACCCAAGTACAAAGAAATTTCTATGAAACGGAAAAAAAGGAGAAAACCCAGTGGGAAAAACTCCTCTCCAAAAAAAGATAGAAGAACATGCTGAAAGAAACATGAAGGAAGGAAGGCCTCATAAAGACCCCCCAAGGACAACTTCCTTCACCCCAAGCATAGAGCACAACTGAAGATAGTGCAGAGATGCAAAAGGTTTCATGAAGATGTCTACAACCTACTTGGCAGTGGGAATATACTCCAAGATGAGAGAACCATCCTGAATCAACTATCTGATGAAATGCATATGAAGCTCAATGTGCTTCATCCACTGATGCTCCATCGGGTTGCGCAAAATGTGTATAAGACTCTAATTGTCAAACCAAAGAATAGTGGGACTATCAGGAGGAAAACCAAACTCAGTCATCAACTGACGAAGCCATAAAATCTCCTGACTAGAAAGCACAACAACTCGGTACTCAGCCTCTATAGATGATAATACATGAGCAGTCTGCATCTTGCATGACCATGTGATAGGACCAGAGTCAAGACAGAAAACAAAGCCAGAAGTAGACTTCCGATCATTGACATCACCAGCCCAATCTGAGTTAGTGTAGCGAACAATGTGAGGATCCCCTGATGTATAGTGAATGCCATATGAAGCGGTGCCCTGAATGTACCTCAAAATACGCTTGGCAGCTTGCCAATGACTCTCACGAGGATCATGTGAGAATCGAGAGACAAGACCAACTGCAAAGGAAAGATCAGGACAAGTGTGAGTCGAGTACAACAAACTGCCAACCAACTGCCTATAAAGTGTAGAATCTACTAAAGGAGTGGAGCAAGTAGTTGTCAAAACAACCCCTGACTAAAAAGGTGTGGGGGCAGGCTTGCAATCAAGCATGTCAAAGCATTGAAGCATATCAAGAGAATACTTCTGCTAGTAAATGGAGATCCCCTCTAAAGACTGAATCACCTGAAGACTAGGAAAATAGTGCAGAAGGACAAGATCTGTCATCTCAAACTGCTCCATCAAGGCTAGCTGAGAATTCTGAATCATAGAGGACGAGCTACCTGTGATGAGAAGATCATCAACATATAGCACAAGAATTAGGATCTCACCCTCAAGATGTTGAATATAGATCGTGTGATCAGAATGACAGTGAGTGAAACCAATGGAGAGCAAAAAAGAGTCCATCTTCTCATACCAAGCCCGAGGGGCCTGTTTGAGACCATATAATGAACACTGAAGTCTGCAAACCAAAGAAGCATTATGAAAAAATCCCTGAGGCTGCTCCATATAGATCTCCTCCTGTAGGTCACCATGCAAGAAGGCACACTTCACATCCATCTGAAAAATGAGCCATCCTCTAGAAGTTGCAAGTGATAGTACAGAATGAATAGAATTCATCTTGGCGACAGGGGCAAATGTCTCGGAGTAATCAATACCCTCAACCTGTGAGAAACCCTTCACAAAAAGGTGTGCTTTGTACTTATCAATAGAACCATCAGCAGCATACTTGGTGCGATACAACCATCGGCACCGAACCATCTTTCTGCCCTTAGGAAGAGGATAGAGATCCCATGTACTATTCCTCATCAAAGAAGAATACTCCTCCTCCATGGCACTATCCCACTCAGGGTGACCTGTCACCTCTGAAAATCTCTGAGGATCCTCTGAAAGAGCATGAGTCAAAAGACTAGAACCCACAGTATTATAACGGGTGCGACAAGTGTCTGAAGGATCACTAGCCATAGATCCTACTGCCTCAATAGTAAAACGAGCCCATTTGGGCCTCTGAGGTGGAGCAAGTGGAGGTGGAGATGGGGGATCATCAATATCCTCATCCGAATCATCCTCAAAATAATCCTGAAGAGCTGCAATGGGTGGAGTAGGTAGTGAAGTGGACACTGGAGACAGGGTATCAACTAGAGGAAGGCGCTCATCAAACTGAACATTCCGTTGAAACAGGACCTCTCTGGAATCAGGATCAAACAACCTATATGCCTTAACATCCTCATAGTAGCTGACAAAAATGAGGGGTCGACTCTTCCACTCCATAGCTCTCCTCTGAGCATCAGGAATAAAAGCCCATGCCTCACTACAAAATACTTGAAATGATGAAATATCAGGCTTGGCATGAGACCAAGCCTCCTCAGGAGTCATATGTCGAATCGCCTTGTGAGGCATCCGATTCTAAATATAGCTGGCACAATTGACTGCCTCAACCCAAAAAGATGAATCCATGGACCTAGACTGAATCATACAATTAGCCATCTCCCGTAAAGTCTTGTTCTTTCACTCAGCGATACCATTCTACTGAGGGGTGTAGGGAACATAAAACTGATGCTCAGTGCAAAAATCTCTGAAGGCCTGATTCACATACTCCCCCCCATTATCTATATGTATGCACCGGATAGAAAGACCAGACTGCTTCTCTACAAATGTCTTGAAGACACGAAAGGAATCAAAGACATTAGACTTGTACTTAAGAAAGTACAACCATGTGCGTCTGGAGAAGTCATCAATGAATGTGAGTACATACTTGGCCCCTAGAAAAGAAGGAGTGGGAAATGACATGAGGTCACTATGAATAAAATCCAAGGGTGCCAAGGCACGAGTGGTACTTCCCTTCGGAAAGGGATCCCTGTGATGCTTGCCAAGCACACAACCATGACAAACATCGTCAGTGCAGGAAATTTGTGGAAGACCAAGAACAAGTGACTGTGTACTCATCTGCTAAAGATGTCTATAATTGACATGGCCCAAACGCTCATGCCAAAGCTTACTCACCGAATCTGCATGTGCTATAAGAGATGAACCTATACCCTCAGAAGACACAAGTCCATCAAATCTGTAAAGACGAGATGCAATATCAACACTACCAGTAGCCACAACCAAATTAGAGTCATGGAGGTCCCGAATAACCACATCATGTGGTGAGAACTCAACTATCTTACCAGAGCCAGTGTGGAAAATCTGATAAATGGACAAGAGGTTCATTGAGATGTCAGGAACAACCAAAACATCCTGTAGAGTAACCCCATCCAAAGAGATAGAACCTGAACCCAATACGGAAAGTTGTGAAGAGTCACCCACTGCAATCTGTGAAGTACCACAAGAGGCAAGAGAAGTGACCAACTATTGAGTGTGAGTCATATGGTGAGAAGCACCAGAGTCTAAAATCCAAGTGGACCCATTGGTTGATGCTCTAGCAGTGAGAGCATGACCTTTCCCTGTGGTGGAGGAAGAAGAAGACTGAGGTGAGGAGATATGTTGTTGTTGCATGGCATCCTTTAAAGCCTCTAATCGTTTCCAACACCTGGAAACTGGATGACCTTGCTTGCCACAGAAACTGCAAGTGTCTCTTGATTTCTCCTTAGTCTTGGAGGAAGACTCACAAGACTTCAAAAATTTCCCATGTTTTGGATTAAATGGTGGTTTAGAATCAGACTTAGGAGGTGGTTTGGAGGAATTCTCACTGCCTGCAAAATCTTTCTTGGGCCTCAGTTTCTGCTTTTGTTTCCCCTTCGGTGACTGAGCAACCAATGCTTTGCTCTTTGAACCTAAGAGCATATCCATCTGAGAAAGGTGAGACTGTTCCCAAGACAAACGCTCACAAAATAAATCAAAAGGTAGGCATTGTAAAATTGGCACCCAAACCATCCATGGTGGACTAGAAGGAGGAAGAAAATATCTGAAATGGACCATGAAGCTTCGAAAGAATCAAGTAAATGCACTCTGTGTTTGTTTTGTTCTTGCCACAACCCTATAAAATAGTGCGGATAGTTTTGAACTTGTTCAAAAAATCCTCAATAGTGGGAAATGAATCAGGTAACAATGAAGTCAGCTATGCCTCAATCTGTAATGCGCAGAACTCATTAATGGCCCCAAAAAGTGTCTCAAACTTCAGCCACATGGCTCGAGGAGTGAGCAAAGCATCAAGGTGAAATGAAAGACTGTCTGAAACATGCATGCATAACAAACCCATAGCCTCATCCATCTTTTTCCTATGTTGCATAATCTCAAAATGATGCTACAACTGAGGCTGAACCTCATATAAACAAGACCATAACCCTCATGACCTGAGTAGCCTCATCATGTGAGACTTCCAAGTGTGATAGTTATGTGATGTGAGTAGCTCAACTGAAGAGTCTGCCACGAAACCCTGCACTTGTACCTGCTTGTATTTTTTTAGTATTATGTCATCTGTCAGAATAGACAGAAGATGCAGAAGTGTTTGTATTTTTGAGAGTTTTGGTGTTCTGGTTTTCTGATATAAATGACAAAAAGCAAGAGAAAAACACCCCCCACAAAAGATAAACCCAAACCCTAGTACAAACTGAGAAGAAGGAAGCAATGCATAAGCAAAAAATACTTCAAAACAAATTCTCGTGTACCTGGTGAAAATTATGATAAAATAGATCACATCACTAAATAGAGCATGTTAAGAGCTTTCCAATGCCTATTCAAGTTTGAAAAACGGAGTCCATTTGCACCTTTTATGACCCCAGAAGTGAAGAAAGAAGACCTCACTTTGACTGGTAAAAAATTTATAAAAATACCTACACCATCAGATTGGTGCCAAAACCAACTTTCCAACGCTTCTTCGTGTTCGAAAAACGGAGCTCGAACGCCCGAGTTATGCCTGATTTCATGAGAGAGCAAAAAAAATGCCCTATTAGACCCCTTTAGCACCTAGGGGCTAAAAAAAAGGGCCCCTAGCCGCTTGGGCGGACCAAGGGGCTGGGGTGGTAGACCCGTGGTCACCCATGTGACCGGGCGGCGGGGGTGTTAAGCCCACAGGGGCTGGAGGGGCCAACTCGGGTCGGCGAGCCCGCAGGTGGCGAGCTCAGCGGTGGCGAGCTCGGTGGGAGCAGGTCGGCGAGCCCGCAAGTGGCAAGCTTGGCAGCGAGCTCGGCAGTGGCAGCGATCGAGCGGAGCGACGGGAAGCTACGGACGGAGCGGCGGGGGTGGCGTACGGTGGAGCTGGGAAGCTCAGCGAGCTTGGTGGAGCCAGGCGAGCTGAGCGCGGATGCCGACGGTCGACGGGCGGCATGGTGGCCGACGGGCGCAGTGCAAAAAATTTAATAAAAACCTTAGGTTTTTATTATTTTTTTAATTATTTTTTTACGAATTTTTTTCTGAGGGGACCGTATGGCCAAACCCTAAAAAAATTTTGCAACCCTAGTTGACTGTGGCCAAAATTGATGATTTGACAGTCGATTTAGGGGTTTTTGGGTGCTACGAATCCAATGGCACTGTCCATTTGGGCCCAAAGTGAACCTAAAATTTAGAGTATGCTGAATCCACAAGAAGAAACCTTAGAACCCTAGATTTGCTTCCAATGCAAAATTCTCAAAACAAGAACAAACAGCTGTAAATCTGAAGCTTTGATACCATGTTAGAGTTGAGAAGATACAACACCACAAAAGCCCAAAGGTCTCTGCAAGCAAATAACCTGTTACAAGGAGAAGCAAAGAGAAGCAACAAAATAAATGCTCAAGAATGTGGAGCAATGTATTCACCTGAAAAATGTAAAATGAATAATAATACAAAAGATAGTTTTCAACCATATATAGATGAAAACCCTAAAAAGAAAACCATAGGCTCGAACAATAATAATTAATAAAGTAATTAATTATTATGTACCTAATGTTAGCTTAAGTGAAAAAGAGGTAAAAGGGAACTTTACGTAATTAAACAAATATTGTTTAATTAATAAAGTAAATGTCCAATTACTCTAACAAACACAATCAATCCAAAAAAAGGAAAGAAAATGGAGAAATATTCCATTTAGTGACATTTTAACAGGCATGTTCCATGTCCTTCCAAATGATTCAAATCTTTTCGAAACCATTTGGAAAGCATGAAAACAAGGAGCTTGATCATGAGCAATGATAACAAAATATGTCCTAACAAATCAATATGGTAGAATTTAATACATAAGAATAAAATTCTAACCTTACTGCAAGGTTGTTCAGCGAAAGCATGGGCTAAGAAATGTATTATTGCATTCAAAGTTATTTTTTGTGAAGGATCTCTTAGGTTATGGGTGACTCTAATTAATGAGTAACATACCCTTTGGAGAACATACTCACTATTAAGATTTTGGAAAGGGGATTACTAGTTGTTAACGACAATACAAATTGCTATACTAATAATTCTTGTGCAAAATTGACCTACTTAAAATGGAAGGATGGTGCAAAATTCTTAAAGAGAACTCTAAAACTATGTATAATATGCTATGTAACTCAAATACTATTGTTGATTATGCTAATAGGTGCTAGAACAACAACCTAACAAAAGTAAATTGGAATGATTTGTTTAAATGGTATTGGAATGGGGTCTTGGCACCCAAAAAGGCTTGCTTTAGATGTCTTCTTCTATTAAAAAAACTACCTTGGTCTACTAATAATCTATTACATCCCGAATTATGAGGTTACTATTTACTAGTGATATAAAAGGTAGAAATTAATGTAATATGAAATCTGGAGATGCTTGCACCTTGTTATCAATATGTGTGTTAGCTCATTTGACGTTGTTTCATTTCATGTTATTTCAATTGATGTAATTCATGGTAAATATTGCATATTTGTGAATATCAGGATAATGAATCTTGTTTTATAATTGATTTATATATATACTACTAATGTTATGAGCAAGTAACTGTCGTGGTTTTGTGCTAATGGATGCAGGAACATTAACTATTCCTCTAGGCGAAGGAGAGACATCACTCGGGAGAGGGGCTTGGTTAAGTAACCGGTAAAGTTGATCAAGTTGAGCATACACACACTTCACTGAGGGTTTTGGGAACTGAGTCAGATTGAGTTGTCTTAATAAGTCATCCTTAGGCTTAAGAGTTTTGGATTACTTTATGCTTTATGAGTGGTGTTACTTGTTGACTAACTTACTATTCTGTGAACCTTGAATGTGAAATATGAACTGATAAGTGTGGTATAGACAGGATGTATATGCCTATACATGTACCACTCATATGTACATAACAACACGTATGACATGTCGATACATATGTATGATGGGCAATTATAATGCCATACACATGTGTCAACATGGCATACATACAGATACATATACATGGCTGGCACACCTATAAACATATGCACACTAGCTATAATGTTATTATAATGTTATATTGATGCTTGGAATTTACAATTAAACAAATATATACATGTTTGTACAAACACGTGAATTAAGGGTGCGCTGACTGGCCTGTAATACACGTATTTAGATAATTAAATACAAATATGTATAGATATATTTAAATGTAAATATTAGAATGTGTTTGTATATATATATTTAATATAAATATTATTATAGTTTTACCTGGAATAGATATATAGATATATCTATATTAATATTTAAATATTAAAACATTTAAATATAGATATATATATATATTTAAATACGGTAAATAAAACTATAATAGTATATATTTAATATAATGCAAAATATAAATATAACATTTTGTTTATATTTTAAACAAATAAGCCTTGGGAAGTAAATGGCATAAACTTCTTTAGTCATTTGGTAAATGATATTTACCATAAGATTAAATAAATTTGACTTGTATAGTCATTTGGCAAATAATATATATTTACCTTGAGAAAGTATTTAAATACGACTTCTATAGTCTTTTGGAAATCCTGTATGAAATTTAAAAGTGAGAAATAAATAAATTTCAAATACTTTGTAAAGCATTTAAATAAATGCTAAGCGAAATGCGAATTTCATTCACCGTGGAAAGAAGGAAATACGCCAAAGTTAAAATTTTATTTGCAAAAAAATTGAAACCTGTAAAAGAATGGAAATGGCGCACCTGAAAGCTCACACGCAGGAGGACCTGGTCGCGATTTTTTTGAGACTCCATTCCGAGAAAACGGGAGGGTTTAAGCCAAGTGGGATGCCATCTACCTTGGACATTTTCTCTAAAAATTTAATCCGCCATTTTAGATGCCAGGCTGTAGGTGTCAACCCTCCTTTTGATCAAACGAAAGTTTGAATTATTCTCTCAACTGTTGGAAGTCGATTCACCTCTTAAAAGCTATGAGTAAGTATGGAAATTTGCCACATTTCATTTTGAAATATTCAAAGAGTAGTTCTGTCATTTTACATGCCTGCAAGAGTGGAAATTGGTGGGCTGAGGGCTCTATAAATAGCCGCCCAATTCATTCATCAAGGATCACTTGAGCAATCCGAATTTAGCATTTTCATTGAGCTCTCATATCCATTTCATTATTTTGGTTGTATTTTCTGTTTTACTGAGAAGAAAAAAATACAGTGAGTTTTACTAGCAACTGCCTTTAACAGTGAAAATCCCAAGTTAAGCTGAGAGTGAACTCATTGTGAGTTATAGTTGAGTAAGAAATTAGTGGTGGATTCATAATTGAGAAAGGAGACTTAGGAAGTTCATTATAGAGTGAAGTACTATCATGGAGAAGCCATTTTCATTGTGAAGTCTCTATAATTCTGGAAGCTTGTTTGAAAGAGGGATTGGAAGAACAATTCTGGAAGAAGAAGCTTAAAATCAAGCATGATTCCTCTTTAGTTTGTAATTTTTATTTGAGTGTTGGTTTCTTATATCTTGTGTTTAATGTTTCCATAAGTTCTAATAGGATAGAACTATTATGATGAACATCTACAAGCAATGCATAATAGGGAATTTGTGTAAGGGAATCAATGAAAAAGGGAATGGGTGAAAAGGGGTTTTATGTGAAAGAACTTCAAGGAATAGTTTACTTATTTTTCATAAAAGGGAAAGGGAAGGATTTATATGCATTTTTAATGAATATTGCATGTTGTGTATGATCTTCGTATATGGAGAATAAGGGTAAACAAGTTACTATATTCTAGGAATAGAATAAGGACAGTAGTCAAGTATATTCAAGCATCTTAGAGTTTTAGATTAACTAAGATGGGCTAAGGAACTCATAGGATAAAGATTTCCGTAACAGGAGAGGAAGAATGAATTACTTTTCAAGCTGGATTATTTCTAGTAAGTTAGAATGTCGTAGGTTGGTCTGGGATGATTGATAATCTAGTGAAGGACTTGAACCTATATTTGTTGTCTTGGATTAGATTGAAGTAGGATAGTCTGGGATGATTGACAATCCAGTGAAGGACTTAGCCTACGCATAGTGTAAGATAGCCTTAAGTCAAATCGGCCCTGAAAAGTGTATATGATAGATGACCTTCATTTGAAGTACTGAATGTGAATAATTTGGCCAAAGTAGTGGAAGGTACGATATCCACTTAGATGTGAGATAATTGAGACTACACTGTCAGTTCATTGTGATCCATCATGCTAGTTCGGGATTGTGAAATAGCAAGTTCTAGATGTATAGGACACAACACTATGCTCACTTGGGTTGTCACAGCCGGTTACTTTACCAATCTCTTTGTTCGAAGGGAGGGCCATCTATTGAATGATAGATGTGCGGGGGACCGCATTAACAGTCTGTGGTCGACAAAAAAGTGCCCGAGTGATGTTTCTCCTCCACAGCAGGTGACAGATACACCAAGATTTGAAAGGAAGGGAACTTGGACCATCTTACTACTATTTGTGCAAAATCTTACGAGTTATGTATGTAATTGTTTTACTTTTGTACTTTGATTTATATTTACAATGTTAATGGAATTCATGTGGAAATATATATTGTAACTTGCAAGTATTTATCAATAAAGAAAGGAAGAATTTTATTGCAATATCCTTGTTACTTGTTACATTTATATGTTTGAAGTGAAATGTTAGAAAAATTTCAATTACCTAGTTTGGGGGTCATTACATGTGGTATCAGAGCTACTAGGTTCTGCACTGAAACCTATGAGCTCATTATGCAACAATGCGTAAACCTTATCAAAAGATAAAGGTTGAAAGGTAATTGTGCCATAATGGCAAGAGGAAAGAACTTAGTAAAGTGAAAAGGAAGATGTGAACCTTAGTAACTTGTGAAAAGTGGGATTAGTTAAGAATTATCTCTGGAATCAGACTTATGACAATACCTAGGATTGTGGAAGATTATGCAATCAGGTTATGTAGGAAGGTTAGGAAGAATAACTAGTAGATACCTTTATCCAACGAAACAAATTTATATGATTCTAGGGAAAAGAAGGAATATGAAAACCTTTGAATTGTAGCAATCTACAATTGTAAAAGAGTCAAGAACTCCTGGATAAGTGTAAACTCTGCGAATCTATGTATGCAAAGTCAACATAAATTAGATTGCTCAAAGTTGGGTATGAACGAAGGAAGTATTCTCAAGGTTGGAGAATTCATGACTTAAAATCTTGAGTTAAGATCAAAATCTTGTTAGAAAAGAGTTAGTACCTAGAAAATGAGAAAAGGTCAAAACGGTCAGAGGAAACAATCAAGGACATGAGCAAGGTTGCTCCAGCCAAAATCAATGAGTTCATTGAAATTTTGAGACCAAAACAAACTTTGGTACCTGAAAGGCTAAGAGAGGACAAGATTCCAAGTATTGGAATAACGATTTATGAAAAGATGAGTATGAGAAAGAAGCCCGAAATCAGGATGGTTTTAAAAAGGGGTTAGGAGAACTAACACAATGATCCAGTTGACAAACTCATCAATGAAATCAATGTTTTTTGAAAAACTTGACTTATAGGATTTTGGTCCTAAATAATATATTGTGGGTAAGTAGTTGCTTAGTAATCCTGAAAAGGTATTTCAGTTTAGCAAATAAATGATAGGGTTATGTAAACCATAATCATATCATGAGACATTTTGTTTGAATAAATGTGCAATATATTATTATAGTCAAAATAGGTAAAATGGTGGACTAAATCTTGAATGATTTGTAAACTTCTAAAATTGAAGTTTAGACCATTATATTGAAAGAAAGAAAACTTTGCTAAAGCTGAAAAAGGCTTGAATCTAACCATAGACTTGATAGAATGTCAAAAAGGAGTAATAGATCGAAGTGATCAGTGAAACTTAATCGATAACAAAGCTTAAGTGTAGAGCAGTATCAAAATTAACAAGTGTCTAGGAGCAAGGTTATGCTTGAGATGGACAAGTAATCAAGGGAAAGTACTTTGTGGTAAGGATAATGAATGTGTGATGATAGATGGACTCAGTTTATGAGTTGTCTAAAAAGTGTAAATACAAATGAAAAGGATTAGACCCACAATGTAGTGTACAATACATCAACATTCCTATTCCATTTGGATTATACTAAAGATAAATTCATGGACCAATGAATTCCAATCACTAAGTATAGTTATTATTATATATTGGATATATTTATGAAATAAAGCTCTTTGAGAGAGTAAGTATTTGTGAAGCATATAAGAATTCCCTATGCGATAGTAAGGACACTTGAAGCAAGGTCTAGGAAGGGTAAGATTACTACATAGGTTGGATGTTTTGTAAATCTTACATATTTTTTGGAATTGTAAGTAAAACTTTATTTGACTATATATTAAAAGGCTATAAGATCATCGGGGATGATGATTCACAAGGGGGGAAGTATGTTACATCCTGAATTATGAGGTTACTATTTACTAGTGATATAAAAGGTAGAAATTAATGTTATATGAAATCTGGAGATGTTTGCACCTTGTTATCAATATGTATGTTAGCTCATTTGACGTTGTTTCATTTGATGTTATTTCAATTGGTGTAATTCATGGTAAATATTGCATATTTGTGAATATCAGGATAGTGAATCTTGTTTTATAATTGATTTATATATATATTGCTAATGTTATGAGCAAGTAACTGCCATGGTTTTGTGCCAATGGATGCAGGAACAGGAACTATTCCTCCAGGCGGAGGGGAGATATCACTCGAGAGAGGGGCTTGGTTGAGTAACCGGTAAAGTTGATCAAGTTGAGCATACACACACTTCACTAAGGGTTTTGGGAAATGAGTCAGATTGAGTTGTCTTAATAAGTCATCCTTAGGCTTAGGAGTTTTGGATTACTTCTTTATGCTTTATGAGTGGTGTTACTTGTTGACTAACTTACTGTTCTGTGAACCTTGAATGTGAAATATGAACTGATAAGTGTGGTATAGACAGGATGGATATGCGTATACATGTACCACTCATATGTACGTAACAACACGTATGACATGTCGATACATATGTATGATGGGCAATTATTATGCCATATACATGTGTCGACATGGCATACATACGGGTATGTATACATGGCTGGCACACCTATAAACATATGCACACTAGCTATAATGTTATTATAACGTTATATTGATGCCTTGAATTTACAATTAAACAAATATATACATGTTTGTACAAACATGTGTATTAAGGGTGCGCTGACTGGCCTGTAATACACGTATTTGGATAATTAAATACAAATATGTATAGATATATTTAAATGTAAATATTCGAATGTGTTTGTATATATATTTAATATAAATATTATTATAGTTTTACCTGGAATAAAATATATAGATATATCTATATTAATATTTAAATATTAAAACATTTAAATATAGATATATATATATTTAAATAAGGTAAATAAAACTATAATAGTATATATTTAATATAATGCAAAATATAAATATAACATTTTCTTTATATTTTAAATAAATAAGTCTTGGGAAGTAAATGGCGTAAACTTCTTTAGTCATTTGGTAAATGATATTTACCATAAGATTAAATAAATTTGACTTGTATAGTCATTTGGCAAATAATATATATTTACCTTGAGAAATTATTTAAATACGACTTCTATAGTCTTTTGGAAATCCCGTATGAAATTTAAGAGTGAGAAATAAATAAATTTTAAATACTTTGTAAAGAATTTAAATAAATGCTAAGTGAAATGCGAATTTCATTCACCGTGGAAAGAAGGAAATACGCCAAAGTTAAAATGTTATTTGCAAAAAAATTGAAACCTGTAAAAGAATGGAAATGGCGCGCTTGAAAGCTCACATGCAGGAGGAAGACCTGGTCGAGATTTTTGTGAGACTCCATTCCGAGAAAACGGGAGGGTTTAAGCCAAGTGGGATGCCATCTACCTTGGAAATTTTCTCTACAAATTTAATCCGCCATTTTAGACGCTAGGCTGTAGGTGTCAACCCTCCTTTTGATCAAACGAAAGTTTGAATTATTCTCTGAACTGCTGGAAGTTGATTCACCTCTTAAAAGCTATGAGTAAGTATGGAAATTCGCCACATTTCATTTTGAAATATTCAAAGAGTAGTTCTGTCATTTTACATGCCTGCAAGAGTGGAAATTGGTGGGCTGAGGGCTCTATAAATAGCCGCCCAATTCATTCATCAAGGATCACTTGAGCAATCCAAATTTAGCATTTTCATTGAGCTCTCATGTCCATTTCATTATTTTGGTTGTATTTTCTGTTTTGCTGAGAAGAAAAAAATACAGTGAGTTTTACCAGCAACTGCCTTTAATAGTGAAAATCCCAAGTTAAGTTGAGAGTGAACTCATTGTGAGTTATAGTTGAGTAAGAAATTAGTGGTGGATTCATAATTGAGAAAGGAGACTTAGGAAGTTCATTATAGAGTGAAGTACTATCATTGAGAAGCCATTTTCATTGTGAAGTCTCTGTAATTCTGGAAGCTTGTTTGAAAGAGGGACTGGAAGAACAATTCTGGAAGAAGAAGCTTAAAATAAGGCATGATTCCTCTTTAGTTTGTAATTTTTATTTGAGTGTTGGTTTCTTATATCTTGTGTTTAATGTTTCCATAAGTTCTAATAGGATAGAACTATTATGATGAACATCTACAAGCAATGCATAATAGGGAATTTGTGTAAGGGAATCAATGAAAAAGGGAATGGGTGAAAAGGGGTTTTATGTGAAAGAACTTCAAGGAATAGTTTACTTATTTTTCATAAAAGGGAAAGGGAAGGATTTATATGCATTTTGAATGAATATTGCATGTTGTGTATGATCTCCGTATATGGAGAATAAGGGTAAATGAGTTACTATATTCTAGGAACATAATAAGGACAGTAGTCAAGTACATTCAAGCAACTTAGAGTTTTAGATTAACTGAGATAGGCTAAGGAACTCCTAGGATAAAGATTTCTGTAACAGGAGAGGAAGAATGAATTACTTGTCAAGCTGGATTATTTCTAGTAAGTTAGAATGTCGTAGGTTGGTCTGGGATGATTGATAATCCAGTGAAGGACTTGAACCTATATTTGTTGTCTTGGATTAGATTGAAGTAGGATAGTCTGGGATGATTGACAATCCAGTGAAGGACTTAGCCTACGCATAGTGTAAGATAGCCTTAAGTCAAATCGGCCCTGAGTAGTGTATATGATAGATGACGTTCATTCGAAGTACTGAATGTGAATACTTTGGCCAAAGTAGTGGAAGGTACGATATCCACTTAGATATGAGATAATTGAGACTACATTGCCAGTTCATTGTGATCCATCATGCTAGTTCGGGATTGTGAAATAACAAGTTCTAGATGTATAGGACACAACACTATGCTCAGTTGGGTTGTCGTAGCCGGTTACTTTACCAATCACTTCATTCGAAGGGAGGGCCATCTATTGAATGATAGATGTGCGGGGGACCGCATTAACAGTCCGTGGTTGGTGAAAAATCGCCTGAGTGATGTTTCTCCTCCACAGCAGGCGACAGATACACCAAGATTTGAAAGGAAGGGAACCTGGACCATCTTACTACTATTTGTGCAAAAGCTTACGAGCTATGTATGTAATTGTTTTACTTTTGTACTCTAATTTATATTTACAATGAAAATGGAATTCATGTGGAAATATATATTGTAACTTGCAAGTATTTATCAATAAAGAAAGGAAGAATTTTATTGCAATATCCTTGTTACTTGTTACATTTATATGTTTGAAGTGAAATGTTAAAATTTTTTTAATTACCCAGTTTGGGGGTCGTTACATAATATAAATCCACACCTGTGTGGGTTATGTAGAAAGATTGAAAATAATGATCATATATTTTTTAATGTTTCTTTGCTATAGAGATTTGGCTAATTTTTTGTGTTGAATTATGTGAATGGGGTAACTGATAGATTAAAAAACATAAAATTATTGCAAGTAAAATTGAAGGGATGGATAATGTTAATAATTTATTTTGACTTATTTTATCTACTAAAATTATTTGGATGATATGGAAAGCAAGGAATGAGGAAAAATTTCAAGGCTGGGTGAGATTACTTACCGATTCAAATAAAAGACTAATTATTCATAATATTTTTATGCAAGTTACAATGACATTGGAGGTTTCCAAAGCTAATTTTAAGAATATGGAAAAAGGGAAAACTAGAGATAAAGAAAGATGAAGTTAAGTACATAAGACATTGGCCCCTTAACATAAAAGGTAGCCAAACCTTTAGAAAGGAATTCATAGAGTTTCAAAAGAATTATAACAAAAAACACAAGATGAAAACAATAAAAAAGGACAAGGGACCCAGATTCCACGTGAATCAAGACAAAGAAGGAATAGTTGAAGTGGTCAGATCTAACTCAGAAATGTCCAAAATAGAGCCCCCTTGGAATGCTATAATATTGACAGATGCAACAAGAGCCAAAATTTCTCGCTATCTTATGTAATTCAATATTGTTCCTTTTTGCTCATTTTGAAATGTAAACCAATACTATTCATAGATGTCTCATGTAAATCAGTTGCATAAGTAGAAGTAGAATTACCAAGACTGATAATCAGATATAGTTCTGATTTAAAAATGTAAAATTTTGTTTTGCTATTTATAAACTATCTTTAATACAAAAAAAATGGACTTGCTATTTCTATGACGTATGATTTCACAAAATTATTGGTAAATTTATCCCTTCCTAAACTATATTATTTGGTCAAATGTAAGATGATCTTTTTTGGGCTTCTTGGTCCATTCAAGCCCCATACTTGGACCTTATCTCTATAAGTTTCAACATGTAGTAATATCCAAAATTAAAACCTCAATTTACATGTTATGGGTCCACTATACTTCTATTGTGCATTTTAATTCTTTCTACATAGTTCATACAGTGTCAAGTATAAGCATAGTGTGATAGAAAGTATAATATTGTAGGTGAAATTTTAAAACTATATCCCACTTTTATAAAGGAAAGTGCTAGCACAAATATAGTTTTTCAAATTGGAGCTCTTAAAAGTGATATACATGTGTATGTTTAAAATTTTAAAATGATACAAACTAATGAAATGTGGAACTTTTAGTGTAGTTCATGTTTCTTATTTTTTTTAAATCAATTAATTTTCTTTTATAAATTAAACAGAATATTTAAATTTTGAAAACAAAATAAAAAATGGTGGATAGGATTCCACTTTTAATATAGTAAATTTATTTATTTAATGGTGAAATATTTTTGGCTAAAACCCTTTGTGTTATGTAGGTGTCACATTGTTTAGGGGAAACCATTTCACTTGGGAAACCTTTCAAATGAAACGATTTTTCTCAAAAATATTATATTGGCCCAAAGTGGGACACAACTCCATATTTTCACCTTGTCAACTTATTCCCAAAGTCTAGTGAGTTATTTAGGTCTAGTATATGAACTATGCTCTAATACCAATTCAATAACCACCCTTGATCACTACTATTTTTTCATCATAATTATTATAGTTTCATTACAAAGTGTGACACATCACATATTTTGGAAATCTATATTCTTCATGGGACCTAAATAATATAGCCAACCACTTGATATTTTATAGTTATTGACCTTTCTATAGAGGACAGTCCATTTTAAATTATGGCACTAATGATTCATATACTTAATAATTTATTTCAATTTAGAAATTTTATCCTCAAACCTTGTTAAACCTAGAAATGTGAATAAATCCCTATCACTAGTTCCAATCATGCACTATATAGAACAAGATCCTTATATCACGACATATCCATAGCCCTGGACATACTCTTAAGGGCTTCATTTCAAATGGACCTACCTATATATCACTTTTAGGAAATTAGAGGGTTTGTATTTTGTGCCATAAAATTTCACCTCTTTCATTTAGAATGGATTCAAAGGAAAAATCCCCACCAATAAAGATTAACAAGTCAAGTTAGCAAATAATTATTGTTTACATCTCATGGAATTGTTTTAAAAGAGACTATACAAAACATGCCCAAAGATAAATTTTCAATATCATACAACAATTCTAATTTTTTTGGAGGACTCCCAATACTTATAATAAAAAAATATGCCAACTTAATTGGTTGTTCAATAAATATTTACCAACCCAAATCATGAAATGACTTAAGTATTAAAGATTAAGGTATGATGATAATAAAATTGTTGACATTGAATATGATCAACCCAATATTCTAATAAAAGCACCCATCATTTACTATCTTCTATTCAAGATGTGTTTAAGATTGATGATTTCATCTTACCATGATTGTAATTATACATTTTTTAAAATATCTTAGACACTTATATAACTAATACTTTATCTACTCAATCCTCACTAAGTTATAATATAACTATGTCATATGATTTATATTCAATTTACATGACACAATCTCATGGTAAAATGCAACAATCAACAATTGACTATTAATATCAACCTCAAAAGATAATTTCTAATCATAGTAAACAACTAGCCAAAATGAAAGTCTAACGTACAATCCTCCAATTAACATGAATCTCAGCCAAATCTAATAGGGATAATGATTTAAAATCACTTCGCTCCACTATCCATTGTAATAATATGTGAACTAAATACAAAAAACCCAAGTTTCCCATATGAGGTTTATGAGTTACTTAGTACATAAATTTTGCTAGAAATTACCTTCCAATAGTTGTATGCTAGGCAATTTGGAAAATGCATTCCTACAATATTCTTGAGTATTGAAAACCCTAGCTAAGTTGTTTAGATTTCCAAAGCTATATCTATCTATCAATTACAAATAGAACTCATATGCCAAGATCAATCAATATACATTTAGTTCAACAACCACCTAATAACTCCTTACCATAGATATGAATTCAACATCTCCTAACAATTCATTTGCTACTATTTTAGTAGTGTGATATTGGACTCAATAGGTAAGAATGATCTAACAATTTACCATGTTATTTCCATTTTTACAACTTTTGAACCAAATATCCCACAACTTAGAATATGTTTCCTTAAGGCATTTTTGTAATCTTTAATACTATAAAATCCATAGAGGGTACACGGATTATCATTTCGTAGTTTGTCGTGACAATACAAATTGTTATCATGCATATCATATAACACCATATCCAATATTGAGCTTACCAACAATCCTTTCTTGAGTACAATTTTTGTGTGAATGTTATAAAACTAAAAAATCATAAACTTAGAAGAAAAACTCATCACATGAATCTAAATAGTCATTTATCATTCTTTTATATAGCCAAGGGAAAAATTGAATTGAACAAGAACATTAAAATTCCATTTGAATTTGTATACTTCCACCACCACTACGCATGATGGACTCAATTGCTAGTTGAAAGGAGGTCAAGGAAATATTAATGAAAGGTCAACTCAAAGGTTAGGAGGTGAAAAAAATTAGAGAGGAAGGTACATATATTTTGGGTATTAGTCAATAATGCCACTTTCAAACTCCCCTAAGCCTAGTCTAGGTCAATCCAAAAAGATGCATACATATAAGCATAAATTAGTTTAGATTAATTATTTTTAGCTATGTGAGTGAATACTTTAAAATTTAATACTATTATAGGAAAGCAATTGTGAAGGAGGTCTATACTTACCTATAGAAAATATATTGAATATATTTATTAAGTTGAATCTAAAATCTGCCTCAATTTCAAGAATGATGTTGAAGATATTTCTAAAGTAGGCAACAAATAACTACATAATGCATGTGTAATATTTTTTTAGAAAACAATTAGGCTCCATATAATATTTGATGAATCATATGCAACACAACAAGTAGTAATAATCATTATTTTATTTGCAAAGACTAAGTCATTATCTTTCAAGGCTTCTTTTGCCAAAATTGAAGGAAATGAAGACCCATATCTAAGCAAGATCTTTGAGAGGAATTCATTTACATTAGATTCTATTAAAGATTAAGATGACATAGTGATATCACATACTATCTTTTCTACCCATATCCATAATTTTTTATTAATCTAAAAACCACTCTTTTTTCTAAGTTTCTCCTTGATGGCTTAGTGGTATCACATACTATCTCTATTGCTCATATCAATGATTTCTACTTAATCTGAAAAATCACTTTCTTCTTTCTAAGATTCTTCTTGATAAGGAAGGGAAACAAGTGACTGAAAAAACTCCAACACCCAACTGTTTTCTCCTCTTATCAATAGTTGTTTTCATAGCTCTTTATCCCTTCAAAATGTTACAACCCCACTAGAATGGCATTCTATGACATGTAGGGTTTTCCTTTCTATCTTCTTTATTTTTCATGCTATCTTCCACCTAACATCCTCCTATCTATATTTTTTATGATGGTGACTCATACCTCACTAATGTTGTTGTTGCCTCTAAAGTCATGCTTTGACTTGGTGTACTATAGTGTGCTCGATATTTCCACATGTTAGAGGTATATTCATTCTAAGAAGTTTGAAACACATACTCACATTACATATACATCATGTTTGGTAGAGGATTTTTTGTGTAATTTACTTTATCACCTTTCTTTTCACCATTGTATGCAATTTTGATTTAATTACAAGCTCGTATAATGTTGCTGGTTAAAATTAACCTTTAGTTGTTGATATATATATATATATATATAGTGGGCCTCTTGGGTATATGACATATAGATTGACTATGTGACTTCTCTCATAGAATAAACCATCAAGTTTGTGTCACTTTGTCATTGACAAAGTAGATCAATGTACCCATCCACTATGAGTTAAAATGCCTTTGCAGGATGTGATAGAAGTGTCTTAAACACATAATTATGTCATGAGACGTTCTATAACGACAACAAGACATAATGAAAAAACTCTTTTTAAATAAAAATAAAATAATTTTAAAATAACTCTTAAATAGATAAACATCTCTCTACAATTTTTTTTATAGATAAATATATTTAAGATATTTATAATAGTGAATAAATAAATTCCAAAACATGAATAACTATGTCAATATATTTTCAATTAAATTTTCCTTTTATTTAGTTAATTCTTGACACAAATTATTTAATCTTAAAATAATCATTAAATTCTTATTGTATAATTTTTTAAAATTATAATTCTTTATAAAAAGATATTTTATTTCTTTTATAATAATACATGAAATATTTTTTATTTTTTTTAAATCATTTGAATTTTCATTTGAATCCCATAAAATACACACTGCACTGTTTACATTCCCGGAAAACTGAAATTTTTGAAAACAAAAACTATAACTATAATAATTTTTTTTGAAAATAAAAAATTGAATAACGGTAAGTTCACCGACTGTACAAGTTAATTTAAACATATTAACCGCAAGAACGCATTCAGGCCAGTCAAGACCGGTCATTGGGCAATTTTTCTTTGGGTGATTTTGAAATACAAGGCGTCTGCAATTCATCATACTGCATGGAAATTTCCCAAGCCAGTCAGGGTATGTGTTAAAACAGTTATGCATTTTTCCTTTCCTCTGTATTCTCATTTTTCCTTTGGGTGCATGGAAATTTATTTAGTTTAATTTTTTTCAAAGATGATTAATTAGTGAATTTCTGAGTTGCTTATTTGGTTAAGTACTCTTCATATGAGAGAAATGGATAGGATAAGGAATTCTTTATATAGGCTTCAACTCCAGCTGGGTTTTCTGCGCATGTTGAAATTTGTTTTCAAGAATGGATTATTTTATTGTAGTAACCATAGAATGAAATCTTTTAACACCTTAAACAAATTTAGGATAGCTAAATGACAATAGTCATTGGGAATTTTCTTGGATGAAAAAATGGATTAACATTTGCATCATCACAATTAATGTTGCAATCGGTGAATCTTTTCTCAATAGGCTGAATCCAGGGGGAGCCATCTTTATCTCATATCTTCACAATGGAGCAGACAAAAAACAAGGAAAATAACTTAGGCAAAAACTACATGGAAGCATGGACAAAGATTTTCTAACTTCCACTTTAGAGATTGCACTCTCGTCCAATCCACTCTGATCCTTAATGAGACCAATTGAAGGAAATTGAGCTTTTGCAATTAGATTTTCATGGCTTGTGCATATAGATCAAACCGTTCCTTGATTTCAACTCATAAAACACAGGTACATTTTAAATCTAGGCCACCCGTTTGGTTTGCGAGATGAATAGCTAAAGGATAGGAAATCTACATGTGGGATGCTATGGAAAATCAAACAAGATAACCAAGTCAATTTCTGAATGATAGTTGGCACAGAAAAAAACCAACTCTCAAATCTCATTCAACACTTTTGCATTGCAAAGACAGGTTTAATCACATAAATTTTGATATTGTGAAGTATATAATCGATCAAAACAGAGGAAGGAAGTGGAATCTGGAATATGGAACTAATCAACCTGAAATTTGTAATCCTTTGAACTAACAATAATGTTGAGCACTGAATCAGATTAGATAGCAAAATAGCCATAGGATTACTCTTGTGTGTAGTTTTGAAAGCTCAAAACCACAAGTCCTAAGAATATTAAGTTTCAGTTCTTTTGTATTTCTTCTCTGTAGTTTACATTTTGTTTGCAGAATGGATAATTAACCAATTCACTTTGTGTTTGCTAATTTTTGCATTTTAGTTTTAATTTTTTTAAAGCATTCATGGGTGTAGGTAATGTATGCGTTTGCAGAAGAGGCCAAGACAAGGCCAACATATATGAACAGTTCATATTAGCTTCAATTTCAAGTGGGTTTCATTGATATTTTGAATTATGTTTGCAGTATGTATTATTAATCAAAGAGTTTGAACACATTTTCCAAATTTGTATTATGGAAGTCTAATTTCACTAACCACTAGCTAATGCTGATTTGAACTTGTAAGTCTGCAGAGGAGGGCAGGTCAAGGTTACAAGATATAGAGAATTCTTCATACTAGTTTTTAAGTTCAGATGGGTTATTTTTGGCTATTTTGAATTTTGTAGTATGATTACTAACCAATTATTTTTTGGTCTGTTTATTTTTGACAGATTTTAACATATGGGTTGGCAGAAGAGCGCATGACAAGCTAACAGAGAACATAAAACTCTTCATATAAGTCTCTACTTCCAGGTGGGGTTTTCTGTCTATTTTGAATTTTGTTTGCAATGTGCATTATTAAGTAATGAAATTTTCAGTTACCCGCTTTTTCATTGACAATTTTAATCCTACATTTTGTGAACACTTTCTTGGGTGCAACTTTGGATTTAGTGCTAGTAGAAGAGGGCAAAACATTCCCAATAACTATAGATATCTCTTATATCAACCTCCAATTTCAGTTGGATTTTTTTTTTATTGAATTTTGTTTGAATTATAGAAGGTTAACCAATGATTTTTTGGGTTGTTCATTTGTGAATTCAAGTTTTTAGTCTAAAAGCCTTAAGCACTCTTGGATGAAGGTTTGAACATATGGATCTACGGAAGAGAATTAAACAAGGCCAACAAATCTAGAGTTCATATTTTTTCCCAACTCCAGGTGTGTTTCTCTATCCATTATGATTTTTTTTGTAATATGGACATGTAGTAAAAAATTGAAGTTATTCTACTCATGATTTTGCTTTTGAATAATCATTGTTTACTATTTTCGAGTGTTTTATCTATCCTTTCCTTTTAACTTTCCTTTTCATTTTCTTTTGAGGTTTCTTGTATATTTTAATCTAGTAGTGCACCCCCTTTAAGGTAACATTTGGCTTGCATTTTGCCTTGCCAATTGGGCTGCATTGTGGACTGCATTGTGTTCGGTTGTATATTTGTCCAATTTCAATATATTATTATGTATGCATTTTAGAAAACTTAATTTTAAAATACGAAGTAAATAATCTCAATACAATGTGATGGAATTTAGATAGATGTACTTCCCCTTTGGACCCAAGGAAGGAGAGCAAGCATCTACTATTGAGGACCCAATATATGTTGACACAAAATACTTTCTAACCAACTGCAAATGATTACCTTAGTTATGAATTTTGAAAACTAATCCTCTATTATTCTTTCTTACCACCTTTTAGAGACATTGTACATGTGAAGGGTAAATTTTTAACTCTAATAACAAACCAAAAAGGTCAAGTGACCTTGTATAAATCAAAAGTTAGCCAAATAGTTGGTCTTCATAGGATGCATAAAAAATGCTCTAAAATACCTAAAAGATGTGATCCCAAAGTTGTGTATCAAGTTTACATTAAGGTGTATTGGGTGTCCTTTCACAAAGTTCATTGAGGAATCTATGGATCAAGTGTGCATTCCTCAAAAATATCTTTCATGCTCTTCAACTTAGATAGAAGATGTGTTTTGTGCTCCCTTCACATACAACTACATTTTCTAGAGATGAGCAAATAATAATCAACCAATCAAAGTACATAGCAAAATTCCAACTTGAACACATTTTCTAGAGATGAGCAAATGATAATCAACCAATCAAAGTACATAGCAGAAATCCAACTTGAACACATCCAAATAACCTTAGGGATATCAACCTTTGACTTGTCTCTCAATTTTATGATGGCTTTGATCATATTTTCTCTAGTTATATACTCTTCGTTAGCGCTTCTAGTTGTAGGACTGCTCAGTTATCTTGAACATCAATTTGTTTTCACTCCCTTCTGCAAAAATTCCTTTTTTCTATGTTGTCATTGTAGCATCCAATTTGGCTTGCATGATTCTCAACATCTATCCAAGATTAAAAGCCCATAATGTAAGGCCACCATTTCTTCTTCCAATTAGTATCCATCTTTGAGTCTTATCTCACACTCTTCTTAAATGTAGTAAAGCCCCATAATTTCTTCTCTTCTGGAGTTGTTATAAGAAATCAACACACTAACAGTAAAATTAAACCCACTTCTACTTATCTACTAAATTCAACTTTACATTAAATGAAATATTTGAGATTCTTCATTGATTCTCTGAAAACTCATTACATTAGAATTACTTTAACACTCACATTCAATTTATCTCTACCCTTTGCTCTGACCTCTTCTTCCTATTAAGTCCACTTCTTCATTGAGAATGATTATAATTAACTAATCACACTAAAAAATAAGGAGAGACTGATTTTGCTCCTCCATAGTTGTTCCCCAAAATCTTTGTCTTTGCTAACAATTTTCCTATACCCTTACATGTTCTTGTTCTTACAATTTGCTCCTATCTAGAAACTTCTCTTTTGTTCTTAAATATTATACCCCTACATCCTCTTTAGTATGCAACTCCCATATGCCAAATTCATCTTGAATGGAAAGGCAGAGACCATTTCCAAACTTCATCAATTTTAATGTGACATTCTTAGTTATAGAATTTAGGAGCATAATATTTCAAATTCCTATCCTTTAAGTTTCCTTCAACACCGAAATAACCATATTCGAAGTCTTTATCTTTCCTCGATTTAACTATTTTGAATTGTATTTGATCCCACAGATTTATGTCTTTTCAAATTTCCTCATGCAAAATTTACACTCTTTAGATCATCCATTTGCTAATATTTTAAATGCTCTTCTAAATGTAATCCAATCTATTAGCTTCTCATAATTCAAACTTCCAAACTTCCACAAAATGTAAGGGTGTTAATCTATGACTTATGGCCCAATTTTAGAAAGGATTTAATGATCTTTTCTTTAGGCCTATACTCTTCAATTTCTATTTATTGGTTTGCATCCTCATTTTCAATATCAATTTATTAACTCGCTTCTACAACTACTCTTCTTCCAATGTAAAACTCTTATGTTGTCCCAATCTCACACTCCTCTTTAACTCAATTAAACACCCTCTCTCTAGCCTATTTGATCTGGACTCATTGGAATGAATGGATAGAGTAGATAGTCTTATCTAGATAAAGGACCCATTCCAATGAAAGGATGAATGACTCATTCCTAGTAGAGCATGTGAGAGCAGCCAAAAGCGGAAGAGAGATACCATCATAGAAATCAAACTCACTAGCTCCAATTCCTTGGCTCTAAGCCTATTCATTGCCTCTTTGTAAACATTGTCAATAGAAAAATACATAGTTATGGAACTTTAGTAGGCCACGAAATGATATATGCCTGCTATTATGTTTTTGAAGAGGGAAACCATATAACTTACAATAAGAGGCCTTTCTAATGCAAATCATCTGCCTTGAATGCCTCATCCATGTTTGTTTGTTGCTCAGTCATTTTAGGAATTAGTTTTATTCAACTGCTCTGTGTTATTTGTGAAGGAATCTAGGGACACCAATAATTAATTTCTATTTTGGGGTTTTACAAATAAATGAAGGTTGGTCATGAGAGGATAGGTGGATATAGATGTAAACCTAGATTGTTTTGGGATATTTTTTTCAGATAGAGGGTGGGAGGAACAAGAGGGGAATTCCAAATGGGGGCTAATAGAATAAGGAAGATTGTTGTATGTATTAATTTACTATGTTAAAGATAAATAGTTTATGTGTTTAACCTAGCTTATTTGGCTGACTAGGAGTAAATTAGTGTTTTTTTGAATTGTCCATTTTGAGTGTTAAAAGGAACTAAGATGTTAATTTCAGAGTTTCATATGCAGTTTCAAGGCTAAGTTCGAATCTGTTTGGTATCAGAGCAAATTGTTCATATGCTAGTGAGCCATTGTGGTCCTTTGTTTTTTTCTCTCAATTTCTTGTTAAGCCATACCTTTATTAATTTTTCACTATGATGGGAATGTGATCATTCGTGAGTATTGTGTGTGTTCTATTGAGGAGAGTTTGTAGTATAGTAAAATAATAGGGATGAGCATGAAGTAGAAGCTTTGTATTGAGTTCAGTGAGACTTGTGTTGATAGGAGCATGGAATTCTTGGCGACGAATGCAATTTTCTGATGAAGAATTTAATATCCTAGCTACCGAGTTGGCAAAGGAGTTAATGGTGAGAGGTAGTATTTGTTTAATGAAAACTACTTGGAAGTTTGGGTTCTCTATGGGCCTAATTTTCCATTCCCAATATCTTTCATTATCAACGATACCATGTTGATGAGGGGACTGCTATAGCAGAGTTATAATAGACATAAATTATAAGTGAGATAATGGCTTTGTAAAGATATGCTAGAAATCAGAGAGTCCTTTTTTATTGTATCTTATTGGTATTAGTGTTGCCAAGCATAGCTGTCTAAGTTGAAGACTGTTGAAAGTTGAAGTTATTTTGTACTAGCCTATGAAGTATTAACTTTGCAGGTATTCTCTCCAGATTTGTGTTAGTTGAATGTTGATACATGGTTAATAGATCAACCATCTAGAACGGAAGAGGAGAGAGTTGTAGCTTTATTTCAGGACTATGGATATGGATGTGGATCTAGATATGTAGTTATATCATAATGTAAGAAAGAGGATAACGAGGGTGGAAGAAAAGATAAGTCAAAGGCAGAGGTAGAAGCTAACAAAGGACCAACAAAAAGAGATGCAAAAACTAGAGATTGAGTTGGAAGAGTTAAGGTGCTTGTTGGAGGATTATGCAACATGCAATAATAAAAATGCATAGAAAAAATATCTCTACATCAAAGGCATTGAAGAGTTGTGAGAAGGTGAAAAATAATGGTGAGGATAAATACATATTAGTGGATAGAAGACCTTTAAATTTGATTTTCCAAGAGTTTCAAAGATAAGAGATAGATGAATGGGATCAAGATGAAGAGATAGATGAGTTGAATGGAGCTATTGAGTTGTGCTACCTCGAAGAAGGGGAAGGCATTGAAGATTATAATGCAAAAAGAGAAGAGTTGGAAGACTGCAATGAAGAGGAATGCAAACTATCACAAGAGGAAGCTTAATATGTTGTAGTAGTGGAAGTAGTCCATGTTAGCGAGCAAGCTACAATAGAGATGTCAATATTTGGAAGCCCCATATGTGACGAAGTCCTATTGGTTTTAGAGAACACAACCAACAAGAAGCAGCTAGAAGAATGTAAGTAGCTAGAGGAATATGTAGAACCTGCCAGATTTCAGCATGATTGCCAAGCTTTTCTTCCTCTAGTTGATCTATTCCTTGGTTTGCTAGGAATTTAGATGCTTTGTTTGCTTCTCTGTATATGTGGATAATTGATTGGGCCTGGAGGTCTTGCATTAGCTTCTTTATTTTATATATTTTTTACTATAAAGTCCAATCCCCAATCTGACCTCTTAAGATGGCATTGATACTGACATTTGAGTCACACTCCACTTCTATGTTTCTTAGCCCTTTATTTTTGCATAGTTGTAGGCCTTTGAGGATTACTTCTATTTTTGCTGCATTTTTTGTTCCTCTTGGGATTTTTGTTGATATTGCTTCTACCATTTGGCCTTTGTCATTTCTTATTATGTAGCCAATATCTAAATCCCTCGGGTTTCCTCGTGAGGCGCCATCTATGTTGAGCTTCAGCCTTCCTTTTGGGTGTGGGTAACACTTGGCTTTTGCTCTTTTCTGCTTGGAATTTGGGGCAAATTGGTAAAGGGAGGTATCTTTGTTAGCATCCATCTCCTCATGATCTCATTGTCCCTTGCTATGAATTTTTCTTTCCTTTGCACTTTTATGTTTGAGTTTAACCATTCCAAAATATTTCTTTCTATGTCTAAGATTAGATTTTCTGTTGTTTTTGTCTTTTCTTGGAATATACGTCTATTCCTTTCTTTCCATATGTTCCAAATTATTAATGATGGGGCAACCATCTATAATTACCCCCAACATTCCTTCTTCATTTTTGTCCAACTCAAGAAGAAATCCCATAACATGTTTTCTCTCAATGTGGCCCAATTTAATCTTTCTAATAGCCAGTCCCAACATTACCCCACATAGGGAAAATTTAAAGGTGGATGGTTTGCATTTTCCCTGCTTTCTTTACACATAACAAACCAACTGGGCCCTTCTATACCGATTGATTTCAATCTATCACCTGTTAGAATTCGGCCATACAAGGTCGTCCATGTGAAGGCACTTGCCTTCGAGAGGACCCCTCAACACTTGATCTTCCATGTGAATAGTTTGTTATTATATGTTTATAGCTTAACATGAAATTCCACACATGTGAGCCCCCTCTAGGGTTCACAATTGTTAAGATTCTCTCTTGATCCATATTATCCAAGTATTTGCTTTTCAAAATTTTGCGCCAAAGTAGATCTGGATTTTGATACATCTTCCGTATTAATTTGGCACCCAGTGCCAAATTGTGTGCTTTGAAATTTCTTATTCCTACTCCACCTTTGTCTCGAGGCCTGTTGACCTTGTCCCAGTGGATTAGGGACACCTTATGCTATTCATTTGATCCTTCCCATAGGAAGTGTTCAAGAATGCTTTCCAAATTAGCTACAACTTTTGATGTTAGTTGCATGCTTGACATTACATAAATAGGTATAGCTAATAACATTGATTTGTTCATTGTTATGCGGCCTACGAGGGTGATCCATTTTCCTCTCCAATCCAATGACTTCTCTTTACATTTCTCTATTATTTGCTCCCAAAGTTTGGTTCTTATTATACCTTTATACCTTTGAAGATCGACACCCTATGGTATTTACATGGGGTAACATCAATTGAATATCCCAGGATGTTGGCTATCCTTTTCTACAAGATTTTTTTTGTGTTAAAGAAATAAATTTTTTGATTTATCTTTGTTTATTTGCTGTCTTGATGTCTGGATGTATTCTTACATGCATGTTTTAATCATCTCTGCCTCTCTGGCCATGGCTTTGCCATATAATATAGTATCGTTAGAAAATTGCTGATGTGTTATTGCTTTTGTGTTCGGGGCTATCTGTAATCCTTTCCAATGCCCCTGTGATTGGTATTTTTCATTGTTCTTGCTTAGCACTTCTAGCATAATTACAAAGAGGAAGGGAGAGATTGGGTCCCCCTGTCTTAATCCATTTATACTTTCGAAAAAACCGCAAGGTTGGCTATTTATTAAGAACAAATATCTTGTTGTTGAGAGACAGTAGTATATCATTTGAATCTAGTCCTTACAGAAACCAGACTGCTCTATAACTTTAATTAGAAATCTCCACCTCATTTTGTTGTATGCCTTACATCCAGCTTTATCATAATGCTTTGAACCTTGTCTTTACTAGATTGCATGTAATGCTTCATTGGCTAGAATAATGCTATTAGTTATATCTCCACTTTGGTTGACTGAAATAATTTTTTCCATTAGCTTCTTCGATCTGTTAGCTAGGGAAAACTGAAACTTTTGAAAATAAAAACTGTAAGGATTTTTTTGAAACTAAAAATTGAACATTAATGGTAACTTTACCAGCTATACAAATTTATTTAAACAAATTAACCGCAAGATTTCATTCAGCCCAATCAAAATTGATCGTTGGGCATTTTTTCTTTGGGTGATTTTGATATACAAGGTGTTTGCAATTGGTATGTGTTAAAATAGTTATGCGTTTTTCCTTTCCTTTATATTCTCAATCCAATAATTTTCTTTTTTTCCTTGTTCTTTGCTCTATAATTTTCTTTGGGTGATTTTGAAATACTGTATGTGTTATAGCAGTTATGCATGAAAATTTCTCAAGCCAATCACCTTGCATTTGTCCTCTGTATTCTCATAGATAGTCGTTGTGCAAGTTTTCTTTGGGTGTTTAGTTTAATTTTTTTAAGATCATTAACCAGTGAATTTATGAGTCGCTTATTTATGCATTGGTTTTCTCAATCTAATTTCATTCAGCACTCTTCATATGATAATTCCAACAAATATAAAGAATTCTTTCATATTAGGCTTCAATTCCATTTGGGTTTTCTGTGCATTTTGAAAAAAAATTCAAGAATGATCATTAACCATTTTTACAATGAAATTCTTTGTCCATTTTTTCTTAATTCCTCTTGTGTGCAGTTTTGAAAGCACAAGTCCTAAGAAGAGAATTTATTTATAGTCGGTTTTTCTCTGTAGTTTAAATTTTGTTTGCAGCATGGATCTTTAACCAATGCATTTTTGCATTTTAGTTTTATTTTTTTTATCTTTCATGGGTGTAGGTTTGAATGTATGTGTTTACAAAAGAGGGCAAGAGAATGTCAACAAATATGGACAGTTATTCATATCTTTTTTGCTTCAATTTCAAGAGTTTTTTGCTTTGTTATTTTGAATTTTGTTTGCAGTATGAATTATTTATCGAGTTTGAACAAATTTGCCTACTATCTAAATCTAATTTCATTAAGCACTAGTTGATAGATATAGAGAATTTTTCATATTAGCTTCTAAGTTGAGATAGACAAAGAATTCTTCATATTAACTTCTAAGCTTAGATAGGATTTTCTAATTATTTGAATTTTTTTTGGAGTATGGATTACCAACCAATGATTTTATGGTTTGCCTATTTTTGACAGATTTTACATATGGCTCTATAGAAGAGTTTGTGGTAGAGCCAATAGATAAAAAATAACTCTTTATATTAACCTTTTAGGTGGGGTTTTCTATTCATTTTAAATTTTGTTTGCAATATGCATTATTAATTAGTGAGTTTTTCAGTTACCTACTTTTTCATTGACAATTTTAATCTATTTTTCTAGTCATTTATTGGGTGCAGATTTGGATTTATACCCCGAAGAAGGGGTTAGGACATTTCCAATAACTATATATAACTCTTATATCAACCTCCAATTTCAGGTGGATTTTTCTGTCTACTTGAATTTTGTTTGCATTACAAAAGGTTAACCAATGAGTTTTTGGATTGATCATTTGTGAATTCAAAAAAATTAGTCTAAAAGCCTTAAGCACTCTTGAATGAAGGTATGAACATATGGATCTGCAGAAAGAGTAAAACATGGCCAATATAGAGAGTTCTTTCTTCAAATTTGTCCCAATTCCAGGTGGGTTTTCCTATCCGTTTTGATTTTTTTTGTAATATGGGCATGCAATTGAAAATTTAAAGTTATTTTACTCATGATTTTTTTTGAATAATTGTTGTTTACTATTCCTGAGTGTTTTCTCTACCCTTACTTTTTAACTTTCCTTTTCATTTTCTTTTGAGGTTTCTTGTATATTTTATTCTAATAGTATGCCCTTTTTAAGGTAACCTTGGGCTTGCATCTCGCATTGTGTTGATTGCATATTTGTCCAATATCAATATATTATTATGTATACACTGTAAAAAAACAGAATTTTAAATTACAAAGTAAATAATCTCAATGTAATATGGCAGTCTTTAGATAGACACACTTCCCCTTGGACCTAAGGAAGGAGAGCAAGCATCTATTGTTGAGGAATTAATACATGTTTACACAAAGTACTTTCCAACCAACTGTAACTGAAAACCTGAGTTGCTAAATTTTGAAAACTAATTTTATAATATTCTTTCTTACCACTTTCTAGAGTCATTGTGCATGTGAAGGGTAAATATGTATCTCTAATAACATACCAAAAATATCAAGTGGCCTTGTACAAAGCAAAAGTTAGCCAAGCAATTGGTCTCCATAGAATGTGAAAAAATTCTCTAAAATACCTAAAAGATGTGATCCCAAAGTTGTCTACCAAGCTTACATTAAGGTGTATTGGATGTCCGTTGACAAAGTAAACTAAGTAATGTACAGATAAAGTGTACACTATCCATGGAAATACCTCTCATGCTTTTTAACTTAGATAGATGTGTCTAGCACTCCCTTTTTGTATAGATACATTTTCTAGGGGAGATTTTGCAGTAAAAATTAAATGATATTGCAACAAAGAAAATCATTGATGTAGGTGGCAGCCAAATCATACTATCAATTTAAAGCTTTAAGAAATCCAAGAAGTTAGATCTCCATCCACATGGATTTGGCTTCTTGATCTAGCAAAGCTCTTCACTTTTGTCTATCTATTCACCTTACATTTTATTATGAGCGTATAAATAGAGAAACAGCAGAAAAACTTTGCGAACTTTACATTTACATTTTAATACCAGTTCAATAGCACTTAGAAAATCATGATCTCTATTGAAGCGATCCTAAGTCTATATCTTTCAATGACACCTTTGCCTATAGGTGTATTCCATTAGGTGAGTAAGTCAGGGTAGAGATACCCATGTTAGTTGATACTTGAGAGCACCATTTGTGGATGAGGTGGTCCATGGTGTGGCATCATTGGGCATTAGTGATGCATCCTACTTGGGAATACCCTACGATTGGGACTGCCACAATATCTACAAGGCTATGCCTCAGAGTGTAATCACTACACTAGGTAATAATATCTACAGAATAATAGAAGTGGCCTTTTCCAATTCAGTATCCCATAAGTTTGTGTGTGATATTCTAGACTCGGATGTTTATCCTAGCCATGGTCAAATTTTAGGAGGTTTAGAATATTTTAACCATATGTGCCGCTATAAACAGTCTTCCAACACATAAGAACCAAATGGACGAGATGCTAGTATGATAAAATAATACCTTTGATTCATAGACCTATGTATCCCTCCACTGTTAGAGGAAACAACTAAATGATTTGGTCTTTGGCATTGCACTGCCAAGTGGACTGTTGTTTAGATAATGAGTGCTTGACAATCTCAAGAGATGGTTCAAAAGGGATGCACATTGCATGTGAGCATTGTGATTAGTCCCTAAACAAGATTATTGCTAACAATTAGTAGTTATATGGATGAATGGCTATTAAACTAGTTAGCATAGAAGAAAATCTACAACTAATAAAATTAAAACTCAACATAGCCTCCTTAGCAGCTAGCAAATGGAGTGTATTTTTGGTCACATTCAAAGAGTTGGGCAACTTATTAAGTTATGAATTTGAAAAGTAGGAAGAGAATATGATATTATAGCTGATTTACTTACTAAGGCAATGGCTACAAACACCAACCAAGGTCGTTTAATTTTGTCATTAAGTCTGTAGGAATACTAAGGATCACTGAGAGGGGGGGAGTGAATCAGTGATCCAATAAAACAAATCACATCAACTTAATCTCCCAAAACTTTAGATATTACATTTCATAAGAAAACACAAAGATGTGCAAGTCATAACATCACATGTGAATCACAAAACAATCACCAAGGAAAGATGAGACACAATATTTATGAGTGGAGAAACCTTGTGTCTCACTGACAACACAACAAGCCTCACTGAATATCTCACAATATGTCTCACTGACATTTGCCTCACTGGCAAAACAAAGCTGATAAGAGTACCCACTCCTTATCACTCCATCTCCAAGGTCGCACTGACCAATCTCCAATCCTGATTACATTTAGTGAGCAGCAACTCTCCTATGAAGCACCAACTCCAGTGGCTGAAGCACCAACTCCAGTCTGCAAATACAAGAAAAAGTATATTACAGGGGATTACCCTGTTTCACTTCAAACCACTATTGTATCAGCCCCATCAACTTCTTTTCAGTCAGAACTTTACTCTTTCTCTGCTCTCAAACAAACTGTACATGTAATACTGAACATTTAAACACCATTCTCTGTTCATGAAAGCTTCTGAGATCTCATTCAAATCAAATCAATCCTGACTTGTAGAAGAAAAAAAATTTGTAATCACTGCCTTTCACATACCTGACTTCATACAAACATTAGTAGCAGTCTTCATGTACTAATCAAATGAAGCATTAATTTGAAATCATATACTTTTCTTCAATGATATGCATATACTGATCTAGAGAACATCATATGTACACTCTGCTATCATCATGTTTTGATCAAAAGCATAGTCCTTCCCTTCACACCACAAAACATTTCATCAAATACCCTCAATCATATCAGCTGACTGTTGATATTAAAGATCATGTAGACTGAAACAAAAAAAATCTCCAATTTAATGCCACCAAAGATCATTTATCAACTTGTTCATCTTCAATCAAAGCTTCCATACTTCACGTACATTTCAATTCTCAATCAGAATATGCTTCAAAATCCAGCAAACATTAATGACCATATGCAGATCACTCTAGATTTTGCAAAACATACATATAGAATGAAGGCAGTCATAGAAAACAATTAAACACACTGCCATTATCATCTTCCTTTCCTCACTGGTCAAGACTTTTTCATACCATTTCAAAAGCTTAGACCTCCACACAAAAACCAAAACTCAATGTACACACACCTGACCGTTTAACTTCAATAGGCTTTCAAAAACTAGAACGTCCAACTGCAATTTTGCGCCATAATAGAAACCATTTAGATTTTTTCATTTTGAAACAGTTACAAAGCAAAAGTTGGAAAGTCTTTTTGACTTACTATCAAATTGAAGCTTTGTAAAGTAGTCGTTGTGTGATTTGAATAAGAACCATCGATTATAACTCCCACCAATTTCAACTTTTAAAGACAGCCTTTGATCTTCATTCAAGCATTTAAATATATGACTGACTTGTTTAACCGGTATCATCCAAAGGAAGGGGTCAGTTGCCAATGTAAAACAAACCCTTAAAATTCCACTTAAGTGTCTTTTCACAGTCTATAGCAAGTCACTCTCAAAATATAAGAAAATTGAATTTGCAATTAATTTTGCAAAATAAATCTTATATTGAAGAGTGATATTAGGGTTTTGGAGCAAACCCTCAACCAAAGTAGAAACGTTAACCAATCTGCAAAACCTTTGAAACAGAAACCAAGGCGACATTATTCTATGACCTCTGACATTCCATATGTTTTTGATAATATGAATCATGAGAACCATGTCACTGCAACACCAAATACCTTGAAGTATCACCAATACCAAATGAACAAATACCATCAGTGACTTCATCATAATTGAGTACCTCACCATAACTGCACTGTGAAATGAAGAACCAGTAGCAAGTATAATATATCAATCCCCATAGCTTTGAAAGCAATTCCAAACTACACCTATTAACACCCTTTGACACCAATAAGGTTATTTTGACTTCAAACCCTCAACATTATGAGAAGCAATTCCACTAAGAACATGAACATACCATTTGACATGAATGCACTTTGCAATAATCAACAACCAACAAACTCCTTCAACCTTTTCAACAACCTTTGACATCAATGACAAACCATGCCTAATGCCAACAAACTCCCCCTTTGGCATTGATGTCAAACCAATCATTGCATGCACCTGCATCTTGCTCTTCTCCTCCTTTGACAACAATGAAAAAGGATTCTTGAATGTAAAGCAATCATTCCCCCTGCAAATGAGCTCCTGACAACAACAGTCATCTTTTGTACATATTGTCTCTAAATGTCATTAGTGAAAAAATTGCATTCACTATCCTGTACTGCCATATCAACAAGGTGCACTATGTTCAGTGGCATTGTACTGTTAGCACATCAAAGGGTACTGCAAGCACAGAGACATAATAACACTGGCAAAAACCATAGAACAACAATATTAAACAACTAGTCTTGCTCCCCGTGTTTGACAAAAGAGCACTATCATATACTTATGGCAAGAACACTAGCTGAGACTGAGATAACAGAGTAACAATCATCAACCTTCATTTGGCATATAACACTATAGTGTGACATCACCTTGTGTTATTTGTATACAGGCACTTACTCTCAAAACAATTAAGTGTAGATAACTGTCAATACATCATTCACTATCTTTGAACGAAGTCACTGTCACTGTGACAAGCAACTGTCATAAAAAAAAAAGCATCAACCTACTGTCAAAGAGAATGAACATCAGAACCATTTGTATTTGGCTTTGCAAACACTGTCCAAGCCACCAAAAAGCAACCGTCAACATGTAAACTGAGAAGGAGGAACATTACTATCACTGTTATAGCATCTTATAAACGTTCAAGATCATAGATGCACATTACACAATCATTTCACAGACTGCACACTGTTCAATACTGTCAAACATGATCAGTCACATTATCATAGCTTACTATTCATTGTAAAACCACTGTTCTATTAAAGAGCCACTATCATCACAGTCATTACAGTCATTGCAGTGAAGATTACTTGGTCTACACTGTCAAGGAAAGTACACAGTATTCATCATTATCAAGGAAAGTACACTGTCATCACTGTCACCTTGTAAGTAGATTATCCACTGTAATCACAATTAAGAACAAAAATTACTGAGAAGCAAACCACTCAAATTGTCAATAGACTGTCTTATAAACTATTCCATAATCTGTCCACTACTGAAACAAGAACATCCTCAGTCTTGCCCTCAACTCCAGCATAAGACCTGTGATCTACATAAGCCATATCTACTTCCTCATATTTTTCATCCTCCTTAAGAACTTTATCCTCATCAATACCTTTCTTCTTCTTTTCAGAACTGGCTTCCATATCTGATTCCTTCCCCCTTTTTTTTATCCTGTAAAAATGCAGGAATACCATTAGTCTTCTTTTCAGTTGTTTCTTGGGATTTATCTTCAACACCCAGATCCTTCAATCTCTTCTCAATCTCCTCTGTGCTTTGTCAACTTTTTGATGTGAATTTTCTAGAATAGTTGGTTTAGCATGAAAGTTTACACTCCACACTAGCTCCTTTTGCAAAAAGATTCTCTCAAACCACTACATCACTACCATAAACCATTGATAAACCAATAAGATTAATAACACTGCTAAGATGATGTCATACATATCACTAGCAATATGCTGTGAAGCTGAGACTATCAAGATGATCAAAATAATCATGATACTGATATATATTGCAATCAACTAGGCTTGCACCGTTTCACAAATCATAGACATACCATCATGGTGAATACAAACGCTGCACAGAGACACTGACTTCAACAAGAGATTTTCAAGACATAACATGAAAGTTTGTCACTATAAATATTAAAGATTGTTACAAACACTGTCATTCATCACAATTTTGAGTGCTCATACCAATACTTTGCATCAGTACTTGTGTTGCATGAGTAGATAACCCAAAAACTAATGGATAACATATCCAAATATCAGATCACCATTTACTGACAGATATGTTTGACTGTCATGAAAATAAATTGAAACCCACAACTGCATTTTACCTAGCATGCTACTGTCTTCCACAACTAGATACCCTTGACATTACATTAGCTCTATAGCCCTGCAATAATGTCACTGTCAAGATAGCATATCATTACCACTTGCCTTACTGACATTTGACCATGCAAATCACAGAGATACATCTATATTCTGACTGTGAAAGACCTATACCAATACTGTAGTCACAGGAAACTTCGACAGAGACAATCATGAATATCACTGTTGCATCATGTATTTGGAATAAATAAAAGTGGTCAAGATCAATGCTAACAGAGCATGAATACCATAGGCATTTTAAACACTTAGTATCATATTGTCATCTATACTTTGATCAATGCAAAACACTGACAATTCAGTCAAGATTATCATCATACCCTTCCAGTCACCTCACTGCCCGACATTTGTGAGTTCAGTGTGATCTAGACTGCCATCATACCCTACAAGAAGAATTTCTCAAGGAAAATAGAGCAACCATTACCATACTTCTGTAATAAGCATTCTTAAAACAACTATCCATGGAGATACAGTCTAAAACTATCATCATCACAAAGAAACTGTCACAAGAGTTCACAGGGAACTGTCAATCTGTCAATGACTATTGCAAAAAGACTATCAAAGAAACATGCATTGTATCATTCATTGAAGGCACTCCAATGCAAGAATATATCCTTAAGACAAAACCACCAAAGCATTACTGCCAAATACTGAACCTTTGCACACATCTGGTGTGATTTATAGTTGTTTGAGAAGGCATGTAATATGGTACTGAAATATGATTAACATGAACAACTCTTTGGCTGAAACCATTTCAAATGTTGACTTAGAGAAGCAAATAGGGTTTAGTAGAAGGCTTCTTATCTTCTCTTCAAGAAAAACTTCCATTGTCCTTCTAAATGCTCATGGTTGTTGAAATTGCTTCTTGACCATCACCACTCATAGATCATGTCCTTACAAAGATTGCGATACTACCATAGCAATATGGTATTAGACACTGCAACAAGACTCTTCCTAGCAAAAAAAAATATCACAGTTCTTGTGATCACACAGGAGATCAAGATAATAACCAATATACAGGTATGTAACCAGAATCACCAACAACCAACAAGAAAGAAACCAATACTATAAAGAATTAGATGCACTCATTTCCCTGATAGCAATCATTAAACTGATTACCACCAACCAAACTTCAGAGACACAACCTTTTTGTTGATGTCTATAGGGCTGAATGATAATGCAATAATTATCTCCCCCTCAAATTATGCTATCCTTTATGCAGTTAAGAATATCTCTTGTGCAGCATGCACAAGATTAGGTTCTTCTTTATCTTGTTTCCTTCTCCACACTTTCTTAAGCTCTTTCCTTCTCCAACCTTTTTCAGACTCCTTTTCCTTGTTTGACATGTTTGCCCTCTTCTCATGATTAGATGGACTCACCAAACTCCTACAAAATTGTGCTATATGTCCAAGGTTGGTACATTTATGACAAACTACATTCATATTTCTATAAAATGCAGATTGACTCCTTCTTCTACAATCAATTGCTTTATGTCCATAATCAATACAAGAGTAACAGTAACCATGGAAACATGAATAATTATACCTGATTTGTCTTGCTGATGACCTTCTTTTTAGACTTTGCTTAGGATCATGAAATCTTTTGTATCCATCTTCATGAGTATTCTGATCTATAGGCTTTATGGAAGTAAAACTTTATTCTCCTTGTTCATATTCTACTCCTTTTGATAGGATTTTCAATTTCATTGGCTTCTTTGACACCGTTGCATCTTTGTCACTCATTTCTCCTTCATATCCTATCCCAGACTTGTTTGACAAAGATCTTTGGCTAAGCAACATTTTCTCAAACAACTCAGTACTCTGCTCATTTTGTAAGCTTCTTTTCAAATCCTGATTTATTTTCTCTAGTTGCTTCTTTAGGGACAATATTTCAACCTCTAACTTTTGGCAATCTTCTACTTTGGTTTGCAACTTCATGCAAGTAGTTTCTTCAACTTTTCTAGACTCTTCCAGATTTCCAATTGCAATTTTAGGTTCTCAATAATCTGATCAGATTCTACACACTTCTTCTTTAGTTCTTCTTTTTCTCTTCTTTCTCTCTTCAATTCATCTAAGGAAACAATCAATTCATCTTCAAGATAAACTTGTGCTTCCTCTTCATCATTTTCATCATATGATTCATTTGCAAACTTCATGAACTGTAGCTCATCTCTTTTTGCATCAGACATTCTTGTATGACATTCTTTAGAGCCAAGAACATTAGAAACATCATCAACTTTTGTAATAGTCTTCTCTTTCTTTTGATGCAGATATTTCTCATTTTTAGAAACTTTATTTCTATACCTCTTGCCCATAGTATTCCACCTTTAGAATCTACCCAAGTCTATTAGACTTCTCCAAGGAACCTGTTGCTTTAATATCAATTGTAGGAATACTAAGGATCACTGAGAGTTGGGGGGGGAGGGGGGTGAATTAGTGATCCAATGAAACAAATCACATCAACTTAATTTCCCAAAACTTTAGATATTACATTTCATAAGGAAACACAAAGATGTGCAAGTCATAACATCACATGTGAATCACAAAACAACACATCACCAAGGAAAGATGAGACACAATATTTATGAGTGGAAAAACCCTGAAAAGGGTGAAAAAAACCACTCTCAATATAAACTTTATTAGGCCTCACTAGCCAAAGCTCTACTAAATACAAATTGTGTGTCTCACTGACAATGCAACAAGCCTCATTGACTATCTCACAATATGTCTCACTAACACCTGCCTCACTAGCAAAACAAATCTGATAGGAGCATCCACTCCTTATCACTCCATCTCCAAGGTCTCACTGACCAATCTCCAATCCAGATTACATTTTGTGAGCACCAACCCACCGAGAGCAACAACTCTCCTACAAAGCACCAACTTCGAAAACACCAAAGCACCAACTCCAGTGGCTGAAGCACCAACTCAAGTCTTCAAATACAAGAAAAAGTATATTACAGGGGGATAGCTTGTTTCACTTCAAAGCACTATTGTATCAGCCCTGCCAACTTCTTTTCAATTAGAACTTTACTCTTTCTCTGCTCTCAAACAAACTGTACATATAATACTGAACATGCAAACACCATTCTTTGTTCATGAAAGCTTCTGAGATCTCATTCAAATCAAATCAATCTTGACTTGTAGAAGAAAAAAACTTTGTAATCACTACCTTTCACATACCTTACTCCATACAAACATTAGTAGCAGTCTTCATGTACTAATCAAACGAAGCATTAATTTGAAATCATATACTTTTCTTCAATGATATGCATATACTGATCTAGTGAACATCATATATACACTCTGCTATCATCATGTTTTGATCAAAAGCATAGTCCTTCACTTCAAACCATAAAACATTTCATCAAAAACCCTCACTCATATCAGCTGATTGTTGATATTGAAGATCATGCAAACTGAAACAAAAAAATCTCCAATTTAGTGCCACCAAAGACCATTTATCAACCTATTCATCTTCAATCAAAGCTTTCGTACTTCACGTACATTTCAATTCTGAATCAAAATATGCTTCAAAATCCAACAAACATTAATGACCATATGTAGATCACTCTAGATTTTGCAAAACATACATATAGAATAAAGGCAGTCATAGAAAACATTTAAACACACTGCCATTATCATCTTCCTTACCTCATTGGTCAAGACTTTTCCTTACCATTTCAAAAGCTTAGACCTCCACACAAAAACAAAAACTCAATGTACACACATCTGACCATTTAACTGCAATAGGCTTTTAAAAACTAGAACGTCCAACTGCAATTTTGCGCCATAATAGCAACCATTTACATTTTTTCATTTTCAAATAGTTATAAAGCAAAATCTGGATAGTCTTTTTGACTTCCTATCAAATTGAAGCTTTGTAAAGTAGTCGTTGTGTGATTTGAATAAGAACCATCGATTATGACTCCCACCAATCTCAAATTTTAAAGACAAACTTTGATCTTCCTTCAAGCATTTAAATATATGACTGACTTGTTTAACCGATATCATCCAAAGGAAGGGGTCAGTTGCCAATGTAAAACAAACCCTTAAAAATCCACTTAAGTGCCTTTTCATAGTCTATAGCAAGTCACTCTCAAAATGTAAGAAAATTGAATTTGCAATTAATTTTGCAAATGAAATCTTATATTAAACAGTGATATTAGGGTTTTGGAACAAACCCTCAATCGAAGTAGAATCCTTAACCAATCTTCAAAACCTTTGAAACTGAAACCAAGGCAACATTATTCTATGACCTTTGACATTTCGCATGTCTTTGATGATATGAATCATGAGAACCATGTCATTGCAACACCAAATACCTTAAAGTATCACCAATACCAAATGAACAAATACCATCAGTGACTTCATCATAATTGAGTACCTCACCATAACTACACTGTGAAATGAAGAACCAGTAGCAAGTGCAATATATCAATTACCATAGCTTTGAAAGCAATTCCAAACTACACCTATTAACATCCTTTGACACCAATAAGGTTCTTTTGACTTCAAACCCTCAACATTATGAGAAGCAATTCCACTAAGAACACGAACATACCATTTTCCATGAATGTGCTTTGCAATAATCAACAACCAACAAACTCCTTCAACCTTTTCAACAACCTTTGACATCAATGACAAACCATACCTAATACCAACAAAGTCAAATCCTTTAAACAAATTCAAATCATACTCATTAGAAGAGAATTTGTAAATAGCCTTGGCAAGATTCAAACTCCTCACTTGCAATTCAATCCAAGATTATTATTGACTCATTGAACATCATTAGCCTTTTGCTTCAAAGCCATGGTCATATTGAAGATGCTTTTGTCAAATTTAATAGTCAATGGGGTCCCATGTTTTCTAGCATAAATCTATTTATAGTAATATTAGACTTCGGTGATTAATTCTGAGTAATCATGACTTGTCATATTCATCATGTCATTTCCTACGATTTTCAAAAAGAATGAATTACCATGGCCTGTTCAAGGAATTGTGAAACGAAATCAACAAAAGAATCTCAAACAAGAAGACCAAACTTTAAAGAACATTAATAGACATTTTTTGCATCCTTTACTTATTTTTCTATTGTTGTAGAAAAAATTCCACATACATCATGGAAAAATCATCAACATAAGCAAAATTTCCATCTTGTTGTTTATGATAGTTTTTCAATAAAAAAACTTAGACTATTATCTTTCATTTTTCCTTTAGCACAAACCTTCTTCAGCTGTGTTTGATTCCCAATGATTCCACTTCAGTAGTTTTGTTAGCCTCCAATCTACCAATTGGTTGATTTAATTTGAGTGACTGATTTGTGAGTTAATTGCCCAATTACTTCCAACATTTGAGGGTTGTCTTTCCTTTGATTGAGGTGGGTTGGGAAATGATATCTCGTTATATAATGCTCTGGGAAGAGGAGAAGAGAGACTTAAATTTGAAAAATACAAAAATCACTTCTTTTCTTGGGTTGGACAGTGTGTTTTAGTAGTTGTAGCGAGGAGACAAAACACTTCAAATGTAGAGATTAGGTATCTTGAGGATGAAAACCCTTAAGTAATAGATTGACATTTGGAATATTCTATATGTGGACATGTTTCGTAAGTTGTATTAGTTTGATGAGCTTTAAGTTTTTTTTTAAGGCAAAAGGAAGAAGCTACCATTAGATATTTATATTAATATAAGTAAATACTACAGTACAAAATAGCCAATTTTCATGGCAATAACCTTGATAGAAAAGCATAAAGCATTCTGAAACCTACTATTCTTTCCTTATAATTACATTTAGATTTAAACCCTTTACCAATATATATACATATTTAAAACAAGATAAAGATATTGAACCCGAAAACAAAACCAAAATTGCCATGATCAGCAAACCCTTTATTCTTCCATCTGGTCAAGAGAGTTACTAACCCTCCAAAGGGCTCCTCGTCGCCTAACACTCTCATCCTAACTCTGAGTTTCCATGACTCATATTCCATATTTCACCGAGAGGCAAAGATTTTCCACGACCTTACTGAGATTAGCCACCCGTCACTTAGAAAGCACAGCTACTCAAAAACTCAACAAGAACATATTTACCAACATAAAATAGTAAGGCCATCTATATAAAATCTATACATCTCATATTACAATCAATTTTGTGTGAGGAGGAGCTTTTAGGAAGGTGTATGCCAAAAATTGGCTAGAGATCACGACAAGGAGAGGTATGTGCGGACATTACGAAATCAACATTATACCAATGGTTACCATAGAAAAGATAGTTGTAGCCTACTTATCGTGCACACCTCCTTTTGCTTAGGCACATACAAAATATCATTCTGATAAATTGACTCCTAACATATCTGCATTTACCAAAGAGACTAAGTCAGGAAAATTTTGCAATTGGTCTTCATTTAAAATTTCAATTTGCTTACCCTCATTGCCCCAATTTGCAAGACAACCTGCCACAGAATTACCTTCTCTGTAAGAGTGTGTGATTTTAAAATTTTGAAAGCCATCCAAAATTTTCCATACCTTATGTAGAACATACTTCAACTGCCAACACTGTATATTCCTAGCTTTGCATGCATTCATTATTACCATGGAGTCACCTTCTATATGTATTTTGCAGAAACCTAGTTTTGAAGCTAGTTCCAAACCCACAAGAATTGCCTGTGTTGCTGCCATATTGTTTGTTCCTGGAGCTAAATGAAATGATTTTGCAGCTACCACTGTACCCTTTGAATCCCAAATGAAAATACCTGCTCCCGGCTTATCTGGATTACCTTTTGATGCCCCATCACAATTAATCTTCATGAAGAACTTTAGTTTTTACTATTTTGAACAACTTAAAAAAACCAAAAATATCTATTGATGAGAATAGGTCTAGGTTTGTCTTTTGGTGCAACTGGTTTTTTAGATTATTTTTTGTATTTTATTAAATATATTTATGTATAATGGTATCAATGTTGTCATTAGAAGAAGAATTGAATGAATAGTAGGAGTAGGACTTAGATGCACTACATGCTAAATATGGACCACCAAAGTCAAAAACCATAACCAAGAAAAGAAGTAAACCCACCCTAAACAAACCTTGTAAAGATTTGCAAAGCAAGTTGGGAAACTTGACCGTCCCCTCATTTCATGGATCCAACAAAGTCTCAACATGACCTTGGATCCAAAAACTAAGCACTTCTCATTGAGTCCTATGTACAAGGAGGAATCAATTAAATTATTGATCCTTCACTTGGAGGGGTTTGCACATGAGTTGTGGTATCACAGTTTGGAGATTCAATGGTACACCTCTAATTTATCAAGTACACCCCTTTGAGGTCTTGCTCTCGTATCGAAAGGGTGTGGGTATGGTTCATACAATGGGAGTGTCTTGGGTCCGTCCAAGGTCCCACCCAAGCACCTTGGGTTTTTTGTGGGTCCTTTATATCAAGGACCCATAGTAAATCCAATATGCTCTTGGGTTAACCCAAGGGGACTCAAGGATCGCCCAAACAAAAAATTAAAAATAAAATCATTTTTTATATATATTTTTATTAAAAAAAATAATGTCAAATACTTAGTGTCACCTTTAGTGATAAAATTGTGAAAATAGTGTGCACCATGAAGGTTTGTGTGGTTTCAAAAGCCTTAATTTGGGCTTGGTGGAAATAACTCTTGCCCTTGATCTTGCCCTATATTGCGACAAGGAACACACTAGGGGCATTGCCCTCAGACCTTGAGAGAGGTGCTACACCTCAATCCCATTAGGGATGTTTCCCTTCAACCCCTATAAGGAGTGTCATCCCTCAACCCCTTTATGGTCTCCATCCCAACCCCCACTAGTTATTGGAATCTCTTTGTAACATAAGAAACTTAATTTCAGGCACCTACATTTTCATTGACAATTTTAATCTACTTTTCTAAACATTTATGGTGCAACTTTGGATTTTTGGCCCATAGAAGGGGAAGGACATTTCCAATAACTATAGATACTCTTATATCAACCTCCAATTTCAAGTAGATTTTCTATTTATTTTGAATTTTTGTTTTTGCATTACAAAAAGTTAACCAATGAGTTTTTGGGTTGACTATTCGTGAATTTTTTTTAAAATTGTCTAAAATCCTTAAGCACTCTTCGATGAAGGTATGGACATATCAATCTACAAAAGAGATTAAAGCAGGGCCAATATAGAGAGTTCATTCTTCAACTTTTTCCCAACTCCAATTGTGTTTCCTCAAATTTGTAATATGGGTAGGCAATCAAAAATTTGAAGTTATTCTACACATGATTTTATTTTTGAATAATTGTTGTTTACTATTTCTGAGTGCTTTCTCTATTTAACCTTTCTTTTCATTTTCTTTTGAGGTTTCTTGTTTATTTTAATCTAATAATATGCCTCTTTTTAAGGTAACCTTGGGCGTGCATTTCACGTTTCCAATTGGACTATATTGTGTTGGATTACATATTTGCCCAATTTCAATATATTATTATGTATGTGTTGTAGAAAACTTAGTTTTAAATTACAAAGTAAATAATCTCAATACAACGTGACAACCTTTAGATAGAGGTACATCCCCTTGGACCCAAGGAAGGAGAGAAAGCATCTATTATTGAGGACCTAATATATGTTGACACAAATTAAGGATCCAAGTTGCTAAATCTAAAAACTAATTCTATAATTTAATTTTTTACCACCCTGTAGGGTCATTATGCATGTGAAAGGTAAATATGTAACTCTAATAACATACCAAAAAGATCAAGTGACCTTGTACAAATCAAAAGTTAGCCAACTAGTTGGTCTACTTAAAAAAATATCTAAAATACTTGAAGGATGCGATCCCAAAGTTGTCTATCATTTACCTTTTCTATGGGAGATTTTGCAGTAAAACTTATTGTTGTCATGGAAGTGTACACCCTTTGCTGAGTTGTTTAAATCACTCAACCACCTTGTGAAACATGGGATGATCTCCCTAAGTGTGAGCTCAAATGATGGAGATCAACCTCCAAAGAGGGTTGGTTCCCTTGGATTTCTCACCTATATTAAGTAAACTAATGATGCTTGTTGAGAAAAGAGAGAAGGATAACATTTAATGGAACCTAAACTCTAATATGTGATACACCAAAAAAGGTTTTCAAACCTACATTTTTGTTTTAACACACAATTCCCTCAATAGTTCATTTAGTTCTCACACAAATCAAATGCTCACACATATTAATTCATATGTGTTTCATAGGAAGGTTGAAGTTTTATAGTTTAAGAGGAAGAGAAAATGTTTCACACTTAATGACTGTTTAAACCAAAAAAACAACCTATAACCTACACTAAATATGAGTTTTCTCTATTTGAAGGTGCTGAGATATGAGACATACAATAGAGGATTTACAAATAAATCACAAGATAATACATCAATCATTAGTTTGCAAACAGCAAAACAAAATATTGAGAAGGAAAAACTTGATTTTATTGATATAAAAGGTTCTTACATAGCTATACAGAAGCCTGAAAGTGAGCTACAATTGTTGCCCAATATGAAAGAACTCCAAAAAGATACAATAGAATGCTTAGAGAGAAAAGAACTAACTGAAATATGCTCCTAAAGCTTGTAAGTGGTCAAATATCCTTAGTGTAGTCGGCCAAGTTACTATATTTCAATAAACTATAGTCTTAGTGGGAATAATTTTTGGCATGTACATTCGGGTAATTAAGTCCCGATTAGTTGTAGCGGGTTGTTATGGAATGTCACGATGGTTGGTTGCTCAACCACCACCGAACGTTATATGTACTTAGTTTTGTAGTCAGGAGAGATCATTATGATTATGATTCCATGATTGATAGTACCGGAATACTTTGTGATTGTACATGGTGATATTTATTGGAAATGAATACAAGCATCTCATGATTCAAGCATATGGTATTGTTCTATTCTATGTATTGCATATAGTTCAGTTTACTTCATGTGTACGTAGTACATTGATATAAACACTTAGAGAGGTAAAAATTTGGCATCGTTGCCTAAGCAGACCAGGGAAGCACTCGTTACAATGGCAGCGTAATGGGCTGACCGACAGAGGAACCCATAGTAACAAATGAAGAAAGAGAGAACGATTTGACACAAGTTCTAAGAAATCTTTGGAACATATCCCTACGAGATCACATACGGAGGGAATCCCTCGGGCGAGAAATCCCTGAGGCAGTAGTTTGGGATCAACTCGAAGTGAATGACGAGGTTGATCACCTTCTCAACTACATGCCAAGATTGTTGGCCTGCCACTCTATCATCCTACAAGACCTTTGAGCAGAAGAGGAATAGGAACACCAAAGGAAGCAAATCTTGCAATGGTACGAAGAACAAACCAAATGGGAAGAGGAGGAACGAGACACTAGCCGGAGACGTGCCTCTAGCAACCAACAATGATCGCATGAAAGACCTGTAATGCCCATACGGACGAACAAGGACAAGAACCGAATACCATTCGGGCATGAAGCGGAGGAGGAAAGAATTTCAGTGATCATTGAGAGTACAAGAGCAAGAAAACCTGTAGCATAAATTAAGTAGAGCAGAATAGAGTTTTGTGGAAGGGAGGGATGAGGAACCACTCGTCACCCTGTACGTAGAAAAATATAAAAGTAAAGAAAATGAAGATGAATTGAGTGGTGAACTTGAGAACAACATCCAATGCATTCGAGAGTTGTCCATATTGGATGACGACGAAGGGCCGAGGATAGGGAGATATGAGCCCAAGACCCCTTGGCAGAGGGAGCACTAGAGTAGAGCCCAGGAAACCCAAGGTGTAGAGGATGCTGACAGAGGATGGAGGAGTGACTCGTATGTGGCCGAGAGTGCAAGTGACGCACCAGAACATAACGGGGAAACCGGTCCAGTCGGGTTCAATACACAAGGAGGACAGAGGGGCAAGATGGTGACTCTAGAATGACAAAAGTTGCTGAAGTTTATGGGGAATGGGTCAGAGGATCCAGTATGACACTGCAAGACATGTGAGAAAATTTGGATAGCAAGTGGAGAAGATGTCCCAGTGACACTCAGAGACAGTGCCATCGACTGGTACTCAGAGTTGGATTAAACACATAAAGCTTCGTGGAGGGTACTGAAGTAGGCATTTCAAGATGAATTCAAAATTTTGAGGGATGACAGTGAAATTGTGGCCGAGATTTATAATACCAAACAAGGGAAACACGAGAGCGTATGAACCTACAACTGAAAACTAAAAGATCTGCTCGGGAAACTAGAGTCACAGCCAGCAGATGGCTTAAAAAAGAGATGGTTTATTGAAGGGATGCTTCCCTCGCTACTTAAGAACACGAAGGTGGTACATCCTTCCTTGTACACTAAAGCATAGAACTGTGCAATGGATATTGAAAGCAAGAACACGAAATCCTCTAGAGGGAAGAAGCATGATGATGAAGAAAGCGAGGGGGAGAGCGAGGATGAATCAAAAACCGTACAGGTGCTCTATCGTGACATGCTGAGAATGATGAAGGAACTAAAAGTGGACAAAGAAGGGTCTAAGGAAGTGACCGAACTATGGTGTACGAAATGCAAAATGGAAGGCCATACGAAGGCAAATTGTCTGAAGAAGATGTTCTGTGACATCTACCAAGTTATGGGACACTTCATCAAACAATGCCCGTACAATTTGAAAACACGGAGTGCGCAAGTGTTATTCATACAGGGGGAACAATCTACCCCTCTGACCACACCACCTAAACATCAGAATAAAAATGCATCCCCTAGCGGCTACCACAACAATCGAAGAAATAACACGCCAAGAAGAAAAATCCAATATGACAGCAAAGATCGACCCATGTTCTAGTGTTGGAGATGTAGTGAATGGGACCACTTTGCCAGAGAATGCCAGAACGTTCAAGGCACCAGAGGGAAGCTGTGCAAGTGGTGCGGTCCAAGAGATCACGAAGACACTATCTGCCCAAAGCAGAAAGGTATCAACATACTGGAAGTAGCCGACGAAGAAGTCCTGGCACTTACAAGGGTGCAAACAAAGAAGGCCAACTATCCGGACCCTCATACAGAGAAAGAAAGACTCCGAGTAGCCAGGGAAGAAGTGGAAGAAGCAGTAATACCACCGTTTCAACTAGTAGGGTTCACCTTGCCAGCACCACCAACGAGCCAGGAGAGCTCGTTGACTATCACTTTCACACTGCTAGCATCATCCATTGGTGGTGGATAGACATTGAGAGTGGCAGCCTCAGTGCCTGGTGCATTACCAGGGTGGGCATCACTAGGAGAAGTAACCGCCATATCCTTGAGTTCGACAGCCTCGGGCAACACAACATCACCGCCAAGATTCACAGTTACACTGACAGGGTCGGCAGCCACACGATCAGGGTCGGTAGTTGCAGTAGAGACAGTACCAGGAGTGGCAATGGAGGGTCTACAAGGGACATCACCAGTGGCCCCCATTGAGCCGCCAGAGGTCTCAGGGACTTGGGGAACCATCAAGCCTCAGGAGCAAGTCCCTTCTGTTACACCGCCAAGAGTGCCAGGAGTGGCTTAGATTGATAATTGGTTAGGGGCATACAACATGAGAGTGGAGGTGGCAGAGACACCTAATGAGAGTTCGCCAGAATGGTTGGTCAGCGATACAAATGTTGTAGGCTCAGCCATACAGACCCAAGGGAGCGATACGATGAAGAGGACAAAAGGGATGGACATAGAAAAAGAGCTAGTGGAGGAGCAACCAGTGGAAGAGGAAGTGTACCAGCAGCCACAAAGGGGATGAACGTAGTAGGAGAGCCAGTGGAGGAGTAGACAATAGCTGCACTAGACGAGGAGGTTGCACCAAATGAGGAAGATGATGATGATATTGAGTCTAGCGGATATGTGGTAGAAATATCACAACCATATCCATCAGACCCTTTGGGGACAATGCAGAGGTATGTGGAGGAGCTCCAACACATGGGGTGAGTAATGATGCAGGTGGGGCACATTTCGAAGGACCTCAAGATTGGTCGATCTCCATTAGTGGGCCAGGAGGTGCAGCGACTCAGAGGGTTTGTACAGATGGGGTGTGAGGTAGAGTTCGCTCACATATTCAATTTTGTGGAGGAGGGACAAAAGAGCCTAAATTTGGAACAGAGACACAAATGTGGAAGAGGGTGAGGTATTGTTATACTAGGTAGAATAATAAAAAGGTATTTCGTCATTAAGGGAAGAAGAGTGACTCATTACTATTGCATGCTTGTTAAGAACATTGAGATATCACTCTACTTGTGTTAAGGGGAGGATTGGAGGACAACATAGTGGTGCTCATTGATGGGGGAATGATCCATAACTTCATTGATTAAGTGGTGATAGCTTGTTTTAGATTGAAAGATGAAGATTTTGTAGAGTTTAAATTTGCAATAGTAGATGGTTATTAATGTGCCCACAAACAAGTTGTCTACCATTTATAGGTGACATTGGATGGGCATACTATCACCCATGATTTTATGTCATTTTCTTGGTGGATCTCACTTTGTTTGGGTGTCCATTGGTTGCATTTATTTGGTGAGTTCACATGAAAGTACCAAATGATAATATTCAATTTTGTGGAGCAGGGACAAAAGAATACCATCGAGGGTGTTATTGATGCACTGGGATAGTAGGTTTCATCTCATTAAGTAGACAAGCTTTTGAGATGGGAAGTGAGTTGGATGGCAATCGGATTCACCATTAAGGGAATACCACTAGGAACTTTGGATATAAGAGAGGATGAATACCCTCTATATATCTGAGTTTTGCTAGATAAATATGTTTTTATGTTTGGGGACATGCCTCCAAGACTTCCACCAAATAGGGGTTTTCAACATACTATCAAGTTGGAGTTAGGAATGTGATCTATTATTATGACTCCTTATAGACACCCTCATGCTTTGAAGGATTAGATGGAATAAACTATGACTAGTCCATTCACATCTTCAGTGGTATCGATGAACAATATAGATGGAATGATGAAGATGTGTAAATATTATAGGGTCCTAAACAAGAAAACCATCAAGAATAGGTATATAATACCCTATATTGATGAGTGACTTGACGAGTTATACGGTTCAAAATGCTTCATCAAACTTGAATTATGGTCTGGATGCCACTAGATAATGGTAAAACTTGAGCATAAATTTAAGATTTTCTTGTTTCATCATGGGAATTTTGAGTTTTTTGTGATGCTTTTGGGCTCACCAAGGTGCTAGTGACCTTCCAATGAACAATGATAGCTTTTTCAAAATTTAACGAGGAAAGTGTATAAGTGTTCTTTGATGATGAGAACTTTTCCAAGAAAATAAAATGCAAGTTTGGGATGTAGAAAATCTTGTACCTAGGAAACACAATCAATAGGATAGGTATAAAGATGGATCCAAGCAATGTGCAATCCATCCAAGAATGGATTACTTTGAGGCCATTGACACTACTATGAGGATTATTAGGCCATTTTAGCTACTATAGGAGATTCATTAAAGGATTCTCACAACTAGCCTCACCCTTGATAGAGTTGACCAAGAAAGGTACCTTCCATTGGTCCATAATGACAAAGAAGTCATTTGACCATTTAAAGAAGGTAACATACATTTATTCCATTCTTGCAATACTCGATTTTTCATAAATTTTTGTTGTCTAATGTGATGCTTCAGGAGAAGGTCTAGGGGTTGTTCTTATGCAAAAAATACAACCCATATCATTTAATACTTGAAATTTTTTAGAGACAAAGTGCTAATTCTATATATACAACAAGGAGATGTTGGTGTTCATACATGCACTGGTAAAGTTCAAACTCCTAGTTTGTGGATATTTTTGAGTACATACAAACCAAAATAGATTGAGATATTCTTATCACAATGTGACCTTAATGATAGGTAGAAAAAATGAATGATCAAGTTATAGGACTATGTATTTGATATCAATTATATCAAGGGAAAGAACAATAGGGTAGTAGATACACTCTCCAAGAGACCAAAAATCTTAGTCATTTCTATAAGAGAACTAGATTGGAAGGATGTAATAACCCTAGGGCTTGTATATAGACTTAACCAATTTCAAAATCATGAAGCTAAGGTTAATACATACATCACAGACAACTTTATAAAGCAACAATAACATTAAATGAATCAGTAGTGTACAAAAAGAACATCTCAACCACTAAGATTATGCACATAGTATATGACACTGTATAGTAAATAGATTAATATGAAATTCTCTAGGACCACATCAAGTTCATACATAAGCACAATAATGGACAAGTTGCAGGAGATAGTTTAATTTGGATCTTTAATACAAAATCACAGACCTTACAATAGAGTTGTTACAACTATTCTAGGGATAGATAATCAACCAAAGGTTGCCAACTATTAGGTGGGGGAGTCTAGGGTATTTATGCTGATTGGATGCTCCTTGTGAGGACCCTAACTCATTTTCAATCCATGATTTGATTGTAGATTAGATATTCCTTGGACTTGCCACCCGAGATCTACACAAACTTCATAATAGTTACCACCTAGGGTTTTGAGGCATGAAACCCTCAAACCCTTACTCTCCTAAGGCAATAGAAAATTTTATTTAAAGTAATCTAATTAAATTCCTTACTATTGATCTTTAGATTTGTGTGTTAAGATTTTGCTACCAATTAGTCTAGGAGCCAAGATCTAAACTTTTCCTTTAGCCTGTAACAATCCCACAAACTCAACTTGAATCTACCTCCCACAGAGATGCGCCAGCACAAGGGTATTCTTGCTCATAAACTCCCAGACCTCCATGTGCATACAACAAGGCTTTTGTGTTGTAGATATAGCACCCAAAATTCAAAAAACTTCATATCTTTCACCAGTCAACAAGACAAGTATTTATACCTACCAAATCATAGGTGCTACGTCCCAAAGCAGGCTAACCAATAGTTTTTTATTTTATTTTATTTATTCCTTCTAATACTATTTAAAAATATTTAATTTAGGTTAACCTAGATTGAATTTAATTATTTAAATTTTTTTATTTATTAATTTTTATTATTTAATATTATTTAAATATATTTAGTGTAGTGTTGAAAAACACTATTTTCCCCGCTTTTTTCAAATTTTGAACTAGAAAGAATTGGCTACATAACATTCCTCCCCTCCTAAATATTGCTTGTCCTCAAGAAACTTTGGACTTGGATACTTAAAAATCTTCACACCTTCCCAAGTTGCATAGGTAGGTTCTTCCATTTCACCAAGTATTTCAAGATTACCATGTTCCTCAACCTTTTCTTCCTCATCCAAAATTGTTTTGGGTTCAAGTATCAATATTCCTTCATCATTAAGAGGGGGAAGCTCTAATGAGGTTGTGACTTGTTGTCCAAGTGCCCTTTTGAGGCATGACACATGAAAAATATTATGAATCATGGTGTCCTTCGGTAGCTCCAGTTCATATACAACCTCTCCAATCTTCCTAGGATCAAGCATGGCCCATAAAACCTTGGTTTAAGCTTCTCTACACCACGCCCCTTGAGATTAGATTGCCTATAGGGCTGCAACCTCAAGAAAAACATATCACCAACCTCAAAAACTATCTACTCTATGCTGATCTACATACATCTTTTGTTGGTTTTGGGCACAGTGTGAATTCCTCTCGAGGGAATTCAAAATATCCATACTTTGTTGTACCACATCCCTTGCTCAGGGGACTCTACTATCAATAAGGATCAAACTAGTCATTGTAGTAGCATCATAACCATAAAGTTCCTTGAAAGGTGACATACCTATAGACATGTGATGTGTGGTGTTGTAGCAAAAATTCCCTAAGTGTGACCAATTAATCCAAGTTGTTTTCTGCCCCGTAACATAGTTCCTTAGGTAGCCCTCAATCCATTTATTCATAATTTCAGTTTGCCCACCTATTTGTGGATGATAGCTAGTGCTTGGAATCACTTCCGTGTGAGTCAACCAAAAGAGCTCTTTCCAAAACAAGCTAATGAATCTATTTTCCACGTCACTCACAATGTTCTTGGGTAGCTCATGAAGACTAAATATCCATCTAAAAAAAAATCAGCAGATTGAGGAGCCTTATACTTTGAAGGAATGGTATTAAAATGAGCATATTTTGTAAGCCTATCAACCACCACATAGATACAATCCTTACCTTACACCTTAGGTATCCCAATAATGAAATCTATGGAAATTCTCTCCCATTTTTTATTTGGAATGGGTAAGGGTTGCAACAAACCAACTAGAAAAACATGCTCGATCTTGTTTTTTTGGCACACCAAATGCTCCTTAACATGCTGCAACACATCATTCTTTAGTCCCTTCCATGAAAAATTCTCTCTTACTTGCTTGTATGTCTTGTAGAAACCTGAATGAACAACACTTGGAGTGTCATGCCAAGCTCTCAAAATCCTCTCCTTCACCTTAGATTTTGGTACAAGATACACACAATATTTGTAAAATATGAGGTATTCAACCACCTTGTATCTATCATCATGCAACTTTCCATGTAAAGTGTCAATAGAAAATGATTCTTTGGCAAATGGCAGCCTTCCAATCATCATATATATCATAAATAGAGAAGAAATAAGGCTTCCTAGAGAGTGCTTCAACCACTACATTATTTTTCCCCTCACACACTCAATGTCAAAATCATAGGCTTGGAGTTTACTTATCCATTTTTTCTACCTATCATTAAGTCACACTGATTAAGGAATAATTTGAGGCTATTATGATCTATTTTGACCACAAACATTCCACACACCAAGTATTGTTTGAATTTAGAAAGTACATGCATGATAGCTAGCATCTCCTTGTCATAAATAGAGAAGATCCTCTCTAAATCCTTGAGCTTATCAAAAAATTGTTGCACTGCGGGATTCCAAGAGAATGATCCTTTCTTCATCAAATTGGTCAAGGGATTTGCAAGTTATGAAAAACCCTTCACAAACCTCCTATAGTAGCTGCATAATCCCACAAATCCTCTCAATTGTGAAAAATTTCTAGCTCTCGACCACTCTTGGATTGTCTTAATCTTCTCCTCATCAACACTAACTCCTTGCTCGCACTAATCTTATGCCCCAAATACAAAATTTTAGCCAAGCCAAATTCACATTTTGATACCTTGGTGTAGAATGAATTCTACTCAAGAATGCAAAGTACCTCATCAAGACATCGCCAAAGAAAACCAATATAAATTTCCTCAATTTTATATTGAATACCTGATTCATGCATGATTGGAAAGTAGCAGAGGAATTGCTCAACCCAAATGGCATGACCAAAAACTCATAATGTCCATATGGCACCTAAAATTTTTCTTGTGCACATCTTTGTCTCCCATCCTTATTAGATGATACCTTGATCACAAGTCAATTTTGGATAAGTATATCGCATCCTGAATCTCATCTATCAGCTCATCAATCTTGGGAATCGAGTAATGGTTTTTTATTGTCTTCTTGTTGAGTGCTCTATAGTTAATACACATCCTCGACGTGCCATCTTTCTTCTTGATCAAAACCACTGATGAGATAAATGGGCTAGAGCTTGGACGTATATGCCCCATGTCTAGGAACTCCTTAATTGTATTTTCTATCTCTTCCTTATATGTGCGAGGATGATGATAAGGAGTAGTGATGATTAGTTTTTCCCCCTCTTCAAGCTTAATCACATGTTGGAATTCCCTCTTCGGGGCTAAACTAGGAGGAATTTCATAAAAAAATTTACTAATTTTATCCAAGATAGGTTGAATATCAACATGATAAGACCTCCCTTCCTTGGAAGGCCCTCTATCTATAATCAGGCATTCAACTGCCCATGCTACTTGATCTCTACACAAATCTCTCTCCATCCTCTTGGCTGAAACCACCATGGGAGCTCCATTAGAAAGGCCACAAAGGACTACCTCCTTCCCATTATATTTGAACTTCAACTCCATAGTTTGATAGTTCTATGTATATTCCCCAAGTGAATGCAATTATTGCACTCCTAGAACCACCTTTGTTTCACCTATTCCAATCACATAGAAATCATCCCTCATATTATGACCCCCAAGAGTCAATTCCAGCTTTTGGATCCTTCGATTACATGGTAGAGTATACCCATTGGCCACCATGACATAAAATCCTTTAAAATATTCAGTCCTCAATCCCATCTTAGCCACCAATATCTCATCAATGAAATTTTGGGTGGCCCCACTATCAATCAAAACTGTCACTCATCCCTAAAAAACTCCTTTGACTTGGAATGAATGATATCTAGGTGCTCCTAATATTGCAACAAGTGTGCCCCCTGTGTGCCTTCCCTCTTGAGTTTTTTTCTCATCTTCATTCACAAAAATCTTTGGATCAACTTCTTCAGTCCATGAATCGTCATCTAAAACTTCCTCAATATAGTGTATTTGGACCTTCCCCAAACAATAGTGACCTAGCTTCCAGGGCTCCCTACATCTGAAACACAACTTTTTCCTTCAAAGCTCATTCTTAGATACCTCTGTTTGGTTGGGTTTGGGAGGTAATGCCCTAGGTGGAAGAATGTCATGAGGAAACTTCTTGGGCACAATATGAGGTACTTTCTTGGAATATGAATTTTCCTTAGCCACCGAGTCTTCCAAGTTCAAGGCTTTCCTAATAGAATCTTGTAGTGAGTTTGGATTGATTTCCTTCACCAATCCTTTGAGGGGTTCAAATAGGCCTTCAATAAAAAAGACCGACTCTTGTTTTTAACACATCAGGGGCCATCACTAAAAGTTTCAAATTTCGCTACCTAGAATTCCACTTTTCCCTCTTCCTTCAACTGTGTTGATTCTTGAAAATGAATCTTTGGATCTTTCCTATCAAATCTCTCTATCAATCTCTGATTGAACTCTTCCAAGGCCATAATGGAGCCATGCCCTTGCATTACCATACCATGATACCACCATTTTTGGGCCAAACCCTCAAGATGCAAGGTGGAAAAATTGATGGCTCTTTCCTCATACATTGCATTCAAGGAGAAATATGTGTCTAATTTCTACAACCAATCCCTTGCTAAGGAGCTCCCTAATCCATCAAAAGCTGGAATGGTGACCTTTTCGAAACGGTGTTGGATGTTCTTCCTCTCTTCATACCTTCTCCTCCTATGCCCACTCCTTGTCTTCATGTCATGGAATTGTGTGAAAGTTAAATCTCTACATATGGAAACACTTAAAGCATGGTATTCATTATGAAGTCTATCAATTTCATTCATACTGTTCATGTGGAACTTCTAATTCATTTTTTGTTCATTTTTTAAAGAATTTGGCTTTGAGTTTTTTCAAAAAGGTTGTTGACTTCACACCACCCGAGTTTCTTCCTTTTGATCCATTTTGCATAGTTCTACCATTACTCAATTGTTGGTTCAATCCCCTCAAAATTTGGACCATTTCCACCATAGTCTCCCTCATATTAGACTGGAATTCTTTGGTTTCCCTAACAAATTCCTGAGCATTGTCATCTTCCTTGTCACCCATGGTAGCCTTCTTCTTCTTCTCTCTTTGTTGGTACCTCAAATTTCTATCTCTCATAAAAAGTTACTCAAGCCGACATGATGCCAAGCTCTGATACCAATGTAATAACCCTAGGGTTTGTATATAGATTTAACCAATGTTAAAACCATGAAGCTAGGGTTGCTGCTTGTGAGGACCCTAACTCCTCTATATATCCATGATCTGATTGCAAATTAGATATTCCTTGGACTTTCCACCCTATATCTATACAAACTTCACAATAGTGACCACCAGGGGTTCTAAGGCATGAAACCCTCAAACCCTTACTCTCCCAAGGTGATAGAAAATCTTATTTAAAGTTTTTTGATCAAGTTCCTTACTATTGATCTTCAGATTTGTGTGTTTGGATGTTACTACCAATCAGTTTGAGTGCCCAGATCTGAACTTCCCCTTTAGCCTGTAACAATCCCTTAAACTCAACTTGAATTTGTATCCTATAGAGATGCACCGACACAAGGTTATTCTTGGTCATAAACTCCCACACCTTCATGTGCATACAATAGGGTTTTCGTCTTGCAGCTATGGCGCCTAGAATTCATCCAAAAATCTTCATAAGTTCATGCGATCAACTTAAGAATGCATAATTTAGCAAACAATTATGCTTACAAGGATTGAATGGAGAAGCATTTAGAGTTAGGAGATATGATTTTCCACTAGTTGTAGCTCGCAAGTAGTCATCCTTGAAAAAGAGTGGAATTAAAAAAATCATAGCCCACTTAATGGACCTTACATAATGGTTCAACTTTTTGAAAAAGTGACTTATTAGTTGGAGCTTTCTTCTAAGAGTTGGGTCCATAAAAAAAATCATTTAACCTATTCAAAAAATTGTGGGATAGAAAATAACACTTTCAACTAAGCCTCCACACCTTGATGATGAAGGTAAGTTATTGTTAGTGCTTGAGTAAATACTGGGAACTAGAGAGAAGTGCATCTTGAATTGAGTATGGACTGAGTTCTTGGTGTGATTCATAGGGTTACCTTGAGAGGATACTACTTTGGATTTGGCTAATATCCTAGATCACCTAGTATTATCTTGCTTGAGGGCAAGCAAGTTTGGGGAGGGAAAACTTGTAATGTCCCATTTTTAGTCAACAACATTAAGTCTTTTGTTGGTAATTATATAAGATCGTCTGTTTTAGTCAATGTAGCTATGTTGTGTTGGTACCACATTTATCCATACTTGTCAATTAGGGAAAATTATTTAATGGAATAAATCAGTTAACTTGATCTACCACCAAATAATTATCAATTCAATTTTAGTTCATTTTGAGTTTATAATCCGAATCTTCATGTGAATGAGGAGAAACATACTAGTAGGAATTTTTAAAATTTGTTGTTTTTATCTATTGTATTCTTAATAATGCAAGTAGATGGTTTTATTGGCCTCTAACTTTCCAATTACCAACTTTTTGAGGAATTGAGTTAATTAAATGCCCAATTACTACCAAAATTTGAGTGATATATTGCCTTTGATTGAGGTGCAATGGAAAATAAGAGATTGATTTATATAATGCATTGGGAAGAGGAGAAGTGATGCACTTGGAATTTGAAAAGACAAAAAATAATTTATTTTCCCAAGCTAAATATTGTGGTTCAATGATTATAGCTTAGAAATGCAACTCTTTAAGTGTAGAGATTAGGATTCTTGAGAACGAAAAATCTTAAGAAAAAAATTGGTATTCAAATTGACATTTGGAACACTAAAATTGTCGAATTTTGTATGACAAACTTCAATTTTTATTATTTTTTGATTAGAATAGTTCTAGGTTTTCCTTTTCCTTCCAATTATGTTTCTAGGTTATTTTATATATCTTATTAGTAGACATCTTTAAAATTTATGTAGCTGGAAATTTGTTATCTTCTTCTATGTGGCATTCCCTTACACTTGTAGAACTTCCAAGTAAAATACTTTGCACACATATGCTTTGCTTCAAGATTGTAACTTCATAACAAAATTGACCATTAATCACCTATTTCTCAATACTTATCTTTTCTTTTCCATTCAAACTCTTTTTGATAATGTGATTTGATTAGATGGATGCATGTTGTTTTAACTCTTCTTCTCTATTCCATCTAGCATCAAAGTATGCTTGCATAACTATCACCATCTCTACAAGGTCAACAACATTTGGTGCTTGACATCCTCTTCTTCTTCCAATATTTATTCATCTTTTGTCTAATCTAACTCTCCTCTTTTATCTAGTTAACACCCAATGACTTCTCTCTCATTGAGTTCTCACAGTAGCTCAACTTATTGATGGTAGGATTAATCCAACTATTATTTCCAACTAAAATCAACTCAAGTTTACATCATTTTTTAAAATTTAACTAAAAAATGGATGATTTAAACCTTCCCTAATACTAATTTGATGATGTGTTAAGAGGGATGAGAAAATAATAATCAACCAATCAAAGTACATATAAGAAGTCCAACTTGAACACATCCAAATAAAAATATCACTCTTCAACAATTCTCAACATACTTATATAATATTAAATGGAAAAGAATGCAACTTAGTGCATCATCAAATTAATATTAAACAAAAAGGAAAATACAATTTTCATGTGGGAATTTTCATCATTTTCATATTTGACATGTCTTTATCGTCAAATTATACTTTCACACTCATCCTTTGATTCCTAAACAAACTGAATATATAATCAACATGCAAAGTTTTACCCTTTTAACTTTGAGTTTTGTTCCAAGTCGTTATCTTTCCATTTGTCATCCTAACTTTTTCAAAGTGTTCTTGATCCCACTTGATGGAGTCCTTTTAGTTTGTTGCATGCCAAATTTAATTTCTTTAGGTCATCTATTTTCTCATATATAAAATAACATTCTAATTCTAATCCCATCTATAAACTTAGGGATATCAATTTTTTATTTTTCTCTCAATTTTAAAATAGCTTTGATGATATTTTCTCTATCTTTATATCCTTCCTTATTTTCTAGTTGTAGGACTACTTAGTTGTCCCAAACATCAATATTTTTTATTCTCTTCTTTAGGAGTTCCTCATTTTTACATTGTCTCTATAGCATCCAATTTATCTTGCAAGAATCCCAACATCTCTCCAAGATCAACAAATCCACCTTTTCTTCTTCCAATTAGTATCCCTCTTTGAGTTGTATCTCATAATCTTCTTTCATATAATAAAGCCCCATAATTTCTTCTTTTTGGAGTTGTTATAGAAGCATAAAAAACTAACAGTAGGATTAAACTCACTTTTACTTATCTACTAAATTGAACTTAACTTTAAATTAAATATTGGACATTCTTCATCGATTTTCATAAAAATCATTACATTAGAATTACCTTGGCACACACATTTCTTCTATCTCTTACCTATCCTCTAACATCAAATACTCTACATTGAACTTTACTAGTGGACTTCTTTGGCCATTTCTTTATGATTTGTACTCACTTTTCAACTTCACTCTCAGTATCCTAAAGATGGGATTTCAAAAGCTTGACTCTCTAACAAAAGTCCAAAAGCCATAACTATTTATATGAACAACATATTTATCTCTTATTATATCTAAAACACCACCAAATTTCAACCAACCTCTTCTTCCTCTTAAGTCCATTTCTTCCTTGAGATTGATTATAATTAGTTACTCAAACTCATATGAGGAGAATTTGGTCTTGCTCCTCCATATTATTGTTAATATATGACTTCTAACCCAATTTTGGAAAGGGTTTAATGATCTTTTCTTTAGGTCAACACTCTTAAAGTTCTAGTTACTGGTTTGCATGTTCATCTTGAATATCACTTTCTTAACTTTCTTCTACAATGAATCTTCTTCCAATATATAACTCTTCTTCTATTGTCCCTCTTTTTATTTGTCATTTCCTTGGATACTTTTTGTAATATTTATCTCTATGTTTGGAATTCTCTCTCTCTCACCACTTTATTTATGTCTTTCTAAATTTTTTTATTATTTATTCAAATTGCTTATGTGATTATATATTTGTTGTCTCTTTATCTTCATTCTCTCTCTCTCTCTCTCTCTATGTTTTTTGATCATTCATTATTTATTTATTTATTCATCTCTATTTTATTCTTTATTTATTTGTATTTCTTTAACTTTAATTATTCCTTTTTGATATTTAATCATTTTTTTTTGCAATTTGTCTTTTAAATTTCTCTCACAACCTTTCCTTTGTTGTCTCACCATGTTCCTACCTCTTTCTCTCTATTTATTTCTTTTATTTTCCTTTTTTACTCTTTATCTTTCACTTCTCATTCTATCTATTTTATATCTAGATCTACTCTTATATTATCTTTTTGTATCCAATTTATCAATCCCATTCCTTCCCTTCATGTTTTCTCTCTATTTTTCTCTTTCTCCTTCAATTTTTTATACATAACATGTTTTCAATAATTTGTTGATGCTAGAGACATAGATAGTAATTGGATTATCTATGCTAAAATTAAATTAAAAAATCGATCTCCATACCCTCATTCTTTCTCCTAAAAATGAATATAATTTGGGTTCATTCCAAAGCCCACACGAATAGTGAAGGAGGCTTAAGTCATGTGTATGCTCCTCATGCTCCTGGATTTGAATTTGAGGTTTGGGTTTACCTAATGCACGTGGCTTGCGGATTGTTGCATACATCCCCAAGGGATTAGTCTCGCCCCAATGTGACACCCCTTCTTGACCCCAACTTGGCAGAATGTAAGACTAAGGTAAGATGGGTTGGGCATTGGGATGGATCGTAGGGATACCTCTAAGTATAAAAAAAGAAGAAAGATAAGTTTGTAACTTTTTATCATCTTTGAGAGGGGTTTGGATTGAAATATTTTGATTAATTAAAAGTCAATTTACAAAAAAAGTATAATGTGATTTTAGTGCACCTATTGATTGATACACCAACAATCCATTTGTATTAAGTAACATAGAATCCTTCTCCTCCACCCTTTGGATCAAAGGTGCCTTAGAGGAATTTGTATTCCTATGACCCAACTCAGCCCTTTCTGACCCCAATTTGGAAGAATGTAAGACTGAGGTAAGACGAGTTGGGCATTGGATTGGGTCCGCAAGGATACCCTTGAATCAAAAAAACAAGAAGAAGAGAGAGAAGTCCATACCTTATTATTTTTTTGAAAGGGGTTTGGATTGGAATATTTTGATTAGCTGGAGGTTGATTTATAAAAAAATCATAATGTAATTTTAGTGTACCTACTAATTGATACAACAACAATCCATTTGTATTAACATATCATCCTTCTCCTCTGCCTTTTGGATCAAAGGTACCTTAGATCTAGAAACTATGGCTTCACCAATCAAAATTATTTCTTTATTTTATCTCCTCATATGTTTTTATATCTTTTATTTGTTATCTATTTTTCTCATCCTCTCAATTATCTCTCTTTGTATATCTATCTTCCTTGCCCATTTCTATATTCACATTTCCATATTTTTTCTCATTTATTTTTATTTATTCAAATTTCTTACATGAATATATCTTTGTTGTTTCTCTATCTTCATTCATTATCTCTCTCTCTCTTTCTCTCTCTCTCTCTCTCTCTCTATGTTTTTTGGTCATTCACTATTTATTTATTCATTTCTATGTTATTCTTTATTCTTTATTTCTTTAAATTTAACTAATTCTTTTTTGATATTTTATTGTGATGAAATAGAGATTATCCCTTCCCAAACCACACATGCAAATCACTTAAATTATTTTACTTAAATATGAAATAACTTAGAAAAGAGAAACAATGTAGAAATTTTGCAAACAAATTTCCAAATTCTTTATTCAAAACTCTCTGGAAAACACCAAAGTATCTTCTCCCTTTAGGAAATAGAAAGATTGCAGCCTATTGGAATGATAAAAACACATTAAAAAAAAATATATATATAAACTATTTATTCAACTCCTTCAGTTCACTCTCAATCTACAACCTTTATCATGCAATCTCCAATCTACAAACTATACCCTTCTTCAAAAATGGATTCCATGATCCATTTCACTATCACACACCTTCAAACCTGCAATAAAAAATTTGTGATGGAAATATTCATAACATACTAATCCCTTCTGAGTCTTTTCTACCCAAATACCTGTAGAAACCATCTTCTCTCACAATGCCTGTTGAGTGACTAACTCCAAAAATTGTCAAATCTTGCATTTTATGCTAAATCTTCATTATTTTTGTTGTAGCTTCTATTTGCAATGTCCCAATACGAATATTCTAACATTAGAAAACATTAAATTAATAATTTACAACATTTAAAACTTCCTTAATTCCACTTTCCTTCATTTTTCCAAGTTTAGCAGGCAACTTGGTCTCCAACTCCTAAAACAATAGGGATCCTTTAAGAGTTGTAACTGTCACTCAACTTGGGCGCCCATATCTTTTTGCAATATTTTTAGGAGCATAAAATTAGTAATAAATAATTATAACTCCCAAAAATTAAACTCCCTCTTTTTCCTTTTAATATATTTCAATGAATGATGAGTATTGGATTGCAACCTAGACTAGGCAATTTGGCAGTTTTACAAAATATAAGGCCAATATTTATTTTACATATTTTTGGCCTATTTGTTACATTTATTTATCAAATTCTACCTAATCAACCTTAAGGAAAATACAAATTGAAAATAAACTATATAAAAAATATTTTTGGTGATGTTGATTGCCTGTATGTTCCTGCATCATATTATTTTTGTCTTTTTTATCTTTTGACTTTCTCTCACAACCTTTTTTTTGTTGTCTCACCATGTCCATACTTCTTTCTCTCTATTTATTTATTTTATTTTTCCTTTTTAATCTTTATCTTTCACTTCTCATTCTATTTATTTTATATCTATATCTATTTTCTTATTATCTTTCCTTGTATCCAATTTATCAAGCTCGTTCCTTCCCTCCACTTTTTCTCTTTATCTTTCTCTTTCTCCTTCAATTTTCAATACATAACATGTTTTCAATCAATTGACGATGCTAGAGACATAGATAGTAATTGGCTTATTTATAGTAAAATTGAATTAAAAATTGTTCTCCATACCCTGATTCTCTCTCCTAAGAAGGAATAGAAGTCGAGTTCGTCCCAGAGCCCACACAAATAGCAAAGGAGGATTAAGTCATGGGTATGCTCCCCATGGTCTTGGGTTAGAATTTGAGGTCTAGGTTTACTCGATGCACATGGCTTATGGGCTGTTGCATACATATCTGAGGGACTACTCTTGCCCCAGTCTGACACCCCTTCTCGACCCCAACTTGGTAGAATTTAAGACCAAGGTAAGGTGGGTTGGGCATTGGGTTGGGTTGTAGGGATACCCCTGATTCAATTAAAAAAATTGAGTTCATACCTTTTTATCATCTTTGAAAGGGGTTTGGATTGGAATATTTTGATTAATTTGAGGCCAATTCATAAAAAACTCATAATGTGATTTTATTGTATTTGTTGATTGATATACATCAATCCATTCACATTAAGTAACACAACATCCTTCTCCTCTGCATTTTGGATCAAAGGTGACTTAAAGAATGTCTTTCCCTACGACTCAACTCACCCATTTTTGACCCCAACTTGGCAGAATGTCAGACCAAAATAGGGCAGTTTGGACGTTGGGTTGGGTCATGAGGGATACCCCTGAGTCAACAAAAAAGAAAAGAAAGAGAAGGACATACCTTTTTTCTTTGAAATGGGTTTGAATTGAAATAGTTTGATTTATTAGAGGACATATTGATTGATACACCATTAATCCATTCGTATTAAGTAACATATCATCCTTATCCTTCGTCCTTTGAATCAAAGGTGCCTTGGAAGAATTTATATCCTCCTTCATGAAATTTGCATAGCATTATTACAAAAGGGAAGATAGGTGTATTATAAAATCAACCGAAAACTAAAGAGGGATGGAAAAGAATGAACCAAAATAGGTAAAACCAAGGAATTTTTTGTCATAGGATTGAAATCTAGAAATCATGGCTTCACCAATCAAAATTATTTCTTTATTTTCTCTCCCCATATCTTTCTATCTTTTATTTGTTATCTATTTTTCTCATCCTCTCAATTATCTCTTTGTCTATTTATCTTCTTTTTCCATTTCTAAATTTTCACATTTTATATTTTTTCTTAGTTTCTTTTCTTTATTCTCTCTCTCACTTGCTTGCTCACTCACTCTATTTATTTTATTCTCTCCATCTATCTTTTATCTTTCTCTTGTTTCATTTCTTTGTCATTTTTTCTTTTTTATCTTTGTATGTAGGTTTGTCATTCTCTCCCTCCCTCTATTTATCATATTTTTTTTAATCTTTTTGTTAGTCTCTTTTTTCGATAATCGTTTGCTTGCTGGCTAAGGTTGATTGAACATCTCTTGTAGGTCACATAATTTTCAATTAATTTTAGTATTTTATTTATTTATCTCATTCTATTACTTTATTTTTCTTTGTCTTGATTTTTAATATTACCTTTTTTTTTCCGATGTTACTTTTTTCATTAATATATTTTATATTTAATTTGTTTCTCTCTTAATTACTTTCCTTGTTTTCTATTTGTCTCTCTATTTTGTCTCTCTCTCTTACCTTGTCCATGCGCATCTCATTTTATTTCTTATTAATTTTATTTATGTTTTCTTTTAATCTATATTTTCTCGAATTATCTTTCTTTTTATTTTTTGTTTGTAAATGTCTTTCTTTTTATCACCTTTTTATTTCTCTTCAACTCCTTTTTTAATTACCTTTTTCTTTTATGATTGTTCCTATTTCTAATCCATTTTTATTTTCTATTTATTTCTATCTTCAATTCCTTTTTTAGCTACCATCATTATTTATTTTTACATCCATTTCATTTTATTTTTTTGCTTTTTTTTTTGATTATATGGGAAAAGAAGGTTTTGAAGGGATTCGAAACGCTTTACAACACAAAAAAGAAAAAAATTCTCAAAGAGAAAGACATTGAAGCATCATCAACAACCAAAAGTAAACCATCAGCCAAAAATCAATGACCCAACAACAAAGAAACATAAGAAAAAATCAACACAGAAAAAGACACTATTTCATGTTCTTCAAGGTGTTAGCCACCTCAAGCTCCTGGTTGCAATGTAGTTCAACCATGTCCATTAATTATTTGTTTTCCTCCTCAAAGGTCTTCCTAAGATTACCCCTAGTTCTGGTATACATGCCTTTTGCCTCATCTTTTCTGACCTTCTTCCCCTTAACCTTTGAAGACTGGTCCTCCATCAACTTTGCAAAGTATAACTAGTCCTTGAGCTGATTGATCTTACCAAACAATACCTCCAAGGATTCCACACTATTCTTGGTCGAACTATGACTCACCTACAATAATTTTTTGATGTCCACATTTGTTTCATTAATCTTTGCATCCACTTTAGAAAGACAATTATCACACAAGGTCTTGAAGTCCATAAAGGAGCACTCTAAATCTACCAATCTCTCAATTAGAATATCCGAAGAGGGGCCCTTTGACATGTTTTTCATATTTTGTTTTAGACCCCTCATCTTAATATTTACCTTATTAAACTCTTGCAACACCCACTTGGCAAGCTTGAAAGTACACATGGTCCCCGAACGAGCCATATCTAGAAGCTCGAACATGGAAATATTGTCATCATTCAGGTATGAAAAATCCTGAGATAGAGGATTAATCCTCATCATCTCTTTCTTTCCAATATTTAGATTCACCCCCTCATCCTCATTCAATGACCTCTCACCCAAAAACTCCACACTGGGCAATTGGCGAACAAGGGACTCATTGATTTTAACAACAGTTTCCTTGGCACCCTTCTCCTTACCCAGAGCCTTGTTACCCTTCAAATCACCTTTAACAGCCTATTTTTTTAGCTTTGCAATTCGTTTGGATGCCCTTTGTGGCATTTCATTGGCTTTCTTAACCCCTGCATCATCAGGGAAAACCTTCTCCTTATCTCCCACCACTCCAGAATACTTTCCATGAAACACATTGTCCTCCTTATAATGGGAGCCACTAGAGACTATATCAGTGTCATTACTAGCAGAAGGGGACCCACAAGAATCTGAATTCTGCAAAATGAGCTTCTTAGTAGCACTCTTCCTCTTAAGATTCCCCTTCTTTCTATTTTAGAGGGGGCTGCCACCGGGGATGATGAACCACCCTCCTCCTCCTCATTCCATTAAGCTTCACCATCAAAACTAGTGTAGAGTGAATCCTCATTGATAGCCCTCTCCTTTCCTTTAACTGACTTGGAGGTGTGTAGGCTCTCACTTGCTCCATTATTAGTAGTATGAGGCCCTCTTGAAGAACATGAGACATTCTATTCTTCAAATGAGCATATAATGATGCTTCCAACGATGACAATATAAAGAAAGGACACAAAACATATAACCCATATCTAAAAAGATTCAACAAAGTGAAATGGTGGCCTAAAATAGCAGTGTACCAATCGTCTAGGGTAACATATCGCATAATGACCTCCACAACATTGACCAAAATTCACTTCAGAGAAGACCATTTGTAACCCCATGAGGGCATCTTTCATAGCTTCTTTTGTTCATTATCTTTGAAGAACAGGTCCATGGCATCATCATTACTCTTTCTTTCCTTGAATTTTTTTTGGCCCTCCATTGGTAACCCAGTAATGGAGGCAATGAATTCCTCATTGATTACAAACTTTGTCCCCTTAACCTATAACCTTATATCATGCCAAAAGTGGATAAATATCTGTAGAAGCCTTCATGTCATGGTCGTGGAGCCTTTTGAGATAGGGCGTAAAATTCTCATGTTCTAAAATTCTCCAAATTTTATGCTTATTCCTCCAACTTTCACAAGAAGAAGGTTTGATCCTACTCTAATCACCCTCAATATCCATAATCATGATACACTTAAATCCCAAAAGAGAAACAAACACCAAATAAAAAGCAAGCAAAATACACCTAGAAAGCATTCTATGATAATATATGCAATAATAGCATGGACATTCCGGATTACAAGCATAACCACAGCCATAATTTCATAATAAAAGCTTGGAATCTTCAAGAAGGAGAGAGTAATCCTCCCATGCCTTAAAATTATGAAGTTTGATAGCCTCATTTGCAAAGAAATCCACCAAGGAGTTACCTTCCCTATAGATATGTGTGACAAAAGTTTCTTGAGAAGATCTAAGCATCATTATAAAATCCACGATTAGATGTTCAATTGTCTAACTCAACATCTGAATTCCAAATAGGTAGTTAACAATATTGAGGGAATCACCCTCGACCCAAAGTTTGGAGTAGCCCTTGTCCAACACAAACTTGATATTGATGAATGCAGCTTCAAATTTCACACAGTGATTGGTTTGATTTCCCAATGGGAGTGCCACCACGCCCAAGAACCAACCATGTTTTTGTTTATTTTTATTTCACTTTCCCACTCTCCTTTTTATTCCTCTTTCTTTTCTATGATTTATTGTTTCTCTCACTTAATACTTTCATTCATCCTATTGTTTTTTCCCTTTCACTAACTATTCTTTATCTATTGATTTTTTATTTGTTCTCATTCAATTTCATTTACTCATTCTTTTTTATTTCTTTCTCTCTCATGCTTGCTTTATTCTTTCTCCCTTCTTTCTTTCCTTTTTAAGTCTCTACTTTCTATTGTTAATTTTTTAATAAATTTATCTCATTGCTTATCTATATACCATTCATTTTTTTGCTACAATTTTAATATTACCTATCATTTTCTCTATGCTACCTTTTTTTCATTCGTGTATTTTATATTAAATTGATTTCTTATTTTGTATCTATTTCTTATTTTTTAAATCCTTGATTATTTTTTCTGTCTTTGTTTAATCTATAATTTATTTTATAATTTTCTCATTTTGTCACATTAACACTGTCTCAATATATATCGCTTTGCTTCCTTACATTTCTTTAGTTTGTGTGTGTGTCTCTCTCTTTATTTGTATTTATTCTTTTCATATCTAATTTAAAGATTCTTTGTTTCTTCACCAATATTTTTTTGTTTTTGTTTCCCTCTTTTTATTTGTCATTTTTCCGAACACTTTTTATAATCTTTATCTCTATGTTTGAAATTATCTCTCACTCCACTTTATTTTTTTAATTTTGTCCTTCTAAATTTATTTATTATTTATTCAAATTGTTTATGTGAATATATTTGTGTTATCTTTATCTTCAGTCTCTTTCTATGTTTTTTGGTCATTCATTTTTCTTTATTCATCTCTACAGTATTCTTTCTTTATTTTTTTATTTTTTTAACTCTAACTATTTTTTGATATTCTAATTGTTTTGTCTACTTTTTTTATTTTGACTTTCTCTCACAACCTTTTCTTTTTTGTCTCACCATGTCCCTACCTCTTTCTCTCTATTTATTTCTTTTATTTTCCCTTTTTAGTCTTTATCTTTCACTTCTCATTTTATTTATTTTATATCTAGATCTATTTTCTTATTATTTTTCTTTGTATCTAATTTATGAAGCTCATTCCTTCCTTTCTTTTTTTCTTTCTATCTTTATATTTCTCCTTCATTTTTCAATACATAACATATTTTCAATCATTTGAAGATGCTAGAGACATAGATAATAATTGGCTCATCTATGCTAAAATGAATTAAAAAAACTGATCTTCATACCCTCATTCTCTCTCCTAAGAAGGAATAAAAGTTGGCTTCGTCCTAGAGCCTACACAAATAGTGGAAGAGGCTTAAGTCATTGGTATGCTCCTCATTATCTTGTTTTTGACTTTGAGGTTTTGGTTTACTCAATGTACGTGGCTTACAAGCTGGTGTATACATCCCCAAGGGACTACTCTTGCCCTAGTGTGACACCCCTTCCTGACCCCAACTTGGAAGAATGCAAGATCAAAATAGAGTGGGTTGAGTTTTGGACTGGGTTGTAGGAGTACCCTTGAGTCAATAAAAAAAGAAGAATGAAGATAAGTTTAGGTTTTTTTATCATTTTTGAAAGGGGTTTGGATTGAATTGGTTTGAATTTGAGGTTTGGTTTTACCCAATGCACGTGTATTATGGTTTGTTGCATACATCCCCAGGGGACTACTCATACCCTAGCATGGCACCCTTTCTCGAACCTAACTTGGTAGAATGTAAGACCAAGGTAAGGTGCGTTGGGGGTTGAAATGGGTTGTAAGAAGACTCCTGAGTCAAAAAAGAAGAAAGATAAGTTCATACTTTTTTATCATCTTTGAAAGGAGTTTAGATTGGATTGGTTTGAATTCGAGGTTTAATTTTACATGATGCACATGGTTTATGGGTTGCTACATACATCCTTAGGGGACTACTCTTGCCCCAACATGAAAACCCTTCCCGACCCCAACTTGAAAGAATGTAAGATCAAGGTAAAGCGGGTTGGGTGTTGGGCTAATTTGTAGGGATACTCTTGATTCAATTAAAAAAAGAAAGATAAGTTGATACCTTTTTATCATATTTGAAAGGGGTTTGGATTGGATTGGTTTGAATTTGAGGTCTGGGTTTACCCAATAAACGTGGCTTAACCCAATAAACGTGGCTTACATGTTGTTTCATACATCCCCTAGAGACTACTCTTGCCCCAATGTTACACCCTTCCTAACCCCAACTTGGCAAAATGTAAGACCAAGGTAAGGTGGATTGGGTGTTGGGTTGGGTCGTAGGGATACCTCTGATTCAATAAAAAATAAAGGATAAAGATAAGTTCATAAATTTTTATCTTCATTGAAAAGGTTTTGGCCTGGATTGGTTTGACTTTGAGGTCTTAGTTTATTCTATGCATGTGGCTAATAGGTTATTGCATACATTCGCAAGGGACTACTCTTGCTCTAGCATGACACTTCTTCTGGACCCCAACTTGGCAAAATGTAAGACCAATGTAAGGAAGGTTGGGAGTGGGGTTGGTTTGTAGGGCACCCCTTAATCAATAAAAAAGAAAAACAAAGATAAGTTCATATTTTTTATCATCTTTGAAAGAGGTTTGGATTGGATCAGTTTTAATTCGAGGTCTTGTTTTACCCAATGCACATGGTAGATAGGTTGTTGCATACATTTCAAGGGGAATACTCTTGCCTCAGTATGACACCCCTTCCTGAATCCAATTTGGCAAAATTTAAGACCAAGGTAAGGTGGGTTGGGCATTAGGTAGGGTCATAGGGTACGCCTGAGTCAATAAAAATAGAAAGAAAGATAAGTTCATGATATTTATCATCTTTGAAAATGATTTGGATTGGTTTTACGTCAAGGTTTAGGTTTACCTAATGCATATGGCTTACAATTTGTTGCATAATTCCCCAGGGGACTACTCTTGCCCCAGCATGACACTCCTCTTGACCCCAACTTGGCAAAATGTAAGACCAAGGTAAGATAGGTTGGGTGTTTGGTTGGGTCGTAGGGATACCCCTGAGTCAATAAAAAAATAAAAATTCATACATATTTATCATTTTGAAAGGGTCTTAGATTGGATAGGTTTAACTTAGAGGTTTGGGTTACTTGATGCATGTGGTTTAGGGGTTGTTTCATACATCCCCAAGGAATTACTTTTGCCCTAGCTTGACACTCCTTTCTGACTCCAACTTGGCAGAATGTAAGACCAAGGTAAGGTGAATTGGGTGTTGGGTTGGGTCGTAGGGATACCTCTAATTCAATAAAAGAATTAGGATAAAGATAAGTTCATACCTTTTTATTTTTTTTGAGAAGGTTTTGCATTGGATTGGTTTGGTTTGACTAAAGGTTTTATTTTACTCTATGCATGTGGCTTATGGGTTGTTATATACATCCCCAAGGGACTATTCTTGCTCTAGCGCGACACCCCTCTTGACCCCAACTTGGCAGAATGTAAGACCAAGGTAAGGCAGGTTGGGAGTTGAGCTGGTTTGTAGGGCACCCCTTAATCAATAAAAAAAAGAAAGAAAGAAAATTTTGTGTCTTTTATCATGTTTGAAAGAGGTTTGGATTGGATTGGTTTTAATTCGAGGTCTTGGTTTACCTGATGCACATGGCTGTCAAGTTGTTGCATACATTTCAAGGGGACTAGTCTTGCCTTAGTTTGACACCCTTCCTGAATCCAATTTGGTAGAATATAAGACCAAGGTAAGGTGGGTTGGGCATTAGGCAAGGTCATAGGGTACGCCTGAGTCAATAAAAAAAAGAAAGAAAAATAAGTTCATAATATTTATCATCTTTGAAAAGGATTTGGATTGGATTGGTTTTACTTCTAGGTTTGGGTTTACTTGATGCATATGGCTTATAGGTTGTTGCATAGATCCCCCGGGGACTACTCTTGCCCCAGCATGACAATCCTTCTTTACCCCAACTTGGCAAAATGTAAGACCAAGGTAAGACAGATTGGGTGTTGGGTCGGGTCGTAGGGTACCCCTGAGTCAATAAAAAAAGAAAAAAGAAAAATTCATACCTTTTTATCATTTTTGAAAGGGGTTTAAATTGGATAGGTTTAACTTAGAGGTCTTGGTTTACCTAATGCACATGGTTTAGGGGTTGTTTCATACATCCCCAAGGAATTACTCTTGCCCTAGTGTGACACTCCTTTCCGATTCCAACATGGCAGAATGTAAGACCAAGGTAAGGTGGATTGGTTGTTGGGTTGGGTCGTAGGGATACCTCTGATTCGATAAAAAAATAAGGATAAAGATAAGTTCATACCTTTTTATTTTCTTGGATTGGATTGGTTTGACTTTGAGGTCTTAGTTTACTCTATGCATGTGGCTTACGGGTTGTTGCATACATCCCCAAGGGACTACTCTTGCTCTAGCATGACACCCCTCCTAACCCCAACTTGGCAGAATGTAAGACCAAGGTAAGGTAGGTTGGGAGTTGGGCTGGTTCGTAGGGTACCCCTTAATCAATAAAAAAAGAAAAAGAAAGATAAGTTCATATTTTTTATCATCTTTGAAAGAGGTTTGGATTGGATTGGTTTTAATTCGAGGTCTTTGTTTACCCAATGCACAATGTTGACAAGTTGTTGCATACATCACAAGGGGACTACTCTTGCCTCAGCATGACACCTCTTCCTAAATCCAATTTGGCAGAATGTAAGACCAATTTAAGGTGGGTTGGGCATTAGGCAGGGTCATAGGGTATGCCTGAGTCAATAAAAAAAAGAAAGAAATATAAGTTCATAATATTTATCATCTTTGAAAGGGATTTGGATTAGATTGGTTTTAATTCTAGGTTTGGGTTTATCTGATGCATATGGCTTATAGGTTGTTGCATAGATCCCTAGGGGACTATTCTTGCCTTAGTGTGACACTCCTTCCTGACCCCAATTTGGCAGAATATATGACCAAGGTAAGACAAGTTGGGTGTTGGGTTGGGTCGTAGGGATACCCTCGAGTCCATAAAAAAAATAAAAATTCATACCTTTTTATCATTTTTGAAAGGGGCTTATATTGGATAGGTTTAACTTAGAGGTTTGGGTTTACCTGATGCACTTGATTTAGGGGTTGTTTCATACATCCCCAAGGAATTACTCTTGCCCTAGCATGATAGTCCTTCCTGACCCTAACTTGGTAGAATTTAAGACCAAGGTAAGGTGGGTTGGTCGTTGGGCTGGGTCGTAGGGTACCCTTAAGTCAATAAAAAAGAAGAAGAAATATAATTTCATACTCTTTTATCATCATTGAAAGGGGTTTGGATTGAAATAGTTTCACTTTGAGGTCTATATTTACTCGATGCACGTGGCTTACAAACTATTGCATACAATCAGAGGGGACTACTCTTGCCCTAGTGTGACACATTTTTGACCCCAAATTGGTAGAATGTAAGACCAATGTAAATGTGGGTTGGGCACTAGGTTGGGTTGTAAGGTACCCCTGGGTCAATTAAAAAAAGAAAGATAAATTTATACCTTTTATCATCTTTGAAAAGGGTTTGTATTGGACTGGTTTGACTTCGAGGTTTGGGTTTTACCCGATGCGTGTGGCTTACGGGTTATTGCATACATCCCCAATGGGATTACTGTTGCCCCAACATGACACCTCATTTTGACCCGAACTTGGCAGAATGTAAGACCAAGGTAAGGCAGGTTGGGCATTGGGCTGGTTTGTAGGGATACCCCTGAGTCAATTAAAAAAGAAAGAAAGAAAATTTTGTGTCTTTTATCATGTTTGAAAGAGGTTTTGATTGAATTGGTTTGACATCAAGGTATGAGTTTACCTGATGCATGTGGCTTATGAGGTGTTGCATACATCCCCAAGGGACTACTCTTGCCCCAACATGACACCCCTTCCCAACCCCAACTTGGAAAAAATTAAGACCAAGGTAAGTTGGGTTGGGCATTGAGTTGGGTTGTAGGGATACCCTGAGTCAATAAGAAAGAAAGAAAGATAAGTTAATACATTTTTTATCATCTTTGAAAGGAGTTTGGATTAGATTGATGTGACTTCGAGGTTTGAGTTTATCCAATGCATGTGGCTTATGAGCTATTATGTACATCCCCAAAGGACTACTTTTGTCTTAGTGTGATACCTTTCTTGACCCCAACTTGGTAGAATGTAAGACTAAGGTAAGGAAGGTTTAGCATTGGACTGGGTCATAGGGATACCCCTAAGTCAATAAAAAATAAAAATAAAGATAATTTCATGCCTTTTTATCGTCTTTGAAAGGAGTTTGGATTGGATTGATTTGAATTCGAGGTCTTGGTTTAACCAATGCACATGGCTTACGAGATATTGCATAAATCCCCAAGGGACTACTCTTTCCTCAATGCGGTAACCCTTCCCAACCCCAACTTGGCAGAATGTAAGACCATGGTAAGGTGGGTTCGACGTTGGGTTGGGTGGTAGAGTTACCAAGGAATCAATAAAAAAAGAAAGAAAGATAAGTTCATACATTTTTATTATCTTTGAAATGGGTTTAGATTGGATTGGTTTGACTTCAAGGTCAAGGTTTACCCAATGCACGTGGCTTACAAGCTATTGTATACATCCCCAAGGGACTACTCTTACCCAGCGTGACACCCTTCCTAACCCCAACTTGATAGAATGTAAGACGAAGGTAAGGCGAGTTGGGTGTTGGGTTAGGTCGTAGGGATACCCCTGAGTCAATAAAAAAAGAAGAATAAAGATAAGCTCATACCTTTTTATCATCTTTAAAAGGGTTTTGGATTGGATTGGTTTGACTTCGGAGATATCGGTTTACCTGATGCACATAGCTAATGGACTGTTGTATACATCTCAAGGGGACTACTCTTGCTCCAACTTGACACCCCTTACTGACCCCAACTTGGTAGAATGTAAGGCCAAGGTAAGGAATGTTGGGCATTTGGCCGAGTTGTAGGGATACCACTGAGTCAATAGAGAAAGAAGAAGAGATATAAGTTCATACATTTTCATTATAGTCTCCTTCACCATTTAATTCTTCATTTTTACGTGACTCTCTCTCTCTTGAAACTTAATGTTTCTCACTTGCCATGTAATTCTTCATCTATAAAAGATTGTCTCTCTCTCTCTCACTCACTCTTTCTTATTTGACATTCAATGTTTCTTTTATTCCTTTCTTTTTTTAATTTTCTTTTATTTTTTTCTTTTATGATTGTTCCTATTTCTACTCCATTTTCTTTTTCTATTTATTTCTATCTTCAATTCCTTTTTTAGCTACCTTCATTGTTTATTTTTACATCCATTTCTTTTTGCTTTTTGTTTTGATTATATGGGAAAAGAAGGTTTGGAAGGGATCTGAAATGCTTTACAACATAAAAAAGAAAAAAATTCTCAAAGAGAAAGACATTGAAGCATCATCAACAACCAAAAGTAAACCATCAACCAAAAATCAATGACCCAAAAACAAAGAAACATAAGAAAAAATCAACACAAAAAAAGACACTATTTCATGTTCTTCAAGGTGTTAGCCACCTCAAGCTCCCGGTTGCAATGCAGTTCGACCATGTCCATTAATTATTTGTTTTCCTCCTCAAAGGTCTTCCTAAGATTACCCCTAGTTCTGGTATACATGCCTTTTGCCTCATATTTTCTGACCTTCTTCCCCTTAACCTTTGAAGACTGGTCCTCCATCAACTCTACAAAGTATAACTAGTCCTTGAGCTGATTGATCCTACCAAACAATACCTCCAAGGATTCCACACTATTCTTGGTCGAACTATGACTCACCTGCAATAATTTTTTGATGTCCGCATTTGTTTCATTCATCTTTGCATCCATTTCAGAAAGACAATTCTCACACAAGGTCTTGAAGTTCATAAAGGAGCACTCTAAATCCACCAATCTCTCAATTAGAATATTCGAAGAGGGGCCCTTTGATATGTTTTGCATATTTTATTTTAGACCCCTGATCTTAAATTTTACCTTATTAAACTCTTGCAACACCCACTTGGCAAGCTTGAAAGTACACATGGTCCCCGAATGATCCATATCTAGAAGCTCGAACATGGAAATATTGTCATCATTCAGGTATGAGAAATCTTGAGATAAAGGATTAATCCTCATCATCTCTTGCTTTCCAATATTTAGATTCACCCCCTCATCATCATTCAATGACCTCTCACCCAAAAAATCCACACTGCGCAACTGGCGAACAAGGGACTCATTGATTTTAACAACATTTTCCTTGGCACCCTTCTCCTTACCCAGAGCCTTGTTACCCTTCAAATCACCTTTAACAACCTATTTTTTCAGCTTTGCAATTCATCTGGATGCCCTTTGTGGCATTTCATTGGCGTCCTTAACCCCTGCATCATCAGGGAAAACCTTCTCCTTATCTCCCACCACTCCAGAATACTTTCCATGAAACACATTGTCCTCCTTATATTGGGAGCCACTAGAGATGATATCGGTGTCATTACTAACAGAAGGGGACCCACAAGAATTTGACTCTTGCAAAATGAGCTTCTTAGTAGCACTCTTCCTCTTAAGATTCCCCTTCTTTCTATTTTAGAGGGGGATGCCACAAGGGATGATGAACCACCCTCCTCCTCCTCATTCCTTTCAACTTCACCATCAAAACTAGTGCAGAGTGAATCCTCACTCATAGTCCTCTCCTTTCCTTTAACCGACTTGGAGGGGTGTAGGCTCTCACATGCTCCATTATTAGTAGTCTGAGGCCCTCTTGAAGAACATGATACATTCTATTCTTCAAATGACTATATAATGACACTTCCAACGATGACAACATAAAGAAAGGAAACGAAACATATAACCCATATCTAAAATGATTCAACAAAGTGAAATGGTGGCCTAAAATAGCAGTGTACCAACCATCTAGGGTAACATATCACACAATGACCTCCACAACGTTGACCCAAATTCACTTCAGAGAAGACCATTTGTAACCCCATGACGACATCTTTCTTATCTTCTTTTGTTCATTATCTTTGAAGAACAGGTCCATGGCATCATCATTACTCTTTCTTTCCTTGAAAATTTTTTGGCCTTCCATCGGTAACCCAGTAATGGATGCAATGAATTCCTCATTGATTACAAACTCAATCCCTTTAAGCTATAACCTTATATCATGTCAAAAGTGGATAAAATCTGTAGAATCCTTCATGTCTTGGTCATGAAGCCTTTCCAAATAGGGCGTGAAATTCTCATGTTCTAAAATTCTCCAGATTTTATACTTATTCCTCCAACTTTCACAAGAAGAAGGTTTGGTGCTGCTCTGATCACCCTCCATA
>CM021106.1:108228634-108330073 GCA_007115665.2 Sequoiadendron giganteum | reverse complement strand
AACAGAGAACATAAAACTCTTCATATCAGTCTCTACTTCCAGGTGGGGTTTTCTGTCTATTTTGAATTTTTTTTGCAATGTGCATTATTAAGTAATGAAATTTTCAGTTACCCGCTTTTTCATTGACAATTTTAATCCTACATTTTTTGAACACTTTCTTGGGTGCAACTTTGGATTTAGTGCTAGTAGAAGAGGGCAAAACATTCCCAATAACTATAGATATCTCTTATATCAACCTCCAATTTCAGTTGGATTTTTTTTTAATTGAATTTTGTTTGAATTATAGAAGGTTAACCAATGATTTTTTGGGTTGTTCATTTGTGAATTCAAGTTTTTAGTCTAAAAGCCTTAAGCACTCTTGGATGAAGGTTTGAACATATGGATCTACGGAAGAGAGTTAAACAAGGCCAACAAATCTAGAGTTCATATTTTTTCCCAACTCCAGGTGTGTTTCTCTATCCATTATGATTTTTTTTGTAATATGGACATGTAGTAAAAAATTGAAGTTATTCTACTCATGATTTTGTTTTTGAATAATTATTGTTTACTATTTTTGAGTGGTTTATCTATCCTTTCCTTTTAACTTTCCTTTTCATTTTCTTTTGAGGTTTCTTGTATATTTTAATCTAGTAGTGCACCCCCTTTAAGGTAACATTTGGCTTGCATTTTGCCTTGCCAATTGGGCTGCATTGTGTTCGGTTGTATATTTGTCCAATTTAAATATATTTTTATGTATGCATTTTAGAAACTTAATTTTAAATTACGAAGTAAATAATCTCAATACAATGTGATGGAATTTAGATAGATGTACTTCCCCTTTGGACCCAAGGAAGGAGAGCAAGCATCTACTATTGAGGACCCAATATATGTTGACACAAAATACTTTCTAACCAACTGCAAATGATTACCTTAGTTATGAATTTTGAAAACTAATCCTCTATTATTCTTTCTTACCACCTTTTAGAGACATTGAACATGTGAAGGGTAAATTTGTAACTCTAATAACAAACCAAAAAGGTCAAGTGACCTTGTATAAATCAAAAGTTAGCCAAATAGTTGGTCTTCATAGGATGTATAAAAAATGCTCTAAAATACCTAAAAGATGTGATCCCAAAGTTGTGTATCAAGTTTACATTAAGGTGTATTGGGTGTCCTTTCATAAAGTTCATTGAGGAATCTATGGATCAAGTGTACATTCCTCAAAAATATCTTTAATGCTCTTCAACTTAGATAGAAGATGTGTTTTGTGCTCCCTTCACATACAACTACATTTTCTAGAGATGAGCAAATAATAATCAACCAATCAAAGTACATAGCAAAATTCCAACTTAACACATTTTCTAGAGATGAGAAAATGATAATCAACCAATCAAAGTACATAGCAAAAATCCAACTTGAACACATCCAAATAACCTTAGGGATCATATCAACCTTTGACTTGTCTCTCAATTTTATGATGGCTTTGATCATATTTTCTCTAATTATATACTCTTCGTTAGCGCTTCTAGTTGTAGGACTGCTCAATTCTCTTGAACATCAATTTGTTTTCACTCCCTTCTGCAAAAATTCCTTTTTTCTATGTTGTCATTGTAGCATCCAATTTGGCTTGCATGATTCTCAACATCTATCCAAGATTAAAAGCCAATAATGTAAGGCCACCATTTCTTCTTCCAATTAGTATCCATCTTTGAGTCTTATCTCACACTCTTCTTTAATGTAGTAAAGCCCCATAATTTCTTCTCTTCTGGAGTTGTTATAAAAACTCAACACACTAATAGTAAAATTAAACCCACTTCTACTTATCTACTAAATTCAACTTTACATTAAATGAAATATTTGAGATTCTTCATTGATTCTCTGAAAACTCATTACATTAGAATTACTTTAACACTCACATACAATTTATCTCTACCCTCTGCTCTAACCTCTTCTTCCTCTTAAGTCCACTTCTTCATTGAGAATGGTTATAATTAACTAATCACACTAAAAAATTAGGAGAGACTAATTTTGCTCCTCCATAGTTGTTCCCCAAAATCTTTGTCTTTGCTAACAATTTTCCTATACCCTTACTTGTTCTTGTTCTTACAATTTGCTCTGATCTAGAAACTTCTCTTTTGTTCTTAAATATTATACCCCTACATCCTCTTTAGTATGCAACTCCCATATGCCAAATTCATCTTGAATGGAAAGGCAGAGACCATTTCCAAACTTCATCAATTTTAATGTGACATTCTTAGTTATAGAATTTAGGAGCATAATATTTCAAATTCCTATCCTTTAAGTTTCCTTCAACACCGAAATAACCATATTCGAAGTCTTTATCTTTCCTCGATTTAACTATTTTGAATTGTACTTGATCCCACAGATTTATGTCTTTTCAAATTTCCGCATGCAAAATTTACACTGTTTAGATCATCCATTTGCTAATATTTTAAATGCTCTTCTAAATGTAATCCAATCTATTAGCTTCTCATAATTCAAACTTCCAAACTTCCACAAAATGTAAGGGTGTTAATCTATGACTTATGGCCCAATTTTAGAAAGGATTTAATGATCTTTTCTTTAGGCCTATACTCTTCAATTTCTATTTATTGGTTTGCATCCTCATTTTCAATATCAATTTATTAAGTCGCTTCTATAACTACTCTTCTTCCAATTTAAAACTCTTATGTTGTCCCAATCTCACACTCGTCTTTAACTCAATTAAACACCCTCTCTCTAGCCTATTTGATTTGGACTCATTGGAATGAATGGATAGAGTAGATAGTCTTATCTAGATAAAGGACCCATTCCAATGAAAGGATGAATGACTCATTCCTAGTAGAGCATGTGAGAGCAGCCAAAAGCGGAAGAGAGATACCATCATAGAAATCAAACTCACTAGCTTCAATTCCTTGGCTCTAAGCCTATTCATTGCCTCTTTGTAAACATTGTCAATAGAAAAATACATAGTTATGGAACTTCAATAGGCCACGAAATGATATATTCCTGCTATTATGTTTTTGAAGAGGGAAACCATATAACTTACAATGAGAGGCCTTGCTAATGCAAATCATCTGCCTTGAATGCCTCCTCCATGTTTGTTTTTTGCTCCGTCATTTTAGGAATTAGTTTTATTCAACTGCTCTGTGTTATTTGTGAAGGAATCTAGGGACACCAATAATTAATTTCTATTTTGGGGTTTTACAAATAAATGAAGGTTGGTCATGATAGGATAGGTGGATATAGATGTAAACCTAGATTGTTTTGGGATATTTTTTTCAGATAGAGGGTGGGAGGAACAAGAGGGGAATTCCAAATGGGGGCTAATGGAATAACGAAGATTGTTGTATGTATTAATTTACTATGTTAAAGATAAATAGTTTATGTGTTTAACCTAGCTTATTTGGCTGACTAGGAGTAAATTAGTGTTTTTTTGAATTGTCCATTTTGAGTGTTAAAAGGAACTAAGATGTTAATTTCAGAGTTTCATATGCAATTTCAAGGCTAAGTTTGAATCTGTTTGGTATCAGAGCAAATTGTTCATATGCCAGTGAGCCATTGTGGTCCTCTGTTTTTTTCTCTCAATTTCTTGTTATGCCATACCTTTATTAATTTTTCACTGTGATGGGAATGTGATCATTCGTGAGTATTGTGTGTGTTCTGTTGAGGAGAGTTTGTAGTATAGTAAAATAATAGGGATGAGCATGAAGTAGAAGCTTTGTATTGAGTTTAGTGAGACTTTTGTTGATAGCAGCATGGAATTCTTGGCGCTGAATGCAATTTTCTGATGAAGGATTTAATATCCTAGCTACCGAGTTGGCAAAGGAGTTAATGGTGAGAGGTAGTATTTGTTTAATGAAAAATACTTGGAAGTTTGGGTTCTCTATGGGCCTAATTTTCCATTCCCAATATCTTTCATTGTCAACGATACCATGTTGATGAGGGGACTGCTATAGCATAGTTATAATAGACATAAATTATAAGTGAGATAATGACTTTGTAAAGATATGCCAGAAATCAGAGAGTCCTTTTTTATTGTATCTTATTGGTATTAGTGTTGCCAAGCATAGCTGTCTAAGTTGAAGACTATTGAAAGTTGAAGTTATTTTGTACTAGCCTATGAAGTATTAACTTTGCAGGTATTCTCTCCAGATTTGTGTTAATTGGTTGTTGATACATGGTTAATATATCAACCATCTAGAATGGAAGAGGAGAGAGTTGTAGCTTTATTTCAGGACTATGGATATGGATATGGATCTAGATATGTAGCTATATCATAATGTAAGAAAGAGGATAATGAGGGTGGAAGAAAAGATAAGTCAAAGGTAGAGGTAGAAGCTAACAAAGGACCAACAAAAAGTGATGCAAAAACTAGAGATTGAGTTGGAAGAGTTAAGGTGCTTGTTGGAGGATTATGCAACATGCAATAATAAAAATACATAGAAAAAATATCTCTACATCAAAGGCATTGAAAAGTTGTGAGAAGGTGAAAAATAATGGTGAGGATAAATACACATTAGTGGATAGAAGACCTTTAAATTTGATTTTCCAAGAGTTTCGAAGATAAGAGATAGATGAATGGGATCAAGATGAAGAGATATATGAGTTGAATGGAGCTATTGATTTGTGCTACCTCGAAGAAGGGGAAGGCATTGAAGATTATAATGCAAAAAGAGAAGAGTTGGAAGACTGCAATGAAGAGGAATGCAACCTATCACAAGAGGAAGCTTAATATGTTGTAGTAGTGGAAGTAGTCCATGTTAGCGAGCAAGCTACAATAGAGATGTGAATATTTGGAAGCCCCATATGTGATGAAGTCCTCTTGGTTTTAGAGAACACAACCAACAAGAAGCAGCTAGAAGAATGTAAGCAGCTAGAGGAATATGTAGACCCTGCTAGGTTTTAGCATGATTGCCAAGCTTTTCTTCCTCTACTTGATCTATTCCTTGGTTTGCTAGGAATTTAGATGCTTGGTTTGCTTCTCTGTATATGTGGATAATTGATTGGGCTTGGAGGTCTTGCATTAGCTTCTTTATTTTTGATATTTTTTACTATAAAGTCCAATCCCCAATCTGACCTCTTAAGATGGCATTGATACTGACGTTTGAGTCACACTCCACTTCTATGTTTCTTCGCCCTTTATTTTTGCATAGTTGTAGGCCTCTGAGGATTACTTCTATTTTTGCTGCATTTTTTGTTCCTCTTGGGATTTTTGTTGATATTGCTTCTACCATTTGGCCTTTGTCATTTCTTATTATGCACCCAATATCTAAATCCCTCGGGTTTCCTCGTGAGGCACCATCTATGTTGAGCTTCAGCCTTCCTTTTGGGTGTGGGTAACACTTGGCTTTTGCTCTTTTCTGCTTGGAATCTGGGGCAAATTGGTAAGGGGAGGTATCTTTGTTAGCGTCCATCTCCTCATGATCTCATCGTCCCTTGCTATGAATTTTTCTTTCCTTTACACTTTTATGTTTGAGTTTAACCATTCCAAAATATTTCTTTCTATGTCTGAGATTAGATTTTCTATTGTTTTTGTCTTTTCTTGGAATATACCTCTATTCCTTTCTTTCCATATGTTCCAAATTATTAATGATGGGGCAACCATCTATAATTACCCCCAACATGCCTTCTTCATTTTTGTCCAGCTCAAGAAGAAATCCCATAACATGTTTTCTCTCGATGTGGCCCAATTTAGTCTTTCTAATAGCCAGTCCCAACATTACCCCACATAGGGACAATTTAATGGTAGATGGTCTTCATTTTCCCTGCTTTCTTTGCACATAACACACCAACTGGGCCCTTCTATACCGATTGATTTCAATCTATCGCCTATTAGAATCCGGCCATACAAGGTCATCCATGTGAGGGCACTTGCCTTCAAGAGGACCCCTCAATACTTGATCATCCATGTGAATGGTTTGTTATTATATGTTTATAGCTTAACATGAAATTCCACACATGTGAACCCCCTCTGGGGTTCACAATTGTTAAGATTCTCTCTTGATCCATATTATCCAAGTATTTGCTTTGCAAAATTTTGCACCAAAGTAGATCTAGATTTTGATACATCTTTCGTATTAATTTGGCACCCAGTGCCAAATTGTGTGCTTTGAAATTTCTTATTCCTACTCCACCTTTGTCTTGAGGCCTCTTGACCTTGTCCCAGTGGATTAGGGGCACCTTATGCTATTCATTTGATCCTTCCCATAGGAAGTGTTCAAGAATGCTTTCCAAATTAGCTACAACTTTTGATGTTAGTTGCATGCTTGACATTGCATAAATAGGTATAGCTAATAACATTGATTTGTTCATTGTTATGCGGCCTACGAGGGTGATCCATTTTCCTCTCCAATCCAATGAATTCTCTTTACATTTCTCTATTATCTGCTCCCAAAGTTTGGTTCTTATTATACCTTTGAAGATCGACACCCCATGGTATTTGCATGGTGTAACATCAATTGAATATCCCAGGATGTTGGCTATCCTTTTCTACAAGATTTTTTTTTGTGTTAAGGAAATAAATTTTTGATTTATCTTTGTTTATTTGCTGTCTTGATGTCTGGATGTATTCTTCCATGCATGTTTTAATCATCTCTGCCTCTCTAGCCATGACTTTGCCATATAATACAGTATCGTTAGCAAATTGTTGATGTGTTATTGCTTTTGTGTTCGGGGCTATCTGTAATCCTTTCCAACACCCCTGTGATTGGTATTTTTCAATGTTCTTGCTTAGCACTTCTAGCATAATTACAAAGAGGAAGGGAGAGATTGGGTCCCCCTGTCTTAATCCATTTGTACTTTCGAAAAAACTGCAAGGTTGGCTATTTATTAAGAACAAAGATCTTGTTGCTGAGAGACAATAGTATATCATTTGAATCTAGTCCTTATAGAAACCAAACTGCTCTATAACTTTAATTAGAAATCTCCACCTCATTTTGTCATATGCCTTATGTCCAGCTTTATCATAATGCTTTGAACCTTGTCTTTATTGGATTGTATGTCATGCTTCATTGGCTAGAATAATGCTATTAGTTATATCTCCACTTTGGTTGACTAAAATAATTTTTTCCATTAGCTTCTTCGATCTGTTAGCTAGGGAAAACTGAAACTTTTGAAAATAAAAACTGTAAGGATTTTATTGAAACTAAAAATTGCATTAATGGTAACTTTACCAGCTATACAAATTTATTTAAACAAATTAACCACAAGAATTCATCCAGCCCAATCAAAATTGGTCGTTGGGCATTTTTTCTTTGGGTGATTTTGATATACAAGGTGTTTGCAATTGGTATGTGTTAAAACAGTTATGCGTTTTTCCTTTCCTTTATATTCTCAATCCAATAATTTTCTTTTTTTCCTTGTTCTTTGCTCTGTAATTTTATTTGGGTGATTTTGAAATACTGTATGTGTTATAGCAGTTATGCATGAAAATTTCTCAAGCCAATCACCTTGCATTTGTCCTCTGTATTCTCAAGATAGTCGTTGTGCAAGTTTTCTTTGGGTGTTTAGTTTAATTTTTTTAAGATCATTAACCAGTGAATTTATGAGTCGCTTATTTATGCATCGGTTTTTTCAATCTAATTTCATTAAGCACTCTTCATATGATAATTCCAAAAAATATAAAAAATTCTTTCATATTAGGCTTCAATTCCATTTGGGTTTTCTGTGCATTTTGAAAAACAATTCAAGAATGATCATTAACCATTTTTACAATGAAATTATTTGTCCATTTTTTCTTAATTCCTCTTGTGTGCAGTTTTGAAAGCACAAGTCCTAAGAAGAGAATTTATTTATAGTGGGTTTTTCTCTGTAGTTTAAATTTTGTTTGCAGCATGGATCTTTAACCAATGCATTTTTTCATTTTAGTTTTATTTTTTTAATCTTTCATGGGTGTAGGTTTGAATGTATCTGTTTACAAAAGAGGGCAAGACAATGTCAACAGATATGGACAGTTATTCATATCTTTTTTGCTTCAATTTCAAGAGGTTTTTGCTTTGTTATTTTGAATTTTGTTTGCAGTATGAATTATTTATCGAGTTTGAACAAATTTGGTTACCTTGTTTCACTTCAAAGCACTATTGTATCAGCCTTGCCAACTTCTTTTCAATTAGAACTTTACTCTTTCTCTACTCTCAAACAAACTGTACATATAATACTGAATGCAAACACCATTCTTTGTTCATGAAAGCTTCTGAGATCTCATTCAAATCAAATCAATCTTGACTTGTAGAAGAAAAAAACTTTGTAATCACTACCTTTCACATACCTGACTCCATACAAACATTAGTAGCAGTCTTCATGTACTAATCAAATGAAGCATTAATTTGAAATCATATACTTTTCTTCAATGATATGCATATACTGATCTAGTGAACATCATATATACACTCTGCTATCTTCATGTTTTGATCAAAAGCATAGTCCTTCCCTTCAAACCATAAAACATTTCATCAAAAACCCTCACTCATATCAGCTGATTGTTGATATTGAAGACCATGCAAACTAAAACAAAAAAATCTCCAATTTAGTGCCACCAAAGACCATTTATCAACCTATTCATCTTCAATCAAAGCTTCTGTACTTCACGTACATTTCAATTCTCAATCAAAATATGCTTCAAAATCCAACAAACATTAATGACCATATGTAGATCACTCTAGATTTTGCAAAACATACATATAGAATGAAGGCAGTCATAGAAAACAATTAAACACACTGCCATTATCATCTTCCTTACCTCATTGGTCAAGACTTTTCCATACCATTTCAAAAGCTTAGACCTCCACACAAAAACAAAAACTCAATGTACACACATCTGACCATTTAACTTCAATAGGCTTTTAAAAACTAGAACGTCCAACTGCAATTTTGCGCCATACTAGCAACCATTTACATTTTTTCATTTTCAAACAGTTATAAAGCAAAATCTGGATATTTTTTTTGACTTCCTATCAAATTGAAGCTTTGTAAAGTAGTCGTTGTGTGATTTGAATAAGAACCACCGATTATGACTCCCGCCAATTTCATTTTTTAAAGACAAACTTTGATCTTCCTTCAAGCATTTAATTATATGTTTTCTAGCATAAATCTATTTATAGTAATATTAGACTTTGGTGATTAATTCTAAGTAATCATGACTTGTCATATTCATCATGTCATTTCCTACGTTTTTCAAAAAGAATGAATTACCATGGCCTGTTCAAGGCATTGTGAAGCGAAATCAACAAAAGAATCTCAAACTAGAAGACCAAACTTTAAAGAACATGAATAGACATTTTTTGCATCCTTTACTTATTTTTCTATCGTTGTAGAAAAAATTCCACATACATCATGGAAATATCATCAACATAAGCAAAATTTCCATCTTGTTGTTTATGACAGTTTTTCAATAAAAAAACTTAGAATATTATCTTTTATTTTTCCTTCAGCACAAACCTTCTTCAGCTGTGTTTGATTCCCAATGATTCCACTTCAGTGGTTTTGTTAGCCTCCAATCTACCAATTGGTTTATTTAATTTGAGTGACTGATTTGTGAGTTAATTGCCCAATTACTTCCAACATTTGAGGGTTGTCTTTCCTTTGATTGAGGTGGGTTGGGAAATGATATCTTGTTATATAATGCTTTGGGAAGAAGAGAAGAGAGACTTAAATTTGAAAAATACAAAAATCACTTCTTTTCTTGGGTTGGACAGTGTGTTTTAGTAGTTGTAGCGGGGAGACAAAACACTTCAAATGTAGAGATTAGGTATCTTGAGGATGAAAACCCTTAAGTAATAGATTGACATTTGGAATATTCTATATGTGGACATGTTTCGTAAGTTGTATTAGTTTGATGAGCTTTAAGTTTTTTTTTAAGGCAAAAGGAAGAAGCTACCATTAGATATTTATATTAATATAAGTAAATACTACAGTACAAAATAGCCAATTTTCATGGCAATAACCTTGATAGAAAAGCATAAAGCATTCTGAAACCTACTATTCTTTCCTTATAATTACATTTAGATTTAAACCCTTTACCAATATATATACATATTTAAAACAAGATAAAGATATTGAACCCGAAAACAAAACCAAAATTGCCATGATCAGCAAACCCTTTATTCTTCCATCTGGTCAAGAGAGTTACTAACCCTCCAAAGGGCTCCTCGTCGCCTAACACTCTCATCCTAACTCTGAGTTTCCATGACTCATATTCCATATTTCACCGAGAGGCAAAGATTTTCCACGACCTTACTGAGATTAGCCACCCGTCACTTAGAAAGCACAGCTACTCAAAAACTCAACAAGAACATATTTACCAACATAAAATAGTAAGGCCATCTATATAAAATCTATACATCTCATATTACAATCAATTTTGTGTGAGGAGGAGCTTTTAGGAAGGTGTATGCCAAAAATTGGCTAGAGATCACGACAAGGAGAGGTATGTGCGGACATTACGAAATCAACATTATACCAATGGTTACCATAGAAAAGATAGTTGTAGCCTACTTATCGTGCACACCTCCTTTTGCTTAGGCACATACAAAATATCATTCTGATAAATTGACTCCTAACATATCTGCATTTACCAAAGAGACTAAGTCAGGAAAATTTTGCAATTGGTCTTCATTTAAAATTTCAATTTGCTTACCCTCATTGCCCCAATTTGCAAGACAACCTGCCACAGAATTACCTTCTCTGTAAGAGTGTGTGATTTTAAAATTTTGAAAGCCATCCAAAATTTTCCATACCTTATGTAGAACATACTTCAACTGCCAACACTGTATATTCCTAGCTTTGCATGCATTCATTATTACCATGGAGTCACCTTCTATATGTATTTTGCAGAAACCTAGTTTTGAAGCTAGTTCCAAACCCACAAGAATTGCCTGTGTTGCTGCCATATTGTTTGTTCCTGGAGCTAAATGAAATGATTTTGCAGCTACCACTGTACCCTTTGAATCCCAAATGAAAATACCTGCTCCCGGCTTATCTGGATTACCTTTTGATGCCCCATCACAATTAATCTTCATGAAGAACTTTAGTTTTTACTATTTTGAACAACTTAAAAAAACCAAAAATATCTATTGATGAGAATAGGTCTAGGTTTGTCTTTTGGTGCAACTGGTTTTTTAGATTATTTTTTGTATTTTATTAAATATATTTATGTATAATGGTATCAATGTTGTCATTAGAAGAAGAATTGAATGAATAGTAGGAGTAGGACTTAGATGCACTACATGCTAAATATGGACCACCAAAGTCAAAAACCATAACCAAGAAAAGAAGTAAACCCACCCTAAACAAACCTTGTAAAGATTTGCAAAGCAAGTTGGGAAACTTGACCGTCCCCTCATTTCATGGATCCAACAAAGTCTCAACATGACCTTGGATCCAAAAACTAAGCACTTCTCATTGAGTCCTATGTACAAGGAGGAATCAATTAAATTATTGATCCTTCACTTGGAGGGGTTTGCACATGAGTTGTGGTATCACAGTTTGGAGATTCAATGGTACACCTCTAATTTATCAAGTACACCCCTTTGAGGTCTTGCTCTCGTATCGAAAGGGTGTGGGTATGGTTCATACAATGGGAGTGTCTTGGGTCCGTCCAAGGTCCCACCCAAGCACCTTGGGTTTTTTGTGGGTCCTTTATATCAAGGACCCATAGTAAATCCAATATGCTCTTGGGTTAACCCAAGGGGACTCAAGGATCGCCCAAACAAAAAATTAAAAATAAAATCATTTTTTATATATATTTTTATTAAAAAAAATAATGTCAAATACTTAGTGTCACCTTTAGTGATAAAATTGTGAAAATAGTGTGCACCATGAAGGTTTGTGTGGTTTCAAAAGCCTTAATTTGGGCTTGGTGGAAATAACTCTTGCCCTTGATCTTGCCCTATATTGCGACAAGGAACACACTAGGGGCATTGCCCTCAGACCTTGAGAGAGGTGCTACACCTCAATCCCATTAGGGATGTTTCCCTTCAACCCCTATAAGGAGTGTCATCCCTCAACCCCTTTATGGTCTCCATCCCAACCCCCACTAGTTATTGGAATCTCTTTGTAACATAAGAAACTTAATTTCAGGCACCTACATTTTCATTGACAATTTTAATCTACTTTTCTAAACATTTATGGTGCAACTTTGGATTTTTGGCCCATAGAAGGGGAAGGACATTTCCAATAACTATAGATACTCTTATATCAACCTCCAATTTCAAGTAGATTTTCTATTTATTTTGAATTTTTGTTTTTGCATTACAAAAAGTTAACCAATGAGTTTTTGGGTTGACTATTCGTGAATTTTTTTTAAAATTGTCTAAAATCCTTAAGCACTCTTCGATGAAGGTATGGACATATCAATCTACAAAAGAGATTAAAGCAGGGCCAATATAGAGAGTTCATTCTTCAACTTTTTCCCAACTCCAATTGTGTTTCCTCAAATTTGTAATATGGGTAGGCAATCAAAAATTTGAAGTTATTCTACACATGATTTTATTTTTGAATAATTGTTGTTTACTATTTCTGAGTGCTTTCTCTATTTAACCTTTCTTTTCATTTTCTTTTGAGGTTTCTTGTTTATTTTAATCTAATAATATGCCTCTTTTTAAGGTAACCTTGGGCGTGCATTTCACGTTTCCAATTGGACTATATTGTGTTGGATTACATATTTGCCCAATTTCAATATATTATTATGTATGTGTTGTAGAAAACTTAGTTTTAAATTACAAAGTAAATAATCTCAATACAACGTGACAACCTTTAGATAGAGGTACATCCCCTTGGACCCAAGGAAGGAGAGAAAGCATCTATTATTGAGGACCTAATATATGTTGACACAAATTAAGGATCCAAGTTGCTAAATCTAAAAACTAATTCTATAATTTAATTTTTTACCACCCTGTAGGGTCATTATGCATGTGAAAGGTAAATATGTAACTCTAATAACATACCAAAAAGATCAAGTGACCTTGTACAAATCAAAAGTTAGCCAACTAGTTGGTCTACTTAAAAAAATATCTAAAATACTTGAAGGATGCGATCCCAAAGTTGTCTATCATTTACCTTTTCTATGGGAGATTTTGCAGTAAAACTTATTGTTGTCATGGAAGTGTACACCCTTTGCTGAGTTGTTTAAATCACTCAACCACCTTGTGAAACATGGGATGATCTCCCTAAGTGTGAGCTCAAATGATGGAGATCAACCTCCAAAGAGGGTTGGTTCCCTTGGATTTCTCACCTATATTAAGTAAACTAATGATGCTTGTTGAGAAAAGAGAGAAGGATAACATTTAATGGAACCTAAACTCTAATATGTGATACACCAAAAAAGGTTTTCAAACCTACATTTTTGTTTTAACACACAATTCCCTCAATAGTTCATTTAGTTCTCACACAAATCAAATGCTCACACATATTAATTCATATGTGTTTCATAGGAAGGTTGAAGTTTTATAGTTTAAGAGGAAGAGAAAATGTTTCACACTTAATGACTGTTTAAACCAAAAAAACAACCTATAACCTACACTAAATATGAGTTTTCTCTATTTGAAGGTGCTGAGATATGAGACATACAATAGAGGATTTGCAAATAAATCACAAGATAATACATCAATCATTAGTTTGCAAACAACAAAACAAAATATTGAGAAGGAAAAACTTGATTTTATTGATATAAAAGGTTCTTACATAGCTATACAGAAGTCTGAAAGTGAGCTACAATTGTTGCCCAATATGAAAGAACTCCAAAAAGTTACAATAGAATGCTTAGAGAGAAAAGAACATATTGAAATATGCTCCTAAAGCTTGTAAGTGGTCAAATATCCTTAGTGTAGTCGGCCAAGTTACTATATTTCAATAAACTATAGTCTTAGTGGGAATAATTTTTGGCATGTACATTCGGGTAATTAAGTCCCGATTAGTTGTAGCGGGTTGTTATGGAATGTCATGATGGTTGGTTGCTCAAGCACCACCGAACATTATATGTACTTAGTTTTGTAGTCAGGAGAGATCATTATGATTATGATTCCATGATTGATAGTATAGGAATACTTTGTGATTGTACATGGTGATATTTATTGGAAATGAATACAAGCATCTCATGATTCAAGCATATGGTATTGTTCTATTCTATGTATTGCATATAGTTCAGTTTACTTCATGTGTACGTAGTACGTTGATATAAACACTCAAAGAGGTAAAAATTTGGCGTCGTTGCCTAAGCGGACCAGGGAAGCACTCGTTACAATGGCAGTGTAATGGGCCGACTAACGGAGGAACCCATAGTAAGGAATGAAGAAAGAGAGGATGATTTGACACAGGTTCTGACAAATCTTTGGAACATATCCCTACGAGATCACATATGGAGGCAAGCCCTCAGGCGATAAATCCCTGAGGTAGTAGTTTGGGATCAACTCGAAGTGAACGATGAGGTTGATCACCTTCTCCACTACATGCCAAGATTGTTGGCCTGCCTCTCTATCATCCTACAAGACCTTCGAGCGGAAGAGGAAGAGGAACACCAAAGGAAGCAAATCTTGCAGTGGTACGAAGAACGAACCAAACGGGAAGAGGAGGAACGAGACACTAGCCGGAGACGTACCTCTGGCAACCAACAATGATCGCGTGAAAGACCTGTAATGCCCGTACGACCAAACAAGGACAAGAACCAAATACCAATCAGGCACGAAGCAGAGGAGGAAAGAATTTCTGCAATCATTGAGAGTACAAGAGCAAGAAAACCGGTAGCAGAAATTAAGTAGAGCACAACAGAGTTTTGTGGAAGGGAGGGATGAGGAACCATTCGTCACCTTGTACGTAGAAAAATATAAAATTAAAGAAAATGAAGATGAATTGAGTGGTGAACTTGAGAACAACATCCAACACATTCGAGAGTTGTCCATATTGGATGACGACGAAGGGCCGAGGATAGGGAGATCGGAGCCCAAGACCCCTTGGCAGAGGGAGCACCAGAGTAGAGCTCAGGAAACCCAAGGTGTAGAGAACGCTGACGGAGGATGGAGGAGTGACTCGTGCGTGGTCGAGAGTGCAAGTAATGCACCAGAACATAACGGGAAATCAGTCCAGTCGGGTTCAATACACAACAAGGACAGAGGGGTAGGATGGTGACTCTAGAAAAACAAAAGTTGCCGAAGTTTACGGGGAATGGGTCAGAGGATCCAGTATGACACTGCAAGATGTGTGAGACAATTTGGATAGTGAGTGGAGAAGATGTTCCGATGACAATCAGAGACAGTGCCATCGATTGGTACTCAGAGTTGGATCAAACACATAAAGCTTCGTGGAGGGTATTGAAGTAGGCATTTCAAGATGAATTCAAAATTTTGAGGGACAACAGTGAAATTGTGGCCGAGATTTATAACACCAAACAAGGGAAACACGAGAGTTTATGAACCTACAACTGAAAACTAAAAGATCTGCTTGGGAAATTAGAGTCACAGCTAGTAGATGGCTTAAAAAAGAGATGGTTTATTGAAGGGATGCTTCCCTCACTATGTAAGAACATGAAGGTGGTACCTCCATCCTCGTACACTAAAGCATACAACTGTGCGATGGATATTGAAAGCGAGAACACAAAATCCTCTAGAGGGAAGAAGCATGATGATGAAGAAAGCGAGGGGGAGAGCGACGATGAATCAAAAACTGTACAAGTGCTCCATCGTGACATGCTGAGAATGATGAAGGAACTAAAAGTGGACAAAGAAGGGTCTAAGGAAGTGACTGAACTATGGTGTACGAAATGCAAAATGGAAGGCCATACGAAGGAAAATTGCCCAAAGAAGATGTTATGTGATATCTACCAAGTTATGGGATACTTCGTCAAACAATTCCCGTACAATTTGAAAACACAGAGTGCGCAAGTGTTCTTCACATAGGGGGAACAATCTACCCCTCTGACCACACCACCTAAACATTAGAATAACAATGCATCCCCTAGCGGCTACCACAACAATTGAAGAAATAACACGGCAAGAAGAAAAATCCAATAGGACAGCAAAGATCGCCCATGTTCTAGTGTCGGAGATGTAGTGAATGGGACCACTTTGCCAGAGAATGCTAGAATGGTCAAGGCACCAGAGGGAAGTTGTGCAAGTGGTGCGGTCCAAGAGATCATGAAGACACTGACTGCCCGAAGCAGAAAGGTATCAACATACTGGAAGTAGCCGATGAAGAAGTCCTGGCACTTACAAGGGTGCAAACGAAGAAGGCCAACTATCTGAACCCTCATACGAAGAAAGAAAGACTTTGAGAATCCAGGGAAGAAGTGGAAGAAGCAATAATACCACCGTTTCAACCAGCAGGGTTCACCTTTCCAGCACCACCAACGGGCCAGGAGAGCTCGTTGACTATCACTTTCACACTACTAGCATCATCCATTGGCGGTGGATGGACATTGAGAGTGGCAGCATTAGTGCCTAGTGCATTGCCAGGGTGGGCACCACTAGGAGAAGTGACCGCCATATCCTTGAGTTCGACAGCCTCGGGTGACACAACATCACCACCAGGATTCATAGCTACACTGATAGGGTCAGTAGCCACACGGTCAGGGTCAGCAGTTGCAGTAGAGACAGTACCAGGAGTGGCAATGGAGGGTCTGCCAGGGACATCACTAGTGGCCCCCATTGAGCTGCCAGAGGTCTCAGGGACTTGGGGAACCATCAAGCCTCAGGAGCAAGTTCCTTCTGTTACACCGCCAGGAGTGCCAGGAGTGGCTTAGATTGATAATTGGTTAGGGGCATACGACATGAGAGTGGAGGTGGCAGAGACACCTAATGAGAGTTTGCCAGAAGGGCTAGTCGACGATACAGATGTTGTAGGCTCAGCCATACAGACCTAGGGGAGCAATACGGTGAAGAGGACAAAGGGGATGGACGTAGCAAAAGAGCTAGTGGAGGAGCAACCAGTGGAAGAGGAAGTGTACCAACAACCGCCAGCGGCCACGGAGGGGATGAACGTAGTAGGAGAGCCAGTGGAGGAGCAGACAATAGCTACACTAGATGAGGAGGCTGCACCAAATGAGGAAGATGATGATGATATTGAGTCTGGAGGATATGTGGTAGAAATATCACAACCATATCCATCTGTAGGATGGTGAAATCTTACACATTGATTGTGTAGATTCAGCCATCCTCATAGAATAACATGGTTCATTTCTCCAAATAAAATGCTAAAACTAGATCAAACATGCATGGAGAAAAGGAAATACAACCTATTCTATTCTATGATGGATTGGTGCCCTCCATGAAGATGTGAGAGAGCCCTTTCCCAATCCCTTTCTAAGCCAAATGAGATAGACAATGAGTTGCTATGAGCTCAAGTTGCCTATAGTTTAGATGCCTTCAAATTGTGTTGTAGAAATGAGAGAAGATGGCTTGCATTTATAGGAAAAGTTGATAGAAGAGAGGCCAAAATTAGGCAATGTGGGACTAAATCCCATCCAATAGGATAGAGACATTTGTCATAATGGGATTGGTCAAAGCTTGTGCAAGTTTTGGCCAATGTGCCCATTCAAATTTGAAAAAATGTTAATAAATGCATGTTGTTGAGAGTTTTGGGGGGAATAATCTTTGTTCAAAAAAGTCAAAGATGAGAGTTATTGAGGGAAAATAACTCTTTTTAATAAATCAATAAATTGATTTATTGATGCAAGTGGGTGGGTTAGTTAGGATTTTAGATTTGACTCTAGTTGAGTCAAAAGCTAGAGAATGCTAATCATGATTAGAAGTTAATTAATTTAGATTAATTAACTTAGGGGATTTTAGGGATTTGATATTTCATTTTAAATCAATTTGATTTATTAAATCAAATAAGAAGAACCTTAGGAACTTAATTAAATAATTTGATTTATTTAATTAAGCTTGTTGAACCTTAGGATTAAATCAATAAATTGCTTTAATTGATTAGTAGATGAAACGAATGCATGATGTTAGTTACAGTGGAATGCATAATGTTATTTTTGGATGTCTACACCATCAGACCCTTTGGGGACAGTGCAGAGGTATGTGGAGGAGCTCCAACACATGGGGTGAGTAATGATGCAGGTGGGGCACATTTCGAAGGACCTCAAGATTGGTCGATCTCCATTAGTGGGCTAGGAGGTGCAGCGACTCAGAGGGTTTGTATAGATGGGGTGTGAGGTAGAGTTCGCTTGCATATTCAATTTTGTGGAGGAGGGACAAAAGAGCCTAAATCTGGAACAGAGACACAAATGTGGAAGAGGGTGAGGTATTGTTATAGTAGGTAGAATAATAAAAAGGTATTTCATCATTAAGGGAAGAAGAGTGACTCATTACTATTCCATGCTTGTTAAGAACATTGAGATATCACTCTACTTGAGTTAAGGGGAGGATTGGAGGACAACATAGTGGTACTCATTGATGGGGGAATGATCCATAACTTCATTGATTAAGTGGTGATAGCTTGTTTTAGATTGAAAGATGAAGATTTTGTAGAGTTTAAATTTGCAATACTAGATGGTTATTAATGTGCCTAAAAATAAGTTGTCTACTATTTATAGGTCACATTGGATGGGCATACTATCACCCATGATTTTATGTCATTTTCTTGGTGGATCTCACTTTGTTTGGGTGTCCATTGGTTGCATTTACTTGGTGAGTTCACATGAAAGTACCAAATGATAATATTCAATTTTGTGGAGTAGAGACAAAAGAATACCATCGAGGGTGTTATTGATGCACTGGGATAGTAGGTTTCATCTCATTAAGTAGACAAGCTTTTGAGATGGGAAGTGAGTTGGATGGCAATCGGATTCACCATTAAGGGAATACCACTAGGAACTTTGGATATAAGAGAGGATGAATACCCTCTATATATCTGAGTTTTGCTAGATAAATATGTTTTTATGTTTGGGGACATGCCTCCAAGACTTCCACCAAATAGGGGTTTTCAGCATACTATCAAGTTGGAGTTAGGAATGTGATCTATTATTATGACTCCTTATAGACACCCTCATGCTTTGAAGGATTAGATGGAATAAACTATGACAAGTCCATTCACATCTTCAGTGGTATTGATGAACAATATAGATGGAATGATGAAGATGTGTAAATATTATAGGGTCCTAAACAAGAAAACCATCAAGAATAGGTATATAATACCCTATATTAATGAGTGACTTGACGAGTTATATGGTTCAAAATGCTTCATCAAACTTGACTTGTGGTCTGGATGCCACTAGATAAGGGTAAAACTTGAGCATAAATTTAAGATTTTCTTGTTTCATCATGGGAATTTTGAGTTTTTTGTGATGCTTTTGGGCTCACCAAGGTGCTAGTGACCTTCCAATCAACAATGATAGCTTTTTCAAAATTTAATGAGGAAAGTGTATAAGTGTTCTTTGATGATGAGAACTTTTCCAAGAAAATAAAATGCAAGTTTGGGATGTAGAAAATCTTGTACCTAGGAAACATAATCAATAGGATAGGTATAAAGATGGATCCAAGCAATGTGCAATCCATCCAAGAATGGATTACTTTGAGGCCATTGACACTACTACGAGGATTATTAGGCCATTTTAGCTACTATAGGAGATTCATTAAAGGATTCTCACAACTAGCCTCACCCTTGATAGAGTTGACCAAGAAAGGTACCTTCCATTGGTCCATAATGACAAAGAAGTCATTTGACCATTTAAAGAAGGTAACATACATTTATTCCATTCTTGCAATACTTGATTTTTCATAAATTTTTTCCGTCTAATGTGATGCTTCAAGAGAAAGTCTAGGGGTTGTTCTTATGCAAAAAATACAACCCATATCATTTAATACTTGAAATTTTTTAGAGACAAAGTGCTAATTCTATATATACAACAAGGAGATGTTGGTGTTCATACATGCACTGGTAAAGTTCAAACTCCTAGTTTGTGGATATTTTTGAGTACATACAGACCAAAATAGATTGAGATATTCTTATCACAATGTGACCTTAATGATAGGTAGAAAAAATGAGCGATCAAGTTATAGGACTATGTATTTCATATCAATTATATCAAGGGAAAGAACAATAGGGTAGTAGATACACTCTCCAAGAGACAAAAAATATTAGTCATTTCTATAAGAGAACTACATTGGAAGGATGTAATAACCCTAGGGCTTGTATATAGACTTAACCAATTTCAAAATCATGAAGCTAAGGTTAATACATACATCATAGACAACTTTGTAAAGCAACAATAACACTAAATGAATCAATAGTGTACAAAAATAACATCTCAACCACTAAGATTATGGACATAGTATATGAAACTGTATAGTAAATAGATTAATATGAAATTCTCTAGGACCACATCAAGTTCATACATAAGCACAATAATGGACAAGTTGCAGGAGATGGTTTAATTTGGATCTTTAATACAAAATCACAGACCTTACAATAGAGTTGTTACAACTATTCTAGGGATAGATAATCAACCAAAGGTGGCCAACTATTAGGTGGGGGAGTCTAGGGTATTTATGCTGATTGGATGCTCCTTGTGAGGACCCTCGCTCATTTTCAATCCATGATTTGATTGTAGATTAGATATTCCTTGGACTTGCCACCCAAGATCTACACAAACTTCATAATAGTTACCACCTAGGGTTTTGAGGCATGAAACCCTAAAACCCTTACTCTCCTAAGGTGATAGAAAATTTTATTTAAAGTAATCTGATTAAATTCCTTACTATTGATCTTTAGATTTGTGCGTTAAATGTTGCTACCAATCAGTCTAGGAGCCAAGATCTAAACTTTGCCTTTAGCCTATAACAATCCCACAAACTCAACTTGAATCTGCCTCCCATAGAGATGTGCCAGCACAAGGGTATTCTTGCTCATAAACTCCCAAACCTCCATGTGCATACAACAAGGCTTTTGTGTTGTAGATATAGCACCCAAAATTCATCCAAAAAACTTCATATCTTTCACCAGTCAACAAGACAAGTATTTATACCTACCAAATCATAGGTGCTATGTCCCAAAGCAGGCTAACCAATAGTTTTTTATTTTATTTTATTTATTCATTCTAATACTATTTTAAAATATTTAATTTAGGTTAACCTAGATTGAATTTTATTATTTAAAAATATTTTTTATTAATTTTTATTATTTAATATTATTTAAATATATTTAGTGTAGTGTTGAAAAACACTATTTTCCTCGCTTTTTTCAAATTTTGAACTAGAAAGCATTGGGTACATAACATTCCTCCCCTCCTAAATATTTCTTGTCCTCAAGAAACTTTGGACTTGGATACTTAAAAATCTTCACACCTTCCCAAGTTGCATCTTCAATAGGTAGGTTCTTCCATTTCACCAAGTATTTCAAGATTACCATGTTCCTCAACCTTTTCTTCCTCATCCAAAATTGTTTTGGGTTCAAGTATCAATATTCCGTCATCATTAAGAGGGGGAAGCTCTAATGAGGGTGTGACTTGTTGTCCAAGTGCCCTTTTGAGGCATGACACATGAAAAATATTATGAATCATGGTGTCCTTAGGTAGCTCCAATTCATATACAACCTCTCCAATCTTCCTTAGGATCAAGTATGGCCCATAAAACCTTGGTTTAAGCTTCTCTACACCACTCCCCTTGAGATTAGATTGCCTATAGGGCTGCAACCTCAAGAAAAACATATCACCAACCTCAAAAACTATCTACTCTATGCTTATCTACATACATCTTTTGTTGCTTTTGGGCATAGTGTGAATTCCTCTCCAGGGAATTCAAAATATCCATACTTTGTTGTACCACATCCCTTGCTCAGGGGACTCTACTATCAGTAAGGATCAAACTAGTCAATGTAGTAGCATCATAACCATAAAGTTCCTTGAAAGGTGACATACCTATAGACATGTGATGTGTGGTGTTGTAGCAAAAATTTCCTAAGTGTGACCAATTAATCCAAGTTGTTTTCTGCCCCGTAACATAGTTCCTTAGGTAGCCCTCAATCCATTTATTCATAATTTCAGTTTGCCCACCTATTTGTGGATGATAGCTAGTGCTTGGAATCACTTCCGTGTGAGTCAACCAAAAGAGCTCTTGCCAAAACAAGCTAATGAATCTATTTTCCACGTCACTCGCAATGTTCTTGGGTAGCCCATGAAGACTAAATATCTATCTAAAAAGAAATCAGCAGATTGAGGAGCCTTATACTTTGAAGGAATGGTATTAAAATGAGCATATTTTGTAAGCTTATCAACCACCACATAGATACAATCCTTACCTTGCACCTTAGGTATCCCAATAATGAAATCTATGGAAATTCTCTCCCATTTTTTATTTGGAATGGGTAAGGGTTGCAACAAACCAACTAGAAAAATATGCTCGATCTTGTTTTTTTGGCACACCAAATGCTCCTTAACATGCTTCAATACATCACTCTTTAGTCCCTTCCATGAAAAATTCTCTTACTTGCTTGTATGTCTTGTAGAAACCTAAATGACCGACACTTGGAGTGTCATGCCAGGCTCTCAAAATCCTCTCCTTCACCTTAGATTTTGGTACAAGATACACACAATATTTGTAAAAGATGAGGTATTCAACCACCTTGTATCTATCATCATGCAACTTTCCATCTAAAGTGTCAATAGAAAATGAATCTTTGGCAAATGGCAGCCTTCCAATCATCATATATATCATAAATAGAGAAGAAATAAGGCTTCCTAGAGAGTGCTTCAACCACTACATTATTTTTCCCCTCACACACTCAATGTCAAAATCACAGGCTTGGAGTTTACTTATCCATTTTTTCTACCTATCATTAAGTCACACTGATTAAGGAATAATTTGAGGCTATTATGATCTATTTTGACCACAAACATTCCACACACCAAGTATTGTTTGAATTTAGAAAGTACATGCATGATAGCTAGGATCTCCTTGTCATAAATAGAGGAGATCCTCTCTGAATCCTTGAGCTTATCAAAAGATTGTTGCACTGCGGGATTCCAAGAGAATGCTCCTTTCTTCATCAAATTGGTCAAGGGATTTGCAAGTTATGAAAAACCCTTCACAAACCTCCTATAGTAGCTGCATAATCCCACAAATCCTCTCAATTGTGAAAAATTTCTAGCTCTCGACCACTCTTGGATTGTCTTAATCTTCTCCTCATCAACACTAACTCCTTGCTCGCACTAATCTTATGCCCCAAATACAAAATTTTAGCCAAGCCAAATTCACATTTTGATACCTTGGTGTAGTATGAATTCTACTCAAGAATGCAAAGTACCTCATCAAGACATCACCAAAGAAAACCAATATAAATTTCCTCAATTTTACATTGAATACCTAATTCATGCATGATTGGAAAGTAGCAGAGGAATTTCTCAACCCAAATGGCATGACCAAAAACTCATAATATCCATATGGCACCTAAAATTTGTCTTGTGCACATCTTTGTCTCCCATCCTTATTAGATGATACCTTGATCACAAGTCAATTTTGGAGAAGTATATCGCATCATGAATCTCATCTATCAACTCATCAATCCTGGGAATCGGGTAATGGTTTTTTATTGTCTTCTTGTTGAGTGCTCTATAGTCAATACACATCCTCGACGTCCCATCTTTCTTTTTGATCAAAACCACTGATGAGATAAATGGGCTAGAGCTTGGACATATATGCCCCATGTCTAGGAACTCCTTAATTGTATTTTCTATCTCTTCCTTATATGTGTGAGGATGATGATAAGGAGTAGTGATGATTAGTTTTTCCCCCTCTTCAAGCTTAATCACATGTTGGAATTCCCTCTTCGGGGCTAAACTAGGAGGAATTTCATAAAAAAATTTACTAATTTTATCCAAGATAGGTTGAATATAAACATGATAAGACCTCCCTTCCTTGGAAGGCCCTCTATCTATAATCAGGCACTCAACTGCCCATGGTACTTGATCTCTACAAAAAGCTCTCTCCATCCTCTTGGCTGAAACCACCATGGGAGCTCCATTAGAAAGGCCACAAAGGACTACCTCCTTCCCATTATATTTTAACTTCAACTCCATAGTTTGATAGTTCTATGTATATTCCCCAAGTGAATGCAATTATTGCACTCCTAGAACCACCTTTGTTTCACCTATTCCAATCACATAGAAATCATCCCTCATATTATGACCCTCAAGAGTCAATTCCAGCTTTTAGATCCTTTGATTACATGGTAGAGTATACCCATTGGCCACCATGACATAAAATCCTTTAAAATATTTAGTCCTCAATCCCATCTTAGCCACCAGTCTCTCATCAATGAAATTTTTGGTGGCCCCACTATCAATCAAAACTGTCACTCATCCCTAAAAAATTCCTTTGACTTGGAATGAATGATATCTAGGTGCTCCTAATATTGCAACAAGTGTGCCCCCTATGTGCCTTCCCTCTTGAGTTTTTTTCTCATCTTCATTCACAACAATCTTTGGATCAACTTCTTCAATCCATGAATCCTCATCTAAAACCTCCTCAATATAGTGTATTTGGACCTTCCCCAAACAATAGTGACCTAGCTTCTAGGGCTCCCTACATCTGAAACACAACTTTTTCCTTCAAAGCTCATTCTTAGATACCTTTGTTTGGTTGGGTTTGGGAGGTAATGCCCTGGGTGGAAGAATGTCATTAGGAAACTTCTTGGGCACAATATGAGGTACTTTCTTGGAATATGAATTTTCCTTAGCCACCGAGTCTTCCAAGTTCAAGGCTTTCCTAATAGCATCTTGTAGTGAGTTTGGATTGATTTCCATCACCAATCCTTTGAGGGGTTCAAATAGGCCTTCAATAAAAAAGACCGACTCTTGTTTTTAACACATCAGGGACCATCACTAAAAGTCTCAAATTTCGCTACCTAGAATTCCACTTTTCCCTCTTCCTTCAACTATGTTGTTTCTTGAAAATGAATCTTTGGATCTTTCCTATCAAATCTCTCTATCAATCTCTGATTGAACTCTTCCAAGGTCATAATGGAGCCATGCCCTTGCATTACCATACCATGATACCACCAATTTTGGGCCAAACCCTCAAGATGCAAGGTGGAAAAATTGATGGCTCCTTCCTCATACATTGCATTCAAGGAGAAATATGTGTCTAATTTTTACAACCAAGCCCTTGCTAAGGAGCTCCCTGATCCATCAAAAGTTGGAATGGTGACCTTTTCGAAACGGTGTTGGATGTCCTTCCTCTCTTCATACCTTCTCCTCCTATGCCCACTCCTTGTCTTCATGTCATGGAATTGTGTGAAAGTTAGATCTCTACATATGGAAACACTTAAAGCATGGTATTCATTATGAAGTCTATCAATTTCATTCCTACTGTTCATGTGGCACTTCTAATTCATTTTTTGTTCATTTTTTAAAGAATTTGGCTTTGAATTTTTTCAAAAAGGTTGTTGACTTCACACCACCCGAATTTCTTCCTTCTGATCCATTTTGCATAGTTCTACCATTACTCAATTGCTGATTCAATCCCCTCAAAATTTGGACCATTTCCACCATATTCTCCCTCATATTAGACTAGAATTCTTTGGTTTCCCTAACAAATTCCTGAACATTGTCATCTTCCTTGTCACCCATGGTAGCCTTCTTCTTCTTCTCTTTTTGTTGGTACCTCAAATTTCTATCTCTCATAAAAATTTACTCAAGCCGACATGATGCCAAGCTCTGATACTAATGTAATAACCCTAGGGGTTGTATTTAGACTTAACCAATGTTAAAACCATGAAGCTAGGGTTGCTCCTTGTGAGGACCCTAACTCCTCTATATATCCATGATCTAATTGCAAATTAGATATTCCTTGGACTTGCCACCCTAGATCTATACAAACTTCACAATAGTGACCACCTGGGATTCTAAGGCATGAAACCCTCAAACCCTTACTCTCCCAAGGTGATAGAAAATCTTATTTAAAGTTTTTTGATCAAGTTCCTTACTATTGATCTTCAGATTTGTGTGTTTGGATGTTACTACCAATCAGTTTGAGTGCCCAGATCTGAACTTCCCCTTTAGCCTATAACAATCCCTTAAACTCAACTTGAATTTGTATCCCACAAAGATGCACCGACACAAGGTTATTCTTGCTCATAAACTCCCACACCTTCATGTGCATACAATAGGGTTTTCATCTTGCAGCTATGGCACCTAGAATTCATCGAAAAATCTTCATAAGTTCATGCGATCAACTTAAGAATGCATAATTTATCAAACAATTATGCTTACAAGGATTGAATGGAGAAGCATTTAGAGTTAGGAGACATGATTTTCCGCTAGTTGTAGCTCGCAAGTAGTCATCCTTGAAAAAGAGTGGAACTAAAAAAATCATAGCCCACTTAATGGACCTTACATAATGGTTCAACTTTTTGAAAAGTGACTTATTAGTTGGAGCTTTCTTCTAACAGTTGGATCCATAAAAAAAATCATTTAACCTATTCAAAAAATTGGGGGATAGAAAATAACACTTTCAACTAAGCCTCCAAACCTTGATGATGAAGGTAAGTTATTGTTAGTGCTTGAGTAAATACTCGGAACTAGAGAGAAGTGCATGTTGAATTGAGTATGGACTGAGTTCTTGGTGTGATTAAAAGGGTTACCTTGAGAGGATACTACTTTGGATTTGGCTAATATCCTAGATCACCTAGTATTATCTTGCTTGAGGGCAAGCAAGTTTGGGGAGGGAAAACTTGTAATGTCCCATTTTTAGTCAACAACATTAAGTCTTTTGTTGGTAATTATATAAGATCGTCTATTTTAGTCATTGTAGCTATGTTGTGTTGGTACCACATTTATCCATACTTGTCAATTAGGGAAAATTATTTAATGGAATAAATCAGTTAACTTGATCTACCACCAAATAATTATCAATTCAATTTTAGTTCTTTTTGAGTTTATAATCCGAATCTTCATGTGAATGAGGAGAAACATACTAGTAGGAATTTTTAAAATTTTTTGTTTTTATCTATTGTATTCTTAATAATGCAAGTAGATGGTTTTATTGGCCTCTAACTTTCCAATTACCAACTTTTTGAGGAATTGAGTTAATTAAATGCCCAATTACTACCAAAATTTGAGTGATATATTGCCTTTGATTGAGGTGCAATGGAAAATAAGAGATTGATTTATATAATGCATTGGGAAGAGGAGAAGTGATGCACTTGGAATTTGAAAAGACAAAAAATAATTTATTTTCCCAAGCTAAATATTGTGGTTCAACGATTATAGCTTAGAAATGCAACTCTTTAAGTGTAGAGATTAGGATTCTTGAGAACGAAAACTCTTTAAGAAAAAAATTGGTATTCAAATTGACATTTGGAATACTAATATTGTTGAATTTTGTATGAAAAACTTCAATTTTTATTATTTTATTATTAGAATAGTTCTAGGTTTTCCTTTTGCTTCCAATTATGTTTCTAGGTTATTTTATATATCTTATTAGTAGACATCTTTAAAATTTATGTAGCTGGAAATTTGTTATCTTCTTCTATGTGGCATTCCCTTACACTTGTAGAAATTCCAAGTAAAATACTTTGCACACATATGCTTTGCTTCAAGATTGTAACTTCATAACAAAATTGACCATTAATCACCTATTTCTCAATACTTATCTTTTCTTTTCCATTCAAACTCTTTTTGATAATGTGATTTGATTAGATGGATGCATGTTGTTTTAACTCTTCTTCTCTATTCCATCTAGCATCAAAGTATGCTTGCATAACTATCACCATCTCTACAAGGTCAACAACATTTGGTGCTTGACATCCTCTTCTTCTTCCAATATTTATTCATCTTTTGTCTAATCTAACTCTCCTCTTTTATCTAGTTAACACCCAATGAATTCTCTCTCATTGAGTTCTCATAGTAGCTCAACTTATTGATGGTAGGATTGATCCAATTGTTATTTCCAACTAAAATCAACTCAATTTTACATCATTTTTTAAAATTTAACTAAAAAATGGATGATTTTAACCTTCCCTAATACTAATTTGATGATGTGTTAAGAGGGATGAGAAAATAATAATCAACCAATCAAAGTACATATAAGAAGTCCAACTTGAACACATCCAAATAAAAATATCACTCTTCAACAATTCTCAAAATACTTATATAATATTAAATGGAAAAGAATGCAGCTTAGTGCATCATCAAATTAATATTAAACAGAAAGGAAAATACAATTTACGTGTGGGAATTTTCATCATTTTCATATTTGACATGTCTTTATGGTCAAATTATACTTTCACACTCATCCTTTGATTCCTAACTTTGAGTTTTTGTTCCAAGTCTTTATCTTTCCATTTCTCATCCTAACTTTTTCAAAGTGTTCTTGATCCCACTTGATGGAGCCCTTTTAGTTTGTTGCATGCCAAATTTAATTTCTTTAGGTCATCTATTTTATCATATATAAAACAACATTCTAATTCTAATCCCATCTATAAACTTAGGGATATCAATTTTTTATTTTTCTCTTAATTTTAAAATAGCTTTGATGACATTTTCTCTAGCTTTATATCCTTCCTTATTTTCTAGTTGTAGGACTACTTAGTTGTCCCAAACATCAATATTTTTTATTCTCTTCTTCAGGAGTTCCTTATTTTTACATTGTCTCTATAGCATCCAATTTGTCTTGCAAGAATCCCAACATCTCTCCAAGATCAACAAATCCACCTTTTCTTCTTCCAATTAGTATCCCTCTTTGAGTTGTATCTCATAATCTTCTTTCATATAATAAAGCCCCATAATTTCTTCTTTTTGGAGTTGTTATAGAAGCATAAAAAACTAACAGTAGGATTAATCTCACTTTTACTTATCTACTAAATTCAACTTGACTTTAAATTAAATATTGGACATTCTTCATTGATTTTCATAAAAATCATTACATTAGAATTACCTTGGCACACACATTTCTTCTATCTCTTACCTATCCTCTAACATCAAATACTCTACATTGAACTTTACTAGTGGACTTCTTTGGCCATTTCTTTATGATTTGCACTCACTTTTCAACTTCACTCTCAGTATCCTAAAGATGGGATTCAAAAGCTTGATTCTCTAACAAAAGTCCAAAAGCCACAACTATTTATATGAACAACATATTTATCTCTTATTATATCTAAAACACCACCAAATTTCAACCAACCTCTTCTTCCTCTTAAGTCCATTTCTTCCTTGAGATTGATCATAATTAGTTACTCAAACTCATATGAGGAGAATTTGGTCTTGCTCCTCCATTTATTGTTAATATATGACTTCCAACCCAATTTTGGAAAGGGTTTAATGATCTTTTCTTTACGTCAACACTCTTAAAGTTCTAGTTACTGGTTTGCATGTTCATCTTGAATATCACTTTCTTAACTTTCTTCTACAATAACTCTTCTTCCAATATATAACTCTTCTTCTATTGTCCCTCTTTTTATTTGTCATTTCCTTGGATGCTTTTTGTAATATTTATCTCTATGTTTGGAATTCTCTCTCTCTCACCACTTTATTTATGTCTTTTATGTCTTTCTAAATTTGTTTATTATTTATTCAAATTGCTTATGTGATTATATATATTTGTTGTCTCTTTATCTTCATTCTCTCTCTCTCTCTATGTTTTTTGATCATTCATTATTTATTTATTTATTCATCTCTATTTTATTCTTTATTTATTTGTATTTCTTTAACTTTAATTATTCTTTTTTGATATTTTATCATTTTTTTTTGCAATTTGTCTTTTAAATTTCTCTCACAACCTTTCCTTTGTTGTCTCACCATGTTCCTACCTCTTTCTCTCTATTTATTTATTTTATTTTCCTTTTTTACTCTTTATCTTTCACTTCTCATTCTATCTATTTTATATCTAGATCTACTCTCATATTATCTTTTTGTATCCAATTTATCAATCCCATTCCTTCCCTTCATGTTTTCTCTCTATTTTTCTCTTTCTCCTTCAATTTTTAATACATAACATGTTTTCAATAATTTGGTGATGCTAGAGACATAGATAGTAATTGGATTATCTATGCTAAAATTAAATTAAAAAATCAATCTCCATACCCTCATTCTTTCTCCTAAAAATGAATATAATTTGGGTTTATTCCAGAGCCCACATGAATAGTGAAGGAGGCTTAAGTCATGTGTATGCTCCTCATGCTCCTGGATTTGAATTTGAGGTTTGGGTTTACCTAATGCACATGGCTTGCGGATTGTTGCATACATCCCCAAGGGATTAGTCTCGCCCCAATGTGACACCCCTTCTTGACCCCAACTTGGCAGAATGTAAGACTAAGATAAGACGGGTTGGGCATTGGGATGGATCATAGGGATACCCCTAAGTATAAAAAAAGAAGAAAGATAAGTTTGTAACTTTTTATCATCTTTGAGAGGGGTTTGGATTGAAATATTTTGATTAATTAAAAGTCAATTTACAAAAAAATTATAATGTGATTTTAGTGCACCTATTGATTGATACACCAACAATCCATTTGTATTAAGTAGCATAGAATCCTTCTCCTCCACCCTTTGGATCAAAGGTGCCTTAGAATAATTTGTATTCCTATGACCCAACTTGGCCCTTTCTGACCCCAATTTGGAAAAATGTAAGACCGAGGTAAGACGAGTTGGGCATTGGATTGGGTCCGCAAGGATACCCTTGAGTCAAAAAAACAAGAAGAAGAGAGAGAAGTCCACACCTTATTATTTTCTTTGAAAGGGGTTTGGATTGAAATATTTTGATTAGCTGGAGGTTGATTTATAAAAAAATCATAATGTAATTTTAGTGTACCTATTGATTGATACAACAACAATCCATTTGTATTAACATATCATCCTTCTCCTCTGCCTTTTTGGATCAAAGGTACCTTAGATCTAGAAACTATGGCTTCACCAATCAAAATTATTTCTTTAGTTTATCTCCTCATATGTTTTTATATCTTTTATTTGTTATCTATTTTTCTCATCCTCTCAATTATCTCTCTTTGTATATCTATCTTCCTTGCCCATTTCTATATTCACATTTCCATATTTTTTCTTAGTTATTTTTATTTATTCAAATTTCTTACATGAATATATCTTTGTTGTTTCTCTATCTTCATTCTCTCTCTCTCTCTATGTTTTTTGGTCATTCACTATTTATTTATTCATTTCTATGTTATTCTTTATTTCTTTAACTTTAATTAATTCTTTTTTGATATTTTATTGTGATGAAATAGAGATTATCCCTTCCCAAACCACATGTGCAAATCACTTAAATTATTTTACTTAAATATGAAATAACTTAGAAAAGAGAAACAATGTAGAAATTTTGCAAACAAATTTCCAAATTCTTTATTCAAAACTCTCTTGCAAACATCAAAGTATCTTCTCCCTTTAGGAAATAGAAAGATTGCAGCCTATTGGAATGATAAAAACACATTAAAATAACAAAAAATATAAACTATTTATTCAAATCCTTTAGTTCACTCTCAATCTGCAACCTTTATCATGCAATCTCCAATCTGCTAACTATACCCTTCTTCAAAAATGGATTCCATGATCCATTTCACTGTCACACACCTTCAAACCTGCAATAAAATTTTTTTGATGGAAATCTTCATAACATACTAATCCCTTCTGAGTCTTTTCTACCCAAATACCTGTAGAAGTCATCTTCTCTCACAATGCCTGCTGAGTGACTAACTCCAAAAATTGTCAAATCTTGCATTTTATGCTAAATCTTCATTATTTTTGTTGTAGCTTCTATTTGCAATGTCCCAATATGAATATTCTAACATTAGAAAACATTATATTAATAATTTACAACATTTAAAACTTCCTTAATTCCACTTTCCTTCATTTTTCCAAGTTTAGCAGGCAACTTGGTCTCCAACTCCTAAAAAAATAGGGATCCTTTAAGAGTTGTAACTGTCACTCAACTTGGGCGCCCATATCTTTTTGAAATATTTTTAGGAGCATCAAATTAGTAATAAATAATTATAACTCCCAGAAATTCAATTCCCTCTTTTTCCTTTTAATATATTTCAATGAATGATGAGTATTGGATTGCAACCTAGACTAGGCAATTTGGCAGTTTTACAAAATATAAGGCCAATATTTATTTTACATATTTTTGGCCTATTTGTTACATTTATTTATCAAATTATACCTAATCAACCTTAAGGAAAATACAAATTTAAAATAAACTATATAAAAAATATTTTTGGTGATGTTGATTGCCTATATGCTCCTGCATCATATTATTTTTATCTTTTTTATCTTTTGACTTTCTCTCACAACCTTTTTTTTGTTGTCTCACCATGTCCATACTTCTTTCTCTCTATTTATTTATTTTATTTTCCCTTTTTACTCTTTATCTTTCACTTCTCATTCTATTTATTTTATATCTAGATCTATTTTCTTATTATCTTTCCTCGTATCTAATTTATCAAGCTCATTCCTTCCCTTTTGTAAATGTAATCAAATCTTTCCTAAAAGAAGGATTCTAATACCTAAGAGCAAAACTAAGTTTCAATTCTGAGTAAAACAATTATAAGTTTCAAATAAACTTTTAGAATTTCTTCTAACTTCGATTTCCAAATTTTAGACTAAGTGTGAATGTTCTGATTGCAGAACATTATCTGATTTCTATGTTTGCATATCGATTGAGGAACCATCATAAATAAGGGAAGAAGTCCGCCCCTCCTAAGAGGCGCGCCTCATGAGAGGACGTGTCTCCACGAGTGGAGGCACGTCCACTCATGGGACACGTCCCTTAGGATGTGGCTGGTAATTACTCTCATTTACCATTTGTTAAGTATATATTCACACGTATATAATCTTCAATATGATGGCATATGAATTTCAAGAGAATTCCGATTTCACATGAATATAGAAAATCACGGGAATGCTAGAATTTAATATGGTTGTTCATAATTTTGATTTTAATTGATTCTTATAGAAATATCATAATCTGTATGATAGTTTCGATCACTCATGAATGACAGTGATACTTGCATCACTGTCATTCATATCTGACCAAAGCTACCATACATTAACACTCCCTCTTAGCTAGGGAAGATATTTCAAATCAAATAAGTCAAGATATCACCTTCACATGTGATATGATATGTTTTCTCAAAGTTGTCAAGTCACATGACATTCTTCATAACATTTCTCCACTCCCTCTTTAACTAGGAAGAATAACTTCCAAAAATGATATCACCTAACTTGTGATATCAGAAGATATGATATACTTCTGAAAGTGTCAAGTCACATGACATACTTCATACATATCTTCATTATGGTATGTGCACTAACATCAAGCCACATGATGTCTACCATAGATCATGGCATATCCACGGATATACTCACCCACCATGATCATCTCTTATGGATCACAATGACCTTCAGATATCAAGTCTCATGATATCCATCAAGGTGTCTAAGAGATACTATCATGACATGTCTTATAGATATCAAGCCATATGATATCCATTATGATAGTTTTATCATTGTAGAGTCGTCACTTTACAATGTCAAATACAAGTGTTCATTATCAGAAAGATCGTCACCTTTCGATAATGTACACAGGAGGGATAGGCCCATAAAGTCATGGAGTCACTCACATGACACAAGAGTTTACACATTAAACATCTTTATATATTATAAATAATTTGCATTTCAAACATAAATAACAAATTACATTTCTACCATACCAAGTTTCTTCCTGAAGTGCTCTACCTTGATCCGGGAGAGAGGTTTGGTGAGAATGTCTATAGTTTGATCATTGGTACTAATGTACTCCAACTGAATCACTTTCTTTTCCACCATATCTCTCACACAATGATAGGGAATCTCAATGTGTTTAGATCTGTCATGAAAGACAGGATTCACAAAGAGCTTTATACAACTCTGATTATCACAATGAATGATTGTAGGATTCAAGGGCTCACCAAAGAGTCCCACAATCAATTTACGAAGCCACACTGCTTCTCTCACCCCCATTGAGGCTGCAATGTATTCAGCTTCTATTGAGCTCTGTGCAACTGATGATTGCTTTCTACAAATCCAGGAGATCATAGCTGATCCCAAACAATTATAAGTTTCAAATAAACTTTCAGAATTTCTTCTAACTTCGATTTCCAGATTTTAGAATAAATGTGAATGTGCTGATTGCAGAACATTATCTGATTTCTATGTTTGCATATCGATTGAGGAACCATCATAAATAAGGGAAGAAGTCCACCCCTCCTAAGAGGCGCGCCTCATGAGAGGACGTGTCTCCACGAGTGAAGGCACGTCCACTCATGGGACGTGTCCCTTAGGATGCGGCTGGTAATTACTCTCATTTACCATTTGTTAAGTATATACTCACACGTATATAATCTTCAATATGATGGCGTATGACTTTCAAGAGAATTCCGATTTCACATGAATACAGAAAATCATGGGAATGATAGAATTTAATATGACTGTTCATAATTTTGAATTTAATTGATTCTTATACAAATATCATAATCTGTATGATAGTTTCGATCACTCATGAATGACAGTGATACTTGCATCACTGTCATTCATATCTGACCGAAGCTACCATACATTAACACCTTCACTTTTTCTCTTTCTCTTTCTCTTTCTCCTTCAATTTTCAATACATAACATATTTTCAATCATTTGACGATGCTAGAGACATATATAGTAATTGGCTTATTTATGGTAAAATTGAATTAAAAATTATTCTCCATACCCTCATTCTCTCTCCTAAGAAGGAATAGAAGTCGAGTTCGTCCCAGAGCCCACACAAATAGCAAAGGAGGCTTAAGTCGTGGGTATGCTCTCCATGGTCTTGGGTTAGAATTTGAGGTCTAGGTTTACTCGATGCACATGGCTTATGGGCTATTGCATACATATCTGAGGGACTACTCTTGCCCCAGTCTGACACCCCTTCTCGACCCCAACTTGGTAGAATGTAAGACCAAGGTAAGGTGGGTTGGGCATTGGGTTGGGTTGTAGGGATACCCCTGAGTCAATTAAAAAAATTGAGTTCACACCTTTTTATCATCTTTGAAAGGGGTTTGGATTGGAATATTTTGATTAATTCGAGGCCAATTCATAAAAAACTCATAATGTGATTTTATTGTATTTGTTGATTGATATACATCAATCCATTCACATTAAGTAACACAACATCCTTCTCCTCTACATTTTGGATCAAAGGTGACTTAAAGAATGTCTTTCCCTATGACTCAACTCACCCATTTTTGACCCCAACTTGCCAGAATGTTAGACCAAAATAGGGCAGTTTGGACGTTGGGTTGGGTCATGAGGGATACCCCTGAGTCAACAAAAAAGAAAAGAAAGAGAAGTCCATACCTTTTTTCTTCGAAATGGGTTTGAATTGAAATAGTTTGATTTATTAGAGGACATATTGATTGATACACCATTAATCCATTCGTATTAAGTAACATATCATCCTTATCCTTCATCCTTTGAATCAAAGGTGCCTTGGAAGAATTTATATCCTCCTTCATGAAATTTGCATAGCATTATTACAAAGGGGAAGATAGGTGTATTATAAAATCAACCCAAAACTAAAGAGGGATGGAAAAGAATGAACCAAAATAGGTAAAACCAAGGAATTTTTTGTCATAGGATTGAAATCTAGAAACCATGGCTTCACCAATCAAAATTATTTCTTTATTTTCTCTCCCCATATCTTTCTATCTTTTATTTGTTATCTATTTTTCTCATCCTCTCAATTATCTCTTTGTCTATTTATCTTCTTTTTCCATTTCTAAATTTTCACATTTTATATTTTTTCTTAGTTTCTTTCTCTTTATTCTCTCTCGCTTGCTTGCTCACTCACTCTATTTATTTTATTCTCTCCATATATATTTTATCTTTCTCTTGTTTCATTTATTTATCATTTTTTCCTTTTTATCTTTGTATGTAGGTTTGTCATTCTCTCCCTCCCTCTATTTATCATATTTTTTTAATCTTTTTGTTAGTCTCTTTTTTCGATAATCATTTGCTTGCTGGCTAAGGTTGATTGAACATCTCTTGTAGGTCACATAATTTTCAATTAATTTTAGTATTTTATTTATTTATCTCATTCTATTACTTTATTTTTCTTTGTCTTGATTTTTAATATTACCTTCTTTTTTCTGGTGTTACTTTTTTCATTAATATATTTTATATTTAATTTGTTTCTCTCTTAATTACTTTCCTTGTTTTCTATTTGTCTCTTTATTTTATCTCTCTCTCTTACCTTGTCCATGTGCATCTCATTTTATTTCTTATTAATTTTATTTATGTTTTCTATTAATCTATATTTTCTCGAATTATCTTTCTTTTTATTTTTTGTTTGTAAATGTCTTTCTTTTTATGACCTTTTTATTTCTCTTCAACTCATTTTTTAATTACCTTCACCAGGTAATTATTCATCTTCACATGATTGTTTCTCTCTCTCTTTTTTATTTGGCATTCAATTTTCTCCTTCACCATGTAATTCTTCATTTTTACATGATTCTCTCTCTCTCTCTCTCTCTCTCTCTCGATCAATCGACACTTAGTGTTTCTCCCTTGCCATGTAATTCTTCATCTATACAAGATTGTCTCTCTCTCACTCACTCTTTCTTATTTGACATTCAATGTTTCTTTTATTCTTTTTTTTTAATAATTTTTTAAAAAAATTTCTTTTATGATTGTTCCTATTTCTAATCCATTTTTATTTTCTATTTATTTCTATCTTCAATTCCTTTTTTAGCTACCATCATTATTTATTTTTACATCCATTTCATTTTATTTTTTTGCTTTTTTTTTTGATTATATGGGAAAAGAAGGTTTTGAAGGGATTCGAAACGCTTTACAACACAAAAAAGAAAAAAATTCTCAAAGAGAAAGACATTGAAGCATCATCAACAACCAAAAGTAAACCATCAGCCAAAAATCAATGACCCAACAACAAAGAAACATAAGAAAAAATCAACACAGAAAAAGACACTATTTCATGTTCTTCAAGGTGTTAGCCACCTCAAGCTCCTGGTTGCAATGTAGTTCAACCATGTCCATTAATTATTTGTTTTCCTCCTCAAAGGTCTTCCTAAGATTACCCCTAGTTCTGGTATACATGCCTTTTGCCTCATCTTTTCTGACCTTCTTCCCCTTAACCTTTGAAGACTGGTCCTCCATCAACTTTGCAAAGTATAACTAGTCCTTGAGCTGATTGATCTTACCAAACAATACCTCCAAGGATTCCACACTATTCTTGGTCGAACTATGACTCACCTACAATAATTTTTTGATGTCCACATTTGTTTCATTAATCTTTGCATCCACTTTAGAAAGACAATTATCACACAAGGTCTTGAAGTCCATAAAGGAGCACTCTAAATCTACCAATCTCTCAATTAGAATATCCGAAGAGGGGCCCTTTGACATGTTTTTCATATTTTGTTTTAGACCCCTCATCTTAATATTTACCTTATTAAACTCTTGCAACACCCACTTGGCAAGCTTGAAAGTACACATGGTCCCCGAACGAGCCATATCTAGAAGCTCGAACATGGAAATATTGTCATCATTCAGGTATGAAAAATCCTGAGATAGAGGATTAATCCTCATCATCTCTTTCTTTCCAATATTTAGATTCACCCCCTCATCCTCATTCAATGACCTCTCACCCAAAAACTCCACACTGGGCAATTGGCGAACAAGGGACTCATTGATTTTAACAACAGTTTCCTTGGCACCCTTCTCCTTACCCAGAGCCTTGTTACCCTTCAAATCACCTTTAACAACCTATTTTTTTAGCTTTGCAATTCGTTTGGATGCCCTTTGTGGCATTTCATTGGCTTTCTTAACCCCTGCATCATCAGGGAAAACCTTCTCCTTATCTCCCACCACTCCAGAATACTTTCCATGAAACACATTGTCCTCCTTATAATGGGAGCCACTAGAGACTATATCAGTGTCATTACTAGTAGAAGGGGACCCACAAGAATCTGAATTCTGCAAAATGAGCTTCTTAGTAGCACTCTTCCTCTTAAGATTCCCCTTCTTTCTATTTTAGAGGGGGCTGCCACCAAGGGGATGATGAACCACCCTCCTCCTCCTCATTCCATTAAGCTTCACCATCAAAACTAGTGTAGAGTGAATCCTCACTGATAGCCCTCTCCTTTCCTTTAACTGACTTGGAGGGGTGTAGGCTCTCACATGCTCCATTATTAGTAGTATGAGGCCCTCTTGAAGAACATGAGACATTCTATTCTTCAAATGAGCATATAATGATGCTTCCAACGATGACAATATAAAGAAAGGAAAAAACATATAACCCATATCTAAAAAGATTCAACAAAGTGAAATGGTGGCCTAAAATAGCAGTGTACCGACCGTCTAGGGTAACATATCGCATAATGACCTCCACAACATTGACCAAAATTCACTTCAGAGAAGACCATTTGTAACCCCATGAGGGCATCTTTCATAGCTTCTTTTGTTCATTATCTTTGAAGAACAGGTCCATGGCATCATCATTACTCTTTCTTTCCTTGAATTTTTTTTGGCCCTCCATTGGTAACCCAGTAATGGAGGCAATGAATTCCTCATTGATTACAAACTTTGTCCCCTTAACCTATAACCTTATATCATGCCAAAAGTGGATAAATATCTGTAGAAGCCTTCATGTCATGGTCGTGGAGCCTTTTGAGATAGGGCGTAAAATTCTCATGTTCTAAAATTCTCCAAATTTTATGCTTATTCCTCCAACTTTCACAAGAAGAAGGTTTGATCCTACTCTAATCACCCTCAATATCCATAATCATGATACACTTAAATCCCAAAAGAGAAACAAACACCAAATAAAAAGCAAGCAAAATACACCTAGAAAGCATTCTATGATAATATATGCAATAATAGCATGGACATTCCGGATTACAAGCATAACCACAGCCATAATTTCATAATAAAAGCTTGGAATCTTCAAGAAGGAGAGAGTAATCCTCCCATGCCTTAAAATTATGAAGTTTGATAGCCTCATTTGCAAAGAAATCCACCAAGGAGTTACCTTCCCTATAGATATGTGTGACAAAAGTTTCTTGAGAAGATCTAAGCATCATTATAAAATCCACGATTAGATGTTCAATTGTCTAACTCGACATCTGAATTCCAAATAGGTAGTTAACAATATTGAGGGAATCACCCTCGACCCAAAGTTTGGAGTAGCCCTTGTCCAACACAAACTTGATATTGATGAATGCAACTTCAAATTTCACACAGTGATTGGTTTGATTTCCCAATGGGAGTGCCACCACGCCCAAGAACCAACCATGTTTTTGTTTATTTTTATTTCACTTTCCCACTCTCCTTTTTATTCCTCTTTCTTTTCTATGATTTATTGTTTCTCTCACTTAATACTTTCATTCATCCTATTGTTTTTTCCCTTTCACTAACTATTCTTTATCTATTGATTTTTTATTTGTTCTCATTCAATTTGATTTACTCATTTTTTTAAAAAAATTTCTCTCTCATGCTTGCTTTATTCTTTCTCCCTTCTTTCTTTCTTTTTTAAGTCTCTACTTTCTATTGTTAATTTTTTAATAAATTTATCTCATTGCTTATCTATATACCATTCTTTTTTTTGCTACATTTTTAATATTACCTATCATTTTCTCTATGCTACCTTTTTTTCATTCATGTATTTTATATTAAATTAATTTCTTATTTTGTATCTATTTCTTATTTTTAAAATCCTTGATTATTTTTTTTGTCTTTGTTTAATCTATAATTTATTTTATAATTTTCTCATTTTGTCACATTAACACTGTCTCAATATTATCGCTTTGCTTTCTTACATTTCTTTAGTTTGTGTGTGTGTCTCTCTCTCTATTTGTATTTATTCTTTTCATATCTATTTTAAAGATTCTTTGTTTCTTCAACAATATTTTTTTGTTTTTGTTTCCCTCTTTTTATTTGTCATTTTTCTGAACACTTTTTATAATCTTTATCTCTATGTTTGAAATTATCTCTCTCCACTTTCTTTTTTTATTTTGTCTTTCTAAATTTATTTACTATTTATTCAAATTGTTTATGTGAATATATTTGTGCTATCTCTATCTTTAGTCTCTTTCTATGTTTTTTGGTCATTCATTTTTATTTATTCATCTCTACATTATTCTTTCTTTATTTTTTTATTTTTTTAACACTAACTTTTTTATGATATTTTTATTGTTTTTTCTACTTTTTGTCTTTTGACTTTCTCTCACAACCTTTCCTTTGTTGTCTCACCAGGTCCCTACCTCTTTCTCTCTATTTATTTCTTTTATTTTCCCTTTTAAGTCTGTATCTTTCACTTCTCATTTTATTTATTTTATATCTAGATCTATTTTCTTATTATTTTTCTTTGTATCTAATTTATCAAGGTCATTCCTTCCTTTCATTTTTTATTTCTATGCTTATATTTCTACTTCAATTTTCAATACATAACATGTTTTCAATCATTTGAAGATGTTAGAGACATAGATAGTAATTGGCTAATCTATGCTAAAATGAATTAAAAAATTGATCTTCATATCCTCATTCTCTCTCCTAAGAAGGAATAAAAGTTGGGTTCATCCTAGGGCCTACACAAATAGTGGAAGAGTCTTAATTCATGGTTATGCTCCTCATTATCTTGGGTTTGACTTTGAGGTTCTGGTTTACCCAATGTACGTGGCTTACAAGCTGGTGTATACATCCCCAAGGGACTACTCTTGCCCTATTGTGACACCCCTTCCTGACCCCAACTTGGAAGAATGTAAGATCAAAATAGTGTGGGTTGAGTGTTGGACTGAGTCGTAGGAATACCCTTGAGTCAATAAAAAAAGAAGAATGAAGATAAGTTTATGTTTTTTTATCATTTTTGAAAGGGGTTTGGATTGAATTTGTTTGACTTTGAGGTTTGGTTTTACCCAATGCACCTGTCTTATGGGTTGTTGCATACATCCCCAGGGGACTACTCTTACCCTAACTTGACACCCCTTCTCGAACCTAACTTGGTAGAATGTAAGACCAAGGTAAAGTGGCTTGGGGGTTCGAATGGGTCATAAGAAGACCCCTGAGTCAAAAAAGAAGAAAGATAAGTTCATACTTTTTAATCATCTTTGAAAGGAGTTTAGATTGGATTGGTTTGAATTCATGGTTTTAGTTTGCATGATGCACATGGTTTACCGGTTGTTGCATACATCCATAGGGGACTACTCTTGCCCCAACATGAAACCCCTTCTTGACCCCAACTTGGAAGAATGTACGATCAAGGTAATTGGGTTGGGTGTTGGAGCTAATTTGTAGGGATACCCCTGATTCAATTAAAAAGAAAGAAAGATAAGTTGATACCTTTTTATCATATTTGAAATGGGTTTGGATTGGATTGGTTTGATTTTTAGGTCTAGGTTTACCCAATGCATGTGGCTGACATGTTGTTGCAGACATCCCTTGGAGACTACTCTTGCCCCAACGTTACACCATTCCCATCCCCAACTTGGCAGAATGTAAGACCAAGGTGGATTGGGTGTTAGTTTATTCTATGCATGTGGCTTACGAGTTGTTGCATACATCCGCAAGGGACTACTCTTGCTCTAGCGTGACACCCCTTCCTGGCCCCAACTTGGTAGAATGTAAGACAAAGGTAAGGTAGGTTGGGAGTGGGGCTGGTTCGTAAGGCACCTCTTAATCGATAAAAAAAGAAAGAAAGATAAGTTCATATTTTTGATTATCTTTGAAAAAGGTTTGGATTGGATCGATTTTAATTTGAGGTCTTGGTTTACCTAATGCACATGGCTGACAGGTTGTTGCATACATTTCGAGGGAACTACTCTTGCCTTAGCATGACACCCCTTCCTGGATCCAATTTAGCAGAATGTGAGACCAAGGTAAGGTGGGTTGGGCATTAGGCAGGGTCATAGGGTACACCTGAGTCAATAAAAAAGAAAAACAAAGATAAGTTCATAATATTTATCATCTTTCAAAAGGATTTCTATTGGATTGGTTTTACTTCTAAGTTTGGGTTTACCTGATGCATATGGCTTACAAGTTGTTGCATACATCCCTATAGGACTACTCTTGCCCTAGCGTGACACTCCTTCCTGACCCAGACTTGGCAAAATGTAAGACCAAGGTAAGATAGGTTGGGTGTTGGGTTGGGTTGTAGGGATACTCCTGAGTCAAAAAAGAAGAAAAATTCATACCTTTTTATCATTTTTGAAAGGGGCTTAGATTGGATAGGTTTAACTTAGAGGTTTGGGTTTACCTGATGCACGTGGTTTAGGGGTTGTTTCATACATTCCCAAGGAATTACTCTTGCCGTAGCATGACACTCCTTTCTGACTCCAACTTGGTAGAATGTAAGACCAAGGTAAGGTGGATTGGGTGTTGGGTTGGGTCATAGAGATACCTCTGATTCAATAAAAAAATAACGATAAAGATAAGTTCATAACTTTTTATCTTCTTTGAAAAGGTTTTGGATTGGATTGGTTTGACTTTGAGGTCTTAGTTTACTCTATAAACGTGGTTTATGAGTTGTTGCATACATCCCCAAGGGACTACTCTTGCTCTAGCGTGACACCCCTCCTGACCCCAACTTGGTAGAATGTAAGACCAAGGTAAGGCTGGTTGGGAGTTGGGCTGGTTCGTAGGGTACCCCTTAATCAATAAAAAAAGAAAGAAAGATAATTTCATATTTTTATCATCTTTGAAAGAGGTTTGGATTGGATCAGTTTTAATTTGAGGTCTTGGTTTACCTAATACACATGGCTGACAAGTTGTTGCATACATTTTGAGGGGGACTAGTCTTGCCTCAGTGTGACACCCTTCTTGAATCCAATTTGGCAGAATATAAGACCAAGGTAAGGTGGGTTGGACATTAGGCAGGGTCATAGGGTACACCTGAGTCAATTAAAAAAAGAAAGAAAGATAAGTTCATAATATTTATCATCTTTGAAAAGGATTTGGATTGGATTGGTTTTATTTCTAGGTTTGGGTTTACCTAATGCATATGGCTTACACGTTGTTGCATAGATCCCTAGGGGAGACTACTCTTGCTCCAGCATGACATTCCTTCCTATCCTGAACTTGGCAGAATGTAAGACCAAGGTAAGACAGATTGGGTGTTGGGTTGGGTCGTAGGGATACCCCTGAGTCAATAAAAAAATAAAAATTCATACCTTTTTATCATTTTTGAAAGGGGTTTAAATTGGATAGGTTTAACTTAGAGGTCTGGGTTTACCTGATGCACGTGGTTTAGGGGTTGTTTCATACATTCCCAAGGAATTACTTTTGCCATAGCATGACACTCCTTTCCGACTCCAACTTGGCAGAATATAAGACCAAGGTAAGGTGGATTGGGTGTTGGGTTAGGTCGTAGGGATACCTCTAATTCAATAAAAAAATAAGGATAAAGATAAGTTCATACCTTTTTTATTTTCTTTGAAAAGGTTTTGGATTGGATTGGTTTGACTTTGAGGTCTCATTTTACTCTATGCATGTGGCTTATGAGTTGTTGCATACATCCCTAAGGGACTGTTCTTGCTCTAGCGTGACACCCCTCCTGACCCCAACTTGGCAGAATGTAAGACCAAGGTAAGGTAGGTTGGGAGTTGGGCTGGTTCGTAGGGTACCCCTTAATCAATAAAAAAGAAGAAGATAAGTTCATATTTTTTATCATCTTTGAAAGAGGTTTGGATTGGATCGGTTTTAATTTGAGGTCTTGGTTTACCTGATACACATGGCTGACAAGTTGTTGCATACATTTAGAGGGGACTAGTCTTGCCTCAGTGTGACACCCTTCTTGAATCCAATTTGGCAAAATATAAGACCAAGGTAAGGTGGGTTGGACATTAGGTAGGGTCATAGGGTATGCCTGAGTCAATAAAAAAAAAGAAAGAAAGATAAGTTCATAATATTTATCATCTTTGAAAAGGATTTGGATTGGATTGGTTTTATTTCTAGGTTTGGGTTTACCTGATGCATATGGCTTACACGTTGTTGCATAGATCCCTAGGGGAGACTACTCTTTCCCAGCATGACACTCCTTCCTGACCCCAAATTGGTAGAATGTAAGACCAAGGTAAGACAGATTGAGTGTTGGGTTGGGTCGTAGGGATACCCCTGAGTCAATAAAAAATAAAAATTCATACCTTTTTATCATTTTTGAAAGGGGTTTAAATTGGATAAGTTTAACTTAGAGGTCTGGGTTTACCTGATGCACGTGGTTTAGGGGTTGTTTCATACATCCCCAATGAATTACTATTGCGCTAGCATGACACTCCTTTCCGACTACAACCTGGCAGAATGTAAGACCAAAGTAAGGTGGATTGGGTGTTGGGTTGGGTCGTAGGGATACCTCTGATTCAATAAAAAAATAAGGATAAAGATAAGTTCATACCTTTTTTATTTTCTTTGAAAAGGTTTTGGATTAGATTGATTTGACTTTGAGGTCTTAGTTTACTCTATGTATGTGGCTTACGGGCTGTTGCATACATCCCCAAGGGACTACTCTTGCTCTAGCATGGCACCCCTCCTGACCCCAACTTGGCAGAATGTAAGACCAAGGTAAGACAGGTTGGGAGTTGGGCTCTTTCATAGGGTACCCCTTAATCATTAAAAAAGAAAGAAAGATAAGTTCATATTTTTTGTCATCTTTGAAAGAGGTTTGGATTGGAACGGTTTTAATTCGAGGTCTTGGTTTACCCGATTCACATGGCCGATAGGTTGTTGCATACATCTCGAGGGGACTATTCTTGCGTTAGCATGACACCTCTTCTTGAATCCAATTTGGCAGAATGTAAGACCAAGATAAGGTGGGTTGGGCATTAGGTAGGGTCATAGGGTACGCTTGAGTCAATAAGAAAGAAAAATAAAGATAAGTTAATAATATTTATCATCTTTGAAAGGGATTTGGATTGGATTGGTTTTACTTCTAGTTTTGGGTTTATTTGATGCATATGGCTTACAGGTTGTTGCATAGATCCCCAGGGGACTACTCTTGCCTCAGTGTGACACTCCTTGCTGACCCCAATTTGGCAGAATGTAAGACCAAGGTGAGACAAGTTGGGTGTTGGGTTGGGTCGTAGGGATACCCCTGAGTCAATAAAAATAAATAAAAAATTCATACCTTTTTATCATTTTTGAAAGGGGCTTAGATTGCATAGGTTTAACTTAGAGGTTTGGGTTTACCCGATGCACTTGATTTAGGGGTTGTTTCATACATTCCCAAGGAATTACTCTTGCCCTAGCGTGACACTCCTTCCCAACCCCAACTTGGTAGAATGTAAGACCAAGGTAAGGTGGGTTGGTCGTTGGGCTGGGTCGTAGGGTACCCTTAAGTCAATAAAAAAAAAGAAGAAATATAAGTTCATACTCTTTTATCATCTTTGAAAGGGGTTTGGATTGAAATGGTTTCACTTTGAGGTCTATATTTACTCAATGCATGTGGCTTACAGACTATTGCATACAATCAGTGGGGACTACTCTTGCCCTAGTGTGACACATTTTTGACCCCAACTTGGTAGAATGTAAGACAAATGTAAATGTGGGTTGGGCATTAGGTTGGGTCGTAAGGTACCCCTAGGTCAATTAAAAAAAGAAAGATAAATTTATACCGTTTAATCATCTTTGAAAAGGGTTCGGATTGGTTTGACTTCGAGGTTTGGGCTTTATCTAATGCGTGTGGCTTACGGGTTATTGCATACATCCCCAATGGGATGACTCTTGCCCCAACGTGACACCTCATTTTGACCTGAACTTGGCAGAATGTAAGACCAAGGTAAGGTGGGCTGGGCATTGGGATGGTTTGTAGGGATACCCCTGAGTCAATTAAAAAAGAAAAAAAGAAAAGTTTGTGTCTTTTATCATGTTTGAAAGAGGTTTCGATTGAATTGGTTTGACATCAAGGTATGAGTTTACCCGATGCATGTGGCTTATGAGTTGTTGCATACATCCCCAAGGGACTACTCTTGCCCCAACATGACACCCCTTCCCAACCCCAACTTGGAAAAAATTAAGACCAAGGTAAGTTGGGTTGGGCATTGGGTTGGGTCGTAGGGATACCCTTGAGTCAATAAAAAAGAAAGAAAGATAAGTGCATACCTTTTTTATCATCTTTGAAACAAGTTTGGATTGGATTGCTTTGACTTCGAGGTTTGAGATTATCCAATGCATGTGGCTTACGAGCTGTTGTGTACATCCCCAAAGGACTACTTTTGTCTTAGTGTGATACCTTTCCTGACCCCAACTTAGTAGAATGTAAGACTAAGGTAAGGAAGGATTAGCGTTGGACTGGGTCATAGGGATACCCCTAAGTCAATAAAAAAGAAGAAGAAGATAATTTCATGTCTTTTTATCGTCTTTGAAAGGGGTTTGGATTGGATTGATTTGAATTCGAGGTCTTGGTTTAACCAATTCACATGGCTTATGGGCTATTGCATAAATCCCCAAGGGACTACTCTTTCCCCAATGTGGTACCCCTTCCCAACCCCAACTTGGCAGAATGTAAGACCAAGGTAAGGTGGGTTCAGCATTGGGTTGGGTCGTAGAGTTACCCAAGAGTCGATAAAAAGAAGAAGAAAGATAAGTTCATACATTTTTGTTATCTTTGAAATGGGTTTAGATTGGATTGGTTTGACTTGAAGGTCAAGGTTTACCCAATGCATGTGGCTTATGAGCTATTGTATACATCCCCAAGGGACTACTCTTACCCAGCGTGACACCCTTCCTAACCCCAACTTGATAAAATGTAAGACGAAGGTAAGGGGAGTTGGGTGCTGGGTTAGGTCGTAGGGATACCCCTGAGTCAATAAAAAAAGAAGAATAAAGATAAGCTCATACATTTTTATCATCTTTAAAAGGGTTTTGGATTGGATTGGTTTGACTTCAGAGATATTGGTTTACTCGATGCACATGGCTGATGGATTGTTGTATACATCTTGAGGGGACTGCTCTTGCTCCAACTTGACACCCCTTCTTGACCCCAACTTGGTAGAATGTAAGACCAAGGTAAGGAATGTTGGGCATTTGGCCGAGTCATAGGGATACCACTGAGTCAATAGAGAAAGAAGAAGAGATATAAGTTTATACATTTTCATTATTTTTGAAAGGGGTTTGGATTTGATTGGTTTAACTTATAGGTTCGGGTTTATCTAATGCACATGGCTTACAGGTTGTTGCATACATCCTTAGGGGACTACTCATGTGGAATCCCATACATTGGTGAAATAGGTCGCTCTATCAACACTCGAATCAAAGAACATGGTGTTGACATTAGACATGAGGGGGTCCTAAAATTGGCCTTAGTTGAGCACTCTTACGAAATGAAGCATCACATGGCCTTATAAGACACCACCATCTTATTCAAAGAAGATAACTATTTCAAGAGAAAACTTTAAAAAACCATTGAAATTAATGATCACTCACACAACCTCAATCGATATGGGGGTTGGAACTTGAGTTTCTCTTGGAAACCCCTTTTAAATAGCCTTAATGTTCTTCCATGACTGCCCTTCTTCCTTTTTTTGTCCTCATTGCTTCCTCCTCCTCTCTCTCCCCTCACTCTGCCTCCCCTCTCCCTTGCTTGGGCTTCCCTTCCTCCAGGCTCTTCCCCTTGCCACCCTTGCTTTTCATTCCATCCCCCTCCCTTCTTGTGTTATTCGTGCTTTCCTAGTTTTTTTTGTTCCATTTTTCTTTCTTTTCATTTATTTGATTTTTTAGTTGTTTTTTTGGTTTCTTCTATTATTAATGTCATTAAATAGATTTAATAGATCTAGTGGTTCTTTGTTTGTAAATTTGGTCTCTATTCATGTCATTTTATATTAATCATTTGGCTTTGGGTTTCAATTTCTTTGTAGTTTTTCTTGGAATTTATTGTTTATCTTTTAATTTTCATCTTATATTTTTGCTCCCTTGTTTCTTTTTTTTCTTTAGTTCCTTTCTTTCTCTTTTGTTTGTTTTTGGGGTCTTTTTCCCCCTTTTATTATTTTCCTTTGTTTCTTTTTTCTATTTTTTTGTTCTTTGTTTCTTATATTTTTTGACTTATTTTTCTTTTTCATTAGTCCTCTTTTTCTTCCTCCATCTTTATTGGGTGAACTTTCTTTGTCTTGTGTCTCGTTTTTCTTATTTTCTTTCATTTTTTAATCGTGTTATTAGTTTTTCTTATTTTCTTTCTTTTATTTTGGTATTTTCCATCTTGATCATTGGTTGTTTTTATTTGTAGTCTTTCTTGGTGGTGTATTTTTATTTTTATTTTTGTTAGTTTCTTCTTATTATATTTTTTGAATATTCTGCTTTTTTCTATATTTCTATTTCGCTTGTTTTTTGTTTTTGTTTTTTTTGGATTAAATATTTTATTTGTTTCTTATTTTTTCCTTGTTATTTATTTTATTTATTATTATTTTTTTGTCCTTTGTTATTATTATTCCCTTTATTTAATTTATTTTTTTCTCTTCATTGCATTTCACTGCATCTTTTATTTTCTTTATGTAATTGTCTTGTTATTTATTTCTATCAATATTTTAATTTTAGTTTTTTTCTTGTAAACTTATTACCCCCCTTTATCCATTTTTTCTTTTTTAATTATTTTTTCTTTGGTTGTGTCTTTAATTACTTCTCTTTAAAGTACTATTATTTTTGTTGTCTTATTTTTCAATTCCCTTTAGTTTCTTTTTCTATCTAGTTCTTTACTTTTTAATTTTTTTTTTTAGTTGTTTTGATCTTCTCTCCTTTGGGGTATCTTTCTCCTTCCACCTCTCCTGGCTTTCACCAATTGGACTTTGTTCCCTCCTATTTTTTAGGTTGTGTGTCTTCCTTTCCTCCCAACTTTCCCTCTCCTATTTCTTCCCAAGTTTGCTGCTAATTTTTTACTCTTCTCTCTAAATTTTTTTCATCCTGATGATGGATCATGGAGTATGATCCAAAATGCTGATGTAAAAATGTGCTACTTTTTTTCATTTGTGTATTTTATATTAAATTAATTTCTTATTTTGTATCTATTTCTTATTTTTTAAATCCTTGATTATTTTTTCTTATTTTGTCTATCTTTGTTTAATCTATAATTTATTTTGTAATTTTCTCATTTTGTCAGATTGACACTCTTTCACTATATATCACTTTGATTTCTTACATTTCTTTAGTTTGTGTGTGTGTGTGTCTCTATTTGCATTTATTCTTTTCATATCTATTTTAAAGATTCTTTATTTCTTCTCCAATATTTTTTTGTTTTTGTTTCCCTCTTTTTATTTGTCATTTTCTGAACAGTTTTTATAATCTTTATCTCTATGTTTGAAATTATCTCTCACTCCATTTTATTTTTCTATTTTGTCTTTCTAAATTTATTTATTATTTATTCAAATTGTTTATGTGAATATAATTTTGTTCTCTCTATCTTCAGTCTCTTTCTATGTTTTTTGGTCATTCATTTTTATTTATTCATCTCTACATTATTCTTTCTTTATTTTTTATTTTTTTAACTTTAACTATTTTTTGATATTTTTATTGTTTTGTCTACTTTTGGTCTTTTTAATTTCTCTCACAACCTTTCCTTTGTTGTCTCACCATGTCCCTACCTCTTCCTCTCTATTTATTTCTTTTATTTTCCCTTTTTAGTCTTTATCTTTCACTTCTCATTTTATTTATTTTATATCTAGATCTATTTTCCTATTATTTTTTTTTGTATCTAATTTATCAAGCTCATTCCTTCCTTTCATTTTTTCTTTCTATCTTTATATTTCTCCTTCAATTTTCAATACATAACATTTTTTCAATCATTTGAAGATGCTAGAGACATAGATAGTAACTGGCTCATCTATGCTAAAATGAATAAAAAAACAAATCTTCATACCCTCATTCTCTCTCCTAAGAAGGAATAAAAGTTAGGTTCGTCCTAGAGCCCACACAAATAGTGAAAAAGGATTAAGTCATGGGTATGGTCCTCGTTATCTTGGGTTTGACTTTGAGGTTCTGGTTTACCCAATGTACGTGGCTTACAAGTTGGTGTAAACATCCCCAGGGGACTACTCTTGCCCTAGTGTGACACCCCTTCCTAACCCCAACTTGGAAGAATGTAAGATCAAAATAGTGTGGGTTGAGTGTTGGACTGGGTTGTAGGAATACCCTCGAGTCAATAAAAAAGAAGAATGAAGATAAGTTTATGTTTTTTTTATCATTTTTGAAAGGGGTTTGGATTGAATTTGTTTGACTTTGAGGTTTGGTTTTACCCAATGCACCTGTCTTATGGGTTGTTGCATACATCCCCAAGGGACTACTCTTATCCTAACGTGACACCCCTTCTCGAACCTAACTCGGTAGAATGTAAGACCAAGGTAAAGTGGCTTGGGGGTTGGAATGGGTCGTAAGAAGACCCCTGAGTCAAAAAAGAAGAAAGATAAGTTCATGCTTCTTAATCATCTTTGAAAGGAGTTTAGATTGGATTGGTTTGAATTCGTGGTTTTAGTTTGCATTATGCACATGGTTTACCAGTTGTTGCATACATCCTTAGGGGACTAATCTTGCCCCAACATGAAACCCCTTCTCAACCCCAACTTGGAAGAATGTAAGATCAAGGTAAAGTGGGTTGGGTGTTGGGATAATTTGTAGGGATACCCCTAATTCAATTAAAAAGAAAGAAAGATAAGTTGATACCTTTTTATCATATTTGAAAGGGGTTTGGATTGGATTGGTTTAACTTTTAGGTCTAGGTTTACCTAATGCATGTGGCTTACATGTTGTTGCATACATCCCCTGGAGACTACTCTTGCCCCAATGTTACACCCTTCCCGACCCCAACTTGGCAGAATGTAAGACTAAGGTAAGGTGGATTGGGTGTTGGGTTGGATCGTACGGATACCTCTGATTCAATAAAAAGTAAGGATAAAGATAAGTTCATAACTTTTTATCTTCTTTGAAAAGGTTTTGGATTGGATTGGTTTGACTTTCAGGTCTTGGTTTACTCGATGTATGTGGCTTACAGATTGTTGCATACATCCCCAAGGGACTACTCTTGCTCTAGTGTGACACCCCTCCCTGACCCCAACTTGGAAAAATGTAAGATCAAGGTAAGGTAGGTTGGGAGTTAGGCTGGTTCGTAGGGTACCCCTTAATCAGTAAAAAAGATTAAGAAAGATAAGTTCATATTTTTTATCATCTTTGAAAGGGGTTTGGATTGGATTGGTTTTAATTCGAGGTCTTGGTTTACCCGATGCACATGGTTGACAGGTTGTTGCATTCATTTTTTCCTTTCTAATTATTTTTTTCTTTGGTTGTGTCTTTATTTCCTTCTTTTTAAAATACTATTATTTTTGTTTTCTTATTTTTCAATTCCCTTTAGTTTCTTTTTTCTATCTAGTTCTTTACTTTTAATTTTTTAGTTGTTTTAGTCTTTTTTTCTTTGGGGTATCTTTCTCCTTCCACCTCTCCCGGCTTTCACCAATTGGACTTTGTTCCCTCCAATTTTTTAGGTTGTGTGTCTTCCTTTCCTCCCAACTTTCCCTCTCCTATTTCTACCCAAGTCTGCTACTAATTTTTTAGTCGTCTCTCTAAATGTTTTTCATCTTGATGATGGATCATGGAGTATGATCCAAAATGTTGATGTAAAAATGTGCACATAGTTACAATTCAGAAATATCAATACTATTACCATGGAAATAGAATGTTGTTAACTGCCATTCCTTTCCGACCCCAGTTTTGCAGAATATAAGACCAAGGTAATGTGGGTGGGGTGTTGGGCTAGGTCATAGAGTGCCACTGAGTCAATAAAAAATAAGATAAGTTCATACCTTTTTATCATCTTTGAAAGGGGTCTGGATTGAAATGGTTTGACTTTGAGGTATGAGTTTACCCGATGCATATGGCTTATGGGCTCAAGCATACATCTCAAGGGGATTACTCTTGCCCTAATGTGACACCCCTTCCCGACCCCAACTTGGAAAAATGTAAGACCAAGGTAAGGTGGGTTGGGAATTGAGTTGGGTGTAGGGATACCCTTGATTCAATAAAAAAAAAGATAAACTCATTTTTTTTATCATGTTTGACAGAGGTTTGGATTGGATTGGTTTGGCTTCGAGGTTTGGGTTTACCCAATGCACTTGGCTGACAAATTTTTGCATACATCCTCAAAAGAATACTCTTGTCCCAATGTGACACCCCTTTTCGACCCTAACTTGGTAGAATGTAAGACCGAGGTAAGGTGGGTTGGCCATTGGGCTGGGTCATAGGGTAGCTTTCAGTGAATAAAAAAGAAAGAAATAAAAATTCATACATTTTTTATCATCTTTGAAAGGGGCTTGGATTGGATTGGTTTGACTTTGAGGTCTGGGTTTACACAATGCACATGTCTTATAGGGTGTTGCATACATCCTCAACGAGATTACTCTTACCCCAACGCCACACCCTTTTTGACCACAACTTGGAAAAAATGTAAGACCAAGGTAAAGCGGGTTGGACATTGAGATAGGTCATAGGGATACCCCTAAGTCAATAAGAAAAGAAGAAATATATGTTCATATATTTTTATTCTCTTTGAAAGGGGTTTGAATTGGATTGATTTGACTTTGAGGTCTAGGTTTATCCGATGTACATGGCTTATAGGTTGTTGTATACATCCCCAAGGGACTACTCTTGCCCCAATACGACACCCTTTCCCAACCCCAACTTGGCAGAATGTAAGACCAAGGTAAGGTGGGTTGGGCGTTAGGTAGGGTCATAATGATACCCTTGAATCAATAAAAAAAAAGAAATATAAGTTCATACCTTTTTATCATCTTTGAAAGGGATTTGTATTAAATTGATTTGATTTCAAGGTCTAGGTCTAGGTTTACCCAATGCACGTGGTTTATAGGTTGTTGCGTATTTCCCCAGAGGACTAACTTTTCCCAAGCATGACACCCTTCACGACCCCAACTTGGTAGAATGTAAGACCAATGTAATGTGGGTTGAGCATTGGGCTGGGTCGTAGGAATACCCCTGAGTGAATAAAAAAAGAAGAATAAAGATAAGTTCATGCCTTTATATCATCTTTGAAAGGGTTTTGGATTCGATTGGTTTTACTTCAAGGTTTAGGTTTACCCAATTCACGTGGCTTACAGGTTTTTGAATACATCTCCAAGGGACTACTCTTGCCCTAATGTTACACCCCTTCCTGACTTCAACTTGGAAAAATATAAGACCAAAGTAAAGCGGGTTAGGCACTAGGATGGGTCATATGGATGCCCTTAAGTCAATATAAAAAGAAAAAGAAAGGTAAGTTCATACTTTTTTATAATTTTTCAAAAGGGTTTGGATTGGATTAGTTTAACTTAGAGGTCGAGGTTTACCCAATGCACGTGGCTTACGATCTATTGCATACATGTCCAGGGGACTAATCTTGCTCTATCATTGACACTCCTTCCAAAATTCAACTTGGAAAAATGTAAGACCAAGTTAAGGCAGGTTTGGCATTGGGCTTGGCCGTAGGTTACCCCTGAGTCAATAAAAAAGAAGAAGAAAGACAAGTTCATACATTTTTACTATCTTTGATAGGGGTTTGGATTGGAATGGTTTGACTTCAAGGTTTGGGTTTACTCGATGCACATGACTTATCAATTATTGCATACATCCTGAGGGGAATACTCTTGCATCGACATGACACCTCTTCCTGAACCCAACTTCGTAGAAGATAGACCAATGTAAAATAGTTTGGATGTTACGCTGGGTCGTAGGGTACCCATAAGTCAATAATAAAAGAAAAAGAAAAGATAAATTCATACATTTTTATCATCTTTGAAAGGGTTTTGCATTGGATTGGTTTGACTTTGAGGTCTGGGTTTTACCCGATGCACGTGGCTTACGAGTTTTTGTCCCCAATGGAATTACAATGGAATTACTCTTGCTCTAGAATAACACCCTTTCCTGACCCAAACTTGGAAGAATGTAAGACCAAGGTAAGGAAGGTTGGATGTTGGGTTGGGTCATAAAGATACCTCTAAGTCAATAATAAAAAGAACCCTGAGTCATTAAAAAATTAAAAAAGAAAGACAAATTCATGCCTTTTTATCATCTTTAAAAGGGGTTTTGATTGGATTGGTTTGACTTTGAGGTCTTGGTTTACTTGATGAACATGGCTTATGAGCTATTTCATGCATCCCTAGGGGACTAATCTTGCCCCAACGTGACACCCCTACTTGATCCCAACTTGGCAGAATATAAGACCAAGGTAAGGCAGTTTGAGCATTGGGTTAGTTCGTAGGGATACCCATTAGTTGATGAAAAAGAACAAAGATAAGTTTTCCTTTTATCATCTTTGAAAGGGGTTTGGATTGGATTGGTTTGACTTCGAGGTCTGGGTTTATCTGATGCACATGACTTATGAGTTATTGTATACATCCCTGGGGGACTACTCTTGCCCCAATGTGACACCCTTCGTGACACTAGCTTGGTAGAATGTAAGACCAAGGTAAGGCAGATTGGCCATTGGAATAGGTCATAGGGATAGCCCCGAGTCAATAAAAAATAAGAATAGAGATAAGTTCATACTTTTTTATCATCTTTGAAATGGTTTTGGATTGGATTGGTTTGAATTTGAGGTTTTGGTTTACTTGATGCACATGGCTTACATGTTATTTCATACATCCTGAGGGGACTACTTTTTCCCTAGTGTGACACCCCTTCTCGACCCCAATTTAGAAAAATGTAAGAATGAGGTAAGAAAGGTTGGAAATTGGGTTGGGTGGTAGGGATACCCTCTGAGTCAATAAAAAAAGAAGAAGAAATATAAGTTCATACTTTTTTTATCATTTTTAAAAGGGGTTTAGATTGGATTTGTTTAAATTAGAGGTCTAGGTTTACTCGATGCATGTGGCTTAAATGTTTTTATATACATCCCCAGGGGACTACTCTTGCGCTAGCATGCCACTCCTTCCCAACCCCAACTTGGCAAAATCTAAGACCAAGGTTAGGTGGGTTGGGCATTGGGATGGGTCGTAGGGTACCCCCAAGTCAATAAAAAAGGAAAATAAAAATAAGTTCATTCTTTTTTATCATATTTGAAAGGGGTTTGGATTGGAATGGTTTGAATTTGAGGTCTGTGTTTACTTGATGCATGTGGTTTACGAGATATTGCATACATCCCAAGGGGACTACTCTTGCCCCAACGTGACATTCCTTCTCGACCACAACTTCGTAGAATGTAAGACCAAGGTAAGGGAGGTTGGGCATTGGGTTGGGTTATTGGGATACCCCTGAGTTAATAATAAAAGAAGAAGAAATATAAGTTCATACCTTTTATCTTTTTTGAAAGGGGTTCAGATTGGATTGGTTTGATTTCGAGGTTTGGGTTTAATCGATGCACGTGGTTGATGGGTTGTTGAATACATATCCAGGGGATTACTCTTTCCCCAACGTGACACCCTTTCTCGACCCCAACTTGGTATAATGTAAGCTCAAAGTAAGGTAGGTTGGCCATCGGTTTGGGTCGTAGATTACCTGTCCGGGTCGTAGGGTACCCGTGAGTCAATAATAAAAGAAAAAAATGTTAAATCCATGCCTTTTTACAGTTTTCAAAGGGGTTTGGATTGGATTGGTTTGATTTCATGGTCTGGGCTTACCCAATACACATGACTTATAGGTTGTTGCATACATCCCCAATGGGATTAATCTAGCCCTAGCATGACACCCCTTCCTAACCCCAACTTGGCAAAATGTAAAACCAAGATAAGGTGAGTTGGGCATTGGGCTGGATCATAAGGTACTCCTGAGTCAATAAAAAAGAGAATAAACATAAGTGCATGCTTTCTTATCATCTTTAAAAGGGGTTTTGGCATTGGGTCGAGTCGTAGAGTACCTAGTTGGGTAGTAGGGTACCCTTGAGTCAATAAAAAAGAAAAAAAGTTAAATCCATACATTTTTATCATCTTTGAAAGGGGTTTCGATTGGATTGGTTTGATTTCGTGGTATGAGTTTATCCAGCACATGTGGCTTACAAGCTGTTGCATACATCCCTAATGGGATGAATCTAGCCCCAACTTGGCAAAACATAAAACCAAGATAAGACGAGTTGGGCATTGGGCTAGATCATAAGATACTTTTGAGTCAATAAAAAAGAGAATAAACATAAGTGCATGCCTTATAATCTTTGAAAGGGGGTTGGATTGGATTGGTTTGAATTTGAAGTTTGGATTTACCTAATGCACGTGGTTTATAGGTTCTTGCATACATCCCTAGGGGACTACTCTTGCCCAAAAGTGACACCCCTTCCCAACTCCTACTTGGAAAAATGTAAGACCAAGGTAAGGCGGGTTGGGCTAGGTCATAGGGATACCCTTGATTCAATAAAAAAGAAGAAATATAAGTTCATACTTTTTTATCATCTCTGAAAGGGGTTTGGATTGGATTTTTTTGATTTTGAGGTCTGAGTTTACCCGATCCTCATGGCTTATAGGATGATGCATACATCCTCCGACTACTCTTGACCCAAAGTGACAAATTTCCTGACCCTAACTTCGTAGAATGGAAAACCAAGGTAAGGAGGGTTGGGCATTTGGCTAGGTCATAAGGATACCCCTAAGTGAATAAAAAAATAAGAATGAAAAATACTTTATACTTTTTTATCATTTTTGAAAGGTTTTTGGATTGAATTGGTTTGACTTCGAGGTCTTGGTTTACTCGATGCACATGGTTTATAGGTTGTTGTATACATTTTGAGGGGACTACTCTTGCCCCAGCTTGACACCTCTTCCTAACCCCAACTTGGCACAATATAAGGCCAAGGTAAAATGGGTTGGGAATTAGGTTGGGTCGTAGGGATATCTCTGAGTCAATAAAAAAGAAGAAAAATAAGTTCATACATTTTTATCATTTTTGAAAGGGTTTTGTATTTGATTGGTTTAACTTAGACGTATGGGTTTACTCGATGCACATGGCTTACAGGTTTTTGCATACATCCCTAGGCTACTCTTGCCCCAACATGACACTCCTTCTAGGTCAAAACTTGGTAGAATGTAAGACCAAAGTAAGGCGGGTTGGGTGTTGAGTTGGGTCGTAGAGTACCCTTGACTCAATAAAAAAGAAGAAAGACAAGTTCATACATTTTTATCATCTTTGAAAGAGGTTTCGATTGGAATGGCTTAACTTTGAGGTTTGGGTTTTTTCCCTATACACGTGGCTTAAGGATTGTTACATACATCCCAACGGGACTACTCTTGCCCCATCGTAAAACCACTTCTTGAGCCCAACTTGGTAGAATACAAGACCAAGGTAAGGTAGGTTTGGCATTGAGTTAGGTTGTAGGGATATCATTGAGTCAATAAAAAAAGAAGTAAGATAAGTTTATTTTTTTAACCATCTTTGAAAGGGTTTGGATTGGATTGGTTTGACTTCAAGGTCTAGATTTACCTGATGCACATGGCTTACAATTTTTTGCATACATCCTGAGGGGACTACTCTTTCCCCAGAGTGACAATTTTTCCCGATCACAACTTGCTAGAATGTAAGGCAACGGTAAGGTGTGTTGGGTGTTGCGTTGGGTCATAGGGATATCACTGAGTCAATAAAAAAAAAGAATAAAGATAAGTTCATACCCTTCTATTATTTTTGAAAGGGTTTTGGATTGGATTGGTTTGACTTCTAGGTCTTGGTTTATCCAATGCACATGGCTTACATGTTGTTGCATACATCCCAAGGGGAGTACTCTTGCCCCAGTGTGACAACCCTTCTCGACCTCAAATTGGCAGAAGGTAAGACCAAGGTAAGGTGGGTTGGGCATTGGATTGGGTCGTAGGGATACCTGTGAGTCGATAAAAAAAGAAGAAAGATAAGTTCATACTTTGTTATTGTCTTTGAAAGAGGTTTGGATTGGATTGGTTTGAATTCGAGGTCTGGGTTTACCCAATGCACGTGGTTTACGGGTTGTTGCGTACATCCCCAAGAGATATTTTTACCCCCAGTGTGACACCATTCTCAACCCCAAGTTTGTATAATGTAAGAGTAAGGTAAGGTGATTTGGGTATTCAAATGGGTCTTAGGGATACCCTTGAGTCAAGAAAAAAATGAAGAATAAAGATAAGATCATACATTTTTATCATCTTTCAAAGGGTTTTGGATTGGATTGGTTTTACTTTGAGGTCTTGGTTTACCTAATGCACATGACTTACGGGTTGTTGTATACATCCCGAGGGGACTCCTCTTGCCCTAGTGTGACACCCCTTTCTGACCACAACTTGGAAAAATGTAAGACCAAGGTAAGGCGGGTTGGGTGTTGGGCTGGGTCATAGGGATACCCTTGAAGTCAGTAAAAAGAAGAAGAAAGATAAGTTCATACTTTTTTTTATCATTTTTGAAAGGGGTTTAGATTGGATTTGTTTAACTTAGAGATCTTTATTTATCTGATGCCCGTGGCTTATGAGTTATTGCATAAATCTCCAAGGGATTACTCTTGCCCTAGCATGACACTACTTCCTGACCCCAACTTGGGAAAATGTAAGACCAAGGTAAGGTGGGTTAGGCATTGGGCTAGGTCATAGGGTATTGTTGAGTCAATAAAAAATAAGAAGAAATATAAGTTTATTATTTTTTATCATCTTTGAAAGGGGTTTGGAATGGAATGGTTTGTCTTTGAGGTCTGGGTTTACTCAATGCATGTGGTTTACGAGTTGTTGTATACATCTCGAGGGGACTACTCTTGCCCCAAAGTGACATCCCTTCCCGACCCCAACTTTCCAGAATGCAAGACCAAGGTAAGACGAGTTGGGAATTGGGTTGGGTTATATGGATACCTAGAGTCAATAATAAAAGAAGAAGAAATATAAGTTCATACCTTTTATCTTTTGCAAAAGGGTTTTAGATTTGATTAGTTTAAATTTGAGGTCTGGGTTTAACTAATGCATGTGGCTGGCAGAATGTTGCACACATCTCCAATGGACTACTCTTGCCCCAATGTGACACCCCTTCCTAACCCCAACTTGGAAAAATGTAAGACCAAGGTAAGGCGGGTTGGGCATTAGGCTAGGTCATAGATTTCTCTATTGGATTGTACGGTACCCTTAAGTCAATAATAATAGACAAAAATGTTAAATTCATACGCTTGTATCATCTTTGAAAGGGATTTGGATTGGATTGGCTTGATTTTGAGGTTTGGGTTTACCTGATGTCTATGGCTTACAAGCTATTGCATACATCCCCAATGAGATTACTCTAGCCCCAACCTGACACCCCTCCTGACCCCAATTTGACAGAATGTAAGACCAGGGTAAGGTGGTTTGGGCATTGGACAAGGTTGTAGGGATATCCCTGAGTCAATAAAAAAAAAAGAATAAACATAAGTTTATGCATTTTTATTGTCTTTGAAAGCAGTTTGGATTGGATTGGTTTGACTTTGAGGTCCAAGTTTACTCGTTGCACATGGTTTACGAGTTGTTGCATACATCCCCACGAGACTACTATTGCTCCAAAGTGACACCTCTTCCCAACCCCAACTTGGGAAAATGTAAGACCAAGGTAAAGTGGGTTGGGCGTTGGACTATTTCATAGGGATACCCCTAAGTTAATAAAAAGAAAGAAAGAAATTTTCATATCTTTTTATTATCTTTGAAAGGTGTTTGGATTGGATTGGTTTGACTTTGAGTTATGGGTTTACTCGATGCACATGGCTTATGAGCTAATGCATACATCCCCCATGAGAGTACTCTTACCCCAATGTGACAACCTTCCCAACCCCAACTTGGTAGAATAGAAGACCAAGGTAAGGTGGTTTGGGTGTTGGGCTAGGTCGTTAGAATACCCCTGAGTGAATAAAAAATAAGAATAAAGATAAGTTCACACTTTTTTATAATCTTTGAAAGGTTTTTGGATTGGATCAGTTTGACTTCGAGGTCTTGGTTTACATGATGCACGTGGCTTATTGGATGTTGTATACATCCTGAGGGGACTACTATTTCCCTAGCTTGACACCACTTCCCGACCCCAAATTGGAAAAATGTAAGACCAAGGTAAAGCTTGTTGAGCATTGGGTTGGGTAGTACGAATATCCCTGAGTCAATAAAAAAAGAAAAAAGATAAGTTCTTACATTTTAATCATTTTTTAAAAGGGTTTGGATTTGATTGGTTTAACTTAGAGGTTTGGGCTTACCCATTGCACATGGCTTACAAAATGTTCCATACATCCCTAGGGTAATCTTCCCCCAGCGCGACACTCCTCGATTGTAACTTGACATAATGTAAGACCAAGGTAAGGTGGGTCGGGCATTGGGCTAAGTCATAGAGTATCCCTGAGTCAATAAAAAGTGAAGAAAAATAAGTCCATACCTTTTTATCATTTGAAATGGGTTTGGATTGAAATGGTTTAACTTCAAGGTTTTGGTTTTTTCCTGATGCACATGGCTTACGGGTTGTTACATACATCTCAAGGGACCACTCTTGCCCCAGGGTGACACCCCTTGCCAAACCCAACTTGGTAGAATATAAGATGAAGGTAAGGCGGGTTTGGCATTGAGTTGGATTGTAGGGATACCTTTGAGTCAATGAAAAAATAAGATAATTTCATTCTCTTTTATCATTTTTGAAAGGGTATGGATTGGACTAGTTTGTCTTTGAGGTCTGGGTTTACCTAATACACATGGCTGACAAGTTGTTGCATACATCGCCAAGGGACTACTTTTTCCCTAGTGTGACACCCCTTCCTGACCACAACTTGGCAGAATGTAATACCAAGGTAAGGTAGGTTGGGCATTGGGCTGGGTCATAGGGTACCATTGAGTCAATAAAAAAGAAAAATAAAGATAAATTTATACCTTTCTATCGTATTTGAAAGGGGTTTGGATTAGATTGGTTTGACTTTAAGACCTCTGGGTTTACCTGATGCACATGGCTTATGTGTTGTTCCATACATACTTAGTGGGATTACTCTTACTCTAGTGTGACACCGTTTCCTAACCCCAACTTGGTAGAATGTAAGACCAAGGTAAGGAAGATTGGGCATTGGGTTGGGTTGTAAGGATACCCTTGATTCAACAAAAGAAGAAGAAAAATAAGTTCACGCTTTTTTATCATCTTTGAAAGGGGTTTGGATTGGATTGGTTTGACTTCGAGTTCTAGGTTTTTCTTGATGCACCAGGCTTATAGGTTGTTGCATAAATTTTGAGGGGACTACTCTTACCTCAGCATGAAACCCCTTCCCAACTCCAACTTGGAAAAATGTAATACCAAGGTAAGGCAGGTTGGGCACTGGGTTGGGTCGTAGGGATACCTTTGAGTCTTTTTATGTCTTTGAAAGTGTTTTGGATTATATTGGTTTGAATTTGAGGTCTGGGTTACTCGATGCACATGGCTTATGTTTTTTTGCATACATCACAAGGGGACTACTCTTGCCCCAGCCTAACACCCTTTCTTGACCCTAACTTGGAAAAATTTAAGACCAAGATTTGGTGGGTTAGACATTGGGACAGGTCATAGGGATACAATTGAATCAATAAAAAAATAAGAAAAATAATTTTATATATTTTCATGATTTTTGAAAGGGGTTTTGATATGATTGGTTTAACTTAGAGGTCTGGGTTTACCCGATGCACATGGCTTGTAGGCTATTGTATACATCCCCAAAGGGACTACTCTTTCCCCAATGTGACACTCCTCAACCCCAACTTGGTAGAATGTAAGACCAAGGTAAGGTAGGTTGGGCGTTGGGCCGAGTTGTAGGGTACGCTTGAGTCAATAAAAAGAGAAGAAGAAAGATAAGTTCATACTTTTTTATCATCTTTGAAAGGGGTTTAGATTGGAACTGTTTGACTTGGAGGTCTAGGTTTACAAAATTCACGTGATTTACTGGTTGTTGCATACATACCAAGGGGACTACTCTTTCCCAACATGACTCCCCTTCCCAACCCCAACTTGGCATAATGTATGACCAAGGTAAGGTAGTTGGGCATTGGGTTGGGTCATAGGGATACCCCTGAGTCAATAAAAAATAAGAAAGATATGTTCATACCTTTTTATCATTTTTAAAAGGGGTTTAGATTGGATTGGTTTGACTTCGAGGTCTGTGTTTACCCGATGCAAATTGCTGACAAGTTGTTGCATACATCTCCAAGGGACTACTCTTGCCCCAGAGTGACACCCCTTCTTGACCCCAAATTGGAAAAATGTAAGACCAAGGTAAGGCAAAATGGGCATTGGGTTGGGTCATAGGGCACCCTTGAATCAATAAAAATGAAAAATAAAGATAAATTCATACCTTTTTATCATCTTTGAAAGGAGTTTGGATTGAATTGGTTTGACTTTGAGGTCCGGGTTTACCCGATGTACATGGTTTACGGGCTGTTGTTTACATCGCCAGGGGATTACTCACGCTTTAGCATGACACCGCTTCCTGACCCCAACTTTGTAGAATGTAAGACCAAGGTAAAGTGGGTTGGGTGTAGGGTTGGGTCGTAGGGATACCTGTGAGTCAATAAAATAAAAGAAAGATAAGTTCATGCATTTTTTATCATCTTTTAAAGGGGTTTGGATTGGATTGGTTTGAATTCGATGTCTGGGTTTACCTGATGCATGTGGCTTACATGTTATTGCATACATCTTCAAGGGATTACTCTTTCCCCCTTATGAAAACCCTTCCCAACCCCAACTTGGCAGAATGTAAGACCAAGGTAAGGTAGGTGGGGCATTGGGTTGGGTCATAGAGATACCCCCGAGTCAATAAAAAAAAAGAAAAACAAGTTCATACCTTTTTATCATCTTTGAAAGGGGTTTGGATTGGATTGGTTTGACTTTGAGGTCAAGGTTTACCTGATGCATGTGGCTTATAGGCTATTGCATACATCCCAAGGGGACTACTCTTTCCCCAACATGACACCCTTTCCGACCCCAATGTGGTATAATGTAAGACCAAGGTAAGGTAGTTGGGTGTTGGTTTGGGTTGTAGGGATACCCTTGAGTCAATAAAAAAGAAGAATAAAGTTAAGTTCATACCTTTTTATTGTTTTTGAAAGGGTTTTGGACTAGATTGATTTGAATTTGAAGTCTTGGTTTACCCAATGCACATGGCTTATGGGTTGTTGCATACATCTTGAGGGGATTACTCTTGCCCCAACGTGACACCTCTTCCCAACCCCAACTTGGTAGAATCTAAAACCAAGGTAAGGAAGGTTGGGTGTTGGGTTGGGTCGTAGGGATTCCCCTAAGTCAATAAAAAAAGAATAAGAAAGATAAGTTCATACCTTTTTATTATTTTTGATAGGGTTTTGGATTGGATTGGTTTAACTTAGAGGTTTTGGTTTACCTGATGCATATGGCTTATGGGTTGTTGTATACATCTCAAGGGACTACTCTTTCCCCAATGTGTCATTCCTTCCTGACTCCAACTTGGTAGAATGTAAGACCAAGGTAAGACGAGTTGGGTGTTGGGGTGGGTCGTAGGGATACCCCTGAGTCAATAAAAAAGAAAAATAAATATAAGTTCATACCTTTTTATCATATTTGAATGGGGTTTGGATTGGATTGGTTTGACTTCAAGGTTTGGGTTTACCAGATGCACGTGGTGTATGGGCTATTGCATACATCCCTAGAGGACTACTCTTGTTGAGCGTGACACCCTTTCCAAACCCATCCTGATACTTGAATGAGATCCCATAAATAAATCTTACCAAGAGTGTTTAAGTTATTCCGCAAGAATATAATCCTTTCCACTATGCAAAGGCTAGTGAGGCGCACAATGCCAGATCGGTTCAGGCAATGGTTATGAATTAGGTATTTGAATGTGGTTGCCTATTATTCCTTGTGTTATTTGTATGAGAAATGGTATTGTAACTCAGTTGTTGCGAACCATTGTGTTTAGGTGGTCTTAGGATAAGCACAAGTTTGTTTTGGACATATTGGTTTGAGGGTGGGTAAATGGTAAGAAGTGGCTCTGGAGATGACTTGGGGGTCCAATAATTAGAGGACTCTTAGGAGGTCTAATAATCAAGGGAGATCTAATGTTTAGAACCTCAACATAATTATCCTTATTTTGTTGATAGTTTAGTGAAGGGGAGTCTAACATCACCTTATCGTCTTCATCTAAGGAAACCACATTACTATCATCCTCTTGTATGATGTTATCTTTTATAGTAGGAGAGTTTTTAGGAGAGGAGAAAACAATATTTGCATGGCATTCAATGGTTGGATATTTTAAGATAACTTCATTACAAGTAGGGTAGGCATGTAGAGGAGAATAACTATGATTTTATTGCTTACCAATGATTGCATTCTTTTGTTTCATTATATTTTCCCAAGTGGGAGAAGTTTTTGGGAGAAAAAATATCCTCATGAATCTCAATGAGTGGGTCTTCTAATACCAAACCATCTTCTTCATAGGTAGGAGAGATATTAGGAGAAGAACATATACGATTGTCATGGTTATCTATGATTTCATCTCCTTGTCCAATAATGTCTTCCCAAGGAGGAGATGTAAGGGAAGAGAAACAAATAGGATTGTCATGACTCTCAATGATTAGATCTTCTAACACCACAATATTATCTTCACAAATAAGAGAGATATTAGGAGAAGAAAAAATGTGATTTTCATGATTGTCCATGATTGCATCCTCTTTCACTAAAATATTCTCACAAGTGAGAGAGATGTTGGGAGATGAATGGAGACTAGGCAAGGTGATGTTAAGAAATGTGTCAATAATCTCATCCTCTTGTGCCATAATGTCCTCACAAGTGGGTGGGGTAGGGGGAGAGAGACAAACAAGTTATCATGCTGCTTAATGATTGCATCTCCTTTCACCAAGATACCTTCATCACAAATAGGAGAGGTATCAAGAGAAGAACAACTATAAAATTCTTACAAATCTAATAGATATTAGGAGGGTAACTAACATTCTTGTCAAATGTTTTTTTTTTCCTAGATTATGCTCATGGGTAGAGAAAATAGAATCATACATCATGTGATACTCTATGAAAACTAAATGTTTGAAAAGGAAACATGCTTTTATGAGAATTAATCTATTCAAAATATGCAATGCTTTAGAAATTAAACAATTGTACTTAAAATTTGATCATTTTCACTACTGGAATAAATTTGGAATGATTTGAAATGGCTAAACTAAATGGATGATTAAATCTAATGCATAAAAATAAATTCCCAAAAATTGCTAGATTGAAACAGTGGTTTACCAATACATCTCGGAAATGCAAAAAATTATAAAAATGCTCAAAAATTTTGGTTATCATGGTCCCTCAAGGACTTATTCGCCCAAAGCAAATGGGTCCTTGTATAGGGTTTAAAAAAGTGAAAAATGCAATTTCTAGGTTATTACTTGTTTTCTCTATTCCAAGTTAGAAACCGTGGTTTTTGTAGTAGATTTTACTAAATTTTAATGTTTAAATGCAATTGAAATGAATGAAAAATGATGAATAATATGAAACTTTTTGAAATTCAAATTCAACTCAATTTGTGAATATGAATGATTGGATGTACAGTAATATGCAAGTACTATGCAAAATTAATTTAATATGCAAGTAATTTTTTTAATTTTTTTAGATTTTAAAGGATGCAAAATGCAAACCTAAAACCCTAAATTAAATACAAACTAATACAAGTTAAAAACCCTAAATGAGATGTAAATAAATGCAATGAAATTCAAAGTAATGCAAATTGTAGCTGTACCGTTTGAATGGACTCCCAATTAGAAAGTCTATAGTGCAAGAATGTTAGGTTCACAAAAATGAAATGGTGCGAAATGGGTGCTCTTTATTCAAATGGGGGTTCACCGATAATTTACTATAAATAGAAAGGGTAAAATGGGGTATAATGCACCTGTCTCCCACTACCTCATTAGTATTAAGAGATCCCATAAGCCAAGGTTGACTTTTAGCCCTTGGGTGAGTCAACTTTGAAGGATATTTTGTTATTTTCCTTATGATCTAGGATGGGGAAAATTTGTTGAAACAACACTTTTGGGAGAAAAATTAAAAATAGAAAATAAACCCAAAAATGCAAGGTAACACATGAAATCAGAAGATTAAACCTTAATCTAACATAACCTCCAACTTTCAAACAAATCTGAGAAGGTTTAGTATTTTTGCACCTATCACCAAAATGTTGTTGTTGAGTGTCCTCTAGGACTCATTCACCCTAGGGAAAATTGGTCTTTGTAGGGATTTCTCAAATCACTTTTTAGGTCCTCTGTTCCCATGTCCACACTCTCAATTTCTCCAAATTTCATAGTCAGAAAGTTGGAAATAAAATTTGAAAGTGAGTTTCCATTGCTTGACAACTTTGAAAATTTTTGCAACTTTGATAACTTTTCCAATTTTTGTCCTTTGATAGATCTTCAATCCTTCTTCAACCTAAGATCTACAAAACACGCAAGAGGGAAAAATTATTTGTTTTTGGTGAATGGGGTTTTGCCTTGGTCAAACCCCGTTTTGGTAATTAACCCTTGAATTGAAATAATGAAACATGAAAGGAATGATGAATGGACAATTGCTATGTTGCAACTCACCAAACCCTTGATTTGAAACCCTTGAAGGATTGAAACTTAGTAGATCTCTCCAAGGCCTTGATCTTGCATGAAATGTCTTGATTGGATGTTGATCTTGATGCTTGAATGATTGAAACCTACATCATAATGTTACTCCAAAAATATGCATGATGCTAGATAAATTTGACATGATGCTTGAGATCTTGATTGCTGCAAAAAATTCTTGAGAAATTTTCTCTTGAACATCTTTTACAATAATTTTAGCTCTTTTGAAATTTGGAGAATGTTGCTTCAGGAGATGTGAACCTTGTGTAGTAAATATAGGTGATTTTGGCTGTAATATTTTGAATCACAAGTGTAGTGGATGCATAGTAATGTTAATAATAATAAATGTAAGAACATAAATTGAAATTCTATTATAAATTGTATCCTAATAGGGTTAGTATAAAGCAGAATTCCATAGCATATAAATAGAAGTTCAACAAGGTTTCGTTGTAAAATGATTTAGTGAAAAAATATTCCTCACAGGATAAAGAAAAATAGCACACCTGCCAGTTGAACAAGGCTTTAGAATAATAAGTTTCTATATGATACCTACCAGAGTTGAACAAGGCTTTAGAATAATAAGTATCTATAGCATACCTACCAGAGTTGAACAAGACTTTAGAATAATAAGTTTCTATAGCATACCAACCAGAGTTGAACAAGGCTTTCTTTGTTGGAGAGTTTATTTTAGTAAAACATATTTTATAACAACATAAAGAAAAATCAAAGTTTCCATAGCATTATCTACCAGTTGAACGAAGGTTTCCATAGCTGAGTAACTTTATTTTCCATAAAGTTGATCTTGCTCTAAAAACTTACAAGCTACTAAAGAGTATTCAATCCACTACTAAAGGGCTGCTAAATTAAATAAATTTTAGAACACATGAATATTAAACTCATACAGGCAAAGTGGAGCCAAATTTAATAGCTTTGGCTAGTTGTCAGCAGAAGGTCCCTGCTAGAACATACACATTTGTCTCTTCATTAAGATGACAGTTTTGTATGAAGTTTCCTAACTATATAAGTGATCATCATATTTATTGTCTGTTGTATCAAATACATTTGAAGCCCCAACAGGAGTACCAACAGGTCTATCTAGAGATCGAAACTCAGAACCAAAGCTCCGAGTTTGTTGTAGTGTTTGTGCAAATACTTCATACTTCCAAATATCAACATCACTGATAGTTCTTTGGGCATATTTCATAGACTCCTTAATATGAGCAACTTTTATTTTAGCTACCTCATCACTATCATCCTAATCCATTGCCTCAAGATTCTCGACTCTTTTTTCGTTCACGTTGAATTTATTGAAAGTGTGGGGGAGAGGTTATGGTAAAATTGAAATGCATGCTAGTATGAAGAATTGAAATAACAAGCTACAAGTTGATGTAAGTTCAATAGGTAGACTACTTCTCTATCTTAAAAATTAGTTACATAACAGTAAAAAAAACCATTAGAAATCGATACACAGATCTAGTTTGCAAAAGACGACACAATTGGAATTCACCTTCCCACTATTTTCTCTAATAGAATACTTGCAAGCCCTCTTATAAATCTCAGTGATATCGGCTCGACCGAGTCCTTGGGTATAAAGGATCAGTGCCATTAGGTCTACATCCTTTGATATGGGTGACTTTATCAAGCTAGATTTGAATATTTGATAACATGAGGACTCATCAGGTAAGGGAATATAAATCAACTGGTCAAGTTGGCAAGGCGTTAACAATGCAAGATCGATGATATCAGGCATGTTTGTAGCAACAATAATGATAACTATTTTCTTGGCTATCATACAAGCCATCTCCATCAACAACTGATTAAGGACTCCGTCTACAACACCACCAACATCCCCAACACTACTACCAAACTAGAAACATGCAAACCAATTATGCATCACAAGTTAGAGCCTACTTCAAAAAGGTCAAACAAAATTCCCAATCATTTATAGTCAACCTTAAACTTTTACTTATAAAAAAGAAACAAACTTATGTAGCAATAGAATCAAGCTCATCATAAAACAGGACATAAGGAGCTGACCCTCTGGCCTTATAAAAAATGTGTCACATTAGCCTCACTCTCTCAAAACCAATTTGTTAACAATTTAGGGCCCTTCACACTGATGAAATTGGCTTGACATTCATTAGCAATGGATTTTGCAAGCAATGTCTTTCCACAACGAGGTGGCCCATAAAATAGCACTTCTTTTGAAGGAGACATTCCAAATTTTTCAAATTTCTCAGGATGCTCCACTAGATATATTGAATAGTCTACACCAAACTCATAATAAATTTTGTTAGTTGATATCTCCTTGAAAAGCAGGTTTTCTGCATTGAAAGAAAAGCAAGGCACAAATATAGTGAACCACGTATCTCAATATACCTCTTGAAGCTCCCTCTTGACATTTTCCAACCCTCCAATATCTTCCCAAGTGACATTTGGAACTTCAAAAACCTGTCAATGTTTTCCCAATATTCATAAGAAAATTTACCATTATTAAAATCATCAGAAACAAACAAAATTAGAAATTTAAAATTTAGGGGCCCAACAGATCAATAGTTTAAAAATACAATCCCTACTTAATTGATATGAGAAAAATTGAATGTCTAGACATGGTTTGGAAAACCTCACAGTTTCACAGACAACAAATGGGTTGCTCGAGCCCAATGCAGTCTGGAATTGGTTCCTCCATATAACCTGAATTGGTTCCTGTATAATAGTTTGTATACATAACTGTTGCAAGATGGAAAACACACTGGGTTGTCCCATACTTTGCAAATCTTGTTCAAAGATGACAATTAGTGTTATGCACACAGTAAGAAGACAATGTTTTGAATTTGAGCTTCATAATTTTTAACAACCCTTACTTTCAACAAAAAAATCTTGTTCGATATATTCCCAACACATTATTCACATAACAGTTGCATCATGGAAAACATAATGGGTTGTGGCTCACTTATTATTTTATATAGGCTGTGAGAAATGAATGTTTTTAAGTTCACATTATAGTTTTTTAATAACACTTAATTTGAGAAAAGCACTCTTTTTCAATATCTGACCATATATTTCCAACAGAGAATTTACATAACACTAGCATCATGGAAAACATAGTGGGTTGTGGCTTACTTCTTATTTTTTTTAGACTGTAACAAAATAATGTTTTCAACTTCACTTTCGTGTTTTATGACACCCCGCACTTTAAGAAAAATAGTCTTGTTCATATATGTTTGCAACAAAATAATTTCTAACCTGTTGCAGATGGAAAACATATTGGGTTGTCCCGAACTTTGCAAATCTTGTTCGAAAAACAATAGCTAGTGTTATGCACATAGTAAGAGGACAATGTATTGAATTTGAGATTCATAATTTTTAACAACCCTTACTTTCGGCAAAACACTCCTGTTTGATATCTGCCCAACACATTATTCACATAACACTTGCATCATGGAAAACACAGTGGGTTGTGGCTCACTTATTATTTTATACAGGCTGTGAGAAATGAATGTTTTGAAGTTCACATTGGAGTTTTTTAACAACACTTAATTTGAGAAAAACACTCTTTTTCAATATCTGCACATATGTTTCAAACATAAAATTTACATAACAGTAGCATCATGGAAAAAACAATGGGTTGTGGCCCACTTCTTATTTTTTTCGAACTATAACAAAATAATTTTTTCAAATTCGCTTTCTTGTTTTATGACACCCCATAATTTAAGAAAAAAAAAATTGTTCACTATTTGTTCATATGTTTCCAACAAAAAATTTACTTAATTGTTCTAGGATGGAAAACACACTGAGTTGTCTTGGACTTTGCAAATCTTGTTCGAAAGCAGCAGCTAGTGTTATGCACACAGTAAGAGGACAATGTATTGAATTTGAGCTTCATAATTTTTAACAACCCTTATTTTCAGCAAAACACTCTTGTTTGATATCTGCCCAACACATTATTCACATAACACTTGCATCATGGAAACCACAGTGGGTTGTGGCTTACTTATTATTTTATACAGGCTATGAGAAATGAATGTTTTGAAGTTCACGTTGTAGTTTTTCACAACACTTAATTTGAGAAAAACACTCTTTTTCAATATTTGCCCATATGTTTCCAATAGAAAATTTACATAACACTAGCATCATGGAAAACATAGTGGGTTGTGGCTCACTTCTTGTTTTTTCTGGACTGTAACAAAATAATGTTTTCAACTTCACTTTCTTGTTTTATGACACCCCGTACTTTAAGAAAAATAGCCTTTTTCACTATCTGTTCATATGTTTCCAACAAAAAATTTACTTAACTGTTGCAGGATGGAAAACACACTAGGTTGTCCCAAACTTTGCAAATCTTGTTTGAAGACAGCAAATAGTGTTATGCACACAGTAAGAGGACAATGTATTGAATTTGAGCTTCATAATTTTTAACAAACCCTTACTTTCAGCAAAACACTCTTGTTCGATATCTTCCCAACACATTATTCACATAACAGTTGCATCATGGAAAACACAATGGACTATGACTCACTTATTATTTTATGCAGACTGTGAGAAATGAATGTTTTGAAGTTCATGTTGTATTTTTTTAACAACACTTACTTTGAGCAAAGCACTCTTTTTCAATATCTGCCCATATGTTTCCAACATAAAATTTACATAACACTAGCATCATGGAAAACACAGTGAGTTGTGTCTCACTTATTATTATTTTTGGACTGTAACAAAATACTATTTTAAACTTCACTTTCTTGTTTTATGAAACCCCATACTTAAAAAAAAAGAGTCTTGTTCACTATTTGCTCATATGTTTCCAACAAAAAATTTCCTTATCTGTTGCAGGATGGAAAACACACTGGGTTGTCCCGAACTTTGCAAATCTTGTTCGAAGACAACAGCTAGTGTTATGCACACAGTAAGAGGACAATGTATTGAATTTGAGCTTCATAATTTTTAACAACCCTTACTTTCAGCAAAACACTCTTGTTTGATATCTTCCCAACACATTATTCACATAACAGTTGCATCATGGAAAACACAGTGGGTTGTGGCTCACTTATTATTTTATGCAGGCTGTGAGAAATGAATGCTTTGAAGTTCACGTTGTAGTTTTTTAACAAAACTTACTTTGAGAAAAACACTCTTTTTCAATATTTGCCCATATGTTTCCAACAGAAAATTTACATAACAATAACATCATGGCACTTGTTGGATCTCTCATGGCAATTTTTGCTTGCTTTTTTCACTGAGGTTTTTTTCCAATCAGATCTCTGTTATTATCTATGGCTTGTCATTTTCAGTCTGTGCATGTGATATTGTACATCTCCTTTGATGGTTGAGCTCGACCACTTTGTTTACTGGTTTGTACAAAAAAAAAAATTCCATAGATTATTTGAGGGTGAGGCTCTTTTCAAAACCTTCCTTTTACCCTTTATATAAATTTTTTTTATAATATTATTCCTTTCATAACATACACCCTATGACATCCTTACAAATGTTTCTAATGTGAAATGGCTAGCATGAGATATTGGCTTGTAATAAGCCCATTCCATTTTTACCATGTTTCCTTTGTATACAAATTTAATAGTTGATGTAAAATAAAAGGAAAAAAATTACTTTGTTTAATCCAAGGCCACTTAAGCAATATGTTAACTCTATTAGTGGACATGGCATACAAACTAGAACATTTTGGGTCTAACTTTTAGTTGTACAAATGTTATATCGACATGTTGAATCAATGAGGAGCTTAGTAGATGATGAGTATTTTAAGTTGTATAATATGTGTAATGGATCATGTTTGTGGGATGTGCATAAAAAATGTAATAAATGGTGAAGTATGAGGAGAGGAAGATGTAGCATTATAATCCATATTTCCTACAAAAGTATGACCATGTGGTATGTTCTCATGTTTCACATTAACATCATTCAGCTCAACATTGTATGAATGTTGTAGAAATGGATTAGTGTATATATGTAATTGACTATTAGTGGGTGTAGTTGACGGATTTCATTATCATTAATCCCTTCAACTTTTATTGTGATGGTTTCAATGAGCTCTTGTAAATTGTGCTTAATACCTAGATGTGTGTTTGTATATGATGATCTTTAACTTGATGATAATTAAAAAATTATTTCAACCATTATATGATTCAGGTAGTGTTTTTTTGGCATATAGTGGAAAAATAGGGGGAGTGTAAGTAAATTAGCACTCAACAAGCTTTGAAGTACATCATTTATGATTTCTTGAATTTTAACTTCCTAAAAAGTCTGGTTTAAATGAGGGGAATGAATAAGTAGTAGCAACTTGATGCACATTTTCTTTCACATCATTACCCTTCAAAAATTATTGGAATTTTTAAAATTAGAAGGGTAGGAAGATAGATATGATGATGAATCACATTTAATAGTATTTGGTATTAAAATTTTAACCTCAATATTCTTCAAATAAGTGTAAATATATAAATGATGAAAAGCTACTTAGGTGCAAATTATTTTTTATCACTAGAAGTAATCCATCAAGAAACATGATTTCTAATTCTTTGTCATCAAATTGGTGTTTTAGTTTTCCACACAAAGATTGAAGCTGAATAACATAGTTTTGATTATATGGGAAAAACAAATTTTGAAGGGACTCGAAACCCTTTACAACATCAGATACAAAATGTTGCTAAGAAGATAGGCCTAAAGATACTAGCAACAAACCATCACCAAGAAAGCAAGACAAACATAGTGCTGGTCAAAAGATTAAACAATAAACCAACAACAACAACAAAATAGAAAAACAACAAAAAGACTACCGAGACCCAACAATAATAAAACAACAAAAAAAGAGAACCGAGCACTATTTCATACTGCTTAAGGCATTGGCCACCTCAATCTCCTCACTCCTGTGTATATCAATCATATCTAGAAGATCCTTCTTCTTGGCTTCAAAGGATATTTTCCAATCAACTGACCCTTTAGCAGCAAGGCCTTTGGTGTCATCTTTCACTCCTTTTTTTCCCTTACCCTTAGCCGCATGCTCCTCCACTAATTCAGAGAAATACAATTGATCCTCCCTTAATTCACTAATCTTTCTAAACAAGACTTCCAAGGATTCCACACTATTTTTTACAAAAATATGGCATGCATGCAACAAATTCTTAATGTTTGCATTGGTGCTTGCAACCCGGGCTTCCAACCCAGCCAACTGATCATCACACAAAGATTTGAAATCTTGGAATGAACCCTCTAGGTCCACAATTCTATCAATCAAAATTTCTAACACTGATCTTTTCGGCACATTCTTCAAGTTCTCCTTCAAACCCCTAATTTTAATGTTAACTTTATTGAACTCCTAAAGAGTCCACTTATCTAGTTTAAAATTTTTAGTGGCCTCAACCCTTGCCATGTCCATCAGCTCAAACATTGAGGAAGACTCATCATTTAAATAAGAAAAGTCCTTAGAGAGGGGATCTACCTTTAGGGGTTTTGATTTAGTATCCATCTTCTCAAAGTATTCCTTAACTTGACCCTTATTTTCACCTTGCATACCATCATTGGTTAAGTTCTGAACTGGTGAGTCCTCAATATCCATAGCCTTTTCTCTAGTAGCCTTTTCCTCATTTGGCACGTTGGCATCCTTAGCAAGAACATTCGAGACCTAGTTTTTTAGCTTAGCTATGCACTTGGATGACCTCCTCGGCTGGTCCTTGGCTTCCGAGACTGGCACATTCTCTTACAAACCCTCCTTCTTTCATCCATCATCAATTTCAACTCGGCTAGTAGCCAACTCCACCCTCCTGGGAGAGGAATCATCTAAACCCACCTTCGTATCCTTGATATTAGAGAGAATAAGGTGCTTAGGAGCATGACTATTTTTAAGACCACCCTTCTTTTTTTCAAGCAGGTGGCCTCAAGGGATGAAGTACCCTCCTCATCCTCTTCTTCCGACTCTTCATCTTCGACATTGCTTGTATCTGAACTAGAAGAAACAAACCCTTCACTCAGAGTCTTCTCCATACCCATAATAGTAGGGTTAGAGAGAAGAGACCCTCGTGAAGGACTAGAGCCTTCACATTTTTTAAATTTGCATACACTGAAATCTCCATGGACGATAACAAAAAAATAAAAATGAAACAAACAATCCGTGTCTGAAGTGATTTAAAAGAGTGAAATGCTGACCCAAAAAAGTAGTAAACCTACCTTCCAACGTCACATAACAAATTATTACCTCAGCCACCTCTAACCAAATCTTCTTGAGAGACTTGCGCGCATAGCCCTAGCTCTCCATCTTAATCAACTTCTTCCTCTTGTCATCTTTGAAAAACTAGGCCATCGCATCCTCATTACTCTTCTTGTCATTGTAAAAATTATGGCCAGCCATCAACATCCCTGTCACAGAAGAAATCAAATCCTCATTCACCTCCACTTCTAGACCCTTTATTTGAAGCTTATGGTTATGCCAATAGGAAACAAACTCTGTCGAGCCATTTGGGTCGTTCCCATGCAATCTTTCCAGAAACACTATAAAATTCACATGACACAAAATCTTCCAAATCTTCTTTTTCTTCCTTAGACCCGTGCAAGAGTGTGGCTCAATTCTACTTATGTTGCCACCCACTTCTTCAGACACCAGAAGAGGTAAACCCTTGCGAAAATTGTTCAAATGAATGTTAATAATCTGAATGAAACCCACAAAGCATGTAAGTCAAAATAAGGCACTTAAGCTTAAATGCTTCCACTGAATAATGTCAACCCACACCATCATTTCTCATTAAGCTCTTAGCTTTCTCGAGAATGATCAATCCCTCCTCCCACACACGAAACTCATTTAATCTGACAACCTCATTAGCAAAAATATTTGCCGATGAGTTTCCCTCTTAGAAGATGTGATATATGCAGGTCTCTTCACAAGCACTTAACATGATTATACTATATTTAATTAATTGCTCCACATTCCAACTTGACATATGGGTGCCACATAGATAATCAACTATGTTTAAAGAATCGCCTTCAACCCATAATATGTTATATCCCCTTTCCACAACAAATTTTATGCTTGTAAATGTAGCCTCCACCTTGACACGGTGATTGGTCTAATTTACCAACGAGAGTGCCACTGCACCTAAGAGTATGCCATCTTCATTCCTTAACACCCCCCACAATCTATAGGCTTGAGGTTACCCTTCGTTGCTCCATCAAAAATTAAATTTAACCCACCCTGGAGGAGGTGGTTGCCACTTAGTATTCAATCTATCATTCAAACTGGACTTAGAGTTCATGACAGGAATGGAAGGGATCTTCCAATTAGAAATCACCAAAAGGTCATAACCAGCTAGAAATGCAGTAGGAACACAACGAGGAGAATCGAGATTAATGATAGCAAAATTCTCCAGTATTGCTCGATGAATCTTGATGTAGAGACTACCAAATTTAATCTTAGAGTCACAAAATATTTTATTATTTCATTCTTTCCATAGACCCCATGCAATGTGTGGGGCCATGAGATCCCAAAGCCCATAGAGAATAGGAGAAGTGGACCTGGGCACTTCCACTAGTCAACAAATTTGTCAAGGGAGTTTGGGAAGACCCAAACCAGATTCCATAAACCAAGAAATTTACTCCAATGCATAGAGGAAAACTTACATCCAATAAAAATATGGAAAGCACTCTCAGCATCAACTTCACAAAGAACACATCTATTAGGAATATCAAAGGCCCTTTTACAAAGATTATCATGTGTTAAGATTTTACCTTGCATAAGCAAGTACAAGAAAACATTCACCTTGGGAATCAACTTCTTGTTCAATAAACTTCTCCAAAAAGGAATAGAACCAGGCTTATCCAGTGAATTAATAAGGGTAGAAGCTACAGAAAAATCACCATTACCACAAGGGGCCCAAACAACTTTGTCGGACCTAGGAAAGATGGGGTTGCAAACATTGCACAAGAAGTACTTAAGAACCTTCAAAGACGGGTCCCAATCCTGGAAATTTTTCCACTCCCCATTATAAAAATAATATGCCACTCAATTGCCAAAAAGACGTTTGCAAATAGGAACTATGGGAGAGGCCCAGTAAAGATTGATCAAAGGGTTCAAGCCACACCAAGTATCCTCCCAGAAAGGAATTCTAGTACCATCACCCAACAACCATATAACACCATTAGCAATCAAATCCCTGCAAGGAACAATATTCCTCAAAAAGCAAGAATCAGAAGGAATATCATCTGAGGTTAACAAGTTTCAGGAATAACATAGTTATTGATAAACGTATTTTTCTTTTTTTCTTTTTAAGTTTAGTAATGCCATTAAAAATAATATTCAATCCATATTATATGAAAGTTTTATAAGAAACTATTAGGAAGATCATCAAATCCCTTGATTAATTTTGGAGGTAATAAATTAAACTATTGAATAGACTAATCCTTTAGGATTTGTGGGAACAACTTAGCTAAAATCAAATAATCATAAGAAAATTCAATACATGTTATTGTAAATGATTGAAAATGAACATTAGTGTCTCCTTTTTCCATTGTATATCTCAAAAAAAGGAGCCACAAATCTTGTAACCTATCTAATTCCTAATAATTTTTTATGTAAATAATTCAATATAATATCTAATGCCTAGATTCAATATTTTTGAAATTAAATTGAGTATAATCAATAAATCAATAATTTTATTCAATTACACTGGATTATGCAGAGAATAAATCATTAATTGTACTTCATTACATAGTAAATACAAAAAAGATTTTAATTTTTTTATTTCTTAGATAATTAATCATGCATTAATAAATACTTATCTTTTTGAAACGTGTATATAATCCCAACGATTGGTTGGAGTGGATTACAGATTCAATATCTTCCGTTTGTGAGCAATCTAGGAGGAACAGGTTCTTATCCAAAACCAAACCAGATGCCTCTCATGCATCTACACAACATGCTCTAAAGTACAAATACCTAACATGCACAATAGCCTTGGCTAGGAAAATCCCAAGTGCACTATGTACCCTGAGTTAGACAAACTCTATGTGCCCCCTTCTCCAATGCCCACAACCTAATGCAGGAGCATCTTGGGTTGTGAGAGCAATCTTGCATCGACCAAAATAATGCATTTTAATTTTTTATATTTTGCTAAGGTTTGGTGGGTGGTTTATTTAATATGGTAATTTGAAATGTTGGAATACAATAAATATTAAATTATTACCCTTTTATTATTTTATTGCAAATTTCAGGAGTTAAGATAATTTAGGAGGGAACTTTGAGAAATTGTCAATTTTAAAAATTAGCAAAAATGGACTTGGGCATGGTTTTGGAGGGAGTTATAAGTTTTAGTGATGCATTTAAAATTTTCCTAAAATTATCTATGCAAAAGTGGGTGCTCAAGGTGAGTTGGCAAGAGTTACATTGGAATAACTCCCCTAAAAACTAGGAATGGACTCCCATTTTGGCAATTTTGGTGGGAGTGGATTTATGAAATCATTTTCTGTATTATGGAAAGTTTTTAGGATGGATTTTTGGAGGTTTCATCCCATATTGGTCATGACTTCTTTATGGATAAGTTTTTTGAGCTTGTCTTTGAAGAGTACAAGCAATTTGGTTATGTTTTGGTAGCCATTCTTGGCTAGAATGGAAAGGTTGTTGTTGCAGCCATAGTTATTTTCTCAAGAGGATTGTGGATATTATTATTGAAGGTTTATTGCAGGTTTTAGGATTCTTTTGCATCAGAAATGTTTTGGTAAATCATGGTTTATTGCAGCATAGGTTTTCAGATGAAGTTTGCAGGTTGAAAGAGCTAGAAATTGGTGCAAGAAGAAATTTTAAGGGAGAAAATTTTGAATATGATTTTTTCTTTCATATTTCAATTGTATATTAGATTGTAATCATATTTTTAGTACTTTTCATCAGTGCATATGGCTGCATAATCATTAAATTACAGTTATGCTATATAACTCTTGAATTTCCAAGAGATTTAGAATGAACAAGGATGAATAATTCTTGCAGATTTTTGTTGTTGTTACAAAAAAAATCTTAGTGCATCTTATGTTGTTTGGGAGTTTATGTTAGAGGGTTGGTTTCCCTTGTCATCAGTGGTATCAAAGCAGGAGTTCCTGTGTGTGCAGATAAATCGCTAATCGTGAGGTAGTTTGCATTAGGACCTAAGGGTGAGTGTGTGTGGTGTGTAGACAGATCACCGCATGTGAGGCAGTCTACACTTGAGAGGTTGAATTTTGAGAGTGTGTGGCAAGTAAGGTTGCAGCAAAAAAAAAAGAGTTTAGTGAAATGGAGGACATTGAAGAAAGGGAAAACCAAATTGCAGTAGTTGAGGATGTTGTAGTTAAAACAAAGTATGTAGTGATGTATGGGGATCCAGTGTTTGATAAGGAGCCTAATGAATACCAAGAGTTTCTTGAGGAGGCGATCGCAAAGATAGAGAATTTTTTCAATGCAACAACAAAGATAGTAGCATTCAACAATGAAGAAGAAGATGTTGTGACAAAAAAAGTCATCGAGGTAAAATCTGCTTTTTATGAGTCTTATAATGTTGAATTTGTAAACGATTTGCATTGTGGGATGAGAAAATAGTTAGAAAAGAAAAAGTATTATGAGGATCCAGAGTGGTATATAGATGTATACTTGCAGGTAGAGGCTATGGAGGAAGCTACAAGAGAGATTTAGTGGAGGTGGTCAGTTTGTGGTGTGTTGAATCCCACATGACTAGAGAGGAGAATCTATGGTATTAGGAGATGGTACATGGTGGATACAAGTCCACGAGAGGAGAGATGAATGGAGTGTAAAGCTGTCAGAGAAGGAGGTTGCTTATTCCAGCTAAGTGTTGGAAGAGAAGAAAGAAGAATAAATCAGAGGTACCAATTTCAGTGATGGATTTTGTTGAGGATTTCTTGCAATTCGAAAGAGTGGTACTACTAATCAACTCCATTCTGTGGATCCATATTCACAAAAAAATTCCTACCTTGGGTGTAAGGCAATCTTGCATCACCAAAAATATTAATCTTTTAGTTTTTTTTAATTTTTAATAAGAGCTTAGGGGTTAGGAGAATAATATTTTAATTTGCAACAATGTAAACTCCCTTGGTGTGAAATTGTAAATTTAAATCAGATGGGAAATAAGTCTTGGTAAAAAAGTGAAAGCATCTTGGAGGGGAATATGCCTTTTGGGTGTCCACTTTTGGAGAAGGTCAAAAAGTCTTGTTTGTATGTACATGTCTCATAAAATTTAATAAAATGGGCTGCAAAAGAATCTTGCAGGTTTCTTGCATGTATTTTCATGTTGGCCACAAGCTTTGCATGTTGTTGCATGTCTAGGGTTGTATCTCTGAGACCCAGTCTTAGTAAAACGACCATAACTTTCTCATCTGATAATGAAATTAAGACTTTAAAAATGATTCGGAAAGCTGGAAATAAGGCACACAAAATCCAGATAACCATTTTAGAAAATTAAGACTAATGATGGAGCAGTGATAGGAAAAAGTGACGGGTTTTTTTTTGTGGTTTTGGAAAACCATAGTAGTTTCCCTAAGTCACAAATCTATATATTCGAGACTTGTCATTTGGGAAAGAGGATTTTGGAGTTTTGTATGTGAGATGGGGAGATGTTTTTGGATTGAACAGAGGATTCAAAGAATCCATTGTTGCAGATTTCTATTTGCATGAAAGCCCATGGTTTAGGGAGCTAGTGAGCTCCATATTTGGAGAGATAGTGAGCTAGTGAAGTTTGTGTGAAGGGATCTTGACTGCTTCAGCTAAAAGAAGGTTGGACGAGACCAATAAAAAAAAAATTGTTGTAGGTTTGAAGGTATGCTACAACAACAAGAAGATTCATTATTTTATGGTTTGTTTGCAATAATGACTTCTAATGATGAATGTAGGTTGAAGGAGATCAATTTGGGATTGATCCTTGATATTTTGTGTTAGTCATATTTCAGATTTTTAATGATTTTCACCATCTTATATGGCTACACAACCATTTAGTTTTATTTATGTTATGTAATTCTTGAATTTCAAAGAGATTTTGAATGAACAAAGTATAAAACTTATTGCAGATTTTTGTTGTTGTTGCAAACAATTGTTGAGTACATCTTTTTTTGTTGAGATTTTATGTTAGAGGGTTGGTTTCCCTTGTCATCATAACCCAAAATCTCACTCTCCGTAATCTTTCCAGCAATTTCTTCTTTGTTTTCCCACTTGCACAATAATCCATTTATTCATGGGTTTTAAACAATCCAAAGGGCAGTTCCAACCGACACTTGCCTTTAAAATAATATACATTTATTTTCAATAGTCATCCCATAAGTTAATTACTTGATTAATTTATTGAGCTTTTTTTGAATATATATGTATTTACTCTACATTTCGTTTATGGGAAAAAAGTCTTGTAACAATTACCCCCTGCTAATTAGCTACTGCCCTCAGTAGCATGAAGAGTCTTTGCATCATGGCACACACATATAACAATATTTTAGTTAAAAAAATATAGATATTAATCTTTAATAAATCAATTTTTTCCCAAGTAGCACTATCAATATCACAATGACTCCATTTAACTTTTACTTCATCTATAACTCTTTTTCTTAATATCCTAGATCTTTTTTCAATTATTATTTTTGGTTCAATTTTAAATTCACTAGAAGGTTCAATAAAAATACTTTTCCAATCAATAACATGATCCAAATTATATAGTTATTTCTTAAGTAAAATCACATGGAATAAATACATCATGGATTTATAATTGAGGAGGTAGGGAAAGTCTATAAGAAACATTACCTATATTCTCTAATATTTAAAAAGGCCCACAAAATCAGGAGCTATTTTAGAATATTTACCAAGTTTCAAGGAACTCCTTTTGGGTTTGACTCACAGAAAAACATGTTCACCAACCTCAAAATATTGAGTAGACCTCTAAGAATCAACCCAACTTTTATACCTATCTTGGGCATCCTTCATATTTTGTTTGGCTTTATTAATAATGTCTTCCATCTCTAACAAATTTTCATTCTCATACCAAACCTTATGGACAAGATCAAACCATGAAATGGGTGTGTTAAGATTTTGACCATAAACAACTTCAAAAGGTGACATCTTAATGGTTGAATAATATCCTTGATTGTAGGAAAAATCTTCTAAGTGTAAATAATCTTCCCATGACTCAGGTTTATTCATGGTATACATTCGTAACATATCCTCTAAGATTCTATTAATTCGTTCTCTTTGGCCATTAGACTCAGAATGATATGTAGTACTAAATTTCAATTGAGTACATAACTCTGTAAAAAGAGATTTCCAAAAGGAAGAGGTAAACCTAGGATCTCGATTTGAAATAATGTTCTTTGGAATACCATGTAACCTAAGAATCACTTTAGAAAAAATGTGAGCAATATAAGAAGCAAAGGATTTTATTTTGATAGGTAGAGAATATGCTAATTTTATTAATCTACCTACCACTACAAAGATAGAATCATGAACTTTATGGGTACGAGGTAGTCCCATGATAAATATCATACTAATTGACTCCCATTTCCAACTTGGGATAGGTAAAGGTTGTAAGAGACCAGGGGACTTACATTCTTTTGCTTTTACCTTTTAACAACTTAAACATTGTTGGACATACCTATACAGATCTCAGTCTTCATTTGAGGTCAAAAGTAATCTCTCTTGATTAAGAGATAGGTTTTCTAGAATCCAAGGTGTCTTGCTATGGGTATATCATGAGAATCTTTCAATATTTGTGACTTAAGGTTAGGTATATTAGGAATACATATTCTTCCTTTGTAGTACATGAGACCACTGCTACTTATATATTAATGTTCTAGTCGATCTTTCAAATGGACATTAGAGGACTGATTTTGGAGACCTTCATAAATTTCTCAAAAATAGACATCGCTAGGTAGCTTGGATTTTATATCTTGCTCAAATTGGCTTCTTTCTAGGGTCAAGGCATTTGCACATAGTCATTTTTGACTTAAAGCATTGGCCAGTACATTTTATTTCCCAAGAACATATTGGATGGTGAAATCATATTTAGTTAAAAGTTCCATCTTTCTTCGTTGTCTCATATTAAGGTGAGGTTGAGTAAATATGTGTTGGAGAGTACGATCGTCAGTTTTTAATATAAACTTATTCCATAATAAATAATGACACCAAACCTTTAAAGCATGGATAATTCCTAATAATTCAAGATCATGAATAGGGTAGTTTCTTTCAACAGGTAATAGTTTTCTTGATTCAAAACATACTACTCGGTTATCTTGCATTAGAACACCTCCTATACCTATACCACAAGCATCAGTAATCATGATAAATGGTTTACTAAAATTTGGAATGCAAATAATAGGTGCAAAAGTTAATAAAGATTTTAATGTTTTGAAATCCTTATCACATTCTAGAGTCTAACTATGACTTTTTTCTTTCTTAGTTAGATTAGTCGATAGTGCAACTATTTTGGAATAGTTTTTAACAAAATGATGATAAAACCTTGATAATCCTAGACTTTATTTTACTTCATGAGCATCCTTCGGAATGGGCCAATCTTGAACTGCCTTAATTTTTGTAGGGTTGGGTGAAATCCCCTTCTTAGAAACTACATGCCCTAGGTAAGATACTTTTGATTTGAAGAATTCACTCTTGTTAAGTTTGGCATATAAATTATTCTTTCACAAGGTTTCTAGTACCATCCTAAGATGTTGTTCATGATCTTCCTCATTCTTTGAGTATATTAAGATATCATCTAAAAAAATGATCACAAATACATCTAGAAATGGTTGGAAGATGTCATGCGTCAAGGTTATAAAGGAAGCAGGTGCTTTGGTTAGACCAAAAGACATCACTACATATTCATAATGGCCATATCGTGTTCAAAATGCTATTTTGGGAATGCCAAATTCATTAATGCGGATTTGATGGTATCCGGATTCTAAATCGATTTAAAAAAAAAATTGACACCATGTAATTGATCTAGAAGATCATCAATTCGAGGTAAGGGATACTTATTCTTTATGGTTAACTTATTAAATTATCGACAATCTATGCATAACCTCATGCTGCCATCTTCCTTTTTGACAAATAATACTGGTGCACCCCAAGGAGAGACACTTGGTCTAATTTTTCTTTAAGTAATTGCGTTAATTGAATTTTTAGTTTTGTTAATTCAGGGATAGATTGACGATAGGTAGCTTAGAGACAGGGTTTGCCCCAGGGACCAAATCAATTGTATGTTCTATGGATCTCTTAGGGGGTAGACTTTCTAAATCCTCAAGAAAAAAATCTTTGAATTCTTGTACTATAGGTTTGATATTTATATCTAACTTAAATTTATCACCTTTTTGGAAAAGCATAACACAAAATATTATGTAATTTTTTCTAGCACTACGCTTGACTTGCATGGTGAAATGGTTTTAATGTGAAGAGGCCTTTTCTCCCCCTATAAAATGTGACATGTCCCCATGTTAGATTTTAGGGTAACTTGTTTATTTTCATAACTTAGGAAGGAATTATTTCTCTCTAACCAACTCATACCCAAAATAGCATCATATTTTCCAAGATTCAATACATGGAAATGATCATTTGTTAAAAGGTTATCTAACTCAAATTCTAGGTTATTAATAATTGTGCCAATTTGTTTAATTATTCTACCATTTTCCATTTCTACAGCTAAAGGTTCAATAAAATCAGGTGCAATTTTTAGTTTAAAGATAGCTTTAGGATAAATGAAATTATGGATACTACCAGAAACAACAAGAAAATTAATAGCATGACCATGTATAAAGCCCTTATTTTTTATTAAAGAGGGTTGATAATGTACCATACCTGTGTCCACAGTTGCATAAATCTTCATGTTGGCTTGTGAAGGAATATTGGATGCGTTGTTATATTTGTTTCCATATTGTTCTTATTATTTTTGAGGACAATCTCATTGGAATTTTTTCTCACCACATGTCCAACATCGTATCTATGTTTTATGTTGACTGTTATTACCACATTTGTTGATCGACAATAAAAAGTTCTTTGGATTGAATCCATTTTTTCTTGATTCATGTTGCTTTCTTTTCCATTTCTCCCTTATTTTCTTTGTAATTGATTATATATTTCAAAATTTTCAGCATATTGTGCTGCTTCATCCACTAAAACTAGCTTACCACACCATATGTAAGCTTGGTATTCATGTCTTAAACCATTAATGAATCAAACTACTTAATCATGTCCTTCAATGAATGGTACAAATTGATTTAGCCTTTCAAAATTTTGTTTGTATTCATTTACTGATTGGAACCTTTTTTTTAATTCAAAGAATTTATTTCTCTTTTCTTGTATAAAATAATCTGAAAGGTATTTTTGTTGAAATAGTTTTTTGAAGTGTGGCCATCTTGTTTTGTTGGCTCTTATTTTTGAGGTTCGAATAGTATCTTGCCACCAATTTAAAGCACTATTTTTTAATTGATAAGTGATGATTATTGTCCTAACATAGCTATTGGTATTTTGTAGGTCAACATATCTTTCTAAATTGTTTAACCATTGTTTCGCTTCTTCCCTAGTGCCAGTATTACCACTATATTTTGGTAGTTTAATATTTTGAGCAAAGTTGTCTAATTCCTTTTGTGTTCAAGTTTTTATCACCAGAGGATTTTGATTTCGATGTAGGATAACTACTATTACTAGAACTTGAGTCTTCCTCAGATGATGTTGGTCGCTTCTTAGTACTTTTTGATTTTCTTTTGTTCTTTTCCTTACTTGAATGTCTAATTTATTTTGAAATTTTCTTGCCCTCTAATAATTATGTGTTGTTAAGTCTCTTTTGTTCTAGTGCTTCTTGCCTAAGTTGTATTTGGGAGGCTAACTCGATGAATTCCTACATCAACACTTGGTTGGTTTTCTCTAAAGTCCCATAAGCTCTTTGGTTTCTCTCATATAACATTGTGGCATGTCAGCCTGTTTACATGAAAAAATAAGTCAAGATTGGTTGTTTCAAATTTTACCTTCTCACAACAAAGAAAAAAGGCGACACTTATTTTAATGTAAATAAATCATATGATGAGTATAATTGATAGGAATTATTTTGACCCCACTTACAAACTTTGTTTTAAAGAGAACTTTTCTCTACATTTTCCAATGCAAAAAAATCTACCTGTTGGCTTAACTTGTTTGATGTTGTGATTGTTGGGGATACAGATTCGGTTTGTCAGTCTAGAACACATCTAAGACATCAGTGCCTTAGTGATTTCAATTCAAAATCACAACAAAGACATAAAACAACTATGCCATAAAGTGGAAGCAGGCACAGATGATCCCCCATTGATCCTCTAAGAGAAGTAAATGCTTAACATATAACATATTCAACACAAGAAAAGATTTAGGAACATGAATCAGAAAACATGAAAGGAAAAATATATGGACACACAGATATACGTGGGGAAAACCTTTTCAGGTAAAAACCCCACCTCCAAAATATTCAGGTCACTTTTATTATTCAGTAACAAAAACTAGTTACAATACAAACATAGAGCTATGCTCTTCAGGATAATACATCTTGTCCATCTGGAGAAAAACAGGCAACACAAAATAGAATCTTCACACAGTTACAATTTCCTCATGACATACTGTGTAGATTCCCTTCAGCTCCTCATAAATGACTTTCATAGATAGCCTGATGGCCAACCTAGCCACACGGCCTCCATAGGTTCACATCTTTGCAAAAATGAGAGACAAAGTGTTCATAGTCATAACCATTCAAACACTCACTCTACCTCTCTCTCTAATCGCTCTCTTAGTTTCTGCCATGCACGCAAGATTACTTAATCTCATTCGATGTGCCAACCTGTACTACCTTGACTAAACAATCAATGGTCATCAAGAAATCACAGACAGATCTCCTTGCATCAGACAGCCTTGGCATTAACATCTTCACCCAAATTGGGTCCTATCCGCCAACTTGATTCAGCCTGCAATGACTGTCAAACACTATTTTCACACCTAGCCAATCAACATCTTGACCTTGAGCTATGCATCGCATTTCTGTTCATTCACTACGTTTGACCTTTGGTCAAAGTCGGTCAAGCTCAGTCTAAGCACATCCGAGCTTTCTAAGACACTACCGCTCCACCACCGAGATGAGTCTATCCATCCGAGGTAAAGTGGAAGCTCACCCATGCTTCCCCGCGCTACCGCCGATTCCAACCGACCCGTCCGCGGTATGGCGGTAAGACCAAACGAGCTCGCCTTGTCATGCCCGTGCTACCACTGCACCATTCGAGTCGATGCACGATAATGCTATGAGCTCGTCTGAGCTCACCCTTCAACTTCACTGAACTTGACCTTGCCACCTTCGCCATGCTCTACCTTTAACCCCGCGCTATCGCCATCCTCAAAAAACTAATCACGACAAGGCGATGACCTATCTGTAGGACCACTGACGGTCAAACCATGCTACCATGGGGGCCGACAGGCCACCCCATGATAGAGCGGTAACCGTCAACCAGACCGCCAAAAGTCTTACCGTGGCACCACGGTGAGACATCTTACCTTCAATGGTATGGCAATAACCACAAATGTTGACCACTAGCCATCAACCGCAACCACCATGGCATCCCCAAGCATCGACCGCGATAAAGAGCTAACCATCACCAAATCGCCGCCCTTCAACCGCCAGCTACTACAGCGCTACCATGCCACCAATGGGAAGCCCCTATGGTAAGGCGGTAAAGCCTTTCTCTGCCAACACGCCGCCAAGCACACTACCTCGCCACCTTCGAGCCACCTCCATGGTAATCTGGTAAGAGACACCCAGACCACTGCCACTTCACCGCGCCACCATTAGGAAGGATGAAGAATGCTATAGTAAGGCAGTAACACTACCCATCTTCCAAACCAAGCAAGGTGGCCCACGGTAAAGTGGTAAACTGTGCCACCAAGGAATGCTTGCAACGGTATGGTGGTAAAGGCCAGAAACAGAGCTCCAAGGAAAAATGGAAGTCCAAGCCAGGAAGATGAGGCATAAATTTCTAACAATCTCCCACTTGATGAAGTCTAACTGGATCCTTCCAAAATGCGAGCAAGGACAATCACCATGCTTCCATGCTCCAACCAAGACATCTGCAATGATATTTATAATGCCCCGTCGTGAAACCCGGAAAACATTATGAAAATCACATAAACAATAGAATATTTTTTTTTATAAAGATAACATATGACAACAACATTCATAAATGTTTGAGGACTCCATGACAATGCTACTACGGATAACATCAATACATTAAAATAATGTAACCATAAGTAAACCAAAGGAACTCATGCTCAAATATATAATAACAATAAGAGTTATGTACAAATTTCAAGATTATAACAAATCTCAGAATGATACAAAATAAATACAAGGTAACCCAAGCACATAAGGAGTGTGATACAAGAAAGAATGAGATGAGAAGAAGAATGACGTCCATGCTGAGAATCGCCAAAGGAACTCAACTCCATAATCCGATGCACTATTTGGATCTAGCCAAGAAAACCTGTCATAACAAACTGCATGATGGGGACCCAATGGAGTAGTGGCACGTTCCTCCCAACCATGTGGTGCTCGAAAGCCCAACCCCTGTGCTAGGAGATAGAACGAATCCTCATGTCAAATAGAACTCACAAGACGACTCAAGAACCAGATAATAATGACAATACTGGAATAATAAATCTGTAAAACATAACTCCATAAAGAAATCACTACATTAAACTCCATATACGACTCACAACATAGAGTTCACAAGGTGCATGAGGATAAGAGTGTCATCACACGTACTGAATAAGTTACCTTGGGTAGCCTTCCTAGGTTACCGGGCCTCTACAGGAGTTACCCTGGCAACCTCTAACAACTCCCGGCCCTTATACGTACAGTATGGTCTCGAAGCACTTCTCAACAAGATGAAGTGTTCGATTTGCCATTCCAAGCCTTCTCAAAATGCTTTAACCTTAGTGAACGTTATAAGTCAAGTTGAGGTATACATTATCTTGCAAAGGTTATTACACTACCCAAACCCCTATAGTAAATTTTAGTTATCACTTATTTATAAACTTTCATTAGGTTACCCCTGCAACCTCTTTTGGGTCTGGCCCCTAACGTAAGCCACTCTTCCTAAGGTTCAACTACACAAAAGAAATAACAACAAGGACACCTTAAACATGAAACAAGTATATAAGACCCAAAAATCAACGAGCCAATGAGTAACCATAAGGACATTACGTGTGTGGTTCACGTTTACACGTACAAAACTTCCAATTCATTAATAAGATCATTAATAACCCATCCTAAAAGCATAAGAGTTATAATGAGAGAATAACCCTACCAAAATTAACTTTTATAACTGAATATCTACACTTAAACAAAAGAAACTAACATGACTCATTAAACTAATATCAAGACACAAAGTTTTTAATACAGTATTACATTATAAAAATAACAAATTTATCATACAATTTTAATAGACAATTTATGTCCCACTTATTTTATCCATTTATTCTAAATCTTAAAATATAATACTACAATATGAATAATAAAACAATGGAATGTTTCCCTTATTCACTACTTTAGATTATACCATTATTTAGTTTAGTTACTTTCTTTAATACAAAGCCAGAAAAAAATGAATAATTTCTAATATAAACTAAGTATCTTAGATTGGGATAAACAATAATAAAAAATAAAATAAAATAAACAAATATAAACATCCGAATGAAAACTTATAAAGCTAGTATAAACATTACTAACAAAGCACAATACCATGCATTCAATGTTAAAAACCTATAGTTTCCTAATGAGATGACAGTTCCAATTACAAACTAAAGTTTCCATTTGAAATGGCAGTGCCATGCATTCATGGTTAACAACCTATAGTTTCCTAATGAAATTGCAGTTCCAGTTACAAACTAAAGTTTCCAGTTGAAACGGTAGTGCCATGCATTCACTAGTTAACCACTAAAGTTTCCAAATGAAATTGCAGTACCATGCATCCACCATTACAACTAAATTTATTTCCTACAAAGCATAAAGATTATACAAAAATTGGCCAAGCATCTATACGCTAATTAAGGAAGCTATAACCGAAGGGCAACAAAATAAGACAAGAATCAAAAGGTAAGAATATCTACAAAATATCACGACTCAACCGAGGATTTGGTTGATAACCATATACTCAGCCTTCACACAAACTCTGACAGGAGAAACTGATAAAACAGGTTCAAAACAAAGAAGCAAAGAACTCAAGACAATACGTCCTAACATGCTACCACTGTAAAGCTAATACCCCAGATCAGGAAAGAAGATCACTGTGAAGAAAAGAAAATCAAGACCAGTCGACTTAGCACGCTACAGCCATGAAGCTTCAAACACAAGGTCAATATAGGGGAATCCTGTGGATGTAGCCAGAGGTTAGTTTCAAAGAAAGAAAGAAGCAACAGTGATGGTCTCTAAATTACAACGATTCCATTACAAAGAATCAAACAAAGGAGCAGAGGAGAGAGCCGTGGCAAGTCAAGGAGGTGATAAAATACAATAACAAAAGAAAGATATAAATACGCAGATCAGCTCCCCAATAAAAGATTTACGCAAAGACCCAAATTGGTGAAAGATCACCCACACTTCTGACAAAGATAACACTTTCTCAGGAAATCACAAACAACAGAGAGTTATTCTATACTATGCGCATATAGGGAACAAAATATAGTTTCGTGATAATATCAATGGTATAGACATCAACAGAGTTTCCTAATACATACGAATCTTTTCAAGTGCAAACAAACGAGATGATTATCATATGTTAAAGGATGCTCACATTCCCATTGGTGAGGCTAAGAAAAGATATTCAGCATGAATGTACATAGGGGTGAGATCAGATAGGGAAAGAACTACATGCAATCTGCATGCATGTCAGAAATTTCACAACATACTCCTTGGGTTAATCCTTTGACTCATAGAATACAGGAAAACAAAAGCAACTCTAAACAGAATGACCAAATTGAATTTCCAGAATTAGATCTTTAAACATCACAAGGTAAGATAGCGGTAAATCAACAAACAGTACCAAATGCTTCAACTATTATTTCAAGATATTTAATCTACAGTTTTTGTTTCCAAAATCTCAACTAAGAAGTTTACTGATGTTTTCTTTTTTGTTTTGTATTTACAAGTATGAAGACAAGATTTCAACATTTAAATCAAACATAGAACATAGAAAATGATATTGAACAAAATTAGAAAAGAACTTGAAACCAGATCTCAGGTGGTTGAAGACGAAGATTCAGCAAAACCACAATATAGCAAGCTTTTTCCTTTCCACGAGCAAACACACCAAATTTATATAAACCAGCAGATTCTTTAATCACTTCACAATTCCAAAACGTTTGCAGAAAACATCACATTCAGAACCTATTCCATCTCTCTTCTAAAATTTCAAGAAAACCTTCTTATGGAAAACCTCCTGTGTTTACCAGCATCTTTCAAAACCTTTTAAAGAATCCACAATTTCTAATTTCAAAATTAGGTTTCCTCATGCAATGCATGCATTACTCAAAAATACACATCAGTAAGCACAACTTTCAACTTTAGATCAGAATTCAAGTTGAGTTTTCGAAAACTAACTTTAAATAATTAACTCAGTCTTCAATTCCTTTGCATTTTTTGAAAACAAGGTAATCTATTATTTTAATGTAAACATTTAATGATCTAAAAATAGCTTATATAATTTAATTAAATCATTTAATCCATTTAATCAATGATAGCAAAAAACATTATAATAAATAAAATAACATGACATAATCATTGCAAATCAATTAAGGATGAACGACAACCAACATATGACCAACAGATGACCGGACAACTAGGGTGACAAGCGGCACTCATTCATTTTAGAACGAAGGTGAAAGACAGAGGACAAGTCTATCTCCCATCATTATTTCCATTGGGTCATGGCACGCTCAGACTTGACAAGTAGGTGGAATCGATGCTTGTACCTACAAGCTGCGTACACTGCAAGATTAGTCCAACATGAATATATATCTGAAAGCACATTGTGAAGAAGAATCACGATGTAGCAGGGCACTCACAATCAACCACATGAGTAACATCAGGATTATAAGGTCTAATCATAGATACATGACAAACTCGACGGCAAGGCAAGTCGGTAAGCTACAGGACCGATCATCTCAAGAATCTCGAACGGACCAACAAAACGGGGTGCGAGCTTAGAGCCTTTTACATATCGGATCAGACTCTTTCATGGTCACACATGAAGAAACACTCTATCACCAATAGTAAACTAGCGAACCACCCGATGAGCATCGGTGTACTTCTTTTGTCTATCTTGTGCCGCCACAAGATGCTCTCTGATACGATCTACTTGTTGCTCCATATCTCGCAACATGTCAGGTCCAAGAATTATCTTATCCTCAAGTCTATCCCAACTCAATGAAGTCCTAAATGGGCGTCCATACAATGCCTGAAAGGGAGGCATACCTATGGAGCTATGATACCCATTATTATACGTGAACTCCACCAAGTAGAGATACTCTTCCCAACATGATTGTTGATCCATAACATACATCCTCAACATATCCTCAAGCACCTAATTAACCCTTTCTGTTTGACCATCAGTTTCTAGATGATAAGCTGAACTAAAGTTCAACTATGTACCTAAGGCATGCTGAAGTGAAGTCCACAATGCTGAAGTAAAAATAGGGTCTCTGTCAGAAATGATTCTACGTGGGATTCCATGCAAATGTACAATATCTTCCATGAAGATCCTTGCCACGGAAGAGGCATTATAAGATGACCAAACCAGAGAAAAGTGACCTACCTTATTCAATCAGTCAATAGTTACCATAATGGCATCATGTCAACGGTAGGACATAGGCAACCCAACAATGAAATCAACCGAGATGATGTCCCATTTCCACTCTAGAACAAGGTGAGGCTGCAATAAACCTACGGGATGCTGATGCTCGGCCTTAACCCTCTGGCACTCTATACATCTCGCAACAAATTCAGCGATATCTCATTTCATCCCCGGCCAAAAGTACAACTGTTGAAGATCCGCGTGCATCTTCTTAACACCAGGGTGAGTTGAATACGATGCTCGATGTGCCTTGGATAAAATCAAAGTACGAAGTCCATCAGAGAATGGCACATAGATACGACCAAGATGTCGCAACAACCCATCGGTCTTGAATGCATAACCAGCAAATCTACCCTCCATAGGTCTACCTGAATCCAACTCTGCCTTCACCTCCTAACACAACCTGTCAGTAGGAAGTGCTGCCACTATCTGACTCCTCAAGTCCACTGCAAGAGTCACTGCAAAAATCTCGTGCCTACGCCGACTAAGCGCATTGCAACCACATTTTCTTTCCCCTGAATATACTTGACCTCAAAGTCATATTCGCACAAGAATTCCATCCACCGTCTTTGTCTAGCATTCAAATTAGGCTGAGTAAATATGTACTGCAAACTAAGATGATCGCTATGTAACACAAAACGATGCCCCAAAAGGAAATGTCGCCATCGAACCAAAGCATGAACAATAGCTGCTAACTCCAAATCATGCGTGGGATAGTTTAGTTCATGATCTTTGAGTTTGTGAGACTCATAAGCTATCACATGACCTTCTTGCATCAGGACAAATCCTAGACCTTCCAAGGATGCATCTGCACAAACAACAAAATCCTTGGTAGGATCAGGAATAGCTAATATTGGTGCACTCGTCAACTTATCCTTGAGTGTCTGAAAAGCTAATAGGCAATGTTCTGACCAAATAAACTTCTTCCCTTTCCTCTGAAGAGAAGTGATAGGGTGAGCAATTCTAGAAAACCCCTCAATGAACCGCCTGTAATATCCTGCTAAACCCATAAAACTACAAACCTCAAAAACATTTATGGGCGCGGGCCACTCCATGACGGCCTGAATCTTCAAAGGATCCACTGCAATAACCTCTCTAGAGATAACATGACCAAGGTATTTCACCTTAGTCTGGAAGAATTCATACTTCAAAAGATTTGCAAATAACTGATTCTCCCTCAAACACTATAATACCTGTCTCATATGTTCCTCATGCTCCTTCATATTTCTAGAATAAATCAATATATCATCGAGAAACAATAGGACAAACCGATCTAGATATGTATGAAAGACGCCATTCATAAGGCTCATGAAAAATGATGGTGCATTAGTCAATCCGAATGGTACCACAGTGAATTCGTAGTGCCCATAACGAGTTCGGAATGCAGTCTTATGTATATCTGCTTCAGAGATACGCAACTGATGGTAACCAGATTTCAAATCAATTTTAGAAAACACCTTTGCTCCCTTAACCTGATCAAATAAGTCATCGATTCTAGGCAAAGGATATCGGTTCTTGACTGTCACCTTATTCAATTACCGATAATCAATGCATAATCTGAATGATCCATCCTTCTTCTTCACGAAGATGACTGGCGCTCCCCAAGGGGATACACTCAGTCGAATGAAACCTTTCACCAAAAGCTCCTCTAACTGCAAACAAAGTTCTTCAAACTCTTTTGTGGTCATTTTGTACGGAGCCCGAGATATAGGCTCAGCTCTAGGTACGAGGTCAATATGAAAGTCTATATCCCGTTTGGGCAGTATGCCCGGAATGTCACTGGGGAAGACATCCACAAATTCTCCCAGTGTAGGGTGATCATCAAGAGATCTCTCTCGACTGTCCCCTACCTCCAAATCACTAACCGTGGCTGCGAACAACTAGCAGCCCTGATGCAAACAACGTTTTAACTGCATAGCAGAAATAATCCGCAAGGAGAAGGGTTTCTTTATGCCAACTATCTCCTTTTCATTTCTAGAGTCATCTAAGCAACTCACTGTCTTCTATCGGCAATCAATCACAGCATGATGAGAATCCAACCAATCCATTCCTAGAACAATGTCATAAGATCCGAGAGGTGTGACTTGAAGGTCAACTGAAGTGAGTAACGATCCAATCCTGAGTCCATAGTCACAAATGAGGGATTCAACCACTACCTTAGCCCCAGAAGCTAATTCTACTTATCATCTAATGCCTTGCTTAACCACCAATAGTCTGCATCACTCAACAACAGAAGGAGATATAAAAGAATCAGAAGCACCAGAATCAAACAAAATAGTAACTCTACTACCATGTAACTAACCAGTAGACTCAACCACAGTGTTCTGGTAATCTGCCTGATGATTGTCTACTGCAGCAAAGACCTTGTGAGAGCATCCTGCATCACCAACCATCGGCTCGGAGGCTGCGGGTTGCTGACCAAACCCAGAAGTGCCTCCCCTCGGGCACTGCCTCGCTATATGGCCCTGTTGGCCTCATGTAAAGCACCCAGTGCCCCTACCAAAACCTCTTCCAAATCCTCAACCACCTGGAGGTGCATTCGACTACTGAAAACTTCCTCTGCTAATTGTCGACTGTGCACTCTAAGTAGGCTGATTTGGGCGATTACACTTATTGTGCATCCAATAACGATTCCTCCCAAACTGAGAACCATTACCTGTTTGAGACTATGATCCTCTATTCCTCTGAGAATCATTTTTCTACTATTGTCCACCCTTAAAGGGCGCTTGTTGGTTCCGAGAGGAAGCACCTGTTTGAGCCTGACCACCACGCGAACCAAATCGAGAAGTAGATGCACTTCCAATCAAAGTGCTAGTAGGCCCTCCTAATGCCATAAACAAATTCTCCTCAACAATACGTGATTTCTCAACAGCTGTCTCCATCATCTTCGGCTAGAAGAGTCTAACTCCACCACTGATTCAGGCGTTTCAGCCCTGGATAAAATGATGAACTAGCATCGCCTCATCATCTGCAATGCCCGCATACTATTTGAGTTCATAGAATCTACACTCAAATTGCTCCATTGTCATAGTCATCTAACGTAAGTCATGAAACTCATCTACTCGGTGCTACCTCCAATGATCCAATAAGAAGCGCACTCTGAATCTAAGAAACATCTCCCAAGACACTGACCCTATCTCCAGATGGAGCTTCTACTCCTCCAACCACCACCAAGTAGAGGCAAAGCCTTTGAGATGCATAATGGCGCATCTCACTCGAGTGTTGCTGCCATATGGATGCATGGCAAAACACTGTCCTATATCCAGTAGCCATGTTTCCACCTCCAAACCTCCGCCAGTACCATGGAACATAGGGGGTCATGCTCTCAACAAATCCTTCATATGACCTATAGCTAAAACATCCTGTTTTGCAGTTAAAACTGTCCTCCTGGGTCATGTCCTATTTCTCTCCCTCTCCACTTCCTGCTCAATTCCCTGTCTAGGCCCGAGATGTGCAAGAGCCTGCTTGAGTAATGGATGAAGAAGATCTTCAGCAATAGGCTGATTCAGAACCACATTATCAATAGCTGGAGGGCTAGGCTGTTCTCTGTGTTCACTTCCATGTGAACCCTGTGGAGGGATATTCTGATGATCAGCCCCACGGCCACCACCATGGCCTCTAAAATGACCTCACCTCGGTGGCATGCTCCTGAACCAGGACAAAATTGAGTCTCAATTTAACTGTAAGAAAACCAATAAACACACACAAGAATCTAACACCTAAGACAACTTAGTGGGCTCACATGAACCAGAGCGCCCAGTGTTAGAACCTTGGCTCTGATACCAAGTTGTAACGCCCGGCCGTCAAACCCGGAAAACGTTATGACAATCACATAAACAACAGAATATTTTTTTTTATAAAGATAACATATGACAACAACATTCATAAACATTCCGGGACTCCATGACAATGCTACTATGGATAACATCAATACATTAAAATAATGTAACCATAAGTAACCCAAATGAACTCATGCTCAAATACATAATAACAATAAGTGTTATGTACAAATTTCAAGATTATAACAAATCTCAGAATCATACAAAATAAATACAAGGTTACCCAAGCACATAAGGAGTGTGATACAAGAAAGAATGAGATGAGAAGAAGAATGACGTCCATGCCAAGAATCGCCAAAGGAACTCAACTCCATAATCCAATGCACTATTTGGATCCAGCCAAGAAAACTTGTCATAACAAATTGCATGATGGGGACCCAATGGAGTAGTGACACGTTACTCCCAACCATGTGGTGCTCGAAAGCCCAACCCCCGTGCTAGGAGATAAAACGAATCCTCATGTCAAATAGAACTCACAAGATGACAACATAGTAATAGGGTTGACTCACAAGATGACTCAAGAACCAGATAATAATGACAATACTGGAATAATAAATCTATATAACATAACTCCATAAAGAAATCACTACATTAAACTCCATATACAACTCACAACATAGAGTTCACAAGGTGCACTAGGATAAGAGTGTCATCACACATACTGAATAAGTTACCTGGGGTAGCCTTCCTAGGTTACCGGGCCTCTACAGGAGTTACCCTGGCAACCTCTAACAACTCTCGGCTCTTATACGTACAGTGTGGTCCCGAAGCACTTCTCAAGAAGATGAAGTGTTCGATTTCCCATTCTAGGCCTTCTCAAAATGCTTTAACCTTAGTGAGCGTTATAAGCCAAGTTGAGGTATACATTATCTTGCAAAGGTTATTACACAACCCAAACCCCTATAGTAAATTTTAGTTATCACTTATTTATAAACTTTCGTTAGGTTACCCCTGCAACCTCTTTCGGGTTTGGCCCCTAACGTAAGCCACTCTTCCTAAGGTTCAAATCCACAAAAGAAATAACAACAAGGACACCTTAAATGTGAAACAAGTATATAAGACCCAAAAATCAACGAGCCAGTGAGTAACCATAAGGACATGATGTGTTTGGTTCACGTTTATACATACAAAACTTCCAATTCATTAATAAGATCATTAATAAACCATCCTAAAAGCATAAGAGTTATAATGAGAGAATAACCCTACCAAAATTAACTTTTATAACTAAATATCTACACTTAAACAAGAGAAACTAACATGACTCATTAAACTAATATCAAGACATAGAGTTTTTAATACAATATTACATTATAACAATAAAAAATTTATCGTACAATTTTAATAGACAATTTATGTCTCACTTATTTTATCCATTTATTCTAAATCTTAAAATACAATACTACAATAAGAATAATAAAACAACAGAATGTTTCCCTTATTCACTACTTTGGATTATACCATTATTTAGTTTAGTTACTTTCTTTAATACAAAGCTAGAAAAAAATGAATAATTTCTAATATAAACTAATTATCTTAGATTGGGATAAACAATAATAAAAAATAAAATAAAATAAACAAATATAAACATCCGAATGAAAACTTATAAAGCTAGTATACACATTACTAACAAAGCACAGTACCATGCATTCACGGTTAACAACCTATAGTTTCCTAATGAGACGACAGTTCCAGTTACAAACTAAAGTTTCCATTTGAAATGGCAGTGCCATGCATTCACGCTTAACAACCTATAGTTTCCTAATGAAATTGCAGTTCCAATTACAAACTAAAGTTTCCATTTGAAACGACAGTGCCATGCATTCATGGTTAACAACCTATAGTTTCCTAATGAAATTGCAGTTCCAGTTACAAACTAAAGTTTCCAGTTGAAACGGCAGTGCCATGCATTCACTGTTTAACCACTAAAGTTTCCAAATGAAATTGCAGTACCATGCATCCACCGTTACAACTAAATTTTTTTCCTACGAAGCATAAGGATTATACAACAATTGGTCAGGCATCCATATGTTGATTAAGGAAGCTATAACCAAAGGGCAACAGAATAAGACAAGAATCAAAAGGTAAGAATATCTATAGAATATCATGACTCAACCGAGGATTTGGTTGATAACCAAATACTCGAACTTCACACAAACTCTGACAGGAGAAACTGATAAAACAGGTTCAAAATAGAGAAGCAAAAAATTCAAGACAATATGTCCTAGCATGCTACCACCGTGAAGCTAATACCCCAGACTAGGAAAGAAGATCACTGTGAAGAAAAGAAAATCAAAACTAGTCGACTTAGCATGCTACAGCCATGAAGCTTCAAACACAAGGTCAATATAGGAAAATCCCGTGGATGTAACCAGAGGTTAGCTTCAAAGAAAGAAACAAGCAACAACGATGGTCTCTCAATTACAACAATTCCATTACAAAGAATCAAACAAAGGAGCAGAGGAGAGAGTCATGGCAAGTCAAGGAGGTGATAAAATACAGTAACAAAAGAAAGATATAAATACGCAGATCAGCTCCCCAATAAAATATTTACGCAAAGACCCAAATTGGTGAAAGATCACCCACGCTTCTGACAAATATTACACTTTCTCAAGAAATCACAAACATCAGAGAGTTATTCTACAGTATGCACATACAAGGAACAAAATATAGTTTTGTGATAATAACAACGGTGCAGACATCAACATAATTTCCTAATACATACGAATATTTTCAAGTGCAAACGAAGTAGATGATTATCATATGTTAAAGAATGCTCACATTCCCATTGGCGAGGCTAAGAAAAGATATTCAGCGTGAATGTACACAGGGGTGAGATCAGATAGGGAAAGAACTACATGCAATCTACATGCATGTCAAACATTTCACAACATACTCCTCGGGTTAATCCTATGACTCATAGAATACAGGAAAACAAAAGCAACTCTAAACAGAATGACCAGATTGAATTTCCAGAATTAGATCTTTAAACATGACAAAGTAAGATAACGGTAAATCAACAAACAGTACCAAATGCTTCAACTATTATTTCAAGATATTTAATCTACAGTTTTTGTTTCCAAAATCTCAACTAACAAGTTTACTGATGTTTTCTTTTTGTTTTGTATTTACAGGTATGAAGAAAAGATTTCAACATTTAAATCAAACATAGAACACAAAATATGATATTGAACAAAACTAGAAAAGAACCTGAAACTGGATCTTGGGTGGTTGAAGACGAAGATTCAGCAAAACCACAATATAGCAAACTTTTTCCTTTCCATGAAAAAACACACCAAATTTATATAAACCAGCAGATTCTTTAATCACTTCACAATTCCAAAACGTTTGCAGAAAACATCACATTCAGAACCTATTCCATCTCTCTTCTAAAATTTCAAGAAAACCTTCTGATGGAAAACCTCCTGTGTTTACCAGCTTCTTTCAAAACCTTTTAAAGAATCCGCAATTTCTAATTTTAAAATTAGGTTTCCTCATGCAATGCATGCATTACTCAAAAATACACATCAGTAAGCACAAATTTCAAGTTTAGATCAAAATTCAAGTTGAGTTTTCAAAAACTAACTTTAAATAATTAACTCAGTCTTCAATTCCTTTGCATTTTTTGAAAACAAGATAATCTATTATTTTAATGTAAACATTTAATCATCTAAAAATAACTTATATAATTTAATTAAATCATTTAATCCATTTAAGCAATGCTAGTAAAAAACATTATAATAAATAAAATAACATGACATAATCATTGCAAATCAATTAAGGACAAACGACAACCAACATATGACCAACAGACGACTAGACAACCAGGGTGACAACGGACACTCGTTCTTTTCAGAACGAAGGCGAAAGACATAGGACAAGTCTATCTCCCATCATTATTTCCATTGGGTCATGGCACGCTCGGACCTGACAAGCAGGTGGAGTCGATGCCTATACCTACAAGCTGCGTACACTGCAAGATTAGTCCAACATGAATATATATTTGAAAGCACACCATGAAGAAGAATCATGATGTAGCAGGGCACTCACAACAAAGTACTGCTATGTCATCTTCTTCACCGACTCACGTAACATCTCACTAATCATATCATGATAATGCACAAACAAAGCATCCTACATAAACATTATAATGTCATCAAAAGAAGGTAATCATCGCATCAAATAATATAGTGTATCATCATAAGAGTTTCACAAATAGTCATATAAGTCATGACATAAAACATCACATAACATAATCTCATAGTCCAGTCAGCTACCAAATAACAACATAGCTAAAATAAACAAGACAATGGAAGGGTCACTACAACATTCAAAAAATTTCCACTATCTTAGGCTACAAATCCAAACATCCAACACAAGAAAAGGAACAAGCCAAGGATTATATGCACCAGTCTCAGGAACACAAAACATATGATCCTACAGGTGGCAAAGGCACCATAACAACAACAACAAGGCACAACGTGAACACAGAAAAAAAAAAGGAAACCATTCTCCAGAATAAGATAAACCAACCAGCTGGAACAACAACCATCAAATTGACTGCCCTCATCCAACTCATCAAACCCACACGACTAAAAACTAGCACCCACAAGTCGTGCTAATCCAATCACCCATACCTCAAAGGTATGACAATTAGTAAACTCATGCCATCACACTAACCACCCATCAACAGTAGAAGAAAACACCATGTGTCAACCAGTCAAAAGACCAAACATGTCCAGGTACTCCCACTGCAAGGGAACTGCCAGATGAGTGCAAATAAAGCACCATCACACATGATCTAGGCATACAAATTCCACCAATCCCTACATGTAGAAGAAGTAACCATGTAGATACAAGGGACACCAACTCTGATCTGCACAACCTGCAACTACTTGCTACAAGAAATAATTCTCTCAACAAAATTCCATCGTTCTTCCAAAGTCCTCCAAAGTTGACTAAAGAAAGAGGTCACAGGATCCTATGCATCATCACCGAATTGATAGCACATGGCCACAAAAGACCACCATGGCTCCACAAAGACATCTTACATCTTAAGTCAAGAATAATCAGGAAGAAAAGAACAGATTAGAGAGAAACAACAAATCAAAACATGCCCTTCTACAAACACTTCTAAATGCCAGCTGTGTCAAGAATGATCTTCTCATCCCAAAGGGAAATCCTTAACAACACCCAACAACACCATGGATGTAAGAATCAAGAAGATCAAACTAACCCATATAACCATCTCCTATCAGTCCTCAAAAGCACAAGGAGATACACTATGATGTCCACCCTTCATTATGAATCCTCTAGAGTCATTAAAAACTCAAGATTCATATCC
>CM021106.1:108189021-108228534 GCA_007115665.2 Sequoiadendron giganteum | reverse complement strand
ATCTCTCCCTAGTAGAAGACAGTTCCTTTCCCTCGGAGAATCTGTTCTATGAAGTAGAACATCCATTCCTAGAAGAACATTGCACCAGGCAGGCCCATGACTCTACTGAGCAGAGTCACCAAATCATGGTAGTCCTCGTGGAAATCACTCCGGAAAAGCTCATGGGGAATCTTCCTGCCGCTGCCCCGTTTATTCTTTAGCCAACACTGATTAATGAGTCTTTTGCAGTCCAATGGGTCGTGTTCCCATAAATTGATACAGTCTTCCTTGGTAGGGACCTCCATGCTCTCGAAGGTGGGAATGTGGAAGGTTTTGGTAATGCCTGACGGAGACATATCTGCGAGGAGATTTCCCTCGTGGTCCACGATAGTTCTAGTGTCGGACTGATACGCCTCGACACACGCCATTACCAGCTCTGGGGCCACTAAGGCTGGTGGGAAACCTATTGCCTTGGCCAGTCCACTGCTTTTAATAGCTCTTGCATTTTCCGTTTTGGGGTTCATCCTAACCCTCTGAATGAACTCATCAATATCGACCTGTCCGATGTTGGTATCTGAAACATCCCTCCAAAGGGAGGTAATCCGGGATTGGATGGGGACTCCCTAGAATTTGTACTTCATTAGATCCCGATCTTCTTTGCCCCTTGGTGGCTTTGCGGTTCCTTTTCCTTTCCTGGCAGCACTGGAAGTTTCTGGGCTAGATTCCATGAATTCTGCACAAAGGGTAACAGTCAATAGTGAAGAACCTATTATAAGAACTATTGACGAATCCCTGCACGTCAAGATTAGTCCGACAATCATAGTAGATATTTAATAAGCACTTGAAGTTGGATACTTTATAACCTTAGAAGTTTTTACAATCAATCCGGGGTTCTCAGGCCGGAAATCCCCTGGCAGAATGCCGTTTGGAGAGGCAAAACGAGAATGGAATTCCCATATGCACCTCCCGAGGTTGGATTTCAAGTTTGAAGGTTGGAAATAGAAGACAATGGAATTTTAGCAAGTGGGTCGAAGTCCGTTTTGAATTTGGAGGTCATTTGACCCCCCATTTGAAGGTTCGGGTATCAATGGTAGGCAGGCCATCTGAAAATGGCGCGGAAGAAATGGAAATCCGGGAAACGGAATCCAGGTCTCGAAATTCCATTATCGGGAAGCGGTCATCGTTCGGTTGTGAGGAACGGTGGGATGCAGGAGGAAATCCGAGGAGGGAAATCCGGAGGCAGACTTTCGGAGAAGGAAATCCGAACAAGGAAACCCGAAACAGAATCCGGGAGAAATGTGGAAGAAAATGGAAGTTTGAGTTTGGAAGAAAATTCCACGGCCAGGAAACTGGATCTGGGAAGCCGCCAGCTGGATACCGTGCAGAAGGTGAAAAACGGACAGATTCCCGAAAAGAGAAGTCCAAAAGGGGAATTTCGGGGACGGGATCCCAAAGATGGAAATTCGGAGGAGGATGGGGTCAAACGACAGATGGGAACATAGGTTCCGGGATCCGAGGGTCGGGAAGACGTTCGGGCGACGCCGTGAAGAACGGCGGCAAAACGACAAAATTCCGGGGATAGAAATCTGAGAACGGAACTCCGACAGGGGAAGAAGGCCATGGGGAAACATCGATTGGAATGCCGGGTGATGGAGGCCGTCTGAAAACGGCAAAGAGGAAACGGATTCCTGAAAACGAGATCCCGAACAAGGAATCCCGAAAAGAGAATTCCGAAGGAAAAGATGGAATTTGCGAGCGAACTTATGAAATTTTGATAAAGGTTCCGAGGAAAGGCATCCGGAAAGCCGCTCGGTCGGGGCCGTTTAAAAACGGCGAAAAGGAAACGGAGTTCCGGAGTAGGAAATTCGGACGAGGAATCCCGACAAAGGAATTCCGGAGAAGGAAAATTAGTAGGAGAAGAAAGGGCGGCCGCGGGAAGACCCGGGCCCGGAAGATGCCGGCGCCGTTCCGAAGAACGGCCGCAACACAGGAAAGTTCTGGATCGATCTGGAGGTCGATAGAAGGCGGATTTTTGATTTCAAAGAAATGGATTTTGTGCGCAGTGAGGATATCTACTAAGTTCGGACTTCGGTTTTTATTTATTTTTAACAAAATCTCAAGAAAATGCGAAAAGAACTTAGGGCGCGGGATGGAAAACCTACCTCAAAAACCCGAAGAACAGGCTGGTCGGATGCACGGATGTCGTCGAAAGAAATAGCTTAAAAAATGTCAGAAAGGAAGCTAAATCACCGGGAGCTCTGGAATGCGCTTCTATTAGTCAAAAATTTGATAATGACAGCCGGAAAATGTTTTTATAGCAGAAAACGCCATTAGTATAGCAATAAATGCTCCGTACGGTTGCAGGTGGGTTGGTGAACTCCGGAAAAAGGAAGGCGGTGGGACATCTGGAATCGGATGTCCGGAAGGTCGTTCCCAGGAAGACGTTGCCTAGATGCCGTGAAGAACGGTGAAACCTGAAAGGAAACCCGGAAGGGGAAACCCGACGAAGGAAACCCGAAAGGGGAAATCCGAACAAGGAAACCCGAAAATTTCAGAAGATGTAAAAAAACTTTTGATGCGAAGTTTCTGGTCAAGGTGAGATTTTTTTAAAATATAAGATTGGGAAACGTGCCACATTTATTGAAGGGAAAAAAGAGGGTCCCCGTTCCGAACGGGGCGTGTGTGCAAAAAGGGGCACAACACTTAGTTATGAAAAGTTTTCTTTCGCTTTTGATTTTTTTTACCAATTGTTTCGTGTGTTTCTAATTAGAGAATGTTGTTGTATGTACTGAAATTTTTGTTCTCTTTCCTTTCAAGCATTGTTCTTCCCACTGTTTGAATCGTGTGTTTCCATATGCCCTTTGGAGATACTGTACGTGTCGCCTTGTTCAGTTCAAAACAATAGGTACAATCTCTTTAGTGCATATATTATCTACATAAGTCCACTTTGCTCACTTATTTTTTCACTATTTCCATTTCATTGACAATGTCCTTCTAATTAGCGAATGTAGTTATACCTTCTAAAAAAGTTGTTTTGTCTTTCATTTCAGTAATTTTACAAGTTGTTGTTGCAGTTCTATAGAAAATGTCTCACAGTTCTCAAGCATGGGTGGCTAGTTGGTTGACCAACTACCACCCGTATCTTCCATGCAATATTCTTGCTCGAATTGAGGAACTCAGCCTCCCGTACAGGTTGCAGGAAAAGATGTTAAGGAGAATTAATAGGAAAGGTCCAAATTGCATAGATTTGTAGTATGATAATTATGCTCACTTCTTCAACAATGTCTTTGGAGCATGGGTGCATATGGGCATGGACGTTCAATATTACAATCTACAAATAGAGATTATCAATTTATGTGATTGGCCAATGTCTGTTTATCAAGAAATTCAAGACCTTTTCCTAACTAGATGCATATGGAAGGTGTGCATTAGACCAACAGTTGTCATATAGAGGCACAATCTTACAGATTAGCTGAGCATGAGGTTTATGAGATTCCTCAAGGGGGAATCTCTAATTAGTAATCACAAAGGTCCTATGAAGGAATGGTTGTTGGTCGTGTTCAAATTCAACCACATTGTCAAGTTTGAGATCCACCGTGTGAGGCCCTCCTCCAGGCTGCTACATGAGAATTATAGGGTGGCAACATTGTATGTTGTCAATTCCACCTTGACAATAAGAGTGTGAAAAATGCTTCCAGATGCTGAGAACACAGAGATTATACCTGTTCATAAATGGTTAACATAGTCTTCAGTGTGACCAGTATTAAATGTGCATTGTAATTTTCTTTAGATTGTGTAATATTGACTCAAAAAAAAATACATTTCATTGTCTGATGCGTATTGTTATTATAAAATTTGATGGTGAACTTAAATACACTATTTTTTTACAGTCTTTTTTTTCCATTGTACAACTTTTCTTGTGCATCTTCTCTTCGAAATGTATAAGGATATTGAAATGGAATGCTGAAATGGAATTTCAAAATGTGCAACTTTTCTTGTCTTCTTACTATGTGCATAACACTAGTTTTTGTCTTCTTACTATTTTTCTTAAAGTAAGGGGTGTCATAAAACAAGAAAGTGAAGTTTAAAAAATTATTTTTTTACAGTCCAGAAAAAATAATAAGTGAGGCATAACCCACTATGTTTTACATGATGCTATGGTTATGTCAATAATGTCTTGGGCAGATATCGAATAAGAGTGTTTTGCTGAAAGTAAGGGTTTTTAAAAATTACGAAGCTCAAATTCAATACATTGTCTTCTTACTGTGTGTATAACACTAGCTGTTGTCTTCTTACTATTTTTCTTAAAGTAAGGGGTGTCATAAACCAAGAAAGTGAAGTTGAAATCTGTATTTTGTAACAGTCTGGAAAAAATAATAAGTGAGGCACAACCCACTATGTTTTCCATGATGCTACTATTATGTCAATAATGTTTTGGGAAAATATCGAAGAAGAGTATTTTTCTGATAGTAAGGGTTGTTAAAAATTAGGAAGCTCAAATGCAATACATTGTCCTCTTACTATGTGTATAACACTAGTTGTTGTCTTCTTACTATTTTTCTTAAAGTAAGGGGTGTCATAAAATAAGAAACTGAAGTTGAAAACAATATTTTGTTACAGTCTGTAAAAAATAATAAGTAAGGCACAACCCGCTGTGTTTTCCATGATGCTACTGTTATGTCAATAATGTGTTGGGCAGATATCGAAGAAGAGTGTTTTGCTGAAAGTAAGGGTTGTTAAAAATTAGGAAGCTCAAATTCAATACATTGTCCTCTTACCGTGTGCATAAAACTAGTTGTTGTCTTCTTACTATTTTTCTTAAAGTAAGGGGTGTCATAAAACAAGAAAGTAAAGTTGAAAATGGTATTTTGTTACAGTCCAGAAAAAATAATAAGTGAGGCACAACCCCCCGTGTTTTCCATGATGCTATTGTTATGTAAATTTTCTATTGGAAACATATGGGCAGATATTGAAAAAGAGTGTTTTTCTCAAAGTAAGTTTTGTTAAAAAACTACAACGTGAACTTCAAAGCATTCATTTCTCACAGCCTGCATAAAATAATAAGTGAGCCACAACCCATTGTGTTTTCCATGATGCAACTGTTATGTGAATAATGTGTTGGGAAGATATCGAACAAGAGTGTTTTGCTTAAAGTAAGGGTTGTTAAAAATTATGAAGCTCAAATTCAATACATTGTCCTCTTACTGTGTGCATAACACTAGCTGTTGTCTTCGAACAAGATTTTCAAAGTCTAGGACAACCCAGTGTGTTTTCCATCCTACAACAGTTAAGTAATTTTATTGTTGGAAACATATGAGCAGATAGTGAACAAGACTCTTTTTTTTTAAGTACGGGGTGTCATAAAAAAAGAAAGTGAAGTTGAAAATAGTATTTTGTTACAGTCCAAAAATAATAATAAGTGAGACACAACCCACTGTGTTTTCCATGATGCTAGTGTTATGTAAATTTTATGTTGGAAACATATGGGCAAATATTAAAAAAGAGTGTTTTGCTCAAAGTAAGTGTTGTTAAAAAACTACAACGTGAACTTCAAAACATTCATTTCTCACAGTCTACATAAAATAATAAGTGAGTTGCAGTCCATTGTGTTTTCCATGATGCAACTGTTATGTGAATAATGTATTGGGCAGATATCGAACAAGAGTGTTTTGCTGAAAGTAAGGGTTGTTAAAAATTATGAAGCTCAAATTCAATACATTGTCCTCTTACTATGTGCATAACACTATCTGTTGTCTTCGAAAAAGATTTGCAAAGTTAGGGACAACCTAGTGTATTTTCCATCCTACAACAGCTAAGTAAATTTTTTGTTGGAAACATATGAACAGATAGTGAAAAAGGCTATTTTTCTTAAAGTACGGGGTGTCATAGAACAAGAAAGTGAAGTTGAAAACATTATTTTGTTACAGTCTAGAAAAAATAAGAAGTGAGCCACAACCCACTATGTTTTCCATGATGCTAGTGTTATGTAAATTTTCTGTTGGAAACATATGGGCAAATATTGAAAAAGAGTGTTTTTCTCAAATTAAGTGTTGTGAAAAAACTACAACGTGAACTTCAAAACATTCATTTCTCACAACCTGTATAAAATAATAAGTGAGCAACAACCCACTATGTTTTCCATGATGCAAGTGTTATGTGAATAATGTGTTGGGAAAATATCAAACAAGAGTGTTTTGCTGAAAGTAAGGGTTGTTAAAAATTATGAAGCTTAAATTCAATACATTATCCTCTTACTGTGTGCATAACACTAGCTACTGCTTTCGAACAAGATTTGTAAAGTCCGGGACAACTCAGTGTGTTTTTCATCCTAGAACAATTAAGTAAATTTTTTGTTGGAAACATATGAACAGATAGTGAACAATTTTTTTTTTCTTAAATTATGGGGTGTCATAAAACAAGAAAGCGAAGTTGAAAACATTATTTTGTTATAGTCCGAAAAAAATAAGAGGTGGGCCACAACCCACTATTTTTTCCATGATGATACTGTTATGTAAAGTTTATGTTTGAAACATATGGGCAGATATTGAAAAAGAGTGTTTTTTCTCAAATTAAGTGTTGTTAAAAAACTACAATGTGAACTTCAAAACATTCATTTCTCACACAACCTGTATAAAATAATAAGTGAGCCACAACCCACTGTGTTTTCCATGATGCAAGTGTTATGTGAATAATGTGTTGGGCAGATATTGAACAAGAGTGTTTTGCCGACAGTAAGGGTTGTTAAAAATTATGAAGCTCAAATTCAATACATTGTCCTCTTACTGTGTGCATAACACTAGCTATTGTTTTTTGAACAAGATTTGCAAAGTTTGGGACAACCCAGTATGTTTTCCATCCGCAACAGTTAAGAAAAATTTTTGTTGGAAACATATGAACAGATAGTGAACAAGACTATTTTTCTTAAAGTGTGGGGTGTCATAAAACAAGAAAGTGAAGTTGAAAACATTATTTTGTTACAATCTGGAAAAAGAAAAAAGTAAGCCACAACCCACCGTGTTTTCCATGATGCTAGTGTTATGTAAATTCTCTGTTGGAAATATATGGACAGATATTGAAAAAGAGTGTTTTTCTCAAATTAAGTGTTATTAAAAAACTATAATGTGAACTTAAAAACATTCATTTCTCACAGCCTGTATAAGATAATAAGTGAGCCACAACCCATTATGTTTTCCATGATGCAACTGTTATGTGAATAATGTGTTGGGAAGATATCGAACAAGAGTGTTTTGTTGAAAGTAAGGGTTGTTAAAAATTATGAAGCTCAAATTCAATACATTGTCTTTTTACTGTGTGCATAACACTAATTGTCGTCTTTGAACAAGATTTGCAAAGTATGGGACAACCCAGTGTGTTTTCCATCTTGCAACAATTATGTATACAAACTATTATACAGGAACCAATTCCAGACTGCATTGGGCTCTAGCAACCCATCTGTTGTCCGTGAAACTGTGAGTTTTTCCAAACCATGTCTAGACGTTCAATTTTTCTCATATCGATTAAGTAGGGATTGTATTTTTAAACTATTGATCTGTTGGGCCCATAAATTTTAAATTTCTAATTTTGTTTATTTCTGATGATTTTAATAATGGTAAATTTTCTTATGAATATTGGGAAAACATTGATAGGTTTTTGAAGTTCCAAATGTCACTTGGGAAGATATTGGAGGGTTGGAAAATGTCAAGAGGGAGCTTCAAGAGGCATATTGAGATATGTGGTTCACTATATTTGTGCCTTGCTTTTCTTTCAATGCAAAAAACCTACTTTTCAAGGAGATGTCAACTAATAAAATTCATTATGAGTTTGGTGTAGACTGTTCAATATATCCAGTGGAGCATCCTGAGAAATTTGAAAAATTTGGAATGTCTCCTTCAAAAGAAGTGCTATTTCAATTCTTCATACTACCATGTGTTTCAATTTTACCATAACCTCTCCCCACACTTTCAATAAATTCAACATGAACGAAAAAGAGTCAAAAAACTTGAGGCAATGGATTAGGATGATAGTGATGAGGTAGCTGAAATAAAAGTTGCTCATATTGAGGAGTCTACGAACTATGCCCGAAGAACTGTCAGTGATGTTGATATTTGGAAGTATGAAGCGTTTGCACAAACACTACAACAAACTCGAAGCTTTGGTTCTGAGTTTCGATCTCTAGATAGACCTGTTGGTACTCCTGCTAGGGCTTCAAATGTATTTGATACAATAGACAATAAATATGATGATCACTTATATAGTTAGGAAACTTCATACAAAACTATCATCTTAATGAAGAGACAAATGTGTCTATTCTAGCAGGGACCTTCTGTTGACAACTAGCCAAAGCTATTAAATTTGGCTCCGCTTTTCCTGTATGAGTTTAATATTCATGTGTTCTAAAATTTATTTAATTTAGCAGCCCTTTAATAGTGGACTGAATACTCTTTAGTAGCTTGTAAGTTTTTAGAGCAAGATCAACTTTATGGAAAATAAAGTTACTCAGTTATGAAAACCTTCGTTCAACTGGTAGATAATGCTATGGAAACTTTGATTTTTCTTTATGGTGTTATAAAATATGTTTTACTAAAATAAACTCTCCAACAAAGAAAGCCTTGTTCAACTCTGGTAGGTATGTTATAGAAACTTTTTATTCTAAAGCTTTGTTCGACTCTGGTAGGTATGCTATAGATACTTATTATTCTAAAGCCTTGTTCAACTATGGTAGGTATCATATAGAAACTTATTATTCTAAAGCCTTGTTCAACTGGTAGGTGTGCTATTTTTCTTTATCTTGTGAGGAATATTTTTTCACTAAATCATTTTACAACAAAACCTTGTTGAACTTCTGTTTATATGCTATGGAATTCTACTTTATACTAACCCTATTAGGATACAATTTATAATAGAATTTCAATTTATGTTCTTACATTTATTATTATTAACATTACTATGCATCCACTACACTTGCGATTCAAAATATCACAGCCAAAATCACCTATATTTACTGCACAAGGTTCAAATCTTCTGAAGCAGCATTCTCCAAATTTCAAAAGAGCTAAAATTATTGTAAAAGGTGTTCAAGAGAAAATTTCTCAAGAATTTTTTGCAGCAATCAAGATCTCAAGCATCATGCATGTTTTTGGAGTAACATTATGATGTAGGTTTCAAGCATTCAAGCATCAAGATCAGCATCCAATCAAGACACTTCATGCAAGATCAAGGCCTTGGAGAGATCTACTAAGTTTCAATCCTTCAAGGGTTTCAAATCAAGGGTTTGGTGAGTTGCAACATAGCAATTGTTCATTCATCATTCCTTTCATGTTTCATCATTTCAATTCAAGGGTTAATTACCAAAATGGCGTTTGACCAAGGCAAAACCCCATTCACCAAAAACAAATAATTTTTCCCTCTTGCATGTTTTGTAGATCTTAGGTTGAAGAAGGACTGAAGATCTATCAAAGGAGAAAAAATGGAAAAGTTATCAAAGTTGCAAAAACTGTCAAAGTTGTCAAGCAATGGAAACTCGCTTTCAAATTTTATTTCCAACTTTCTGACTGTGAAATTTGGAGAATTCGAGAGTGTGGACATGGGAACAGAGGACCTAAAAATTGATTTGAGAAATCCCTACAAAGACCAATTCTCCCTAGGGTGAATGAGTCCCAGAGGACACTCAACAACAACATTTTGGTGATAGGTGCAAAAATACTAAACCTTCTCAGATTTGTTTGAAAGTTGGAGGTTATGTTAGATTAAGGTTTAATCTTCTGATTTCATGTGTTACCTTGCATTTTTGGGTTTATTTTCTATTTTTAATTTTTCTCCCAAAAGTGTTGTTTCAACAGATTTGCCCCATCCTAGATCATAAGGAAAATAACAAAATATCCTTCAAAGTTGACTCACCCAAGGGATAAAAGTCAACCTTGGCTTATGGGATCTCTTTTTAATAATGAGGTAGTGGGAGACAAGTGCATTATACCCCATTTTACCCTTTCTATTTATAGTAAATTATCGGTGAACCCCCATTTGAATAAAGAGCACCCATTTCGCACCATTTCATTTTTGTGAACCTAACATTCTTGCACTATAGACTTTCTAATTTGGAGTCCATTCAAACCGTATATCTACAATTTGCATTACTTTGAATTTCATTGCATTTATTTACATCTCATTTAGGGTTTTTAACTTGTATTAGTTTGTATTTAATTTAGGGTTTTAGGTTTGCATTTTGCATCCTTTAAAATCTAAAAAAATTAAAAAAATTACATGCGTATTAAATTAATTTTGCATAGTACTTGCATATTAAATTAATTTTGCATAGTACTTGCATATTACTGTACATCCAATCATTCATATTCACAAATTGAGTTTAAATTGAATTTCAAAAAGTTTCATATTATTCATCATTTTTCATTCATTTCAATTGCATTTAAACATTAAAATTTCGTAAAATCTACTACGAAAACCACGGTTTCTAACTTGGAATAGAGAACACAAGTAATAACCTAGAAATTGCATTTTTCACTTTTTCAAACCCTATACAAGGACCCATTTGCCTTTGGGCGAATAAGTCCTTGAGGGACCATGATAACCAAATTTTTTGAGCATTTTTATAATTTTCTGCATTTCCGAGATGTATTGGTAAACCACTGTTTCAGTCTAGCAATTTTTGGGAATTTATTTTTATGCATTAGATTTAATCATCCATTTAGTTTATCCATTTCAAATCATTCCAAATTTATTCCAGTAGTGAAAATGATCAAATTTTAAGTACAATTGTTTAATTTCTAAAGCATTGCATATTTTGAATAGATTAATTCTCATAAAAGCATGTTTCCTTTTCAAACATTTGGTTTTCATAGAGTGTCACATGACTTGTATGATTCTATTTTCTCTACCCTTGAGCATAATCTAGGGAAAAAAAAACATTTGACAAGAATGTTAGTTACCCTCCTAATATCTATTAGATTTGTAAGAATTTTATAGTTGTTCTTCTCCTGATACCTCTCCTATTTGTGATGAAGGTATATTGGTGAAAGGAGATGCAATCATTAAGCATCATGATAATCTTGTTTATCTCTCTCCCCCTACCCCACCCACTTGTGAGGACATTATGGCACAAGAGGATGAGATTATTGACACATTTCTTAACATCACCTTGCCTAGTCTCCATTCATCTCCCAACATCTCTCTCACTTGTGAGAATATTTTAGTGAAAGAGGATACAATCATGGAAAATCATGAAAATCATGAAAATCACATTTGTTCTGTTCCCAATATCTCTCTTATTTGTGAAGATAATATTTTGGTGTTAGAATATCCAATCATTGAGAGTCATGACAATCCTATTTGTTTCTCTTCCCTTACATCTCCTCCTTGGGAAGACATTATTGGACAAGGGGATGAAATCATAGATAACCATGACAATCATATATGTTCTTCTCCTAATATCTCTCCTACCTATGAAGAAGATGGTTTGGTATTAGAAGACCCGCTCATTGAGATTCATGAGGATATTTATTCTCCTTCTCCCAAAAACTTCTCCGACTTGGGAAAATATAATGAAACAAAAGAATGCAATCATTGGTAAGCAATAAAATCATAGTTATTCTCCTCTACATGCCTACCCTACTTGTAATGAAGTTATCTTAAAATATCCAACCATTGAATGCCATGCAAATATTGTTTGCTCCTCTCCTAAAAACTCTCCTACTGTAAAAGATAACATGGTACAAGAGGATGATAGTAATGTGGTTTCCTTAGATGAAGACGATAAGGTGATGTTAGACTCCCCTTCACTAAACTATCAACAAAATAAGGATAATTCTATTGAGGTTATAAACATTAGATCTCCCTTGATTATTAGACCTCCTAAGAGTCCTCTAATTATTGGACCCCCAAGTCATCTCTAGAGCCACTTCTTACCATTTACCCACCCTCAAACCAATATGTCCAAAACAAACTTGTGCTTATCCTAAGACCGCCTAAACACAATGGTTTGCAACAACTGAGTTACAATACCATTTCTCATACATATAACACAAGGAATAATAGGCAACCACATTCAAATACCTAATTCATAACCATTGCCTGAACCAATTTTGCATTGTGCTCCTTGCTAGCCTTTGCATAGTGGAAAGGATTATATTCTTGCGGAATAACTTAAACACTCTTGGTAAGATTCATTTATGGGATCTGATTCAAGTATCAGGATGGGTTTGGAAAGGGTGTCACGATCGACAAGAGTAGTCCTCTAGGGATGTATGCAATAGCCCATACGCCACGTGCACTGGTAAACCCAAACCTTGAAGTCAAACCAATCCAATCCAAACCCCATTCAAATATGATAAAAAGTTATGAACTTATATTTATTTTTCTTTTTTATCGACTCAGGGGTATCCCTACGACCCACCCCAACACCCAACCCGTCTTACCTTGGTCTTACATTCTACCAAGTTGGGGTCAGGAAGGAATGACACACTGGGGCAAGAGTAGTCCCTTGAGATGTATACAACAACCCATAAGCCATGTGCATCAGGTAAACCAAAACCTCTAAGTTAAACCAATCCAATCCAAAACCCTTTCAAAAATAATAAAAAGGTATGAACTTATCTTTCTTATTCCTTTTTTATTGACTTAGGGGTATCCCTACAACCCAACCCAACCCAACACCCAACCTTCCTTACCTTGGTTTTAGATTCTACCAAGTTGGGGTTGGGAAGAGGTGTCACGTTGGGGCAAGAGTAATCCCCTTGAGATGTATGCAACAACCCATAAGCCATGTGGATTGGGTAAACCAAGACTTCAAATTCAAATCAATCTAGTCCAAAACCCTTTCAAAAATGATAAAAAGGTATGAACTTAACTTTATTCTTCTTTTTTATTGACTCAAGGGTATCCCTACAACCCAGACCAACACCCAACTACCTTACCTTGGTCTTACATTATACCAAGTTGGGGTCGGAAAGGGTATCATGTTGGGGAAAGAGTAGTCCCCTTGGGATGTATGCAATAGCCTATAAGCCACATGCATTAGGTAAACCTTGACCTCAAAGTCAAACCAATCCAATCCAAACCCCTTTCAAAGATGATAAAAAGGTATGAACTTGTTTTTCTTCTTTTTTTATTGACTTAGGGGTATCCCTATGACCCAACCCAATGCCCAACCTACCTTACCTTGGTCTTACATTCTGCCAAGTTGGGGTTGGGAAGGGGTTTCACAGGGGGGAAAGAGTAATCCCTTGAAGATGTATGCAATAACATGTAAGCCACATGCACCGGGTAAACCCAGACATCGAATTCAAACCAATCCAATCCAAACCCCTTTCAAAGATGATAAAAAATGCATGAACTTATCTTTCTTTTATTTTATTGACTCACGGGTATCCCTACGACCCAACCCTACACCCAACCCACTTTACCTTGGTCTTACATTCTACAAAGTTGGGGTCAGGAAGGGGTGTCATGCTAATGCATGAGTAATCCCCAGGTGATGTAAACAATGGCCCGTAAACCATGTACATCGGGTAAAGCCGGACCTCAAAGTCAAACTAATTCAATCCAAACTCCTTTCAAAGATGATAAAAAGGTACGAATTTATCTTTATTTTTCATTTTTATTGATTCAAGGGTGCCCTACGACCCAACCCAATGGCCAATTTTCCTTACCTTGGTCTTACATTTTTCCAAGTCGAGGTCAAGAAGGGGTGTCACTCTGGGGTAAGAGTAGTCCCTTGGAGATGTATGCAACAACTTGTCAGCAATTTGCATTGGATAAACATAGACCTCGAAGTCAAACCAATCCAATCTAAACCCCTTTTAAAAATGATAAAAAGGTATGAACATATCTTTCTTATTTTTTATTGACTCAGGAGTATCCCTATGACCCAACCCAATGCCCAACTGCCTTACCTTGGTCATACATTATGCCAAGTTGGGGTTGGGAAGGGGAGTCATGTTGGGAGAGAGTAGTCCCCTTGGGATGTATGCAACAACCTATAAGCCACGTGCATTTTGTAAACCTAGACCTCCAAGTCAAACAGTTCCAATCTAAACCCCTTTCAAAGATGATAAAAAGGTATGAACTTATCTTTCTTCTCTTTTTATTGACTCAAGCGTACCCCACAACTCGGCCCAACATCCAACCTACCTTACCTTGGTCTTACATTCTACCAAGTTGGGGTTGAGGAGTGTCACATTGGGGAAAGAGTAGTCCCCTTGGGGATGTATACAATAGCCTGCAAGCCACGTACATCAGGTAAACCCAGACCTCTAAGTTAAACCAATCATATCAAAACCCCTTTCAAAAATCATAAAAAAATATAAAATTATCTTTCTTATTTTTTTATTGATTCAGTTGTATCCCTATGACCTATCCCAATGTCCAACCCACCAAATCTTGGTCTTAAATTTTGCCAAGTTAGGGTCAGGAAAGGGTGTCAGGCTGGGGCAAGAGTAGTCCCCTTGCGATGTATGCAAAAAAACATAAGCCATGTGCATCGAGTAACCTAGACCTCAAATTCAAAGCAATATAATCCAAAACACTTTCAAAGACATAAAAAGACTCAAAGGTATCCCTACGACCCAACCCAGTGCCCAACCTTCCTTACCTTGGTATTACATTCTGCCAAGTTGAAGTTGGGAAGGGGTTTCATGTTGAGGTAAGAGTAGTCCCCTCAAAATTTATGCAACAACCTATAAGCCTGGTGCATCAGGAAAAACCTAGAACTCGAAGTCAAACCAATCCAATCCAAACCCCTTTCAAAGATGATAAAAAAGCGTGAACTTATTTTTCTTCTTTTTTTATTGAATCAAGGGTATCCTTACAACCCAACCCAATGCCCAATCTTCCTTACCTTGGTCTTACATTCTACCAAGTTGGGGTTAGGAAACGGTGTCACACTAGAGTAAGAGTAATCCCACTAAGTATGTATGCAACAACACATAAGCCATGTGCATCAGGTAAACCCAGAGGTCTTAAAGTCAAACCAATCTAATCCAAATCCCTTTCAAATACGATAGAAAGGTACAAATTTATCTTTATTTTTCTTTTTTATTGACTCAATGGTACCCTATGACCCAGCCCAATGCCCAACCTACCTTACCTTGGTATTACATTCTGCCAAGTTGTGGTCAGGAAGGGGTGTCACACTAGGGAAAAAGTAGTCCCTTGGCGATGTATGCAACAACTTTTCAGCCACGTGTATTAGGTAAACCAATACCTCAAAGTCAAACTAGTCCAATCCATACCCTTTCAAAAATGATAAAAGAGAATGAAATTATCTTCTTTTTTCATTGACTAAAAGGTATCCCTACAATCCAACTCAATGCCAAACCCGCCTTACCTTCATCTTATATTCTACCAAGTTGGGTTTGGCAAGGGGTGTCACCTTGGGGCAAGAGTAGTCCCTTGAGATGTATGTAACAACCCGTAAGCCACGTGCATCAGGAAAAAACCAAAACCTTGAAGTTAAACCATTTCAATCCAAACCCATTTCAAAATGATAAAAAGGTATGGACTTATTTTTCTTCATTTTTTATTGACTCAGGGATACTCTATGACTTAGCCCAATGCCTGACCCACCTTACCTTGGTCTTACATTATGTCAAGTTACAATTGAGGAGTGTCACGCTGGGGGAAGCTTACCCCAGGGACCCTTTTAAAAAATGATTAAAATGTAAGAACTTATCTTTTTTCTTTTTTTATTGACTCAGGGGTATCTGTACGACCCAACCCAATGCTCAACAAGCTTTACCTTGGTCTTACATTTTTCCAATTTGGGGTCGGGAAGGGGTGTCAAGCCAGGGAAAGAGTAGTCCCCTCAGGATGTATACAACATCCAATAAGCCACGTGCATCATGTAAACCAAGACCTCGAAGTCAAATCGATCCAATCCAAAAACCTTTCAAAGATGATAAAAAAGTGTGAACTTATCTTTATTCTTATTTTTAATTCACGCAGGGGTATTCTAACGACCTATCCCAACACCCAAACCACCTTACCTTGGTCTTCTATTCTACCAAGTTGGGGTTGGGAAGGTTGTCACATTGGGGTAAGAGCACTCTCATGGGGGATGTATGCATTAGCTCATAAGCCATGTGCATCGAGTAAACCCAGAACTCAAAGTCAAACCAATCCAATCCAAACACCTTTCAAAGATAATAAAAAGATATGAAATTTTCTTTCTTTCTTTTTATTAACTTAGGGATATCCCTATGAAATAGTCCAATGCCCAACCCACCTTACATTGGTCTTACATTTTCCCAAATTGGGGTTGGGAAGAGGTGTCACTTTGGAGCAATAGTAGTCTCATGGGGATGTATGCAACAACTCGTAAACCATGTGCAATGAGTAAACTTGGACCTCAAAGTCAAACCAATCCAATCCAAACCGCTTTCAAAGACGATAAAAATGCATAAACTTATGTTTATTCTTCTTTTTTTATTGACTCAGGGATATCCCTACAACCTTGTCCAATGCCCAAACCACCTTACCCTGGTCTTACATTTTGTCAAGTTGGGGTTAGGAAGGGGTGTCAGGTTGGGGCTAGAGTAATCTCATTGGGGATGTATGCAACAGCTTGTAAGCCATAGACATCAGGTAAACCCAAACCTCAAAATCAAGCCAATCCAATCCAAATCCCTTTCAAAGATGATATAAGGGTATGAATTTAACATTTTTGTCTAATATTATTGACTCGGGGGTACCCTACAATCCAATAGAGAAATCTATGACCTAGCCTAATGCCCAACCTACCTTACCTTGGTCTTACATTTTTCCAAGTTGGGGTCAAGAAGGGGTGTCATGTTGGGGCAAGAGTAGTCCATTGGAGATGTGTGCAACATTCTGCTAGCCACGTGCATCAGTTAAACCTAGAGCTCAAATTTAAACTAATCAAATCTAAAACCCTTTTACAAAAGATAAAAGGTATGAACTTATATTTCTTCTTCTTTTATTATTGACTCTAGGTATCCATATAACCCAACCCAACGCCCAACTCGTCTTACCTTGGTCTTGCATTTTGGAAAGTTGGGGTTGGGAAGGGATGTCACTTTGGGGCAAGAGTAGTCCCCTTGAGATGTATACAACAGCTCATAAACCACATGCATCGAGTAAACTAGGACCTCAAAGTCAAACCATTCCATTCCAAACCCCTTTCAAAGATGATAAAAAAGAATAAACTTATATTTCTTCTTATTTTTTATTGACTCAACAATACCCTATGACCCAACCCAATGCCTAACCCACCTTACCTTGGTCTTACATTCTGCCAAGTTGGGGTCAAGAAGTAGTGTCACACTAGGGCAAGAGTAATCCCCTAGGGATTTATGCAATAACTCGTAAGCCACGAGCATCAGATAAACCCAGATCTCTAAGTTAAACAAATCCAATCTAAACCCCTTTCAAAAATGATAAAAAAAGTATGAACTTATCTTTCTTCTTCTTTTTACTAACTTCAAGGGTATCCCTATGACCCAGCCCAACACCCAACCCACCTTACCTTGGTCTTAGATTTTTCCAATTTGTGGTTAGAAAGGGGTGTCACACTAGGGCAAGAGGAGTCCCCTCGGGATGTATACAACAACCCGTAAGTCACATGCATTAGGTAAACCAAGACCTCAAAGTAAAACCAATCCAATCCAAAACCCTTTGAAAGATGATAAAAATGTATGATCTTATCTTTACTCTTCATTTTTTCTTGACTGAAGGGTATCCCTAAGACCCATTTGAATACCCAAATCGCCTTACCTTACTCTTACATTATACAAAGTTGGGGTTGAGAACGGTGTCACACTGGGGCAAAAAATGTCTCTTGGGGATGTATGCAACAACCCGTAAACCACGTGCATCGGGTAAACCCAGACCTCGAGGTCAAACCAATCAAATCCAAACTTATTTCAAAGACAATAAAAAAGTATGAACTTATCTTTCTTTTTTTATTGACTCATAGGTATCCCTACAACCCAACCCAATGCCCAACCCACCTTACCTTGGTCTTACCTTCTGCCAATTTGAGGTTGAGAAGGGTTGTCACACTGGGGCAAGAGTACTGCCCTTGGGATGTATGCAACAACATGTAAGCCATGTGCATTGGGTAAACCAAGACCTAGAAGTCAAACCAATCCAATCCAAAACCCTTTCAAAAACAATAGAAGGGTATGAACTTATCTTTATTCTTGTTTTTTATTGACTCAGTGGTATCCCTATGACCCAATGCAACACCCAACACACCTTACCGTTGCCTTACATTCTAGCAAGTTGTGATCAGGAAAAAGTGTCACTCTGGGGAAAGAGTAGTCCCCTCGGGATGTATGCAAAAAATCGTAAGCCATGTGCATCAGGTAAATCTAGACCTCGAAGTCAAACCAATCCAATCCAAACCCTTTCAAAGATGGTTAAAAAAATAAACTTCTCTTACTTCTTTTTTTATTGACTCAATGATATCCCTACAACCCAACATAATGCCAAACCTGCCTTACCTTGGTCTTGTATTCTACCAAGTTGGGCTCAAGAAGTGGTTTTACGATGGGGCAAGAGTAGTCCCCTTGGGATGTATGTAACAATCTGTAAGCCACGTGTATAGGGAAAAAAACAAAACCTCAAAGTTAAGCCATTCCAATCAAAACCTCTTTCAAAGATGATAAAAATGTATGAACTTGTCTTTCTTCTTTTTTATTGAGTCAAGGGTACCCTACGACCCAACTCAACACCCAACCCGCCTTACTTTGGTCTTACATTCTACCAAGTTGTGACCTAGAAGGAGTGTCATGCTGGGGCAAGAGTAGCCTAGGGATGTATGCAAAAACCTGTAAGCCATGTGCATCGAGTAAACCCATACCTCTAAGTTAAACCAATCAAATACAAAACCCTTTCAAAAATGATAAAAATGTATGAACTTATTTTTCTTCCTTTTTATTGACTCAGAGATATCCCTACAACCCAACCTAATGCCCAACCCATTTACCTTGGCCTTATATTGTGCCAAGTTGGGGTTAGGAAGAGGTGTCAAGCTGGGGCAAGAGTAGTCCCCTCAAAATGTATACAACAACCTGTAAACCATGTGCATCGAGTAAACCAAGACCTCGAAGTCAAACCAATTCAATCCAAAAACCTTTCAAAAATGATAAAAAAGTATAAAGTATTTTTCATTCTTATTTTTTTATTCACTTAGGGGTATCCTTATGACCTAGCCAAATGCCCAACCCGCCTTACCTTGTTTTTCCATTCTACGAAGTTAGGGTTAGGAAATTTATCACTTTGGGTCAAGAGTAGTTAAAGGATGTATGCATCATCCTGTAAGCCACGTGCATCGGGTAAACTCAGACCTCAAAATCAAACAAATCCAATCCAAACCCCTTTCAGAGACGATAAAAAATTATGAACATATATTTCTTCTTTTTTATTGAATCAAGGGTATCCCTATGACCTAGCCCAACCCGCCTTACCTTGGTCTTACATTTTTCCAAGTAGGAGTTGGGAAGGGGTGTCACTTTTGGGCAAGAGTTGTCCCCTAGGGATGTATGCAACAACCTATAAACCACGTGCATTAGGTAAATCCAAACTTCAAATTCAAACCAATCCAATCCAACCCCCTTTCAAAGATTATAAGGCATGCACTTATGTTTATTCTCTTTTTTATTGACTCAAAAGTATCTTATGATCCAGCCCAATGCCCAACTCGCCTTATCTTGGTTTTACGTTTTTCCAAGTTGGGGTTAGTAAGGGGTGTCAAGTTGGGGCTAGATTCATCCCATTAGGGATGTATGCAACAGCTTGTAAGCCACATGCGTTGGATAAACTCATACCACGAAATCAAACCAATCCAATCCAAACCCCTTTCAAAGATGATAAAAATGTATGGATTTAACTTTTTTTCTTTTTTTATTGACTCAAGGGTACCCTACTACCCAACTGGGTACTCTACGACCCGACCCAATGCCAAAACCACTTTCAAAGATGATATGAAGGCATGCACTTATGTTTATTCTCTTTTTTATTGACTCAGGAGTATCTTATGATCCAGCCCAATGCCCAACTCGCCTTATCTTGGTTTTACATTCTGCCAAGTTGGGGTTAGGAAGGAGTGTCATGCTAGGGCTAGATTAATCCCATTGGGGATGTATGCAACAACCTATAAGTCACGTGTATTGGGTAAACCCAGACCATGAAATCAAACCAATCCAATCCAAACACCTTTGAAAAACCCTAAAAAGGCATGGATTTAACATTTTTTTCTTTTATTATTGACTCACGGGTACCCTACGACCCGAACGGGCACTCTACGACCCAAACCGATGGCCAACCCGCCTTACTTTGAGCTTACATTCTACCAAGTTGGGGTCGAGAAAGGGTGTCACGTTGGGGAAAGAGTAATCCCCTGGATATGTATTCAACAACCCGTCAACCACGTGCATCGATTAAACCCAAACCTCGAAATCAAACCAATCCAATCTGAACCCCTTTCAAAAAAGATAAAAGGTATGAACTTATCTTTCTTCTTCTTTTATTATTGACTCAGGGGTATCCGAATGACCCAACCCAATGTCCAACCTCCCTTATCTTGGTCTTACATTCTGCCAAGTTGTGGTCGAGAAGGAATGTCACGTTGGTGCAAGAGTAGTCCCCTTGGGATGTATGCAATATCTTGTAAACCACATGCATCGAGTAAACACAAACCTCAAAGTGAAACCATTCCAATACAAACCCCTTTCAAATACGATAAAAAAGAATGAACTTATTTTTATTTTCCTTTTTTATTGACTCGGGGGTACCCTATGACCCATCCCAATGCCCAACCCACCTAACCTTGGTCTTAGATTCTGCCAAGTTGGGGTTGGGAAGGAGTGGCATGCTAGCGCAAGAGTAGTCCCCTGGGGATGTATATAAAAACATTTAAGCCACATGCATCGAGTAAACCTAGACCTTAATTTAAACAAATCCAATCTAAACCCCTTTTAAAAATGATAAAAAAAAGTATGAACTTATATTTCTTCTTCTTTTTTTATTGACTTAGAGGGTATCCCTACCACCCAACCCAATTTCCAACCTTTCTTACCTCATTCTTACATTTTTCTAAATTGGGGTCGAGAAGGGGTGTCACACTAGGGAAAAAGTAGTCCCCTCAGGATGTATGAAATAACATGTAAGCCATGTGCATCAAGTAAACCAAAACCTCAAATTCAAACCAATCCAATCCAAAACCGTTTCAAAGATGATAAAAAAGTATGAACTTATCTCTATTCTTATTTTTTATTGACTCAGGGCTATCCCTTTGACCTATTCCACTGGCCAACCTACCTTACCTTGGTCTTACATTCTACCAAGCTAGTGTCACGAAGGGTCACATTGGGGCAAGAGTAGTCCCCTGGGGATGTATACAATAACTCATAAGTCATGTGCATCAGGTAAACCTAGACCTCGAAGTCAAACCAATCCAATCCAAACCCCTTTAAAAGACGATAAAAAGAAAACTTATCTTTGTTCTTTTTCATCAACTAACAGGTATCCCTACGACCCAACCCAACGCTCAAACTGCCTTACCTTGGTCTTATATTTTGCCAAGTTGGGATCAAGCAGGGGTGTCACGTTGGGGCAAGAGTAGTCCCCTAGGGATGCATGCAATAGCTCATAAGCCACATTCATCAAGTAAACCAAGACCTCAAAGTCAAACCAATCCAATCAAAACCCCTTTTAAAGATGATAAAAAGGCATGAATTTGTCTTTCTTTTTTCTTTTTTATTGACTCAGGGTTCTTTTTTTTATTGACTCAGAGGTATCTTTATGACCCAACCCAACATCCAACCTTCTTTACCTTGGTCTTACATTCTTCCAAGTTTGGGTCAGGAAAGGGTGTTATTCTGGAGCAAGAGTAATTCCATTGGGGATGTATGCAACAACTCGTAAGCCACGTGCATCGGGTAAAACCTAGACCTCAAAGTCAAACCAATCCAATGCAAAACCCTTTCAAAGATGATAAAAATGTATGAATTTATCTTTTCTTTTTCTTTTTTTATTGACTTATGGGTACCCTACGACCCAGCCTAACATCCAAACTATTTTACATTGGTCTATCTTCTATGAAGTTGGGTTCAGGAAGAGGTGTCATGTCAATGCAAGAGTATTCCCCTCAGGATGTATGCAATAATCGATAAGTCACGTGCATCGAGTAAACCCAAACCTCGAAGTCTAACCATTCCAATCCAAAACCCTATCAAAGACAATAAAAATATATGAACTTGTCTTTCTTCTTCTTTTCTATTGACTCAGGGGTACCCTACGGCCAAGCCCAATGCCCAACCTGCCTTAACTTGGTCTTACATTTTTCCAAGTTGAATTTTGGAAGGAGTGTCAATGATAGAGCAAGAGTAGTCCCTTGGAGATGTATGCAATAGATCGTAAGCCACATGCACCTCGACCTCTAAGTGAAACTAATCCAATCCAAACCCTTTTCAAAAATTATTAAAACGTATGAACTTATCTTTCTTCTTCTTTTTATATTGACTTAAGGGCATCCATATGACCCAGCCTAATGCCTAACCCACCTTACCTTGGTCTTATATTTTTCCAAGTTGAATTCGGGAAGGGGTGTAACATTAGGGCAAGAGTAGTCCCTTGGAGATGTATGCAAAAACCTATAAGCCACGTGAATTGGGTAAACCTAAACCTTGAAGTAAAACCAATCGAATCCAAAACCCTTTCAAAGATGATATAAAGGTATGAACTTATCTTTATTCTTCTTTTTTTATTCACTCAGGGGTATTCCTATGACCCAACCCAATGCTCAACCCACATTACATTAGTCTTACATTCTACCAAGTTTGGGTCGCGAAGGGTGTCATGCTTGGGAAAAATTAGTCCTCTAGGGAAATACGCAACAACCTATAAACCACGTGCATTGGGTAGACCTAGACCTAGACCTCGAAATCAAATCAATTTAATACAAATCCCTTTCAAAGATGATAAAAAGGTATGAACTTATATTTCTTTTTTTTTATTGATTCAATGGTATCATTATGACCCTACCTAACGCCCAACCCAACTTACCTTAGTTTTACATTCTGCCAAGTTGGGGTTGGGAAAGGGTGTCACATTGGGGCAAGAGTAGTCCCTTGGGGATGTATAAAACAACCTATAAGCCACGTACATCGAATAAACCTAGACCTCGAAGTCAAATCAATCCAATTCAAACCCCTTTCAAAGAGAATAAAAATATATGAACATATATTTCTTCTTTTCTTATTGACTTAGGGGTATCCTTATGACCTATCTCAATGTCCAACCCGCTTTACCTTGGTCTTACATTTTTTCCAAGTTGTGGTCGAAAAGGGTGTGGCACTGGGGTAATAGTAATCTCGTTGAGGATGTATGCAACACCCTATAAGACATGTGCATTGTGTAAACCCAGACCTCAAAGTCAAACCAATCCAATCCAAGCCCCTTTCAAAGATGATAAAAAATGTATGAATTTTTATTTCTTTCTTTTTTATTGACTAAAAGCTACCGTACGACCCAACCCAATGGCCAACCCACCTTACCTCGATCTTACATTCTACCAAGTTAGGGTCGAGAAGGGGTGTCACATTGGGACAAGAGTATTCTTTTGAGGATGTATGCAAAAATTTGTCAGCCAAGTGCATTGGGTAAACCCAGACCTCGAAGCCAAACCAATCCAATCCAAACCTCTGTCAAACATGATAAAAAAGAATGAGTTTATCTTTTTTTTTATTGAATCAGGGGTATCCCTACACCCAACTCAATTCCCAACCCACCTTACCTTGGTCTTACATTTTTCCAAGTTGGGGTCGGGAAAGGGTGTCACATTAGGGCAAGAGTAATCCCCTCGAGATGTATGCTTGAGCCCATAAGCCATATGCATTAGGTAAACTCATACCTCAAAGTCAAACCATTTCAATCCAGACCCCTTTCAAAGATGATAAAAAGGTATGAATTTATCTTCTTTTTTATTGACTAAGTGGTACTCTATGACCTAACCCAATGCCCCACCCACATTACCTTGGTCTTACATTCTGCAAAGCTACGGTTAGAAAGGAATGGCAGTTAACAACATTCTATTTCCATGGTAATAGTATTGATATTTCTGAATTGTAACTATGTGCACATTTTTACATCAACATTTTGGATCATACTCCATGATCCATCATCAAGATGAAAAACATTTAGAGAGAAGACTGAAAAATTAGTAGCAGACTTGGGTAGAAATAGGAGAGGGAAAGTTGGGAGGAAAGGAAGACACACAACCTAAAAAATTGGAGGGAACAAAGTCCAATTGGTGAAAGCCAGGAGAGGTGGAAGGAGGAAGATACCCCAAAGAAAAAAAGACTAAAACAGCTAAAAAATTAAAAGTAAAGAACTAGATAGAAAAAAGAAACTAAAGGGAATTGAAAAATAAGAAAACAAAAACAATAGTATTTTAAAAAGAAGGAACTAAAGACACGACGAAAGAAAAAAATAATTAAAAGGAAAAAATGGATGCAACAACCTGTCAGCCATGTGCATCGGGTAAACCAAGACCTCGAATTAAAACCAATCCAATCCAAACCACTTTCAAAGATGATAAAAAATATGAACTTATCTTTCTTTTTCTTTTTTATTGATTAAGGCGTACCCTACGAACCAGCCCAACTCCCAACCTACCTTACCTTGATCTTACATTCTGCCAAGTTGGGGTCAGGGAGGGGTGTCACACTAGAGCAAGAGTAGTCCCTTGGGGATGTATGCAACAATCTGTAAGCCACATGCATCGAGTAAACCAAGACCTCAAAGTCAAACCAATCCAATCCAAAACCTTTTCAAAGAAGATAAAAAGTTATGAACTTATCTTTATCCTTACTTTTTATTGAATCAAAGGTATCCCTACGACCCAACCCAACACCCAACCCACCTTACCTTGGTCTTACATTCTGCCAAGTTGGGGTCGGGAAGGGTGTAACGTTGGGGCAAGAGTAGTCTCTAAGGGAGGTATGCAACAACATGTAAGCCACATGCATTGGGTAAACCTAGACCTAAAATTCAAACCAATCCAATCCAAACCCCTTTCAAATATGATAAAAAGGTATCAACTTATCTTTCTTTCTTTTTAATTGAATCAGGGGTATCCCTACAAATTAGCCCAACACCCAACCTGCTTTACCTTGATCTTACATTCTTCCAAGTTGGGGTCGGGAAGGGTTTTCATGTTGGGGCAAGAGTAGTCCCCTAAGGATGTATGCAACAACTGGTAAACCATGTGCATCATGCAAACTAAAACCACGAATTCAAGCCAATCCAATCTAAACTCCTTTCAAAGATGATTAACAAGTATGAACTTATCTTTCTTCTTTTTTGACTCAGGGGTCTTCTTACGACCCATTCCAACCCCCAAGCCACTTTACCTTGGTCTTACATTCTACCAAGCTAGGTTCGAGAAGGGGTGTCACATTAGGGTAAGAGTAGTCCCCTGGGGATGTATGCAACAACCCATAAGACACGTGCATTGGGTAAAACCAAACCTCAAAGTCAAACAAATTCAATCCAAACCCCTTTCAAAAATGATAAAAAAAAACATAAACGTATCTTCACTCTTCTTTTTTTATTGACTCAAGGGTATTCCTACAACCCAATCAAACACTCAACCCACACTATTTTGATCTTACATTCTTCCAAGTTGGGGTCAGGAAGGGGTGTCACACTAGGGCAAGAGTAGTCCCCTGGGGATGTATACACCAACTTGTAAGCCACGTACATTGGGTAAACCAAAATCTCAAAGTCAAACCCAAGATAACAAGGAGCATATCCATGACTTAAGCCTTTTTCACTATTTGTGTGGGCTCTAGGACGAATCCAACTTTTATTCCTTCTTAGGAGAGAGAATGAGGGTATGAAGATCTATTTTTTAATTCATTTTAGCATAGATGAGCCAATTACTATCTATGTCTCTAGCATCTTCAAATGATTGAAAAAATGTTATGTATTGAAAATTGAAGGAGAAATATAAAGATAGAAAGAAAAAATGAAAGGAAGGAATGAGCTTGATAAATTAGATACAAAAAAAAATAATAAGAAAATAGATCTAGATATAAAATAAATAAAATGAGAAGTGAAAGATAAAGACTAAAAAGGAAAAATAAAAGAAATAAATAGAGAGGAAGAGGTAGGGACATGGTGAGACAACAAAGGAAAGGTTGTGAGAGAAATTAAAAAGACAAAAAGTAGACAAAACAATAAAAATATCAAAAAATAGTTAAAGTTTAGAAAATAAAAAATAAAGAAAGAATAATGTAGAGATGAATAAATAAAAATGAATGACCAAAAAACATAGAAAGAGACTGAAGATAGATAGAACAAAATTATATTCACATAAACAATTTGAATAAATAATAAATAAATTTAGAAAGACAAAATTAAAAAAAAAAATGGAGTGAGAAATAATTTCAAACATAGAGATAAAGATTATAAAAAGTGTTCGGAAAAATGACAAATAAAAAGAGGGAAACAAAAACAAAAAAATATTGGAGAAAAAACAAAGAATCTTTAAAATAGATATGAAAAGAATAAATGTAAATAGAGAGAGACACACACACAAACTAAAGAAATGTAAGAAATCAAAGCGATATATAGTGAAAGAGTGTCAATCTGACAAAATGAGAAAATTACAAAATAAATTATAGATTAAACAAAGATAGACAAAATAAGAAAAAATAATCAAGGATTTAAAAAATAAGAAATAGATACAAAATAAGAAATTAATTTAATATAAAATACACAAATGAAAAAAAAGTAGCACATTTTTACATCAACATTTTGGATCATACTCCATGATCCATCATCAGGATGAAAAATATTTAGAGAGAAGAGTGAAAAATTAGCAGCAAACTTGGGAAGAAATAGGAGAGGGAAAGTTGGGAGGAAAGGAAGACACACAACCTATAAAATTGGAGGGAGCAAAGTCCAATTTGTGAAATCCAAGAGAGGTGGAAGGAGAAAGATACCCCAAAGGAGAGAAGACTAAAACAACTAAAAAATTAAAAGTAAAGAACTAGATAGAAAAAAGAAACTAAAGGAATTGAAAAATAAGACAACAAAAATAATAGTATTTTAAAGAGAAGGAATTAAAGACACAACCAAAGAAAAAAATAATTAAAAAAGAAAAAATGGATAAAGGGGGTAATAAGTTTAAAAGAAAAAAACTAAAATTAAAATATTGATAGAAAGATATAACAAGACAATTGAATAAAGAAAATAAAAGATGCAGTTAAATGCAATGAAGAGAAAAAAAATAAATTAAATAAAGGGAATAATAATAACAAAGAACAAAAAATAAATAATAAAATAAATTAATAACAAGGAAAAAATAAGAAACAAATAAAATATTTAATCCAAAAATAAACAAAAACAAAAAAAACAAGTGAAATAGAAATATACAAAAAAGCAAAATATTCAAAAAATATAATGAAAAGAAACTAACAAAAATAAAAATACACCACCAAGAAAGACTACAAATAAAAACAACCAATGATCAAGATGGAAAACACCAAAATAAAAGACAAACAAGCAGACCAAAGAAACAAAAAAACAAGGCCAAAAAACTATTAGATAAAATAATGAAAAGGGACTAAGATTAAATAGCTTAAAAATAAACAAGGCACAAAATTAAAAACTAATAACACGATTAAAAAATGAAAGAAAATAAGAAAAACTAGACACAAGACAAAGAAAGTTCACCCAATAAAGATGGAGGAAGAAAAGAGGACTAATGAAAAAGAAAAATAAGTTAAAAAATATAAGAAACAAAGAACAAAAAAATAGAAAAAAGAAACAAAGGAAAATAATAAAAGGGGGAAAAAGACCCCAAAACAAAAAAAAGAGAAAGAAAGGAACTAAAGAAAAAAAACAAGGAGCAAAAATATAAGATGAAAATTAAAAGATAAACAATAAATTCCAAGAAAAACTACAAAGAAATTGAAACCCAAAGCCAAATGATTAATATAAAATGACATGAATAGAGACCAAATTTACAAACAAAGAACCACTAGATCTATTAAATCTATTTAATGGCATTAATAATAGAAGAAACCAAAAAAAAAACTAAAAAATCAAATAAATGAAAAGAAAGAAAAATGGGACAGAAAAAACTAGGAAAGCACGAATAACACAAGAAGGGAGGGGGATGGAATGAAAAGCAAGGGTGGCAAGGGGAAGAGCCTGGAGGAAGGGAAGCCCAAGCAAGGGAGAGGGGAGGCAAAGTGAGGGGAGAGAGAGGAGGAGGAAGTAACGAGGACAAAAAAAGGAAGAGGGGCAGTCATGGGAGAACATTAAGGCTATTTAAAAGGGGTTTCCAAGAGAAACTCAAGTTCCAACCCCCATATCGATCGAGGTTGCACGAGTGATCATTAATTTCAATGGTTTTTTTAAGTTTTCTCTTGAAATAGTTATCTTCTATGAATAAGATGGTGGTGTCTTCTAAGGCCATGTGACACTTCATTTCGGAAGAGTGCTCAACTAAGGCCAATTTTAGGACCCCCTCATGTCTAATGTCAACACCACGTTCTTTGATTCGAGTGTTGATAGAGCGACCTATTTCACCAATGTATGGGATTCCACATGAGTAGTCTCCTAGGGATGTATGCAACAACCTGTAAGCCATGTGCATCAAATAAACCCGAACCTATAAGTTAAACCAATCAAATCCAAACCCCTTTCAAAAATAATGAAAATGTATGAACTTATATCTCTTCTTCTTTCTCTATTGACTCAGTGGTATCCATACGACTCGGCCAAATGCCCAACATTCCTTACCTTGGTCTTACATTCTACCAAGTTGGGGTCAGGAAGGGGTGTCAAGTTGGAGCAAGAGTAGTCCCCTTGAGATGTATACAATAGTCCATCAGCCATGTGCATCAGGTAAACCAATATCTCCGAAGTCAAACCAATCTAATCCAAAACCCTTTTAAAGATGATAAAAAGGTATGAGCTTATCTTTATTCTTCTTTTTTTATTGACTCAGGGGTATCCCTACGGCCTAACCCAGCACCCAACTCGCCTTACCTTCGTCTTACATTCTATCAAGTTGGGGTTAGGAAGGGTGTCACGCTGGGTAAGAGTAGTCCCTTGGGGATGTATACAATAGCTCGTAAGCCACGTGCATTGGGTAAACCTTGACCTTGAAGTCAAACCAATCCAATCTAAACCCATTTCAAAGATAACAAAAATGTATGAACTTATCTTTCTTCTTCTTTTTATTGACTCCTGGGTAACTCTACGACCCAACCCAATGCCAAACCCACCTTACCTTGGTCTTACATTCTGCCAAGTTGGGGTTGGGAAGGGGTACCATGTTGGGGAAAGAGTAGTCCCTTGGGGATTTATGCAATAGCCCGTAATCCATGTGCATTGGTTAAACCAAGACCTCAAATTCAAATCAATCCAATCCAAACCCCTTTCAAAGACAATAAAAAGACATGAAATTATCTTCTTCTTCTTTTTTATTGACTTAGGGGTATCCCTATGACCTAGTCCAACGCTAATCCTTCCTTACCTTAGTCTTACATTCTACCAAGTTGGGGTCAGGAAAGGTATCACGCTAAAACAAAAGTAGTCCTTTGGGGATGTACACAACAACTTGTAAGCCACATGCATTGGATAAACTCAAACCTTGAAGTCGAAGCAATCAAATCCAAACTCCTTTCAAAGATGATAAAAAAGGTATGCACTTATCTTTCTTTCTTTTTTATTGACTCAGGGGTATCCCTACGACCCAACCCAATGCCCAACCCAACTTACCTTGGTCTTAATTTTTTGCAAGTTGGGGTTGGGAAGGGGTGTCATGTTAGGGCAAGAGTAGTCCCTTGGGGATGTATGCAACAACTCATAAGCCACATGCATCGGGTAAACTCATACCTTGATGTCAAACCAATTCAATCAAAACCTCTTTCAAACATGATAAAAGACACAATTTTTCTTTTTTTTCTTTTTTAATTGACTCAGGGGTATCCCTACAAACCATCCCAAAGCCCAACCTGCCTTACCTTGGTCTTACATTCTGCCAAGTTCGGGTCAAAATGAGAAGTCACGTTGGGGCAAGAGTCATCCCATTGGGGATGTATGCAATAACCCGTAAGCCACACGCATCAGGTAAAGCCCAAACCTCAAATTCAAACCAATCCGAACCCTTTTCAAAGATGATTAAAAGGTATAAATTTATCTTTCTTTTTTTAATTGACCCAGGGATACCTTACGACCCAACCTAATGCCCAACCCACATTTACATTTGTCTTACATTCTACCAAGTTGGGGTCGAAAATGTGCCACACTAGGGCAAGAGTAGTCCCCACTGATTGTATGCAACAGTCTGTAAGCCACATGCATTGAGTAAATATAGACTTCAAAGTGAAACCATTTCAATCAAAACCCCTTTCAAAGATGATAAAAGAGTATGAACTTATATTTCTTTTTCTTTTTTATTGACTTAAGGGTACCCTATGACCCATCCCAATGACCAACCCACCTTGCCTTGGTCTTACATTCTACCAAGTTGGGGTCGGGAAGGAGTGTCACGCTAGGTCAAGAGTAATTCCTTAGGAATGTATGAAACAACCCCTAAATCAAGTGCATCAGGTAAACCCAAACCTCTAAGTTAAACCTATCCAATCTAAGCCCCTTTCAAAAATGATAAAAAGGTATGAATTTTTCTTTTTTTGTTGACTCAGGGGTATCCCTACGACCCAACCCAACACCCAACCTATCTTACCTTGGTCTTACATTTTTCCAAGTTGGGGTCAGGAAGGAGTGTCATGCTGGGGCAAGAGTAGTCCTATAGGGATGTATGCAACAACTTGTAAGCCATATGCATCAGGTAAACCCAAACTTAGAAGTAAAACCAATCCAATCCAAATCCTTTTCAAAGATGATAAATATTATGAACTTATCTTTGTTTTTCTTTTTTATTGACTCAGGCGTACCCTATTACCCTACCTAATGCCCAACCCACCTTACCTTGGTCTCATATTCTGCTAAATTAGATTCAGGAAGGGGTGTCATGCTGAGGCAAGAATAGTTCCCTCGAAATGTATGCAACAACCTATCAGCCATGTGCATTAGGTAAACCAAAACCTCGAATTAAAATCGATCCAATCCAAACCTTTTTCAAAGATGATCAAAAATATGAACTTATCTTTCTTTCTTTTTTTATTGATTAAGGGGTGCCTTACAAACCAGCCCCACTCCCAACATGCCTTACCTTTGTCTTACATTCTACCAAGTTGGGGCTAGGAAGGGGTGTCACGCTAGAGCAAGAGTAGTCCCTTGCGGATGTATGCAACAACCTGTAAGCCACATGCATAGAATAAACTAACACCCAATCCACCTTGGTCTTACATTCTACCAAGTTGGCGATGGGAAGGGTGTAACGTTGGGGCAAGAGTAGTCTCCAAGGGATGTATGCAACAACATGTAAGCCACATGCATTGGGTAAACCTAGACCTAAAAGTCAAACCAATCCAATCCAAACCCCTTTCAAATATGATAAAAAGGTATCAACTTTTCTTTCTTTCTTTTTAATTGAATCAGGGGTATCCTTACAAATTAGCCCAACACCCAACCCACTTTACCTTGATCTTACATTCTTCCAAGTTGGGGTCAGGAAGGGGTTTCATGTTGGGGCAAGAGTAGTCCCCTAAGGATGTATGCAACAACTGGTAAACCATGTGCATCATGCAAACTAAAACCACGAATTCAAACCAATCCAATCTAAACTCCTTTCAAAGATGATTAAAAAGTATGAACTTATCTTTCTTCTTTTTTGACTCAGGGGTCTTCTTATGACCCATTCCAACCCCCAAGCCACTTTACCTTGGTCTTACATTCTACCAAGTTAGGTTCGAGAAGCAGTGTCACATTAGGGTAAGAGTAGTCCCCTGGGGATGTATGCAACAACCCATAAGGCACATGCATTGGATAAAACCAAACCTCAAAGTCAAACAAATTCAATCCAAATCCCTTCCAAAAATGATAAAAAAACATAAACTTATCTTCATTCTTCATTTTTTATTGACTCAAGGGTATTCCTATGACTCAGTCCAACACTCAACCCACACTATTTTGATCTTACATTCTTCCAAGTTGGGGTTGGGAAGGGGTTTCACAATAGGGCAAGCGTAGTCCCTTGGGGATGTATACACCAGCTTGTAAGCCACGTACATTGGGTAAACCAAAACCTCAAAGTCAAATTCAAGATAATGAGGAGCATAACCATGAATTAAGAATCTTCCACTATTTGTGTAGGCCCTAGGACGAAGCCAACTTTTATTCCTTCTTAGGAGAGAGAATGAGGGTATGAAGATCAATTTTTTAATTCATTTTAGCATAGATTAGCCAATTACTATCTATGTCTCTAGCATCTTCAAATGATTGAAAACATGTTATGTATTGAAAACTGAAGTAGAAATATAAACATAGAAATAAAAAATGAAAGGAAGGAATGAACTTGATAAATTAGATACAAAGAAAAATAATAAGAAAATAGATCTAGATATAAAATAAATAAAATGAGAAGTGAAAGATAAAGACTTAAAAGGAAAAATAAAAGAAATAAATAGAGAGAAAGAGGTAGGGACATGGTGAGACAACAAAGGAAAGGTTGTGAGAGAAAGTCAAAAGACAAAAAGTAGAAAAAACAATAAAAATATCAAAAAATAGTTAGATTTAAAAAAATAAAAAAATAAAGAAAGAATAATGTAGAGATGAATAAAGAAAAATGAATGACCAAAAAACATAGAAAGAGACTGAAGATAGAGATAACACAAATATATTCACATAAACAATTTGAATAAATAATAAATAAATTTAGAAAGACAAAATAAAAAAATAAAGTGGAGTGAGAGAGATAATTTCAAACATAGAGATAAAGATTATAAAAAGTGTTCGGAAAAATGACAAATAAAAAGAAGGAAACAAAAACAAAAAAATATTGTTGAAGAAACAAAGAATCTTTAAAATAGATATGAAAAGAATAAATACAAATAGAGAGAGACACACACACAAACTAAAGAAATGTAAGAAAGTAAAGTGATATATATTGAGACAGTGTTAATGTGACAAAATGAGAAAATTATAAAATAAATTATAGATTAAACAAAGACAGAAAAAATAATCAAGGATTTAAAAAATAAGAAATAGATACAAAATAATAAATTAATTTAATATAAAATACACGAATGAAAAAAAGGTAGCATAGAGAAAATGATAGGTAATATTAAAAATGTAGCAGAAAAAAGAATGGTATATAGATAAGCAATGAGATAAATTTATTAAAAAATTAACAATAGAAAGTAGAGACTTAAATAAGAAAGAAAGAAGGGAGAAAGAATAAAGCAAGCATGAGAGAGAAAGAAATAAAAAAGGATGAGTAAATGAACTTGAATGAGAACAAATAAAAAATCAATAGATAAAGAATAGTTAGTGAAAGGGAAAAAACAATAGGATGAATGAAAGTATTAAGTGAGAGAAACAATAAATCATAGAAAAGAAAGAGGAATAAAAAGGAGAGTGGGAAAGTGAAATAAAAATAAACAAAAACATGGTTGGTTCTTGGGTGTGGTGGCACTCCCATTAGGAAATCAAACCAATCACCGTGTGAAAGTCGAAGTTGCATTCATCAATATCAAGCTTGTGTTGGACAAGGGCTACTCCAAACTTTGGGTCGAGGGTGATTCCCTCAATATTGTTAACTACCTATTTGGAATTCAGATGTCGAGTTAGAAAATTGAACATCTAATCATGGATTTTATAATGATGCTTAGATCTTCTCAAGAAACTTTTGTCACACATATCTATAGGGAAGGTAACTCCTTCATGGATTTCTTTGCAAATGAGGCTACCAAACTTCATAATTATAAGGCATGGGAGGATTACTCTCTCCTTCATTAGGATTTCAAGCTTTTATTATGAAATGATGGCTATAGTTGAGCTTGTAATCCGGAATGCCATGCTATTATTGCATATATTATCATAGAATGATTTATGGGTGGTATTTCGCCTACTTGTTATCTGTCGTTTGTTTCTCTTTTGGGATTTAAATGTATGGTGATTATGGATATGCAGGGTGATCAGAGCAGGATCAAACCTTCTTCTTGTGAAATTTGGAGGAATAAGTATAAAATCTGGAGAATTTTAGAATATGAGAATTTCACGCCCTATCTAGAAAGGCTCCACGACCAAGACATGAAGGCTTCTACAAATTTTATCCACTTTTGACATGATATAACGTTATAGGTTAAAGGGACTAAGTTTGTAATAAATGAGGAATTCATTGCCTCCATTACTGGGTTACCAATGGAGGGCCAAAAAAATTTCAAGGAAAGAAAGAGTAATGATGATGCCATGGACCTGTTCTTCAAAGATAATGAACAAAAGAAGCTAAGAAAGATGCCCTCATGGGGTTACAAATGGTCTTCTCTGAAGTGAATTTGGGTCAACGTTGTGGTGGTCATTATGTGATATGTTACCCTAGATGGTCGGTACACTGCTATTTTAGGCCACCATTTCACTTTGTTGAATCATTTTAGATATGGGTTATATGTTTCGTTTCCTTTCTTTATGTTGTCATCGTTGGAAGTGTCATTATATAATCATTTGAAGAATAGAATGTGTCATGTTCTTCAAGAGGGCCTCATACTACTAATAATGGAGCATGTGAGAGCCTACACCCCTCCAAGTCAGTTAAAGGAAAGGAGAGGGCTATCAGTGAGGATTCACTCTACACTAGTTTTGATGGTGAAGTTGAATGGAATGAGGAGGAAGAGGGTGGTTCATCATCCCCTGTGGCATCCCCCTCTAAAATAGAAAGAAGGGGAATCTTAAGAGGAAGAGTGCTACTAAGTAGCTCATTTTGCAAGAGTCAGATTCTTGTGGGTCCCCTTCTATTAGTAATGACACTGATATCATCTCTAGTGGCTCCCATTATAAGGAGGACAATGTGTTTCATGGAAAGTATTCTGGAGTGGTGGGAGATAAGGAGAAGGTTTTCCCTGATGATGCATGGGTTAAGGACGCCAATGAAATGCCACAAAGGGCATCTAGATGAATTGCAAAGCTGAAAAAATAGGTTGTTAAAGGTGATTTGAAGGGTAACAAGGCTCTGGGTAAGGAGAAGGGTGCCAAGGAAAATGTTGTTAAAATCAATGAGTCCCTTGTTCGCCAGTTGCGTAGTGTGGATTTTTCGGGTGAGAGGTCGTTGAATGAGGATGAGGGGGTGAATCTAAATATTGGAAAGCAAGAGATGATGAGGATTAATCCTTTATCCTAGGATTTCTCATACCTGAATGATGACAATATTTTTATGTTCGAGCTTCTAGATATGGCTCCTTTGGGGACCATGTGTACTTTCAAGCTTGCCAAGTGGGTGTTGCAAGAGTTTAAAAAGGTAAAATTTAAGATCAGGGGTCTAAAATAAAATATGCAAAACATGTCAAAGGGCCCCTCTTCGAATATTCTAATTGAGAGATTGGTGGATTTAGAGTGCTCCTTTATGGACTTCAAGACCTTGTGTGAGAATTGTCTTTCTGAAATGGATGCAAAGATGAATGAAACAAATGCGGACATCAAACAATTATTGCAGGTGAGTCATAGTTCAACCAAGAATAGTGTGGAATCCTTGGAGGTATTGTTTGGTAAGATCAACCAGCTCAAGGACTAGTTATACTTTGCAGAGTTGATGGAGGACCAATCTTCAAAGGTTAAGGGGAAGAAGGTCAGAAAAGATGAGGCAAAAGGCATGTATACCAGAACTAGGGGTAATCTTAGGAAGACCTTTAAGGAGGAAAACAAATAATTAATGGACATGGTCAAACTGCATTGCAACTGGGAGCTTGAGGTGGCTAACACCCTGAAGAACATGAAATAGTGTCTTTTTTTGTGTTGATTTTTTCTTATGTTTCTTTGTTTTTGGGTCATTGATTTTTGGTTGATGGCTTACTTTTGGTTGTTGATGATGCTTCAATGTCTTTCTCTTTGAGAATTTTTTTCTTTTTTGTGTTGTAAAGCGTTTCAGATCCCTTCCAAACCTTATTTTCCCATTTAATCAAAACAAAAAGCAAAAAAAAAAACAAAAATTGATGTAAAAATAAACAATGAAGGTAGCTAAAAAAGGAATTGAAGATAGAAATAAATAGAAAAAAAATGGGTAGAAAAGGAACAATCATAAAAGAAAAAGAAAGAAAAAAAGAAAAAAAGAGAATAAAAGAAACATTGAATGTCAAATAAGAAAGAGTGTGTGTGTGAGAGAGAGAGAGAGAGAGAATCTTGAATAGATGAAGAATTACATGGCAAGTGAGAAACATTAAGTAGAGAGAGAGAGAGAGAGAGAGAGAGAGAGTCACGTAAAAATGAAGAATTAAATGGTGAAGGAGACTATAATGAAAATGTATGAACTTATATCTCTTCTTCTTTCTCTATTGACTCAGTGGTATCCCTACAACTCGGCCAAATGCCCAACATTCCTTACCTTGGCCTTACATTCTACCAAGTTGGGGTCAGTAAGGGGTGTCAAGTTGGAGCAAGAGTAGTCCCCTTGAGATGTATACAACAGTCCATTAGCTATGTGCATCAGGTAAACCGATATCTCCGAAGTCAAACCAATCCAATCCAAAACCCTTTTAAAGATGATAAAAAGGTATGAGCTTATCTTTATTCTTCTTTTTTTATTGACTCAGGGGTATCCCTACGACCTAACCCAACACCCAACTCGCCTTACCTTCGTCTTACATTCTATCAAGTTGGGGTTAGGAAGGGTGTCACGCTGGGTAAGAGTAGTCCCTTGGGGATGTATACAATAGCTTGTAAGCCACGTGCATTGGGTAAACCTTGACCTTGAAGTCAAACCAATCCAATCTAAACCCATTTCAAAGATAATAAAAATGTATGAACTTATCTTTCTTTCTTTTTTTATTGATTCCTTGGTAACTCTACCACCCAACCCAACGTCGAACCCACCTTACCATGGTCTTACATTCTGCCAAGTTGGGGTTGGGAAGGGTTACCGCATTGAGGAAAGAGTAGTCCCTTGGGGATTTATGCAATATCTCGTAAGCCATGTGCATTGGTTAAACCAAGACCTCGAATTCAAATCAATCCAATCCAAACTCCTTTCAAAGACGATAAAAAGGCATGAAATTATCTTTATTTTTATTTTTTATTGACTTAGGGGTATCCCTATGACCCAGTCCAATGCTAAACCTTCCTTACCTTAGTCTTACATTCTACCAAGTTGGGGTCAAGAAAGGTATCACACTAAGACAAAAGTAGTCCTTTGGGGATGTACATAATAGCTCATAAGCCACATGCATTGGATAAACTCAAACCTCGAAGTCACATCAATCTAATCCAAACTCCTTTCAAAGATGATAAAAAATGTATTAACTTATCTTTCTTTCTTTCTTATTGACTCAGGGTATCCCTACAACCCAACTCAATGCCCAACCCAACTTACCTTGGTCTTAATTTTTTCCAAGTTGGGGTTGGGAAGGGGTGTCATGTTGGGGCAAGAGTAGTCCCTTGGGGATGTATGCAACACCTCATAAGCCACATGCATCAGGTAAACTCATACCTTGATGTCAAACCAATTCAATCAAAACCTCTTTCAAACATGATAAAAGACACAAAATTTTCTTTCTTTCTTTTTTAATTGACTCAGGGGTATCCCTACAAACCAGCCCAATGCCCAACCTGCCTTACCTTGGTCTTACATTCTGCCAAGTTCGGGTCAAAATGAGGTGTCATGTTGGGGCAACAGTAATCCCATTGGGGATGTATGCAATAACCCGTAAGCCACACGCATCGGGTAAAACCCAAACCTCGAAGTCAAACCAGTCCAATACAAACCCTTTTCAAAGATGATAAAAGGTATAAATTTATCTTTCTTTTTTTAATTGACCCAGGGGTACCTTACAACCCAACCTAGTGCCCAACCCACATTTACATTGGTCTTACATTCTACCAATTTGGGGTCAAAAATGTGTCACACTAGGGCAAGAGTAGTCCCCTCTGATTGTATGCAATAGTTTGTAAGCCACGTGCATCGAGTAAATATAGACCTCAAAGTGAAACTATTTCAATCCAAACCCCTTTCAATGATGATAAAAGAGTATGAAATTATATTTCTTCTTCTTTTTTATTGACTTAAGGGTACCCTACGACCCAGCCCAACGACCAACCCACCTTACCTTGGTCTTAAATTCTACCAAGTTAGGGTCAGGAAGGACTATCATGCTAGGGCAAGAGTAATTCCTTGGGGATGTATGAAACAACCCCTAAATCAAGTGCATCAGGTAAACCCAAACCTCTAAGTTAAACCTATCCAATATAAGCCCCTTTCAAAAATGATAAAAAGGTATGAATTTTTATTTTTTTTATGGACTCGAGGGTATCCCTACGACCCAACCCAACACCCAACTTGTCTTACCTTGGTCATATATTCTGCCAAATTGGGGTCAGGAAGGAGTGTCACACTAAGGCAAGAATAGTCCCCTAGGGATCTATGCAACAACCTATAAGCCATATGCATCAGATAAACCCAAACCTAGAATTAAAACCAATCTAATCCAAATCCCTTTCAAAGATGATAAATATTATGAACTTATATTTCTTTCTTTTTTTTATTGACTCAGGCATACCCTATGACCCTGCCTAATGCCCAACCCACCTTAAATTGGTCTTACATTCTGCCAAATTGGATTTAGGAAGAGGTGTCATGCTGAGGCAAGAGTAGTGAGGCAAGAGTAGTCCCCTTGTGATGTATGCAACAACTTGTCAACATTGTGCATTGGGTAAACAAAGACCTCGAATTAAAACCAATCCAATCCAAACCTCTTTCAAAGATGATAAAAAATATGAACTTATCTTTCTTTTTCTTTTTTTATTGATTAAGGGGTACCCTACGAACCAGCCCAACTCCCAACCTACCTTACCTTGGTCTTACATTCTGCCAAGTTGGGGTTAGGAGGGGTGTCATGCTAGAGCAAGAGTAGTCCCTTGGGGATGTATGCAACAACCCGTAAGCCACATGCATAGAGTAAACTAAGACCTCAAAGTCAAACCAATCCAATCCAAGAAAATAAAAAGGTATGAACTTATCTTTATCCTTATTTTTTTATCGAATCAGAGGTATCCCTACGACCCAACCCAACAACCAATCCACCTTACCTTGGTCTTACATTCTGCCATGTTGGAATCGGAAAGGAGTGTCACACTAGGGCAAGAGTAATTCCTTGGGGATGTATGAAACAACCCCTAAACCATGTGCATTAGGTAAACCAAGACCTCTAAGTTAAACCTATCCAATTTAAACCCCTTTCAAAAATGATAAAAAGGTATGAATTTTTCTTTTTTCTTTTTTTATTGACTCAGGGGTACCCTACGACCCGACCCAACACCCAATCTGTCTTACCTTGGTCTTACATTTTGCCAAGTTGGGGTAAAGAAGGATTGTCATGCTGGGGCAAGAGTAGTCCCCGGGGGATCTATGCAACAACCTATAAGCCATATGCATCA
>CM021106.1:108089406-108188921 GCA_007115665.2 Sequoiadendron giganteum | reverse complement strand
TCCATAATCACCATACATTTAAATCCCAAAAGAGAAACAAACGGAAAATAACAAGTAGGTGAAATACCACCCATAAATCATTCTATGATAATATATGCAATAATAGCATGGACATTCCGGATTACGAGCTCAACTATAGCCATCATGTCGTAATAAAAGCTTGAAATCCTGACGAAGGAGAGAGTAATCCTCCCATGCCTTAAAATTATGAAGTTTGGTAGCCTCATTTACAAAGAAATCCATGAAGGAGTTACCTTCCCTATAGATATGTGTGACAAAAGTTTCTTGAGAAGATCTAAGCATCATTATAAAATCCACGATTAGATGTTCAATTTTCCAACTCGACATCTGAATTCCAAATAGGTAGTTAACAATATTGAGGGAATCACCCTTGACCCAAAGTTTGGAGTAGCCCTTGTCCAACACAAACTTGATATTGATGAATGCAACTTCAACTTTCACACGGTGATTGGTTTGATTTCCCAATGGGAGTGCCACCACGCCCAAGAACCAACCATGTTTTTGTTTATTTTTATTTCACTTTCCCACTCTCCTTTTTATTCCTCTTTCTTTTCTATGATTTATTGTTTCTCTCACTTAATACTTTCATTCATCCTATTGTTTTTTCCCTTTCACTAACTATTCTTTATCTATTGATTTTTTATTTGTTCTCATTCAATTTCATTTACTCATTCTTTTTTATTTCTTTCTCTCTCATGCTTGCTTTATTCTTTCTCCCTTCTTTCTTTCCTTTTTAAGTCTCTACTTTCTATTGTTAATTTTTTAATAAATTTATCTCATTGCTTATGTATATACCATTCTTTTTTTTGCTACATTTTTAATATTACCTATCATTTTTTCTATGCTACCTTTTTTTCATTCATGTATTTTATATTAAACTAATTTCTTATTTTGTATCTATTTCTTATTTTTTAAATCCTTGATTATTTTTTCTGTCTTTGTTTAATCTATAATTTATTTTATAATTTTCTCATTTTGTCACATTAACAATGTCTCAATATATATCGCTTTGCTTTCTTACATTTCTTTAGTTTGTGTGTGTGTGCCTCTCTCTATTTGTGTTTATTCTTTTCATATCTATTTTAAAGATTCTTTGTTTCTTCAACAATATTTTTTTGTTTTTGTTTCCCTCTTTTTATTTGTCATTTTTCTGAACACTTTTTATAATCTTTATCTCTATGTTTGAAATTATCTCTCTCACTCCACTTTTTTTTTTTATTTTGTCTTTCTAAATTTATTTATTATTTATTCAAATTGTTTATGTGAATATATTTGTGTTATCTCTATCTTCAGTCTCTTTCTATGTTTTTTGGTCATTCATTTTTATTTATTCATCTCTACATTATTCTTTCTTTATTTTTTTATTTTTTTAACTCTAACTTTTTTATGATATTTTTATTGTTTTTCCTACTTTTTGTCTTTTGAATTTCTCTCACAACCTTTCCTTTGTTGTCTCAACATGTCCCTACCTCTTTCTCTCTATTTATTTCTTTTATTTTCCCTTTTAAGTCTTTATCTTTCACTTCTCATTTTATTTATTTTATATCTAGATCTATTTTCTTATTATTTTTCTTTGTATCTAATTTATCAAGCTCATTCCTTCCTTTCATTTTTTATTTCTATGCTTATATTTCTACTTCAGTTTTCAATACATAACATGTTTTCAATCATTTGAAGATGCTAGAGACATAAATAGTAATTGGCTAATCTATGCTAAAATGAATTAAAAAACTGATCTTCATATCCTCATTCTCTCTCCTAAGAAGGAATAAAAGTTGGGTTCATCCTAGGGCCTACACAAATAGTCGAAGAGGCTTAATTCATGGTTATGCTCCTCATTATCTTGGGTTTGACTTTGAGATTCTGGTTTACCCAATGTACATGGCTTACAAGCTGGTGTATACATCCCTAAGGGACTCCTCTTGCCCTATTGTGACACCCCTTCCTGACCCCAACTTGGAAGAATGTAAGATCAAAATAGTGTGGGTTGAGTGTTGGAATGAGTCATAGGAATACCCTTGAGTCAATAAAAAAAGAAGAATGTAGATAAGTTTATGTTTTTTTATGATTTTTGAAAGGGTTTGGATTGAATTTGTTTGACTTTGAGGTTTGGTTTTACCCAATGCACGTGTCTTATGGGTTGTTGCATACATTTCGAGGGGACTACTCTTACCCTAACTTGACACCCCTTCTCGAACCTAACTTGGTAGAATGTAAGACCAACGTAAAGTGGCTTGGGGGTTAGAATGGGTCATAAGAAGACCCCTGAGTCAAAAAAGAAGAAAGATAAGTTCATACTTTTTAATCATCTTTGAAAGGAGTTTAGATTGGATTGGTTTGAATTCATGGTTTTAGTTTGCATGATGCACATGGTTTACCGGTTGTTGCATACATCCTTAGGGGACTACTCTTGCCCCAACATGAAATCCCTTCCTGACCCCAACTTGGAAGAGTGTACGATCAAGGTAAAGCGGGTTGGGTGTTGGGATAATTTGTAGGGATACCCCTGATTCAATTAAAAAGAAAGAAAGATAAGTTGATAAGTTTTTATCATATTTGAAAGGGGTTTGGATTGGATTGGTTTGACTTTTAGGTCTAGGTTTACCCAATGCATGTGGCTTACATGTTGTTGCAGACATCCCTTGGAGACTACTCTTGCCCCAACGTTACACCCTTCCCGTCCCAAGCTTGGCAAAATGTAAGACCAAGGTGGATTGGGTGTTAGTTTATTCTATGCATGTGGCTTACGGGTTGTTGCATACATCTGCAAGGGACAACTCTTGCTCTAGTGTGACACCCCTTCTTGGCCCCAACTTGGTAGAATGTAAGACAAAGGTAAGGTAGGTTGGGAGTGGGGCTGGTTCGTAAGGCACCCCTTAATCAATAAAAAAATAAAGAAAGATAAGTTCATATTTTTGATCATCTTTGAAAAAGGTTTGGATTGGATCGGTTTTAATTTGAGGTCTTGGTTTACCTGATGCACATGGATAAGAGGTTGTTGCATACATTTTGAGGGAACTACTGTTGCCTCAGCATGACACCCCTTCCTGGATCCAATTTAGCAGAATGTGAGACAAAGGCAAGGTGGGTTGGGCATTAGGCAGGGTCATAGGGTACACCTGAGTCAATAAAAAAGAAAAACAAAGATAAGTTCATAATATTTATCATCTTTGAAAAGGATTTGGATTGGATTGGTTTTACTTCTAATTTTGGGTTTACCTGATGCATATGGCTTACAAGTCGTTGCATACATCCCTATAGGACTACTCTTGCCCTAGCGTGACACTCCTTCCTGACCCAAACTGGGCAAAATGTAAGACCAAGGTAAGATAGGTTGGGTGTTGGGTTGGGTCGAAGGGATGCTCCTGAGTCAAAAAAAAAAGAAGAAAAATTCATACCTTTTTATCATTTTTGAAAGGGGCTTAGATTGGATAGGTTTAACTTAGAGGTTTGGGTTTACCTGATGCACGTGGTTTAGGGGTTGTTTCATACATTCCCAAGGAATTACTCTTTCCCTAGCATGACACTCCTTTCTGACTCAATCTTGGCAGAATGTAAGACCAAGGTAAGGTGGATTGGGTGTTGGGTTGGGTCGTAGAGATACCTCTAATTGAATAAAAAAATAACGATAAAGATAAGTTCATAAATTTTTATCTTCTTTGAAAAGGTTTTGGATTGGATTGGTTTGACTTTGAGGTCTTAGTTTACTTTATAAAAGTGGTTTTTGAGTTGTTGCATACATACCCAAGGGACTATTCTTGCTCTAGCGTGACACCCCTCCTGACCCCAACTTGGTAGAATCTAAGACCAAGGTAAGGCTGGTTGGGAGTTGGGTTGGTTCGTAGGGTACCCGTTAATCAATAAAAAAAGAAAGAAAGATAATTTCATATTTTTATCATCTTTGAAAGAGGTTTGGATTGGATCAGTTTTAATTTGAGGTCTTGGTTTACCTGATACACATGGCTGACAAGTTGTTGCATACATTTTGAGGGGGACTAGTCTTGCCTCAGTGTGACACCCTTCTTGAATCCAATTTGGCAGAATATAAGACCAAGGTAAGGTGGGTTGGACATTAGGAAGGGTCATAGGGTACACTTGAGTCAATTAAAAAAAGAAAGAAAGATAAGTTCATAATATTTATCATCTTTGAAAAGGATTTTGATTGGATTGGTTTTACTTCTAGGTTTGGGTTTACCTGATGCATATGGCTTACATGTTGTTGCATAGATCCCTAAGGGAGACTACTCTTGCTCCAGCATGACATTCCTTCCTATCCCGAACTTGGCAGAATGTAAGACCAAGGTAATACAGATTGGGTGTTGGGCTGGGTCGTAGGCATACCCCTGAGTCAATAAAAAAATAAAACTTCATACCTTTTTATCATTTTTGAAAGGGGTTTAAATTGGATAGGTTTAACTTTGAGGTCTGGGTTTACCTGATGCATGTGGTTTAGGGATTGTATCATACATCCCCAATGAATTATTCTTGCCCTAGCGTGACACTCCTTTCCGAATCCAACTTGGCAGAATGTAAGACCAAGGTAAGGTGGATTGGGTGTTGGGTTGGGTCGTAGGGATACCTCTGATTCAATAAAAAAATTAGGATAAAGATAAATTCATACCTTTTTTATTTTCTTTGAAAAAGTTTTGGATTGGATTGGTTTGACTTTGAGGTCTTATTTTACTCTATGCACATGGCTTACGAGTTGTTACATACATCCCTAAGGGACTACTCTTGCTCTAGCGTGACACCCCTCCTAACCCCAACTTGGCAGAATGTAAGACCAAGGTAAGGCAGGTTGGGAGTTGGGCTGGTTCGTAGAGTACCCCTTAATCAATAAAAAATGGAAAGAAAGATAAGTTCATATTTTTTATCATCTTTGGAAGAGGTTTGGATTGGATCGGTTTTAATTCGAGGTCTTGGTTTACCTGATACACATGGCTGACAAGTTGTTGCATACATTTCGAGGGGACTAGTCTTGCCTTAGTGTGACACCCTTCCTGAATCTAATTCTCCAGAATATAAGACAAAGGTAAGGTGGGTTGGACATCAAGCAGCGTCATAGGGTATACCCGAGTCAATTAAAAAAAGAAAGAAAGATAAGTTCATAATATTTATCATCTTTGAAAAGGATTTGGATTGGATTGGTTTTATTTCTAGGTTTGGGTTTACCTGATGCATATGGCTTAGAGGTTGTTGCATAGATCCCCAAGGGAGACTATTGTTGCCCCAACGTGACACTCCTTCTTGACCCCAACTTGTTAGAATGTAACACCAAGATAAGACAGATTGGGTGTTGGGTTAGGTCGTTGGGATACCCTTGAGTCAATAAAAAAATAAAAATTCATACCTTTTTATCATTTTTGAAAGGGGGTTTAAATTGGATAGGTTTAACTTAGAGGTCTAGGTTTACCTGATGCACGTGGTTTAGGGGTTGTTTCATACATTCCCAAGGAATTACTTTTTCCCTAGCGTGACAGTCCTTTCCGACTCCAACTTGGCAGAATGTAAGACCAAGGTAAGGTGGATTGGGTGTTGGGTTAGGTCGTCGAGATACCTCTAATTCAATAAAAAAATAAGGATAAAGATAAGTTCATACCTTTTTTATTTTCTTTGAAAAGGTTTTGGATTGGATTGGTTTGACTTTGAGGTCTCAGTTTACTCTATGCACATGGCTTACGAGTTGTTGCATACATCCCTAAGGGACTGTTCTTGCTCTAGCGTAACACCCCTCCTGACCCCAACTTGGCAAAATGTAAGACCAAGGTAAGGTAGGTTGGGAGTTGGGCTGGTTCGTAGGGTACCCCTTAATCAATAAAAAAGAAGAACAAGATAAGTTCATATTTTTTATCATCTTTGAAAGAGGTTTCAATTGGATCGGTTTTAATTCGAGGTCTTGGTTTACCTGATACACATGGCTGACAAGTTGTTGCATACATTTAGAGGGGACTAGTCTTGCCTCAGTGTGACACCCTTCTTGAATCCAATTTGGCAAAATATAAGACTAAGGTAAGGTGGGTTGGACATTAGGCAGGGTCATAGTGTATTCCTGAGTCAATGAAAAAAAAGAAAGAAAGATAAGTTCATAATATTTATCATCTTTGAAAAGGATTTGGATTGGATTGGTTTTATTTCTAGGTTTGGGTTTACCTGATGCATATGGATTACAGGTTGTTGCATAGATCCCTAGGGGAGACTACTCTTGCCCAGCATGACACTCCTTCCTTAGACCAAATTGGCAGAGTGTAAGACCAAGGTAGGACAGATTGGGTGTTGGGTTGGGTCATAGGGATACCCCTGAGTCAATAAAAAATAAAAATTCATACCTTTTTATCATTTTTGAAAGGGGTTTAAATTGGATAAGTTTAACTTAGAGGTCGGGGTTTACCTGATGCACGTGGTTTAGGGGTTGTTTCATACATCCCCAATGAATTACTATTTCCCTAGCATGACACTCCTTTCCGACTCCAACTTGGCAGAATGTAAGACCAAAGTAAGGTGGATTGGGTGTTGGGTTCGGTCGTAGGGATACCTCTGATTCAATAAAAAAATAAGGATAAAGATAAGTTCATACCTTTTTTATTTTCTTTGAAAAGGTTTTGGATTAGATTGATTTGACTTTGAGGTCTTAGTTTACTCTATGTATGTTGCTTACGGGTTGTTGCATACATCCCCAAGGGACTACTCTTGCTCTAGCGTGGCACCCCTCCTGACCCCAACTTGGTAGAATGTAAGACCAAGGTAAGACAAGTTGGGAGTTGGGCTCTTTCGTAGGGTACCCCTTAATCATTAAAAAAGAAAGAAAGATAAGTTCATATTTTTTATCATCTTTGAAAGAGGTTTGGATTGGATCGATTTTAATTCAAGGTCTTGGTTTACCCGATTCACATGGCCGATAGGTTGTTGCATACATATCGAGGGGACTATTCTTGCGTCAGCGTGACACCTCTTCCTGAATCCAATTTGGTAGAATGTAAGACCAAGATAAGGTGGGTTGGGAATTAGGTAGGGTCATAGGGTACGCTTGAGTCAATAAAAAAGAAAAATAAAGATAAGTTAATAATATTTATCATCTTTGAAATGGATTTGGATTGGATTGGTTTTAATTCTAGTTTTGGGTTTATTTGATGCATATGGCTTACAGGTTGTTGCATAGATCCCCAGGGGACTACTCTTGCCTCAGTGTGACACTCCTTGCTGACCCCAATTTGGTAGAATGTAAGACCAAGGTAAGACAAGTTGGGTGTTGGGTTGGGTCGTAGGGATACCCCTGAGTCAATAAAAAGAAATAAAAAATTCATACCTTTTTATCATTTTTGAAAGGGGCTTAGATTGCATAGGTTTAACTTAGAGGTTTGGGTTTACCTGATGCACTTGATTTAGGGATTGTTTCATACATCCCCAAGGAATTACTCTTGCCCTAGTGTGACACTCCTTCCCGACCCCAACTTGGTAGAATGTAAGACCAAGGTAAGGTGGGTTGGTCATTGGGCTGGGTCATAGGGTACCCTTAAGTCAATAAAAAAAAAGAAGAAATATAAGTTCATACTCTTTTATCATCTTTGAAAGGGGTTTGGATTGAAATGGTTTCACTTTGAGGTCTATATTTACTCAATGCACGTGGCTTACAGACTATTGCATACAATCAGTGGGGACTACTCTTGCCCTAGTGTGACACATTTTCGACCCTAACTTGGTAGAATGTAAGACAAATGTAAATGTGGGTTGGGCATTAGGTTGGGTCGTAAGGTACCTCTGGGTCAATTAAAAAAGAAAGATAAATTTATACCTTTTAATCATCTTTGAAAAGGGTTCGGATTGGTTTGACTTCAAGGTTTGGGCTTTACTTGATGCTTGTGGCTTACGGGTTATTGCATACATCCCCAATGGGATGACTCTTGCCCCAACGTGACACCTCATTTTGACCCGAACTTGGCAGAATGTAAGACCAAGGTAAGGTGGGTTGGGCATTGGGATGGTTTTTAGGGATACCCCTGAGTCAATTAAAAAAGAAAAAAAGAAAAGTTTGTGTCTTTTATCATGTTTGAAAGAGGTTTCTATTTAATTGGTTTGACATCAAGGTATGAGTTTACCCGATGCATGTGGCTTATGAGTTGTTGCATACATCCCCAAGGGACTACTCTTGCCCCAACATGACACCCCTTCCCAACCCCAACTTGGAAAAAATTAAGACCAAGGTAAGTCGGGTTGGGCATTGGGTTGGGTCGTAGGGATACCCCTGAGTCCATAAAAAAGAAAGAAAGATAAGTGCATACCTTTTTTATCATCTTTGCAACGAGTTTGGATTGGATTGCTTTGACTTCGAGGTTTGAGTGTGGCTTACGAGCTGTTGTGTACATCCCCAAAGGACTACTTTTGTCTTATTGTGATACCTTTCCTGACCCTAACTTGGTAGAATGTAAGACTAAGGTAAGGAAGGATTAGCATTGGACTGGGTCATAGGGATACCCCTAAGTCAATAAAAAAGAAGAAGAAGATAATTTCATGTCTTTTTATCATCTTTGAAAGGGGTTTGGATTGGATTGATTTGAATTCGAGGTCTTGGTTTAACCAATGCACATGGCTTATGGGCTATTGCATAAATCCCCAAGGGACTATTCTTTCCCCAACGTGGTACCCCTTGCCAACCCCAACTTGGCAGAATGTAAGACCAAGGTAAGGTGGGTTCGACATTGGGTTGGGTCATAGAGTTACCCAGGAGTCAATAAAAAGAAGAAGAAAGATAAGTTCATACATTTTTGTTATCTTTGAAATGGGTTTAGATTGGTTGGTTTGACTTCAAGGTCAAGGTTTACCCAATGCACGTGGCTTACGAGCTATTGTATACATCCCCAAGGGACTACTCTTACCCAGCGTGACACCCTTCCTAACCCCAACTTGATAAAATGTAAGACGAAGGTAAGGGGAGTTGGGTGCTGGGTTAGGTCGTAGGGATACCCCTGAGTCAATAAAAAAAGAAGAATAAAGATAAGCTCATACCTTTTTATCGTCTTTAAAAGGGTTTTGGATTGGATTGGTTTGACTTCGGAGATATTGGTTTACTCGATGCACATGGTTCATGGATTGTTGTATACATCTTGAGGGGACTGCTCTTGCTCCAACTTGACACCCCTTCTTGACCCCAACTTGGTAGAATGTAAGACCAAGGTAAGGAATGTTGGGCATTTGGCCGAGTCGTAGGGATACCACTGAGTCAATAGAGAAAGAAGAAGAGATATAAGTTCATACATTTTCATTATTTTTGAAAGGGGTTTGGATTTGATTGGTTCAACTTATAGGTTCGGGTTTATCTAATGCACATGGCTTACAAGTTTTTGCATACATCCTTAGGGGACTACTCATGTGGAATCCCATACATTGGTGAAATAGGTCGCTCTATCAACACTCGAATCAAAGAACATGGTGTTGACATTAGACATGAGGGGGTCCTAAAATTGGCCTTAGTTGAGCACTCTTACGAAATGAAGCATCACATGGCCTTATAAGACACCACCATCTTATTCAAAGAAGATAACTATTTCAAGAGAAAACTTTAAAAAACCATTGAAATTAATGATCACTCACACAACCTCAATCGATATGGGGGTTGGAACTTGAGTTTCTCTTGGAAACCCCTTTTAAATAGCCTTAATGTTCTTCCATGACTGCCCTTCTTCCTTTTTTTGTCCTCATTGCTTCCTCCTCCTCTCTCTCCCCTCACTCTGCCTCCCCTCTCCCTTGCTTGGGCTTCCCTTCCTCCAGGCTCTTCCCCTTGCCACCCTTGCTTTTCATTCCATCCCCCTCCCTTCTTGTGTTATTCGTGCTTTCCTAGTTTTTTTTGTTCCATTTTTCTTTCTTTTCATTTATTTGATTTTTTAGTTGTTTTTTTGGTTTCTTCTATTATTAATGCCATTAAATAGATTTAATAGATCTAGTGGTTCTTTGTTTGTAAATTTGGTCTCTATTCATGTCATTTTATATTAATCATTTGGCTTTGGGTTTCAATTTCTTTGTAGTTTTTCTTGGAATTTATTGTTTATCTTTTAATTTTCATCTTATATTTTTGCTCCCTTGTTTCTTTTTTTTCTTTAGTTCCTTTCTTTCTCTTTTGTTTGTTTTGGGGTCTTTTTCCCCCTTTTATTATTTTCCTTTGTTTCTTTTTTCTATTTTTTTGTTCTTTGTTTCTTATATTTTTTAACTTATTTTTCTTTTTCATTAGTCCTCTTTTCTTCCTCCATCTTTATTGGGTGAACTTTCTTTGTCTTGTGTCTAGTTTTTCTTATTTTCTTTCATTTTTTAATCGTGTTATTAGTTTTTAATTTTGTGCCTTGTTTATTTTTAAGCTATTTAATCTTAGTCCCTTTTCATTATTTTATCTAATAGTTTTTTGGCCTTGTTTTTTTGTTTCTTTGGTCTGCTTGTTTGTCTTTTATTTTGGTGTTTTCCATCTTGATCATTGGTTGTTTTTATTTGTAGTCTTTCTTGGTGGTGTATTTTTATTTTTGTTAGTTTCTTTTCATTATATTTTTTGAATATTTTGCTTTTTTGTATATTTCTATTTCACTTGTTTTTTTTGTTTTTGTTTATTTTTGGATTAAATATTTTATTTGTTTCTTATTTTTTCCTTGTTATTAATTTATTTTATTATTTATTTTTTGTTCTTTGTTATTATTATTCCCTTTATTTAATTTATTTTTTTTCTCTTCATTGCATTTAACTGCATCTTTTATTTTCTTTATTCAATTGTCTTGTTATATCTTTCTATCAATATTTTAATTTTAGTTTTTTTCTTTTAAACTTATTACCCCCTTTATCCATTTTTTCTTTTTTAATTATTTTTTTCTTTGGTTGTCTTTAATTCCTTCTCTTTAAAATACTATTATTTTTGTTGTCCTATTTTTCAATTCCTTTAGTTTCTTTTTTGTATCTAATTCTTTACTTTTAATTTTTTAGTTGTTTTAGTCTTCTCTCCTTTGGGGTATCTTTCTCCTTCCACCTCTCCTAGATTTCACAAATTGGACTTTGCTCCCTCCAATTTTATAGGTTGTGTGTCTTCCTTTCCTCCCAACTTTCCTCTCCTATTTCTTCCCAAGTTTACTGCTAATTTTTCACTCTTCTATCTAAATTTTTTTCATCCTGATGATGGATCATGGAGTATGATCCAAAATGTTGATGTAAAAATGTGCTACTTTTTTTTCATTTGTGTATTTTATATTAAATTAATTTCTTATTTTGTATCTATTTCTTATTTTTTAAATCCTTGATTATTTTTTCTTATTTTGTCTATCTTTGTTTAATCTATAATTTATTTTGTAATTTTCTCATTTTGTTAGATTGACACTCTTTCACTATATATCGCTTTGATTTCTTACATTTCTTTAGTTTGTGTGTGTGTCTCTCTCTATTTGCATTTATTCTTTTCATATCTATTTTAAAGATTCTTTGTTTCTTCACCAATATTTTTTTGTTTTTGTTTCCCTCTTTTTATTTGTCATTTTTCCAAACAGTTTTTATAATCTTTATCTCTATGTTTGAAATTATCTCACTCCATTTTATTTTTTTATTTTGTTTTCTAAATTTATTTATTATTTATTCAAATTGTTTATGTGAATATAATTTTGTTCTCTCTATCTTCAGTCTCTTTCTATGTTTTTTGGTCATTCATTTTTATTATTCATCTCTATATTATTCTTTCTTTATTTTTTATTTTTTTAACTTTAACTATTTTTTGATATTTTTATTGTTTTGTCTACTTTTTGTCTTTTTAATTTCTCTCACAACCTTTCATTTGCTGTCTCACCATGTCCCTACCTCTTCCTCTCTATTTATTTCTTTTATTTTCCCTTTTTAGTCTTTATCTTTCACTTCTCATTTTATTTATTTTATATCTAGATCTATTTTCTTCTTATTTTTTTTTGTATCTAATTTATCAAGCTCATTCCTTCCTTTCATTTTTTCTTTCTATCTTTATATTTCTCCTTCAAATTTCAATACATAACATTTTTTCAATCATTTGAAGATGCTAGAGACATAGATAGTAATTGGCTCATCTATGCTAAAATGAATGAAAAAATAGATCTTCATACCCTCATTCTCTCTCCTAAGAAGGAATAAAAGTTAGGTTCATCCTAAAGCCCACAAAAATAGTGGAAAAGGCTTAAGTCATGGGTATGCTCCTCATTATCTTGGGTTTGACTTTGAGGTTTTGGTTTACCCAATATACTGGGCTTACAAGTTGGTGTATACATCCCCAGGGGACTATTCTTGCCCTAGTGTGACACTCCTTCCTGACCCCAACTTGGAAGAATGTAAGATCAAAATAGTGTGGGTTGAGTGTTGGACTGGGTTGTATGAATACCCTCGGGTCAATAAAAAAAGAAGAATGAAGATAAGTTTATGTTTTTTTTATCATTTTTGAAAGGGGTTTGGATTGAATTTGTTTGACTTTGAGGTTTGGTTTTACCCAATGCACGTGTTTTATGGGTTGTTGCATACATCCCCAGGGGACTACTCTTACCCTAACGTGACACCCCTTCTCGAACCTAACTTGGTAGAATGTAAGACCAAGGTAAAGTGGCTTGGGGGTTGGAATGGGTCATAAGAAGACCCCTGAGTCAAAAAAGAAGAAAGATAAGTTCATACTTTTTAATCATCTTTGAAAGGAGTTTAGATTGGATTGGTTTGAATTTGTGGTTTTAGTTTGCATGATGCACATGGTTTACCAGTTGTTGCATACATCCTTAGGGGACTACTCTTGCCCCAACATGAAACCCCTTCCCGACCCCAACTTGGAAGAATGTAAGATCAAGGTAAAATGGGTTCGGTGTTTGGCTAATTTTTAGGGATACCCCTGATTCAATTAAAAAGAAAGAAAGATAAGTTGATACCTTTTTATCATATTTGAAAGGGGTTTGGATTGGATTGGTTTGACTTTTAGGTCTAGGTTTACCCAATGCATGTGGCTTACATGTTGTTTCCTACATCCCTTGGAGACTACTCTTGCCCCAATGTTACACCCTTCCTGTCCCCAACTTCGCAGAATGTAAGACCAAGGTGGATTGGCTGTTAGTTTATTCTATGCATGTGGCTTACGGGTTGTTGCATACATCCGCAAGGGACTACTCTTGCTCTAGCGTGACACCCCTTCCTAGCCCCAACTTGGTAGAATGTAAGACAAAGGTAAGGCAGGTTGGGAGTGGGGCTGGTTTGTAAGGCACCCCTTAATCAATAAAAAAATAAAGAAAGATAAGTTCATATTTTTGATCATATTTGAAAAAGGTTTGGATTGGATCGGTTTTAATTTGAGGTCTTGGTTTACCTGATGCACATGGCTGACAGGTTGTTGCATACATTTTGAGGGAACTACTCTTGCCTCAGCATGACACCCCTTCTTGAATCCAATTTAGCAGAATGTGAGACGAAGGTAAGGTGGGTTGGGCATTAGGCAGGGTCATAGGGTACGTCTGAATCAATAAAAAAGAAAAACAAAGATAAGTTCATAATATTTATCATCTTTGAAAAGGATTTGGATTGGATTGGTTTTACTTCTAAGTTTGGGTTTACCTGATGCATATGGCTTACAAGTTGTTGCATACATCCCTATAGGACTACTCTTGCCCCAGCATGACACTCCTTCCTGACCCCAACTTGGCAAAATGTAAGACCAAGGTAAGATAGGTTGGGTGTTGGGTTGGGTCATAGGGATACTCCTGAGTCAACAAAAAAAGAGAAATTCATAAATTTTTATCATTTTTAAAAGGGGCTTAGATTGGATAGGTTTAACTTAGAGGTTTGGGTTTACTTGATGCACGTAGTTTAGGGGTTGTTTCATACATCCCCAAGGAATTACTCTTGCCCTAGCATGACACTCCTTTCCGACTCAAACTTGGCAGAATGTAAGACCACGGTAAGGTGGATTGGGTGTTGGGATGGGTCGTAGTGATACCTCTGATTCAATAAAAAAATAACGATTAAAATAAGTTCATAACTTTTTATCTTCTTTGAAAAGGTTTTGGATTGGATTGGTTTGACTTTGAGGTCTTAGTTTACTCAATGCACGTGGCTTATGAGTTGTTGCATACATCCTCAAGGGACTATTCTTGCTCTAGCATGACACCCCTCCTGACCCCAACTTGGCAGAATGTAAGACCAAGGTAAGGCTGGTTGGGAGTTGGGCTGGTTCGTAGGGTACCCCTTAATCAATAAAAACAGAAAGACAAATAATTTCATATTTTTTATCATCTTTGAAAGAGGTTTGGATTGGATCAGTTTTAATTTGAGGTCTTGGTTTACCTGATACACATGGCTGACAAGTTGTTGCATACATTTTGAGGGGGACTAGTCTTGACTCAGTGTGACACCCTTCCTGAATCCAATTTTGTAGAATATAAGGCCAAGCTAAGGTGGGTTAGACATTAGGCAGGGTCATAGGGTACACCTAAGTCAATAAAAAAAAGAAAGAAAGATAAGTTCATAATATTTATCATCTTTGAAAAGGATTTGGATTGGATTGGTTTTACTTCTAGGTTTGGGTTTACCTGATGCATATGGCTTACACGTTGTTGCATAGATCCCTAGGGGAGACTAATCTTGCTCCAGCGTGACTTTCCTTCCTATCCTGAACTTGGCAGAATGTAAGACCAAGGTAAGATAGATAGGGTGTTGGGTTGGGTCGTAGGGATACCCCTGAGTCAATAAAAAAATAAAAATTCATACCTTTTTATCATTTTTGAAAGGGGTTTAAATTGGATAGGTTTAACTTAGAGGTCTGGGTTTACCTGATGCACGTGGTTTAGCAGCTGTTTCATACCTCCCCATGGAATTACTCTTGACGTAGTGTGACACTCCTTTCCGACTCCAACTTGGCAGAATGTAAGACCAAGGTAAGGTGGATTGGGTGTTGGGTTGGGTCGTAGGGATACCTCTGATTCAATAAAAAAATTAGGATAAAGATAAGTTCATACCTTTTTTATTTTCTTTGAAAAAGTTTTGGATTGGATTGGTTTGACTTTGAGGTCTTAGTTTACTCTATGCATGTGGCTTACGAGTTGTTGCATACATCCCTAAGGGACTACTCTTGCTCTACCCTGACACCCCTCCTAACCCCAACTTGGCAAAATGTAAGACCAAGGTAAGGCAGGTTGGGAGTTGGGCTGGTTCGTAGGGTACCCCTTAATCAATAAAAAAAGGAAAGAAAGATAAGTTCATATTTTTTATCATCTTTGAAAGAGGTTTGGATTGGATCGGTTTTAATTCAAGTTCTTGGTTTACCTGATACACATGGCTAACAAGTTGTTGCATACATTTCGAGGGAACTAGTCTTGCCTTAGTGCGATACCCTTCCTGAATCTAATTCTCCAGAATATAAGACAAAGGTAAGGTGGGTTGGACATCAGGTAGGGTCATAGGGTATGCCTCAGTCAATTAAAAAAAGTAAGAAAGATAAGTTCATAATATTTATCATCTTTGAAAAGGATTTGGATTGGATTGGTTTTATTTCTAGGTTTGGGTTTACCTGATGCATATAGCTTACAGGTTGTTGCATAGATCCCCAAGGGAGACTACTCTTGCCCCAACGTGACACTCCTTCTTGACCCCAACTTGTCAGAATGTAAGACCAAGATAAGACAGATTGGGTGTTGGGTTGGGTCGTTGGGATACCCCTGAGTCAATAAAAAAATAAAAATTCATACCATTTTATCATTTTTGAAAGGGGGTTTAAATTGGATAGGTTTAACTTAGAGGTCTGGGTTTACCTAATGCACGTGGTTTAGGGGTTGTTTCATACATTCCCAAGGAATTACTTTTTCCCTAGTGTGACACTCCTTTCCGACTCCCACTTGGCAGAATGTAAGACCAAGGTAAGGTGGATTGGGTGTTGGGTTAGGTCATAGGGATACCTCTGATTCAATAAAAAAATAAGGATAAAGATAAGTTCATACCTTTTTTATTTTCTTTGAAAAGGTTTTGGATTGGATTGGTTTGACTTTGAGGTCTTAGTTTACTCTATGCACATGGCTTACGAGTTGTTGCATACATCCCTAAGGGACTATTCTTGCTCTAGCATGACACCCCTTTTGACCCCAACTTGGCAGAATGTAAGACTAAGGTAAGGCAGGTTGGGAGTTGGACTAGTTCGTAGGGTACCCCTTAATCAATAAAAAAAAGAAAGAAAGATAAGTTCATATTTTTTATCATCTTTGAAAGAGGTTTGGATTGGATCGGTTTTAATTCGACGTCTTGATTTACCCGATACACATGGCTGACAAGTTGTTGCATACATTTAGAGGGGACTAGTCTTGCCTTAGTGTGACACCCTTCCTGAATCTAATTTGGAAAAATATAAGACCAAGGTAAGGTGGGTTGGACATTAGGCAGGGTCATAGGGTATGCCTGAGTCAATAAAAAAAAGAAAAGAAAGATAAGTTCATAATATATATCATCTTTGAAAAGGATTTGGATTGGATTGGTTTTATTTCTAGGTTTGGGTTTACCTGATGCATATGGCTTACAGGTTGTTGCATAGATCCCTAGGGGAGACTACTCTTGCCCAGCATGACACTCCTTCCTGAGACCAAATTGGCAAAATGTAAGACTAAGGTAAGATAGATTGGGTGTTGGGTTGGGTCGTAGGGATACCCCTGAGTCAATAAAAAATAAAAATTCATACCTTTTTATCATTTTTGAAAGGGGTTTAAATTGGATAAGTTTAACTTAGAGGTCTGGGTTTCCCTGATGTATGTGGTTTAGGGGTTGTTTCATACATCCCCAAGGAATTACTATTTCCCTAGCATGACACTCTTTTTCGACTCCAACTTGGTAGAATGTAAGACCAAGGTAAGGTGGATTGGGTGTTGGGTCGGGTCGTAGGGATACCTCTGATTCAATAAAATAATAAGGATAAAGATAAGTTCATACCTTTTTTATTTTCTTTGAAAAGGTTTTGGATTAGATTGATTTGACTTTGAGGTCTTAGTTTACTCTATGTATGTGGCTTACGGGTTGTTGCATACATCCCCAAGGGACTACTCTTGCTCTAGCATGGCACCCCTCCTAACCCCAACTTGGCAGAATGTAAGACCAAGGTAAGGCAGGTTGGGAGTTGGGCTCTTTTGTAGGGTACCACTCAATCAATAAAAAAAGAAAGAAAGATAAGTTCATATTTTTTATCATCTTTGAAAGAGGTTTGGATTGGATCGATTTTAATTCAAGGTCTTGGTTTACCCAATTCACATGGCCGATAGGGTGTTGCATACATCTCGAGGGGACTATTCTTGTGTTAGCATGACACCTCTTCCTGAATCCAATTTGGCAGAATGTAAGACAAAGGTAAGGTGGGTTGGGCATTAGGTAGGGTCATAGGGTATGCTTGAGTCAATAAAAAAGAAAAATAAAGATAAGTTAATAATATTTATCATCTTTGAAAGGGATTTGGATTTGGATTGAATTGGTTGTTGCATAGATCCCTAGGGGACTACTCTTGCCTCAGCGTGACACTCCTTGCTGACCCCAATTTGGCAGAATGTAAGACCAAGGTAAGACAAGTTGGGTGTTGGGTTGGGTCTTAGGGATACCCCTGAGTCAATAAAAATAAATAATAAATTCATACCTTTTTATCATTTTTGAAAGGGGCTTAGATTGCATAGGTTTAACTTAGAGGTTTGGGTTTACCTGATGCACTTGATTTAGGGGTTGTTTCATACATTCCAAAGGAATTACTCATGCCCTAGCATGACAATCCTTCCCGACCCCAATTTGGCAGAATGTAAGACCAAGGTAAGGTGGGTTGGTCATTGGGCTGGGTCGTAGGGTACCCTTAAGTCAATAAAAAAGAAGAAGAAATATAAGTTCATACTCTTTTATCATCATTGAAAGGGGTTTGGATTGAAATGGTTTCACTTTGAGGTCCATATTTACTCAATGCACGTGGCTTATAGACTGTTGCATACAATCAGTGGGCACTACTCTTGCCCTAGTGTGACACATTTTCGACCCCAACTTGGTAGAATGTAAGAAAAATGTAAATGTGGGTTGGGTCGTAAGGTACCCCTGGGTCGATTAAAAAAAGAAAGATAAATTTATACCTTTTAATCATCTTTGAAAAGGGTTCGGATTGGTTTGACTTCGAGGTTTGGGCTTTACCTGATGCGTGTGGCTTACGGGTTATTGCATACATCCCCAATGGGATGACTCTTGCCCCAATGTGACACCTCATTTTAACCCGAACTTGGTAGAATGTAAGACCAAGGTAAGGTGGGTTGGGCATTGGGATGGTTTGTAGGTATACCCCTGAGTCAATTAAAAATGAACAAAAAAAAAGTTTGTGTCTTTTATCATGTTTGAAAGAGGTTTCAATTGAATTGGTTTGACATCAAGGTATGAGTTTACCCGACGCATGTGGCTTATGAGTTGTTGCATACATCCCCAAGGGACTACTCTTGCCCCAACATGACACCCCTTCTCAACTCCAACTTGGAAAAAATTAAGACCAAGGTAAGTCGAGTTGGGCATTGGGTTGGGTTGTAGGGATACCCCTGAGTCAATAAAAAAGAAAGAAAGATAAGTTCATACCTTTTTTATCATCTTTGAAAGGAGTTTGGATTGGATTGCTTTGACTTCGAGGTTTGAGTTTATCCAATGCATGTGGCTTACGAGCTGTTGTGTACATCCCCAAACGACTACTTTTGTCTTAACATGATACCTTTCCTGACCCCAACTTGGTAGAATGTAAGACTAAGGTAAGGAAGGATTAGTGTTGGACTGGGTCATAGGGATACACGTAAGTCAATAAAAAAGAAGATAATTTCATGTCTTTTTATTGTCTTTGAAAGGGGTTTGGATTGGATTGATTTGAATTCGAGGTCTTGGTTTAACCAATGCACATGGCTTATGGGCTATTGCATAAATCCCCAAGGGACTACTCTTTCCCCAACGTGGTACGCCTTCCCAACCCCAACTTGGCAGAATGTAAGACCAAGGTAAGGTGGGTTCGACATTGGGTTGGGTCGTAGAGTTACCCAGGAGTCAATAAAAAGAAGAAGAAAGATAAGTTCATACATTTTTGTTATCTTTGAAATGGGTTTAGATTGGATTGGTTTGACTTCAAGGTCAAGGTTTACCCAATGCATGTGGCTTACGAGCTATTGTATACATCCCCAAGGGACTACTCTTACCCAGTGTGACACCCTTCCTAACCCCAACTTGATAGAATTTAAGATGAAGGTAAGGCGAGTTGGGTGTTGGGTTAGGTCGTAGGGATACCCCTGCGTCAATAAAAAAAGAAGAATAAAGATAAGCTCATACCTTTTTATCGTCTTTAAAAGGGTTTTGGATTGGATTGGTTTGACTTCGGAGATATTGGTTTACTCGATGCACATGGCTGATGGATTGTTGTATACATCTTGAGGGGAATGCTCTTGCTCCAACTTGAAACCCCTTCCTAACCCCAACTTGGTAGAATGTAAGACCAAGGTAAGGAATGTTGGGCATTTGGCCGAGTCGTAGGGATACCACTGAGTCAATAGAGAAAGAAGAAGAGATATAAGTTCATACATTTTCATTATTTTTGAAAGGGGTTTGGATTTGATTGGTTTAACTTATAAGTTATGTTTTATCTGATGGATATGGCTTATAGGTTGTTGCATACATCCCTAGGGGACTACTCATGTGGAATACCATACATTGGTGAAATAGGTCGCTCTATTAACACTCGAATCAAAGAACGTGGTGTTGACATTAGACATGAGGGGGTCCTAAAATTGGCCTTAGTTGAGCACTCTTTTGAAATGAAGCATGGATTACATGTTGCTGCATACATCCCCTGGAGACTACTCTTGCCCCAACGTTACACCCTTCCCGACCCCAACTTGGCAAAATGTAAGACCAAGGTAAGGTGGATTGGGTGTTGGGTTGGGTCGTAGGGATAGGTCTGATTCAATAAAAAGTAAGGATAAAGATAAGTTCATAACTTTTTATCTTCTTTGAAAAAGTTTTGGATTGGATTGGTTTGAATTTGAGGTCTTGGTTTACTCGATGTATGTGGCTTACAGATTGTTTCATACATCCCCAAGGGACTACTCTTGCTCTAGTGTGACACCCCTCCCTAACCCCAACTTGGCAGAATGTAAGATCAAGGTAAGGTAGGTTGGGAGTTTGGCTGGTTCGTAGGGTACCCTTAATCAATAAAAAAGAAAAAGATAGATAAGTTCATATTTTTTATCATCTTTGAAAGGGGTTTGGATTGGATTGGTTTTAATTCGAGGTCTTGGTTTACCCGATGCACATGGCTGACAAGTTGTTGCATCCATTTTTTCCTTTTTATTTATTTTTTTCTTTGGTCGTGTCTTTAATTCCTTCTTTTTAAAATACTATTATTTTTGTTTTCTTATTTTTCAATTCCCTTTAGTTTCTTTTTTCTATCTAGTTCTTTACTTTTAATTTTTTAGTTGTTTTAGTCTTTTTTTCTTGGGGGTATCTTCCTCCTTCCACCTCTCCTGGCTTTCACCAATTGGACTTTGTTCCCTCCAAGTTTTTAGGTTGTGTGTCTTCCTTTCCTCCCAGCTTTCCCTCTCCTATTTCTACCCAAGTCTGCTACTAATTTTTCAGTCTTCTCTCTAAATTTTTTTCATCTTGATGATGGATCATGGAGTATGATCCAAAATTTTGATGTAAAAATGTGCACATATTTACAATTCAGAAATATCAATACTATTACCATGGAAATAGAATGTTGTTAACTACCATTCCTTTCTGACCCTAGCTTTGCAGAATGTAAGACCAAGGTAATGTGGGTGGGGCATTGGGCTAGGTGATAGAGTACCACTGAGTCAATAAAAAAGAAGATAAGTTCATACCTTTTTATCATCTTTGAAAGGGGTTTGGATTGAAATGGTTTGACTTTGAGGTATGAGTTTACCCGATGCATATGGCTTATGGGCTCAAGCATACATCTTGAGGGGATTACTCTTGCCCTAATGTGACACCCCTTCCCAACCCCAACTTGGAAAAATGTAAGACCAAGGTAAGGTGGGTTGGGAATTGAGTTGGGTGTAGGGATACCCCTGATTCAATAAAAAAAAAGATAAACTCATTCTTTTTTATCATGTTCAACAGAGGTTTGGATTGGATTGGTTTGGCTTCGAGGTCTAGGTTTACCCAATGCACTTGGCTGACAAATTTTTGCATACATCCTCAAAAGAATACTCTTGTCCCAATGTGACACTCCTTCTCGACCCTAACTTGGTAGAATGTAAAGTCGAGGTAAGGTGGGTTGGCCATTGGGCTGGGTCGTAGGGTAGCTTTCAGTCAATAAAAAAGAAAGAAATAAAAATTGATATATTTTTTATAATCTTTGAAAGGGGCTTGGATTGGATTGGTTTGACTTTGAGGTCTGGGTTTACACAATGCACATGTCTTATAGGGTGTTGCATACATCCTCAACGAGATTACTCTTACCCTAGCACCACACCCTTTTCGATCACAATTTGGAAAAAATGTAAGACCAAGGTAAAGCGGGTTGGACATTGAGATAGGTCATAGGGATACCCCTTAGCCAATAAGAAAAGAAGAAATATATGTTCATATATTTTTATTCTCTTTTAAAGGGGTTTGAATTGGATTGATTTGACTTCGAGGTCTAGGTTTATCCGATTTACGTGGCTTATAGGTTGTTGTATACATCCCCAAGGGACTACTCTTGCCCCAATGTGACACCCTTTCCCAACCCCAACTTGGCAGAATGTAAGACCAAGGTAAGGTGGGTTTGGCATTAGGTAGGGTCATAATGATACCCTTGAATCAATAAAAAAAAAGAAATATAAGTTCATACCTTTTTATCATCTTTGAAAGGGATTTGTATTAAATTGATTTGATTTCGAGGTCTAGGTCTAGGTTTACCCAATGCATGTGGTTTATAGGTTGTTGCGTATTTCCCCAGTGGACTAATTTTTCCCAAACATGACACCCTTCGTGACCCGAACTTGGTAGAATGTAAGACCAATGTAATGTGGGCTGAGCGTTGGGTTGGGTCGTAGGAATACCCCTGAGTGAATAAAAAAAGAAGAATAAAGATAAGTTCATACTTTTATATCATCTTTGAAAGGGTTTTGGATTCGATTGGTTTTACTTCAAGGTTTAGGTTTACCCAATTCACGTGGCTTATAGGTTTTTGCATAAATCTCCAAGAGACTACTCTTGCCCTAATGTTACACCCCTTCCCGACTTCAACTTGGAAAAATATAAGACCAAGATAAGGCAGGTTAGGAATTAGGTTGGGTCATATGGATGCCCTTAAGTCAATATAAAAAGAAGAAGAAAGATAAGTTCATACTTTTTTATAATTTTTGAAAAGGGTTTGGATTGGATTAGTTTAACTTAGAGGTCGAGGTTTACCCAATGCACGTGGCTTACGATCTATTGCATACATCTCCAGGGGACTACTCTTGCTCTATCATTGACACTCCTTACAAAATTCAACTTGGAAAAATGTAAGACCAAGTTAAGGCAGGTTGGGCATTGGGCTTGGCCGTAGGGTACCCCTAAGTCAATAAAAAAGAAGAAGAAAGACAAGTTCATACATTTTTACTGTCTTTGATAGGGGTTTGGATTGGAATGGTGTGACTTCAAGGTTTGGGTTTACTCGATGCACATGACTTATCGATTATTGCATACATCCTGAGGGGAATACTCTTGCATCGACATGACACCTCTTCCTGAACCCAACTTCGTAGAAGATAGACCAATGTAAAATAGTTTGGATGTTAGGCTGGGTCGTAAGGTACCCATAAGTCAATAAAAAAGAAAAAGTAAAGATAAATTCATACATTTTAATCATCTTTGAAAGGGTTTTGCATTGGATTGGTTTGACTTTGAGGTCTGGGTTTTACCCGATGCACGTGGCTTACGAGTTGTTGCATACATCCCCAATGGAATTACTCTTGCTCCAGAATAACACCCTTTCCTGACCCAAACTTGGAAGAATGTAAGACCAAGGTAAGGAAGGTTGGATTTTGGGTTGGGTTGTAAAGATACCTCTGAGTCAATAAAAAAAAGAACCCTGAGTCAATAAAAAAGAAAAAAAGAAAGACAAATTCATGCCTTTTTATCATCTTTAAAAGGGGTTTTGATTGGATTGGTTTGAATTTGAGGTCTTGGTTTACTTGATGAATGTGGCTTATGAGCTATTGCATGCATCCCTAGGGGACTACTCTTGCCCCAATGTGACACCCCTACTTGATCCCGACTTGGCAGAATATAAGACCAAGGTAAGGCAATTTGAGCGTTGGGTTGGGTCGTAGGGATACCCGTTAGTTGATGAAAAAGAACAAAGATAAGTTTTCTTTTTATTGTCTTTGAAAGGGGTTTGGATTGGATTGGTTTGACTTTGAGGTCTGGGTTTACCTGATGCACATGACTTATGACTTATTGTATACATCCCCGGGGGACTACTCTTGCCCCAATGTGACACCCTTCGTGACACTAGCTTGGTAGAATGTAAGACCAAGGTAAGGCAGGTTGGCCTTTGGAATAGGTCATAGGGATAGCCCTGAGTCAATAAAAAATAAGAATAGAGATAAGTTCATACTTGTTTATCATCTTTGGATTGGATTGGTTTGAATTTGAGGTTTTGGTTTACTTGATGCACATGGCTTACATGTTATTTCATACATTCTGAGGGGACTACTTTTTCCCTAGTGTGATACCCCTTCTCAACCCCAATTTAGAAAAATGTAAGAATGAGGTGAAAAAGGTTGGAAATTGGGTTGGGTGGTAGGGATACCCTCTGAGTCAATAAAAAAAGAAGAAGAAATATAAGTTCATACTTTTTTTATCATTTTTAAAAGGGGTTTAGATTGGATTTGTTTAAATTAGAGGTCTAGGTTTACTCGATGCATGTGGCTTAAATGTTTTTATATACATCCCTAGGGGACTACTCTTGCGCTAGTATGCCACTCCTTCCCAACCCCAACTTGGCAGAATCTAAGACCAAGGTTAGGTGGGTTGGGCATTGGGATGGGTCATAGGGTACCCCCGAGTCAAAATAAAAGGAAAATAAAAATAAGTTCATTCTTTTTTATCGTATTTGAAAGGGGTTTGGATTGGAATAGTTTCACTTTGAGGTTTGTGTTTACTCGATACATGTGGTTTACGAGATATTGCATACATCCCAAGGGGACTACTCTTGCCCCAACGTGACATTCTTTCTCGACCACAACTTGGCAGAATGTAAGACCAAGGTAAGGGAGGTTGGGAATCGGGTTGGGTCGTTGGGATACCCCTGTGTCAATAATAAAAGAAGAAGAAAGATAAGTTCATACCTTTTATCTTTTTTGAAAGGGGTTCAGATTGGATTGGTTTGATTTCGAGGTTTGGGTTTAATCGATGCACGTGGTTGATGGGTTGTTGAATACATATCCAGGGGATTACTCTTTCCCCAATGTGACACCCTTTCTTGACCCCAACTTGGTAGAATGTAAGCTCAAAGTAAGGCAAGTTGGCCATCGGTTTGGGTCGTAGAGTACCCATCTGGGTCGTAGGGTACCCGTGAGTCAATAATAAAAGAAAAAATGTTAAATCCATGCCTTTTTACAAATTTTCAAAGGGGTTTGGATTGGATTGGTTTGATTTCATGGTCTGGGTTTACCGAATACACGTGACTTATAGGTTGTTGCATACATCCCCAATGGGATTAATCTAGCCCTAGCATGACACCCCTTCCTAACCCCAACTTGGCAGAATGTAAAACCAAGATAAGGCGAGTTGGGCATTGGGCTGGATCATAAGATACTCCTGAGTCAATAAAAAAGAGAATAAGCATAAGTGCATGCCTTCTTATCATCTTTGAAAGGGGTTTTGGCATTGGGTCGAGTCGTAGAGTACCCAGTTGGGTAGTAGGGTACCCTTGAGTCAATAAAAAAGAAAAAAAGTTAAATCCATACATTTTTATCATCTTTGAAAGGGGTTTGGATTGGATTGGTTTGATTTCATGGTATGAGTTTATCCAACACATGTGGCTTACAAGCTATTGCATACATCCCCAATGGGATGAATCTAGCCCCAACTTGACACCCCTTACTGACCCCAACTTGGCAAAACGTAAAACCAAGATAAAGCGAGTTGGGCATTGGGCTGGATCATAAGATACTTTTGAGTCAATAAAAAAGAGAATAAACATAAGTGCATGCCTTATAATCTTTGAAAGGGGTTTGGATTGGATTGGTTTCAATTTGAAGTTTGGATTTACCTAATGCACGTGGTTTATAGGTTCTTGCATACATCCCTAGGGGACTACTCTTGCCCAAAAGTGACACCCCTTCCCAACTCCTACTTGGAAAAATGTAAGACCAAGGTAAGGCGGGTTGGGCTAGGTCATAGGGATACCCTTGATTCAATAAAAAAGAAGAAATATAAGTTCATACTTTTTTATCATCTCTGAAAGGGGTTTGGATTGGATTTGTTTGATTTTGAGGTTTGAGTTTACCCAATGCACATGGCTTACAGGATGATGCATACATCCTCTGACTACTCTTGACCCAAAGTGACAAATTTCTCGACCCTAACTACGTAGAATGGAAAACCAAGGTAAGGCGGGTTGGGAATTTGGCTAGGTCATAAGGATACCCCTGAGTGAATAAAAAAATAAGAATGAAAAATACTTTATACTTTTTTTATCATTTTTGAAAGGTTTTTGGATTGAATTGGTTTGACTTCGAGGTCTTAGTTTACTCGATGCACATGGTTTATAGGTTGTTGTATACATTTTGAGGGGACTACTCTTGCCCCAACTTGACACCTCTTCCTGACCCCAACTTGGCACAATATAAGGCCAAGGTAAAATGGGTTGGGCATTAGGTTGGGTTGTAGGGATATCTCTGAGTCAATAAAAAAGAAGAAAAATAAGTTCATACATTTTTATCATTTTTGAAAGGGTTTTTTATTTGATTGGTTTAACTTAGAGGTATGGGTTTACTCGATGCACATGGCTTACGGGTTTTTGTATACATCCCTAGGCTACTCTTGCCCCAGCATGACACTCCTTCTGGGTCGCAACTTGGTAGAATGTAAGACCAAAGTAAGGCGGGTTGGGTGTTGAGTTGGGTCGTAGAGTGCCCTTGACTCAATAAAAAAGAAGAAAGACAAGTTCATACATTTTTATCATCTTTGAAAGAGGTTTCGATTGGAATGGCTTAACTTTGAGGTTTGAGTTTTTTCCCTATACACATGGCTTATAGATTGTTACATACATCCCAAGGGGACTACTCTTGCCCCATCATAAAACCACTTCTTGAGCCCAACTTGGTAGAATACAAGACCAAGGTAAGGCAGGTTTGGCATTGAGTTGGGTTGTAGGGATATCATTGAGTCAATAAAAAAAGAAGATAAGTTTATTTTTTTAACCATCTTTGAAAGGGTTTGGATTGGATTGGTTTGACTTCAAGGTCTAGATTTACTTGATGCACATGGCTTACAATTTTTTGCATACATCCTGAGGGGACTACTCTTTCCCCAGAGTGACACTTTTTCCCGATCACAACTTGCTAGAATGTAAGGCAACGGTAAGGTGTGTTGGGTGTTGCGTTGGGTCATAGGGATACCACTGAGTCAATAAAAAAAAAGAATAAAGATAAGTTCATACCCTTCTATTGTTTTTGAAAGGGTTTTGGATTGGATTGGTTTAACTTCTAGGTCTTGGTTTACCCAATGCACATGGCTTACATGTTGTTGCATACATCCCAAGGGGAGTACTCTTGCCCCAGTATGACAACCCTTCTCGACCTCAAATTGGCAGAAGGTAAGACCAAGGTAAGGTGGGTTGGGCATTGGATTGGATCGTAGGGATACCTGTGAGTCGATAAAAAAAGAAGAAAGATAAGTTCATACTTTGTTATTGTCTTTGAAAGAGGTTTGGATTGGATTGGTTTGACTTTGATGTCTAGGTTTACCCAATGCATGTGGTTTACGGGTTGTTCTGTACATCCCCAAGAGACGTTTTTTGCCCCAATGTGACACCGTTCTCAACCCCAACTTTGTATAATGTAAGAGTAAGGTAAGGCGATTTGGGTATTCAAATGGGTCTTAGGGATACCCTTGAGTCAAGAAAAAATGAAGAATAAAGATAAGATCATACATTTTTATTATCTTTCAAAGGGTTTTGGATTGGATTGGTTTTACTTTGAGGTCTTGGTTTACCTAATACACGTGACTTACGGGTTGTTGTATACATCCCGAGGGGACTCCTCTTGCCCTAGTGTGACACCCCTTTCTGACTGCAACTTGGAAAAATGTAAGACCAAGGTAAGGTGGGTTAGGTGTTGGGCTGGGTCATAGGGATACCCTTGAAGTCAGTAAAAAGAAGAAGAAAGATAAGTTCATACTTTTTTTATCATTTTTGAAAGGGGTTTAGATTGGATTTATTTAACTTAGAGATCTGGGTTTATCTGATGCCCGTGGCTTACGAGTTATTGCATAAATCCCTAGGGGATTACTCTTGCCCTAGTGTGACACTAGTTCCTAACCCATACTTGGCAGAATGTAAGACCAAGGTAAGGTGGGTTACGCATTGGGTTGGGTCATAGGGTATTGTTGAGTCAATAAAAAAAAGAAGACATATAAGTTTATTCTTTTTATCATCTTTGAAAGGGGTTTGGAATGGAATGGTTTGACTTTGAGGTCTGGGTTTACTCGATGCATGTGGTTTACAAGCTATTGTATACATCTCGAGGGGATTACTCTTGCCCCAAAGTGACATCCCTTTCTGACCCCAACTTGCCAGAATGCAAGACCAAGGTAAGACGAGTTGGGCATTGGGTTGGGTTATATGGATACCTAGAGTCAATAATAAAAGAAGAAGAAATATAAGTTCATACCTTTTATCTTTTGTAAAAGGGTTTAAGATTTGATTAGTTTAAATTTGAGGTCTGGGTTTAACTGATGCACGTGGCTGGCAGAATGTTGCACACATCTCCAATGGACTACTCTTGCCCCAACGTGACACCCCTTCCTGACCCCAACTTGGAAAAATGTAAGACCAAGGTAAGGTGGGTTGGGCATTAGGCTAGGTTGTAGATTTCTCTATTGGATTGTAGGGTACCCTTGAGTCAATAATAATAGACAAAAATGTTAAATTCATACCCTTGTATCGTCTTTGAAAGGGATTTGGATTGGATTGGCTTGATTTTGAGGTTTGGGTTTACCTGATGTATGTGGCTTACAAGCTGTTGCATACATCCCCAATGAGATTACTCTAGCCCCAACCTAACACCCCTTCCTGACCCCAACTTGACAGAATGCAAGACTAGGGTAAGGTGGTTTGGGCATTGGACAAGGTTGTAGGGATATCCCTGAGTCAATAAAAAAAGAAGAATAAACATAAGTTTATGTATTTTTATCATCTTTGAAAGCGGTTTGGATTGGATTGGTTTGAATTTCAGGTCCAAGTTTACTCGTTGCAAATGGTTTACGAGTTGTTAACTACATCCCCACGAGACTACTATTGCTCCAAAGTGACACCTCTTCCCAACCCCAACTTGGGAAAATGTAAGACCAAGGTAAGGTGGGTTGGGCGTTGGACTATTTCATAGGGATACCCCTAAGTTAATAAAAAGAAAGAAAGAAAATTTCATATCTTTTTATTATCTTTGAAAGGTGTTTGGATTGGATTGTTTCGACTTTGAGGTTTGGGTTTACTCGATGCACATGGCTTATGAGCTAATGCATACATTCCCCATGAGAGTACTCTTACCCCAATGTGACAACCTTCCCAACCCCAACTTGGTAGAATAAAAGACCAAGGTAAGGTGGTTTGGGTGTTAGGCTAGGTCGTTAGAATACCCCTGAGTGAATAAAAAATAAGAATAAAGATAAGTTCACACTTTTTTATCATCTTTGAAAGGTTTTTGGATTGGATCGGTTTGACTTCGAGATCTTGGTTTACATGATGCATGTGGCTTATTGGATGTTGTATACATCTTGAGGGGACTACTCTTTCCCTAGCTTGACACCGCTTCCCGACCCCAAATTGGAAAAATTTAAGACCAAGGTAAAGCTTGTTGAGCATTGGGTTGGGTCGTACGGATACCCCTGAGTCAATAAAAAAATAAAAAAGATAAGTTCTTACATTTTAATCATTTTTTAAAAGGGTTTGGATTTGATTGGTTTAACTTAGAGGTTTGGGCTTACTCGATGCACATGGCTTACATAATGTTCCATACATCCCTAGGGTAATCTTCCCCCAGCATGACACTCCTCGATTGTAACTTGACATAATGTAAGACCAAGGTAAGGTGGGTTGGGCATTGGGCTGAGTCATAGAGTATCCCTGAGTCAATAAAAAATGAAGAAAAATAAGTCCATACCTTTTTATCATTTTGAAATGGGTTTGGATTGAAATGGTTTAACTGCAAGGTTTTGGTTTTTTCCTGATGCACGTGGCTTACGGGTTGTTACATACATCTCAAGGGACTACTCTTGCCCCAGGGTGACACCCCTTACCAAACCCAACTTGGTAGAATATAAGATGAAGGTAAGGCGGGTTTGGCATTGAGTTGGATTGTAGGGATACCTTTGAGTCAATGAAAAAAGAAGATCATTTCATTCTCTTTTATCATTTTTGAAAGGGTATGGATTGGAATAGTTTCACTTTGAGGTCTGGGTTTACCTAATACACGTGGCTGACAAGTTGTTGCATACATTGCCAAGGGACTAATTTTTCCTTAGTGTGACACCCCTTCCCGACCATAACTTGGCAGAATGTAATACCAAGGTAAGGTAGGTTGGGCATTGGGCTAGGTCATAGGGTACCATTGAGTCAATAAAAAAGAAAAATAAAGATAAATTTGTACCTTTCTATCATATTTGAAAGGGGTTTGGATTAGATTGGTTTGACTTTAAGACCTCTGGGTTTACCTAATGCACATGGCTTATGTGTTGTTGCATACATACTTAGTGGGATTACTCTTACTCTAGTGTGACACCATTTCCTAACCCCAACTTGGTAGAATGTAAGACCAAGGTAAGGAAGATTGGGCATTGGGTTGGGTTGTAAGGATACCCTTGATTCAATAAAAAAAGAAAAATAAGTTCACGCTTTTTTATCATTTTTGAAAGGGGTTTGGATTGGATTGGTTTGACTTCGAGTTCTAGGTTTTTCCTGATGCACCAGGCTTATAGGTTGTTGCATAAATTTTGAGGGGACTACTCTTACCTCAGCATGAAACCCCTTCCCAACACCAACTTGGCAGAATGTAATACCAAGGTAAGGCAGGTTGGGCACTGGGTTGGGTCGTAGGGATACCTTTGAGTCTTTTTATGTCTTTGAAAGTGTTTTGGATTATATTGGTTTGAATTTGAGGTCTGGGTTACTCGATGCACATGGCTTATGTCTTTTTGCATACATCTCAAGGGGACTACTCTTGCCCTAGCCTGACACCCTTTCCTGACCCTAACTTGGCAAAATTTAAGACCAAGATTTGGTGGGTTGGACATTGGGATAGGTCATAGGGATACAACTGAATCAATAAAAAAATAAGAAAGATAATTTTATACATTTTTATGATTTTTGAATGGGGTTTTGATATGATTGGTTTAACTTAGAGGTCTGGGTTTACCCGGCGTACGTGGCTTGCAGGCTATTGTATACATCCCCAAAGGGACTACTCTTTCCCCAATGTGACACTCCTCAACCCCAACTTGGTAGAATGTAATACCAAGGTAAGGTAGGTTGGGCGTTGGGCCGAGTTGTAGGGTACGCTTGAGTCAATAACAAGAGAAGAAGAAAGATAAGCTCATACTTTTTTATCATCTTTAAAAGGGGTTTAGATTGGAACTGTTTGACTTGGAGGTCTAGGTTTACAAAATGCACGTGGTTTATAGGTTGTTGCATACATCCCAAGGGGACTACTCTTTCCCAACATGACTCCCCTTCCCAACCCCAACTTGGCATAATGTATGACCAAGGTAAGGCAGTTGGGCATTGGGTTGGGTCATAGGGATACCCCTGAGTCAATAAAAAATAAGAAAGATATGTTCATACCTTTTTATCATTTTTAAAAGGGGTTTAGATTGGATTGGTTTGACTTCAAGGTCTGTGTTTACCCGATGCAAATTGCTGACGAGTTGTTGCATACATCTCCAAGGGACTACTCTTGCCCCAGAGTGACACCCCTTCTTGACCCCAACTTGGAAAAATGTAAGACCAAGGTAAGGCGAATTGGGCATTGGGTTGGGTAGTAGGGCACCCTTGAATCAATAAAAATGAAAAATAAAGATAAATTCGTACCTTTTTATCATCTTTGAAAGGATTTTGGATTGAATTGGTTTGACTTTGAGGTCCGGGTTTACCCGATGTACATGGTTTACGAGCCATTGTTTACATTGCCAGGGGATTACTCACGCTTTAGCGTGACACCCCTTCTTGACCCCAACTTTGTAGAATGTAAGGCCAAGGTAGAGTGGGTTGGGTGTAGGGTTGGGTCATAGGGATACCCGTGAGTCAATAAAGTAAAAGAAAGATAAGTTCATGCATTTTTTATCATCTTTGAAAGGGGTTTGGATTGGATTGGTTTGAATTCAATGTCTGGGTTTACCCGATGCATGTGGCTTACATGTTATTGCATACATCTTCAAAGGATTACTCTTTCCCCCCTGTGAAACCCCTTCCCAACCCCAACTTGGCAGAATGTAAGACCAAGGTAAGATAGGTTGGGCATTGGGTTGAGTCATAGGGATACCCCCGAGTCAATAAAAAAAGAAGAAAAATAAGTTCATACCTTTTTATCATCTTTGAAAGGGGTTTGGATTGGATTGGTTTGACTTTGAGGTCAAGGTTTACCTGATGCATGTGGCTTATAGGCTATTGCATACATCCCAAGGGGACTACTCTTTCCCCAACATGACACCCTTTCCGACCCCAACTTGGTATAATGTAAGACCAAGGTAAGGTAGTTGGGTGTTGGCTTGGGTTGTAGGGATACCCTTGAGTCAATAAAAAAGAAGAATAAAATTAAGTTCATACCTTTTTATCATTTTTGAAAGGGTTTTGGACTAGATTGATTTGAATTTGAAGTCTTGGTTTACCCAATGCACATGGCTTATGGGTTGTTGCATACATCTCAAGGGGATTACTCTTGCCCCAACGTGACACCTCTTCCCAACCCCAACTTGGTAGAATCTAAAACCAAGGTAAGGAAGGTTGGATTGGATTGGTTGGAGGTTGATGGTGGCGTAGGGATACCCCTAAGACCCCAACTCCAAGGTAAAAGGGATACCCTTGAGTCAATAAGAAAGTTCATACCTTTTTAGTTCATACCTTTTATATACATATTTTTGAAAGGGTTTTGGATTGGATTGGTTTAACTTAGAGGTTTTGGTTTACATGATGCACATGGCTTATGGGTTGTTGTATACATCTGAAGGGAACATTGTGTCATTCCTTCCTGACCCCAACTTGGTAGAATGTAAGACCAAGGTAAGATGGGTTGGGTGTTGGGGTGGGTCGTAGGGATACCCTTGAGTCAATAAAAAATAAAAATAAATATAAGTTCATACCTTTTTATCATATTTGAATGGGGTTTGGATTGGATTGGTTTGACTTCAAGGTTTGGGTTTACCAGATGCACGTGGTGTATGGGCTATTGCATACATCCGTAGTGGACTACTCTTATCGAGCATGACACCCTTTCCAAACCCATCTTGATACTTGAATGAGATCCCATAAATAAATCTTACCAAGAGTGTTTAAGTTATTCTGAAAGAAGTGCAATCTTATTCCAAAAATTTGGAAAAAAATATTTTTAGAATCTATAGACAAAATGTGATGAGACTCTAGTTTGCATCATCTTCAAATTCCTCGCGGTTTAACCGCTATAGGTGCCTGAATGTGAAGATTTAGTTAAAAATAATAATTTCAGTGTCCAGTTTGGCCAAAAATTGTAAACCACTATTGTGGGATCACCCTTATTTTGTTGATAGTTTAGTGAAGGGGAGTCTAACATCACCTTATCATCTTCATCTAAGGAAACCACATTACTATCATTCTCTTGTACCATGTTATCTTTTATAGTAGGAGAGTTTTTAGGAGAGGAGCAAACAATATTTGCATGGCATCTTCAACTTCATTACAAGTAGGGTAGGCATGAGAGGAGAATAACTATGATTTTATTGCTTACCAATGATTGCATTCTTTTGTTTCATTATATTTTCCCAAGTAGGAGAAGTTTTTGGGAGAAGGAGAAAAAATATCAAATCTCAATGAGCGGGTCTTCTAATACCAAACCATCTTCTTCATAGGTCATATACGATTGTCATCTCATCCCCTTGTCCAATAATGTCTTCCCAAGGAAGAGATGTAAGGGAAGAGAAACAAATCTGACTCTCAATGATTGGATCTTCTAACACCAAAATATTATCTTCACAAATAAGAGAGATATTGGGAGAAGAACAAATGTGATTTTCATGATTGTCCATGATTGCATCCTCTTTCACTAAAATATTCTCACAAGTGAGAGAGATGTTGGGAGATGAATGGAGACTAGGCAAGGTGATGTTAAGAAATGTGTTAATAATCTCATCCTCTTGTGCCATAATGTCCTCACAAGTGGGTGGGGTAGGGGGAGAGAGACAAACAAGATTATCATGATGCTTAATGATTGCATCTCCTTTCACAAAGATACCTTCATCACAAATAGGAGAGTTATCAGGAGAAGAACAACTATAAAATTCTTACAAATCTAATAGATATTAGGAGGGTAACTAACATTCTTGTCAAATGTTTTTTTTTCCCTAGATTATGCTCATGGGTAGAGAAAATAGAATCATACAAGTCATGTGATACTCTATGAAAACCAAATGTTTGAAAAGGAAACATGCTTTTATGAGAATTAATCTATTCAAAATATGCAATGCTTTAGAAATTAAACAATTGTACTTAAAATTTGATCATTTTCACTACTGGAATACATTTGGAATGATTTGAAATGGCTAAACTAAATGGATGATTAAATCTAATGCATAAAAATAAATTCCCAAAAATTGCTAGACTGAAACAGTGGTTTACCAATACATCTCAGAAATGCAGAAAATTATAAAAATGCTCAAAAAATTTGGTTATCATGGTCCCTCAAGGACTTATTTTCCCAAAGGCAAATGGGTCCTTGTATAGGGTTTGAAAAAGTGAAAAATGTAATTTCTAGGTTATTACTTGTGTTCTCTATCCCAAGTTAGAAATCGTGGTTTTTGTAGTAGATTTTACCAAATTTTAATGTTTAAATGCAATTGAAATGAATGAAAAATGATGAATAATATGAAACTTTTTGAAATTCAATTTAAACTCAATTTGTGAATATGAATGATTGGATGTACAGTAATATGCAAGTACTATGCAAAATTAATTTAATATGCATGTAATTTTTTTTATTTTTTTAGATTTTAAAGGATGCAAAATGCAAACCTAAAACCCTAAATTAAATACAAACTAATACAAGTTAAAAACCCTAAATGAGATGTAAATAAATGAAATGAAATTCAAAGTAATGCAAATTGTAGATATATGGTTTGAATGGACTCCAAATTAGAAAGTCTATAGTGCAAGAATGTTAGGTTCACAAAAATGAAATGGTGTGAAATGGGTGCTCTTTATTCAAATGGGGGTTCATCGATAATTTACTATAAATAGAAAGGGTAAAATGGGTTATAATGCACCTGTCTCCCACTACCTCATTAGTAAAAAGAGATCCCATAATCCAAGGTTGACTTTTAGCCCTTGGGTGAGTCAACTTTGAAGGATATTTTGTTATTTTCCTTATGATCTAGGATGGGGCAAATCTGTTGAAACAACACTTTTGGGAGAAAAATTAAAAATAGAAAATAAACCCAAAAATGCAAGGTAACACATGAAATCAGAAGATTAAACCTTAACCTAACATAACCTCCAACTTTCAAACAAATCTGAGAAGGTTTAGTATTTTTGCACCTATCACCAAAATGTTGTTGTAGAGTGTCCTCTGGGACTCATTCACCCTAGGGTGAATTGGTCTTTGTAGGGATTTCTCAAATCACTTTTTAGGTCCTCTATTCCCATGTCCACACTCTCGAATTCTCCAAATTTCACAGTCAAAAAGTTGGAAATAAAATTTGAAAGTGAGTTTCCATTGCTTGACAACTTTGACAATTTTTGTAACTTTGATAACTTTTCCGATTTTTCTCCTTTGATAGATCTTCAATCATTCTTCAACCTAAGATCTAAAAAACATGCAAGAGGGAAAAATTATTTGTTTTTGGTGAATGGGGTTTTTCCTTGGTCAAACCCCATTTTGGTAATTAACCCTTGAATTGAAATAATGAAACATGAAAGGAATGATGAATGAACAATTGCTATGTTGCAACTCACCAAACCCTTGATTTGTAACCCTTGAAGGATTTAAACTTAGTAGATCTCTCCAAGGCCTTGATCTTGCATGAAATGTCTTGATTGGATGCTGATCTTGATGCTTGAATGCTTGAAACCTACATCATAATGTTACACTCCAAAAACATGCATGATGCTAGATAAATTTGACATGATGCTTGAGATCTTGATTGCTGCAAAATATTCTTGAGAAATTTTCTCTTGAACACCTTTTACAATAATTTTAGCTCTTTTGAAATTTGGAGAATGTTGCTTCAGGAGATGTGAACCTTGTGCAGTAAATATAGGTGATTTTGGCTGTGATATTTTGAATCGTAAGTGTAGTGGATGCATAGTAATGTTAATAATAATAAATGTAAGAACATAAATTGAAATTCTATTATAAATTGTATCCTAATAGGGTTAGTATAAAGCAAAATTCCATAGCATATAAACAGAAGTTCAACAAGGTTTTGTTGTAAAATGATTTAGTGAAAAAATATTCCTCACAAGATAAAGAAAAATAGCACACCTACCAGTTGAACAAGGCTTTAGAATAATAAGTTTCTATATGATACCTACCAGAGTTGAACAAGGCTTTAGAATAATAAGTATCTATAGCATACCTACCAGAGTTGAACAAGGCTTTAGAATAATAAGTTTCTATAGCATACCTACTAGAGTTGAACAAGGCTTTCTTTGTTGGAGAGTTTATTTTAGTAAAACATATTTTATAACACCATAAAGAAAAATCAAAGTTTCCATAGCATTATCTACCAGTTGAATGAAGGTTTCCATAGCCGAGTAACTTTATTTTCCATAAAGTTGATCTTGCTCTAAAAAATTACAAGCTACTAAAGAGTATTTAGTCCACTACTAAAGGGATGCTAAATTAAATAAATTTTAGAACACATGAATATTAAACTCATACAGGCAAAGCGGAGCCAAATTTAATAGCTTTGGCTAGTTGTCAGCAGAAGGTCCCTGCTAGAACAGACACATTTGTCTCTTCATTAAGATGACAGTTTTGTATGAAGTTTCCTAAATGTATAAGTGATCATCATATTTATTTTCTATTGTATCAAATACATTTGAAGCCCTAGCAGGAGTACCAACAGGTCTATCTGGAGATCGAAACTCAGAACCAAAGCTTCGAGTTTGTTGTAGTGTTTGTGCAAACGCTTCATACTTCCAAATATCAACATCACTGACAGTTCTTCGGGCATATTTCGTAGACTCCTCAATATGAGCAACTTTTATTTCAGCTACCTCATCACTATCATCCTAATCCATTGCCTCAAGATTCTCGACTCCTTTTTGTTCACGTTGAATTTATTGAAATTGTGGGGGAGAGGTTATGGTAAAATTGAAACGCATGCTAGTATGAAGAATTGAAATAACAAGCTACAAGTTGATGTAAGTTCAATAGGTAGACTACTTCTCTATCTTAAAAATTAGTTACATAACAGTAAAAAAAACCATTAGAAATCGATAAACAGATCTAGTTTGCAAAAGACGACACAATTGGAACTCACCTTCTCAATATTTTCTCTAATAGAATACTTGCAAGCCCTCTTATAAATCTCAGTGATATCTGCTCGACTGAATCCTTGGGTATAATGGGTCAGTGCCATTAGGTCTACATCCTTTGATATGGGTGACTTTGTCAAGCTAGATTTGAATATTTGATAACGTGAGGACTCATCAGGTAAGGGAATATAAATCAATTGGTCAAGTCGGTGAGGCCTTAACAATGTAGGATCAATGATATCAGGCATGTTTGTAGCAACAATAATGATAACTATTTTCTTGGCTGTCATACAAGCCATCTCCATCAATAGTTGATTAAGGACTTCGTCTGCAACACCACCAACATCCCCAACACTACTACCACACTAGAAAAATGCAAACCAATTATGCATCACAAGTTATAGCCTACTTCAAAAAGGTCAAACAAAATTCCCAATCATTTATAGTCAACCTTAAACTTTTACTTATAAAAAAGAAACACACCTATGTAGCAACATAATCAAGCTCATCATAAAACAAGACACAAGGAGCTGACCCTCTGGCCTTATAAAAAATGTGTCACATTAGCCTCACTCTCTCAAAACCAAATTGTTAAAAATTTAGGGCCCTTCACACTGATGAAATTTGTCTGACATTCATTATCAATGGATTTTGCAAGCAATGTCTTTCCAAAATGAGGTGGCCCATAAAATAGCACTTCTTTTGAAGGAGACATTCCAAATTTTTCAAATTTCTCAGGATGCTCCATTGGATATATTGAATAGTCTACACCAAACTCATAATGAATTTTGTTAGTTGATATCTCCTTGAAAAGCAGGTTTTCTGCATTGAAAGAAAAGCAAGGCACAAATATAGTGAACCGCGTATCTCAATATACCTCTTGAAGCTTCCAACCCTCCAATATCTTCCCAAGTGACATTTGGAACTTCAAAAACCTGTCAATGTTTTCTCAATATTCATAAGAAAATTTACCATTATTAAAATCATCAGAAACAAACAAAACTAGAAATTTAAAATTTAGGGGCCCAACAGATCAATAGTTTAAAAATACAATCCCTACTTAATCGATATGAGAAAAATTGAACGTCTAGACATGGTTTGGAAAAACTCACAGTTTCATGGACAACAGATGGGTTGCTAGAGCCCAATGCAGTCTGGAATTGGTTCCTGTATAATAGTTTGCATACATAACTGTTGCAAGATGGAAAACACACTGGGTTGTCCCATACTTTGCAAATCTTGTTCAAAGATGACAATTAGTGTTATGCACACAGTAAGAAGACAATGTATTGAATTTGAGCTTCGTAATTTTTAACAACCCTTACTTTCAACAAAACACTCTTGTTCGATATCTTCTCAACACATTATTCACATAACAGTTGCATCATGGAAAACATAATGGGTTGTGGCTCACTTATTATTTTATACAGGCTGTGAGAAATGAATGTTTTTAAGTTCATATTATAGTTTTTTAATAACACTTAATTTGAGAAAAACACTCTTTTTCAATATCTGTCCATATATTTCCAATAGAGAATTTACATAACACTAGCATCATGGAAAACATAGTGAGTTGTGGCTTACTTCTTTTTTTTTTTAGACTGTAACAAAATAATGTTTTCAACTTCACTTTCTTGTTTTATGACACCCCACACTTTAAGAAAAACAGTCTTGTTCACTATCTGTTCATATGTTTCCAACAAAAAAATTTCTTAACGGTTACGGATGGAAAACATACTGGGTTGTCCCAAACTTTGCAAATCTTGTTCCAAAAACAATAGCTAGTGTTATGCACAAAGTAAGAGGACAATGTATTGAATTTGAGCTTCATAATTTTTAACAACCCTTACTTTCTGCAAAACACTCTTGCTTGATATCTGCCCAACACATTATTCACATAACACTTGCATCATGGAAAACACAGTGGGTTGTGGCTCACTTATTATTTTATACAGGCTGTGAGAAATGAATGTTTTGAATTTCACATTGTAGTTTTTTAACAACACTTAATTTGAGAAAAACACTCTTTTTCAATATCTGCCCATATGTTTCAAACATAAAATTTACATAACAATATCATCATGGAAAAAATAGTGGGTTGTGGCCCAGTTCTTATTTTTTTCGAACTATAACAAAATAATGTTTTCAACTTCGCTTTCTTGTTTTATGACAACCCATAATTTAAGAATTTTTTTTTTTCACTATTTGTTCATATGTTTCCAACAAAAAATTTACTTAATTGTTCTAGGATGGAAAACACACTGAGTTGTCCCGAACTTTGCAAATCTTGTTCGAAAGTAGTAGCTAGTGTTATGCACAAAATAAGAGGACAATGTATTGAATTTGAGCTTCATAATTTTTAACAACCCTTACTTTCAGAAAAACACTCTTGTTTGATATCTTCCCAACACATTATTCACATAACACTTGCATCATGGAAAACACAGTGGGTTGTGGCTCACTTGTTATTTTATACAGGCTGTGAGAAATGAATGTTTTGAAGTTCATGTTGTAGTTTTTTCACAACACTTAATTTGAGAAAAACACTCTTTTTCAATATTTGCCCATATGTTTCCAATAGAAAATTTACATAACACTAGCATCATGGAAAACATAGTGGGTTGTGGCTCACTTCTTGTTTTTCCTGGACTGTAACAAAATAATGTTTTCAACTTCACTTTCTTGTTTTATGACACCCCGTACTTTAAGAAAAATAGCCTTTTTCACTATCTGTTCATATGTTTCCAACAAAAAATTTACTTAACTGTTGCAGGATGGAAAACACACTAGGTTGTCCCAAACTTTGCAAATCTTGTTCGAAGATAGTAGATAGTGTTATGCACACAGTAAGAGGACAAGGTATTGAATTTGAGCTTCATAATTTTTAACAACCCTTACTTTCAGCAAAACACTCTTGTTCAATATTTGCCCAACACATTATTCACAAAACAGGTGCATCATGGAAAACATAATGGACTGTGACTCACTTATTATTTTATGTAGACTGTGAGAAATGAATGTTTTGAAGTTCATGTTGTAGTTTTTTAACAAAACTTACTTTGAGCAAAACACTCTTTTTTAATATCTTCCCATATCTTTCCAACATAAAATTTACATAACACTAGCATCATGGAAAACATAGTGGGTTGTGTCTCACTTATTATTATTTTTGGAATATAACAAAATACTATTTTCAACTTCACTTTCTTGTTTTATGACACCCCATACTTCAAAAAAAAGAGTCTTGTTCACTATCTGCTCATATGTTTCCAACAAAAAATTTACTTAACTGTTGCAAGATGGAAAACACACTGGGTTGTCCTGGACTTTGCAAATCTTGTTCGAAGACAACAACTAGTGTTATGCACACAGTAAGAGGACAATGTATTGAATTTTAGCTTCATAATTTTTAACAACCCTTACTTTCAGCAAAACACTCTTGTTCGATATCTTCCCAACACATTATTCACATAATAGTTGCATCATGGAAAACACAGTGGGTTGTGGCTCCCTTATTATTTTATGCAGGCTGTGAGAAATGAATGCTTTGAAGTTCACATTGTAGCTTTTTAACAAAACTTACTTTGAGAAAAACACTCTTTTTCAATATCTGCCCATATGTTTCCAACAGAAAATTTACATAACAATAGCATCATGGAAAACACAGTGGGTTGTGCCTCACTTATTATTTTTTCCGAACTGTAACAAAATACTATTTTCAACTTTACTTTCTTGTTTTATGACACCCCTTACTTTAAGAAAAACAGTAAGAAGACAACAACTAGTTTTATGCACACAGTAAGAGGACAATGTATTAAATTTGAGCTTCCTAATTTTTAACAACCCTTACTTTCAGCAAAACACTCTTCTTCGATATCTGCCCGACACATTATTGACATAACAGTAGCATCATGGAAAACATAGTGGGTTGTGCCTCACTTATTATTTTTTATAGACTGTAACAAAATATTGTTTTCAACTTCACTTTCTTGTTTTATGACACCCATTACTTAAAGAAAAATAGTAAGAAGACAATAGCTAGTGTTATGCACATAGTAAGAGGACAATGTATTGAATTTGAGCTTCCTAATTTTTAACAACCCTTACTATCAGAAAAACACTCTTCTTTGATATTTCCCAAAACATTATTGACATAACAATAGCATCATGGAAAACACAGTGGGTTGTGCCTCACTTATTATTTTTTCTAGAGTGTAACAAAATACAGATTTCAACTTCACTTTCTTGGTCTATGACACCCCTTACTTTAAGAAAAATAGTAAAAAGACAATAGCTAGTGTTATACACACAGTAAGAAGACAATGTATTGAATTTGAGCTTCGTAATTTTTAAAAACCCTTACTTTCAGCAAAACACTCTTATTCGATATCTGCCCAACACATTATTGACATAACCATAGCATCATGTAAAACATAGTGGGTTATGCCTCACTTATTATTTTTTCTGGACTGTAAAAAAATAATGCTTTCAACTTCACTTTCTTGTTTTATGACACCCCTTACTTTAAGAAAAACAATAAGAAGACAAGAAAAGTTGCACATTTTGAAATTCCATTTCAGCATTCCATTTCAATAACCTTATACATTTCGAAGAGAAGATGCACAAGAAAAGTTGTAGAATGGAAAAAATAGACTGTAAAAAAATAGTGTATTCAATTTCACCGTCAAATTTTATAATAACAATACGCATCAGACAATGAAATGTAATTTTTTTTGAGTCAATATTACACAATCTGAAGAAAATTACAATGCACATTTAATACTGGTCACATTGAAGACTATATGTTAACCATTTACGAACAAGTATAATCTCCATGTTCTCAGCATCTGTAAGCATTTTTCACACTTTGATTGTCAAGGTGGAATTGACAGCATACAATGTTGCCACCCCATAATTCTCATGTAGCAGCCTGGAGGAGGGCCTCACACGGTGGATCTCAAACTTGACAATGTGGTTGAATTTGAATATGACCAACAACCATTCCTTCATAGGACCTTTGTGATTACTAATTATAGATTCCCCCTTGAGGAATCTCATAAACCTCATGCTCAACTAATCTATAAGATTGTGCCTTTGTATGACAACTGTTGGTCTAATGCACACCTTCCATATGCATCTAGCTAGGAAAAGGTCTTGAATTTCTTGATAAACAGACATTGGCCAATCACATAAATTGATAATCTCTATTTGTAGATTGTAATATTGAATGTCCATGCCCATATACGCCCATGCTCCAAAGACGTTGTTGAAGAAGTGAGCATAATTATCATACTACAAATCTATGCAATTTGGACCTTTCCTATTAATTCTCCTTAACATCTTTTCCCGCAACCTGTACGAGAGGCTGAGTTCCTCAATTCAAGCAAGAATATTGCATGGAAGATACAGGTGGTAGTTGGTCAACCAACTAGCCACCCATGCTTGAGAACTGTGAGACATTTTCTATAGAACTGCAACAACAGCTTGTAAAATTACTGAAATGAAAGACAAAACAACTTTTTTAGAAGGTAGAATTGCATTCTCTAATTAGAAGGGCATTGTCAATGAAATGGAAACAGTGAAAAAATAAGTGAGCAAAGTGGACTTATGTAGATAATATATGCACTAAAGAGATTGTACCTATTATTTTGAATTGAACGAGGTGACACGTACAGTATCTCCAAAGGGCATATGGCAACACACGATTCAAATAGTGGGAATAACAATGCTTGAAAGGAAAGAGAACCAAAATTTCAGCACATACAACAACATTCTCTAATTAGAAACACACAAAACAATTGGTAAAAAAAATCGAAAGCGAAAGAAAACTTTTCATAACTAAGTAACTGTGTATGGACGGTGTCTTTTCCAACATTGAAAATAATTTGAGCATTTTATTTGTTGCAATCACATGAGCTGAACTAATGAATTATACAAAATATATTTCTATTACGAACACAAGATGCAAATAATCACAGTTGCAGGATGGAAAACATAGTGGGTTTTGTCTGACATTTTTATTTTTTGCACACTGTAACAAAACAAGGTCTGGAAGTTCACCTTCTTGTTTTGTGGCAACCTTTCTTTTAGAAAACATTCCATTGTAATATGTCTTCATATATTCCAAACACAAAATGCACATGACAGTTGCACGATGGAAAACACACTCAACTTTGTCAACTTAAGTATCTAAAAACCATCTTCCCAACAACAAAACCTAACCTACCAAAATCATTCCCCGAGTGACGAAGATCACATCGCTTATTACATCCATTGCATTGCACATCTTTCATAAGGAAACTTTTAGGTGAAATATGAAGGGTTTAGTAAGTGAATGTCTATCAAACTCGGGGGCAACCAAGTTTAAGGTAAGATTAAGTTTTTGCAAGCTTAATTAGTCGTGCTTGAAGAATGTTTTAGGTTTAATTATTTTGTTTGTAAAATAGGCCTATTTTGGGGTCCATGACAAAGAAGAAGAGCTTGTTTGAAGTGTTTGTTCCATAAGGTATTTGTTGTTCCAGAAACCCATTTGTGCCAATTTTTACATATCATAAATTGAGATGCTATTGTTTTGAAAAGAATGCTTGAAAACATGACTCTACCACTAGAAATGCACTCGATTAGCCCAAATTTAGAAAGGAGCGGGTCTTAAATCATCATCTACTTTTATGAATACAAAGGATCAAGCCAACACTTATTTACTAAACCATTACTTTCTGCACAAAACAAGCTCTATCAAATGAGGATTTAATAGAATACTGTATTCTAAACCTTCCCATGCTCTACCACCATATGAAACATGTTTAGAAATTTCTACCATGCTTTAGGAACACACTTTCAGCCCCTTTGAATGCACTTTCCTCGGTTACCAACTTATATGCATCCTTTTTCATTGGAAATCTTTTGTATTTTCTAAAGATCAACAACCAAACATTGAATGGTTCACTTCCCCTGCATGATTCAATAGATACACTTCTTAAATTACATGACGTCATACCAAACAATGGACTTATGTAAGAAAAGTTATTAAATTCGAACCATACCTTCCATTGGGTTTACACTCACAAAAGATAGTCATCGATGATGACTCATTTCCCAAGATTGGAATGCTAAGGTGAACAAAAAAATCCATAAACGAAATCATAAAGTTTATGGTTTGGTACAAGCACATACTAGAAAAAGGAATCTGCAATACCATTTCCTATTACAATAAAGAAATTGAAATTGGTTTTCTCATACTCACCCATATTAGATGTTGTATCCTCTTCCACATCCATAGCAGTTGCACCTGAAGTCTGACATTGCATATCGGCATTCACATTCAAACTATTGTTCATGGACAACGGAAAAGAGTCATCCAAAGGGGTTCAGTGATCTGACTATTGTGCGAAATGCTTTGTACGTCGAGTTGGACATCGACGATGATCCCTGGTTGCACTAAACGATGGATGCATGCGAATAGTGCTAGTTGTAGCTTGATCAGGATCCAGAATGAATTCAAGTGGAAATGCATTTGATTTTCGTAGGTCCTCTACAAACCTATCCATGCATTTTGCATATGATTGCACCTGTTGTAGAGATTGTGGCAGTGTATGCATCACTTTCTTCAAGAGCTTGTTACTGTCATTCCAAAGAGACATTGTCACCACATGTTCATCATATACATGAGTCATAGAAGGAGCTTGCATAGGGGTCAAAACATTAGGATTGTTTTCTTCTACGACTCCCTCTGACAATGTCTCGTTCAAATCTATGTTTGTATCAATTGGTTGACCTCCCCCGTCTAAATGAGGACCCAAAATAAATTTGTATTAGGCTATAGAAAATGCAAAACACAATTGACTCCAATAAAGTAATGCAATTTGAATTGAAATTCACTTACCATTGACTACCCCTTCAACGACAGATGATCTTTTAATCAAGTGAGCAACCTTGATGACATGTTTGCAAGTGTTCCCCTCCAAAATCCAAGGGTAGTCACAAACAAAAAGGTGCTCCCTAAATTTCCAAACAAGGTAGTGCATTGACCTACTTTGACTTTTCACCCAGTACCGTCCAAGATCTATTTCATCAGGAATACAATCATCGTCTGGAATTGCCTTGGTCCACTCCACACTAGATCACATATTTAAATAAAATGTGCTTACATTGCTCTCACCCACGTCAAACCAATAGGATGTTTCGGCTTCAACCAAGGAAAATTAAAGGTGATAGATTCAATCGAGCTACACATAAAATATAACACAAATGCATGCTGGAAATCAGACAGTCCAACAACCCAAAATTGTGTTTTTTGAATCACAGTTATTTTCTGCACTTTTCTTTCAATCATGTGAAATTCAAACACAACAATGGAATGTGTGGTTTGGAAGACATTCATATTGTCCTGTAACATTCCATGTTGCAAAACCGTAGGTGTTAAGAATCAAGAAACCTACCATGAGACAACCCTTGACAGTTGAACATGAAGATTCAAATAATTGAAACCCAACACTGTGTTTTCTGAATCACAATAATTTTTTGCACTTTTCTTTCAATCATGTGAAATTCAAACACAACAATGGAATCTGTGATTTTGAATACATTCATACGGTTTTGTAACATTTCATGATTCAAACCCATAGGTGTTAAGAAGAAAGCAACCCACCACAAGACAACCCTTCACATTTAAACATGGACATTCAAATAACTGAAACCCAACACTGTGTTTTCCAAATCACATTTCTTTTTTCCAATTGATTTTGTCAATCATGCGAAAGTTAAACACAAAAATGCAATGTGTGATTTGGAAGACATTCATACTATATTGTAACATTCCATATTGCAAAACCTTGGGTTTTAAGAAGCAAGCAACCCACCATGAGACAACCCTCTGCATTTAAACAAGGAGATTCAAATAACTAGAACCCAACACTGTGTTTCCCATTCAAAATTATTTTGTGCAATTTTCTTATCAATCGACTGAAATTTATACACAACGATGGAATATGTGATTTGGAAGATAGTCATACTGTATTGTAATATTCCATGTTGAGACAAGGAAAGATAAACAATAGACTAATTTCACAAGATGATTTCTTTTAGAATTCACAGATTCAACAAATATCATATTGAAGAATGATCACATAAGCGACATTTGTGATCAAGAAAATATTAACAAACTCAAGGATTCAATCTTATTTCCTTTTTTCTCAATACAAAATATGGGTTCAAAGGCTCCATGGCTGTGTAACAAAATTGTCTGAAAAATAGAAAATGCCCTTCTCCCCCCTTTTCCTCTCTTTCTTTCCTCCCAAATTTTTTTTCTCCAATAATTGTTTGCAATCCTCCTTAAAAATGACCAAGGTTTCAAAAATTCATTAAGAAACAGACACTATTTCCATTACACCCTAGGAATTCAGTCACTATTCATAATTAAAAACAATTTCATGCATGTAAAGTAAAGATTCAGTTTATGTCGAAAGAAACCGTTTTTGTTGACAATTGCATAAAGAAACCAAGTTTGCTAAACAATTGGAGTCAAAGGCCATAAAATCTCTGCAAGCATTTCATTAAGAAAATTATAAACCCATCTCGCTCTTCCTCTCTATCTAAGATAGAGATCACCCTCCAATATTCGGCATAGCTGGACTTTTGCTTCCATGCAAGCGAATGTAGCTCAGAAACAATGTCGAGTTGTTCCTCCTCGAGCCACATTAAATTAGGTTGAATGATTGGTACTGACTCGATTTCCCATTCCACAACTTCACCAGGAAGCACCATGTCGAAGAAAACCTGGGATCAAAATTCTACCACCTTAACAAAATTGTGGGTGTTAAGAAGCAAGCAACCGACCATAACAAAACCCTTTACATTTCAAGTGGATGATTAAAATAACTGAAACCCAGTACTATGTTTCCCATTTAGAATTCTTTTATGCACTTTTTTTTTTCAATGTTGCGAAATTTAAACACAACAATGGAATGTGTGATTTGAAAGACATTCAAGTAACATTCCATGTTGCAAAACCGTGCGTGTTAAAAAGAAAGCAACCCACCATGAGACAACCCTTTACATTTAAATAAGGAGATTCAAATAATTGAAACCTAGCACTGTGTTTCCCATTCAAAATTATTTTGTGTAGTTTTCTTATCAATCGATTGAAATTTAAACACAACAATGGAATGTGTGATTTGGAAGATAGTCATACTGTATTGTAAAATTCCATATTGCAAAACCATGGTATTTAAGAAGCAAGAAACCCACCATGAGACAACCCTATACATTTAAACAAGGAGACTCAAATAACTGAAACCCAGCATTGTGTTTCTCATTCACAATTATTTTGTGTAGTTTTTTTACTGAAATCCAACACTATTTTTCCTATTCATAATTATTTAGAGACTTGCAAAAGAGAATAATAATTGAACTAATATAGTGGAGGCTAAATACTTCAATGGGTTACTTGTTATTGATTTTCAAATTTTGGATAACTTATATAATGTCTTACTTATATGAATTAAAGTAAAAAATTATAGATAACTCATTAGAAAGAGACCAATTTGAAATGTAGGAAATGGGTTGAAGGCTAGATTTGGGTATGATTCTTGGTTGGGAAACACTCTCCGTAATTTTTTAATCCCTTGTTTAGCTATCAAGGATGGTCTTTCTTCTTTATTTTCATACTGTGTGGCTAATTACAAGGAATATGGTACTTAATGTACAAAGTTGATTAATTTATTTACTCCTCTCAATCATCTCAATCAAGAGGTTATTCGCTACCTTATAGAGAAGTTAAAGAGTTCTATATAGTCTAGTTTAATAGGAAAAAATAGACCATTTGGTTGGGTTCTTCCATATGGAAGTGTACTATTGCATCTACTTATCTCCTTGAACATGATATACATGTTGAGGTGTTTGAAAAGAAGAATATTTTGAACAAGAATATATTACATAAATTCAATCTGTGACATCTAGCACATTGCTTGTTAGAGTAAATTATTGATTATTGATAATCTTAAAAACAGAGCCATTACAATCCCCAATAGATGTGATCTTTGTGAGAATAATGTTGACTCTATTTTTCACATTTTTCTAGAATATTTATTCACCTACTCTATCTAAATATCAAGTTCTCACCCTTAATGACGAATGGAGATTCCTTCGGTATTTTAAACTACCTCAATTACCTTTCTCTCCCTCCTAGAATATCTTAAAAATTATTAAAAGCTATAAGAAAATTCACTCCATAAATGAGGAAACAATTGATCATCTCTACCATGGAGGTAGTGGAAAAACTATTTCTTTAGACAATATGAGTTGTTTTATGGAAAACATCAGATTGGTATGATGAAAAATCTTTTCCTACTAAAATTACCTATGGAATAATTATGAGAAGTGGGGTTGATTGCAAATATGTGATATTGGGAAAATTATTGAATGACTTGATAATAATAGAAGTTTATCAAAATATTTATTTGGGTTACTCCTTTAGATTTATCATAATCTACAACTTGGAGGTCAATGATATCACCATTTTTCTCTTTATTTGTAAAGGATACTACCTATCAATCAATCTACTTATCGATCCCTCTTTGGAAATCAACTTCTTTCATTTTTTCCAATGAGACTTAATAATTTCATCATTTTCTACTTTTTTTATGTACGAGTACATTTGGAAGATTATCATGGGAGATGAGAGACTATGAATAGAGGCTTATTATTGTCAATAATACAATAAAAAAATTACTATTTGGCAACCTTTGCGAAGGGTGATATAAATCCATTTATATAATACATAGATAGTTACAATCCATTAGTTCCTAGAGATTTCATTGTACAATGGAAGAGTAAGAAGGTTATTGTGAGGGATCTGAAATTTTAAGACTCTAAAGAGTTCGACATTGTAGTTGCTAGCATGTCTAAAAGAAAAGCCAAGACCCATCAAGCAAGAAAATGTCAAAGAAAAGAAAACATTGACACTTTCGTAAAAGGATTTGAGAAGCTCATTAAATGATAATTAAGATTTCTCAAGGAGGCTCTTCCTTAAAATGAATTCAACTTCTTTCTCATTAAATATTTTACCCTAAATGAGAAGTATAAACTATCTATCTTTTGTTAAATAACTTTCCCTTTGTAAATAATATAGGGCATAATTACCTAGTATGATTTGCTTTGTACCTTTCAATATATAGAGAGAAATAAGTCAAGAATGAGATTCTAGATAAGAAAAAATGGTCCACTACACCAACTTTTTATAATTTAACTTTATAATTGTGATAAATTCAATTCCTTACTTCTCAAATCCAACCATAAGGTGGTGTTAATGAAAAAGTTCTCTTATTTTTAAATCTTACAAGAGGTCTAGTCTTGGTGAGGAAATTATAAATGATCCCACTAAATCTTCACTATTCCTACTATTAATCTTCTTTAAACTTATTAGACCTATAGGTAGAGCTAGTATTAGTAGAAGTCCTACCCCCTCTAATCTTAGTGTTGAGGTGATCCATCTAATGTTTCCCCTATTGATATCATTTCCCCTCCCTCTAATACAAAAGGAAAATACCTAGATATCATTGGTTCTTCAATTCATTTTATTGATAACCCTAGATTTAAGAATATATAAACAACTATTAAAAGGAATAATAATTATATCAAGGAGACTATGGCCTAAAATGAAATCACTCAATGATGGTTTTAATATTCAACATAGATTCCTAAAGTGGTTCAAGAATGAAGTTGAGAATGAAATTAAGGATGGAGAAAAATCATAAATAGGTGAATATGGATGTTACTAAAATTGAGATTAAAGTGAGATTACTTGATAAGGATTGTACAAATACATTGCTTGGATTAAGATTCTATTTATATTGTAATAATATTTCTATCTCATGCATCTCGAACACTCTTAGAATGTGAATTTGGATTCCTATACTGTATAATCATAGAGGTGTCTTCTATTTATATTCTAATGGTAACCTTGCCATTGTTTTTCATATTCCATTTGACTTTAGGCTCATTTAAAGTATTTTCCCTTTCTTAAGTACTAGAAGAAGAATTTGAGAATCTTGTCATAAAAATGGGTCCCACATGTGTCTCCAAAATAGAGAACTATATTTAGGGATTTAATCCATAAGATAGTTATGAGTCAAACATGTCTTTGCGGTTTTATTTTGTATTTAGGGTCTCATTGATTGAGCCCATATGAAATCCATGTGAATTCATTGAAGTCCAAGGTGGGTATTGGATTTTTTCAAGTACTGAGGCCTTGGTCTATTATTTTGGTGAAAAAAATTATGGCTTTTGTCTCTTTTCTTATGTATTAGTATTATAAGATAGTAGTTTAATATTACTTTTTGCAGTTTTTTTTTTCAATGGTGCGAAATTTAAACACAATGGAATGTGTGATTTTGAAGACATTCAAGCAACTAAAATACTCGACATTGTGTTTCCCAAATTTCAAACTAAAAGAACTTGTAAAACCCTCTACATTAAAACAAGGAGATTCAAATAAATGAAACCCAACTCTGTGTTTCTCATTCAGAATTATTTTGTACAGTTTTTTATTGAAACCCAGCACTGTGTTTCTTATTCAGAATTATTTTTTGCATTTTTGTTTCAATGGTGCTAAATTTAAAGACAACAATGAAATGTGTGATTTTGAAGACATTCAAGCAACTGAAATATTCGACATTGTGTTTCCCAAATTTCAAACTAAAAGAACTTGTAAGACTCTCTACATTTAAACAAGGGGATTCAAATAAATGAAAACCAACACTATGTTTCCCATACAAAATTAATTTGTACAGTGTTTTTATTGAAACCCACCACTGCGTTTTCCATTCAAAATTATTTTTTGCATTTTTTTATTTCAATGGTGCGAAATTTAAACACAACAATGGAACATGTGATTTTGAAGACATTGAAGCAACTGAAATACTCCACATTGTGTTTCCCAAATTTCAAATTAAAACATCTTGTAAAACCCTCTGCTTGCAACAAAATTAACCCTCACCTCGATTTCACTGTATTCTCCTCCAAATCCTCCATGTGCACTCCACACTTAAACTTATTTGGTCTATATTATCCTCGAAGTCGTCCACGTGCACTCAGACCTTCAGCTTTCCCTTTCAAAGTGCAAACATGAAACAAAAAAAAAAGTATTTTCGCCTTGCTTTCTCGAAATAGAAAAGGCCCACATCATTCCCTTCCACTTTTCCTACACCACACAAAAGAAACTGGCCGACAAAGCTAACTCGCTTGCTTTTTTGCCTAGCAACGAGCGGGAAAACGCACCTGACGACGTCGTTAAATCCTGCTTGACTGTAGCTCAAACGTTTCATCTCGGCTGCTGATTTCAAGCATTTGGTGGGCCTTGCACTATGTCGTCTTGTCATGTTATGTATGTACCCATGTATGTTCATGTGTATGTTTTTCATGTGCTTTTCGATGTACATAGGGGAATTTTATGTAGCAGTTAGCCGACTCCTATTCTCTCCCTCAATATTAAATTCTAAATTAAATTTCAAAATTATAATAAAAACAACCCCTAATTATGTAACCGTGTGACCATAATGTATCTTGTTATGCCATTGCCACCCTTACATTACTAAGCACTCATACTCTTCCAACAGAATATTACGAATGTGGAGATGGCCAGAGCAGCACAAAGCAACACTTACACCCTAAATTTGGCTTTAATAATGATAATAGTGATGATATCGGTAGTATTTGGTGCAGAGGAGGTAGAGGAACCCAACCCATCTTTGATTACAGGCTCTCCTTGGATGGCGGCGGTGCCTTCTCTAGCACCTGCTCTTGTTGGATCTCTCATGGCACTTTTTGCTTGCTTTTTTCACTGAGGTTTTTTTCCAATCAGATCTCTGTTATTATCTATGGCTTGTCATTTTCAGTCTGCGCATGTGATATTGTACATCTCCTTTGATGGTTGAGCTCGACCACTTTGTTTACTGGTTTGTACAAAAAAAAAAATTCCACAAATTATTTGAGGGCGAGGCTCTTTTCAAAACCTTCCTTTTACCCTTTATATCAAAAAATTGTATAATATTATTCCTTTCATAAGGTACACCCTATGACATCCTTACAAATGTTTCTAATGTGAAATGGCTAGCATGATATATTGGCTTGTAATAAGCCCATTCCATGTTTACCGTGTTTCCTTTGTATACAAATTTAATAGTTGACGTAAAATAAAAGGAAAAAAATTACTTTGTTTAATTCAAGGCCACTTAAGCAATATGTTAACTCTATTAGAGGACATGGCATACAAACTAGAACATTTTGGGTCTAACTTTTAGTTGTACAAATGTTATATCGACATGTTGAATCAATGAGGAGCTTAGTAGATGATGAGTATTTTAAGTTGTATAATATGTGTAATGGACCATGTTTGTGGGATGTGCATAAAAAATGTAATAAATGGTGAAGTATGAGGAGAGGAAGATGTAGCATTATAATCCATATTTCCTACAAAAGTATGACCATGTGGTATGTTCTCATGTTTCACATTAACATCATTCACCTCAACATTGTATGAATGGTGTAGAAATGGATTAGTGTATATATGTAATTGACTATTAGTGGGTGTAGTTGATGGATTTCCATTATCATTAATCCCTTCAACTTTTATTGTGATGGTTTCAATGAGCTCTTATACATTGTGCTTAATACCCATGTGTGTTTGTATATGATGATCTTTAACTTGATGATAATTAAAACATTATTTCAACCATTATATGATTCAGGAAGTGTTTTTTGGCATATAGTGGGAAAATAGGGGGAGTGTAAGTAAATTAGCACTCAACAAGCTTTGAAGTACATCATTTATGATTTCTTGAATTTTAACTGCCTAAAAAGTCTGGTTTAAATGAGGGGAATGAATAAGTAGTAGCAACTTGGTGCACATTTTCTTTCACATCGTTACCCTTCAAAAATTATTGGAATTTTTAAAATTAGAAGGGTAGGAAGATAGATATGATGATGAATCACATTTAATATTATTTGGTAGTAAAATTTTAACCTCAATATTCTTCAAATATGTGTAAATATATAAATGATGAAAAGCTACTTAGGTGCAAATTATTTTTTATCACTAGAAGTAATCCATCAAGAAACATGATTTGTAATTCTTTGTCATCAAATTGGTGTTTTAGTTTGCCACACAAAGATTGAAACTGAATAACATAGTTTTGATTATACGGGAAAAACAGGTTTTGAAGGGACCCGAAACCCTTTACAACATGAGATACAAAATACAGCTAAGAAGATAGGCCTAAAGATACTAGCAACAAACCATCACCAAGAAAACAAGACAAACATAGTGCTGGTCAAAAGATTAAACAATAAACCAACAACAACACTCAACAACAACAAAATAGAAAAACAACAAAAAGACTACTAAGACCCAACAATAATAAATCAACAAAAAAAGAGAACCGAGCACTATTTCACACTACTTAAGGTGTTGGCCACCTCAATCTCCTCGCTCCTGTGTATATTAATCATATCCAGAAGATCCTTCTTCTTGGCTTCAAAGGATCTTTTCCAATCAACCGACCCTTTAGCAGCAAGGCCTTTGGTGTCATCTTTCACTCCTTTTTTTCCCTTACCCTTAGCCACATGCTCCTCCACTAATTCAGAGAAATACAATTGATACTCCCTTAATTCACTAATCTTTCTGAACAAGAGTTCCAAGGATTCCACACTATTTTTTACAAAAATATGGCATGCATGCAACAACTTCTTAATGTTTGCATTGGTGCTTGCAACCCAGGCTTGCAACCCAACCAACCGATCATCACACAAAGATTTGAAATCCTGGAATGAACCCTCTAGGTCCACAATTCTATCAATCAAATTTTCTAACACTGATCTTTTCGGCACATTCTTCAAGTTCTCCTTCAAACCCCTAATTTTAATGTTAACTTTATTGAACTCCTAAAGAGTCCACTTATCTAGTTTAAAATGTTTAGTGGCCTCAGCCCTTGCCATGTCCAATAGCTTAAAAATTGAGGAAGACTCATCATTTAAATAAGAAAAGTCCTTAGAGAGGGGTTCTACCTTTAGGGGTTTCGATTTAGTGTCCATCTTCTTAGAGTATTCCTTAACTTGACCCTTATTTTCACCTTGCATACCATCATTGGTTAAGTTCTGAACTGGTGAGTCCTCAATATCCATAGCCTTTTCTCTAGTAGCCTTTTCCTCATTTGGCATGTTGGCATCCTTAGCAAGAACATTCGAGACCTAGTTTTTCAGCTTAGCTATGCGCTTGGATGACCTCCTCGGCTGGTCCTTGGCTTTTGAGACTGGCACATTCTCTTACAAACCCTCCTTTCATCCATCATCATTTTCAACTCGGCTAGTAGCCAACTCCACCCTCCTGGGAGAGGAATCATCTGAACCCACCTTCATATCCTTGCTATTAGAGAGAATAAGGTGCTTAGGAGCATGACTATTTTTAAGGCCACCCTTCTTTTTTTCAAGCAGGTGGCCTCAAGGGATGAAGTACCCTCCTCATCCTCTTCTTCTGACTCTTCATCTTCGACATTGCTAGTATCTGAACTAGAAGAAACAAAACCTTCACTCAGAGTCTGAAGTGATTTAAAAGAGTGAAATGGTGACCCAAAATAGCAGTAAACCTGCCTTTCAATGTCACATAAAAAATTATTACCTCAGCCACCTCTACCCAAATCTTCTTGAGAGACTTGTGCGCATAGCCCTAGCTCTCCATCTTAATCAACTTCTTCCTCTTGTCATCTTTGAAAAACTTGCCCACTGCATCCTCATTACTCTTCTTTTCATTGTAAAAATTATGGCCAACCATCGACATCCCTATCATAGAAGAAATCAAATCCTCATTCACCTCCACTTCTAGACCCTTTATTTGAAGCTTATGGTTATGCCAATAGGAAACAAACTTCGTCGAGCCATTTGGGTCGTGCCCATGCAATCTTTCCACAAACGCTGTAAAATTCACATGACACAAAATCTTCCAAATCTTCTTTTTCTTCCTTAGACCCATGCAAGAGTGTGGCTCAATTCTACTTCCGTTGCCACCCACTTCTTCAGACACCAGAAGAGGTAAACCCTTGCAAAAATCGTTCAAATGAATGTTAATAATCTAAATGAAACCCACAAAGCATGTGAGTCAAAATAAGGTACTTAAGCTTAAATGCTTCCACTGAATCATCTCAACCCACACCATCATTTCTCATTAAGCTCTTAGCTTTCTCGGGAATGATCAATACCTCCTCCCACACATGAAACTCATTTAATCTGACAACCTCATTAGCAAAAATATTTTTCGATGAGTTTCCCTCTCAGAAGATGTGATATACGCGGGTCTCTTCACAAGCACTAAACATGATTATACTATCTTTAATTAATTGCTCCACATTCCAACTTGACATATGGGTGCCACATAGATAATCAACTATGTTTAAAGAATTGCCTTCAACCCATAATTTGTTATATCCCCTTTCCACAACAAATTTTATGCTTGTAAATGTAGCCTCCACCTTGACATGGTGATTGGTCTGATTTCCCAACGAGAGTGCCACTGCACCTAAGAGTATGCCATCTTCATTCCTTAACACCCCCCACAATCTGTAGGCCCAGGGTTACCCTTTGTTGCCCCATCAAAATTAAATTTAACCCACCCTAGAGGAGGTGGTTGCCACTTAGTATTCAATCTATCATTCAAATTGGACTTAGAGTTCACGATAGGAATGGAAGGGATCTTCCAGTTAGAAATCACCAAAAGGTCATAACTAGCTAGAAATGCAGTAGGAACACAATGAGGAGAATCGAGATTAATGATAGAAAAATTCTCCAGTATCGCTCGATGAATCTTGATGTAGAGACTACCAAATTTAATCTTAGAGTCACAAAATATTTTATTATTTCATTCTTTCCATAGACCCCATGCAATGTGTGGGGCCATGAGATCCCAAAGCCCATAGAGAATAGGAGAAGTGGACCTGGGCACTTCCACTAGTCAACAAATTTGTCAAGGGAGTTTGGGAAGACCCAAACCAGATTCCATAAACCAAGAAATTTACTCCAAAGCATAGAGGAAAAATTGCATCCAATAAAAATATGGAAAGCACTCTCAGCATCAACTTCACAAAGAACACATCTATTAGGAAGATCAAAGCCCCTTTTACAAAGATTATCATGTGTTAAGATTTTACCTTGCATAAGCAAGTAGAAGAAAAAATTCACCTTGGGAATCAACTTCTTGTTCGATAAGCTTCTCCAAAAAGGAATAGAACCAGGCTTATCCAGTGAATTAATAAGGGTAGAAGCTACAGAAAAATCACCATTACCACAAGGGGCCCAAACAACTCTGTCGGACCTAGGAAAGATGGGGTTGCAAACATTGCACAAGAAGTCCTTAAGAACCTTCAAAGACAGGTCCCAATCTTGGAAATTTTTCCACTCCCCATTATAAAAATAATATGCCACTCAATTGCCAAAAAGACATTTGCAAATAGGAACTATGGGAGAGGCCCAGTGAAGATTGATCAAAGGTTTCAAGCCACACCAAGTATCCTCCCAGAAAGGAATTCTAGTACCATCAACCAACAACCATATAACACCATTAGCAATCAAATCCCTGCAAGGAACAATATTCCTCCAAAAGCAAGAACCAAAAGGAATATCATCTGAGGTTAACAAGTTTAAGGAATAACATAGTTATTGATAAACGTTTTTTTCTTTTTTTCTTTTTAAGTTTAGTAATGCCATTAAAAATAATATTCAATCCATATTATATGAAAGTTTTATAAGAAAGTATTAGGAAGATCATCAAAGCCCTTGATTGAGTTTGGACGTAATAAATTAAACTATTGAATAGACTAATCCATTAGGATTTGTGGGAACAACTTAGCTATAGCTAAAATCAAATCATCATAAGAAAATTCAATACATGTTATTGTAAATGATTGAAAATGAGCATTAGTGTCTCCTTTTTCCATTGTACATCTCAAAAAAAGGAGCCACAAATCCTGTAACCTATCTAATTCCTAATAATTTTTTATGTAAAGAATTCAATATAATATCTAATGTCCAGATTCAATATTTTTGAAATTAAATTGAATATAATCAATAAATCAATAATTTTATTCAATTACACTGGATTATGTAGAGAATAAATCATTAATTGTACTTCATTACACAGTAAATACAAAAAAGATTTTAAATTTTTTTATTTCTTAGATAATTAATCATGCATTAATAAATACTTATCTTTCTGAAATGTGTATATAATCCCAATGATTGGTTGGAGTGGATTTCAGATTCAATATCTTCCGTTTGTGAGCAATCTAGGAGGAATGGGTTCTTATCCAGAACCAAACCAGATGCCTCTCATGCATCTACACAACATGCTCTAAAGTACAAGTACCTAACATGCACAATAGCCTTGGCTAGGAAAATCCCAGGTGCACTATGTACCCTGAGTTAGACACACTCTATGTGCCCCCTTCTCCAATGCCCATAACCTAATGCAAGAGCATCTTGGGTTGTGAGAGCAATCTTGCATCAACCAAAATAATGCATTTTAATTTTTTATATTTTTCTAAGGTTTGGTGGGTGGTTTATTTAATATGTTAATTTGAAAGGTTGGAATAAAATAAATATTAAATTATTACCCTTTTATTATTTTATTGCAAATTTCAGGATTAAGATAATTTAGGAGGGAACTTTGAGAAATTGTCAATTTTAAAAATTAGCAAAAATGGACTTGGGCATGGTTTTGGAGGGAGTTATAAGTTTTAGTGATGCATTTAAAATTTTCCTAAAATTATCTATGCAAAAGTGGGTGCTCAAGGTGAGTTGGTAGGAGTTACATTGGAATAACTCCCCTAAAATCTAGGAATGGACTCCCATTTTGGCAATTTTGGTGGGAGTGGATTTATGAAATCATTTTCTATATTATGGAAAGTTTTTAGGATGGATTTTTGGAGGTTTCTTCCCATATTGGTCATGAATTCTTTACGAATAAGTTTTTTGAGCTTGTCTTTGAATATTACAAGCAATTTGGTTATGTTTTGGTGGCCATTCTTGGCTAGAATAGAAAGGTTGTTGTTGTAGCCATAGTTATTTTCTCAGGAGGATTGTGGATATTGTTATTGAAGGTTTATTGAAGATTTTAGGATTATTTTGCATCAGAAATGTTTTTGGTAAATCATGGTTTATTGCAGCATAGGTTTTCAGATGAAGTTTGTAGGTTGAAAGAGCTAGAAATTGGTGCAAGAAGAAATTTTAAGGGAGAAAAATTTGAATATGATTTTTGCTTTCATATTTCAATTGTATATTAGATTGTAATCATATTTTTAGTACTTTTAATCAGCCCATGTGGCTGCATAATCATTAAATTTCAGTTATGCTATGTGACTCTTGAATTTCCAAGAGATTTAGAATGAACAAGGATGAATAATTCTTGCAGATTTTTGTTGTTGTTACAAAAAAAATCTTAGTGCATCTTATGTTGTTTGGGAGTCTATGTTAGAGGATTGGTTTCCCTTGTCATTAGTGGTATCAAAGCAGGAGTTGCTGTGTGTGCAGATAGATCGTCGATCATGAGGCAGTTTGCATTAGGACCTGAGGGTGAGTGTGTGTGGTGTGTAGACAGATCACCGAATGTGAGGCAGTCTACACTTGAGAGGTTGAATTTTGAGAGTGTGTGGAAAGTAAGGTTGCAGCAAAAAAAAAAGAGTTTAGTGAAATGGAGGACATTGAAGAAAGGGAAAACCAAATTGCAACAGTTGAGGATGTTGCAGTTAAAACAAAGTATGTAGTGATGTATGGGGATCCAATGTTCGATAAGGAACCTAATGAATACCAAGAGTTTCTTGAGGAAGAGATCACAAAGATAGATAATTTTTTCAATGCAACAACAAAGATAGTAGCATTCAACAATGAAGAAGAAGATGTTGTGACAAAAAAAGTCATCGAGGTAAAATCTGGTTTTTATGAGTTTTATAATGTTGAATTTGTAAAGGATTTGCATTGTGAGATGAGAAAATATTTAGAAAAGAAAAAGTATTATGATGATCCAAAGTGGCATATAGATGTATACTTGTAGGTAGAGGCTATGGAGGAAGCTACAAGAGAGATTTAGTGGAGGTGGTCAGTTTGTGGTGGGTTGAATCCCACATGATTAGAGAGGAGAATCTATGGTATTAGGATGATGGTACATGGTGGATACAAGTCTACAAGAGGAGAGATGAATGGAGTGCAAAGCTATCAAAGAAGGAGGTTGCTTATTCCAGCTAAGTGTTGGAAGAGGAGAAAGAAGAATAAATCAGAGGTACCAATTTCCGTGATGGATTTTGTTGAGGATTTCTCGCAATTCGAAAGAGTGGTACTACTACTCAACTCCATTTTGTGAATCCATATTCACAAAAAATTTCCTACCTTGGGTGTAAGGCAATCTTGCATCACCAAAAATATTAATCTTTTAGTTTTTGTTTATTTTTAATAAGAGCTTAGGGGTTAGGAGAATAATATTTTAATTTGCAACAATGTAAATTCCCTTGGTGTGAAATTGTAAATTTAAATCAGATGGGAAATAAGTCTTGGTAAAAAAGTGAAAGCATCTTGGAGGGGAATATGCCTTTTGGGTGTCCACTTTTGGAGAAGGTCAAAAAGTCTTGTTTGTATGTACATGTCTCATAAAATTTCATAAAATGGGCTGCAAAAGAATCTTCCAAGTTTCTTGCATGTATTTTCATGTTGGCCACAAGCTTTGCATGTTGTTGCATGTCTAGGGTCGTATCTCTGAGACCCAGTCTTAGTAAAATGACCATAACTTTCTCATATGATAACGAAATTAAGACTTTAAAAATGATTCAGAAAGCTGGAAATAAGGCACACAAAATCCAGATAACCATTTTAGAAAATTAAGACTAATGATGGATCAGTGATAGGAAAAAGTGACAATTTTTTTTTGTGGTTTTGGAAAACCATAGTAGTTTTCCTAAGTCACAAATCTATATATTCAAGACTTGTCATTTGGGAAAGAGGATTTTGGAGTTTTGTATGTGAGATGTGGAGATTTTTTTGGATTGAAGAGAGGATTCAAAGAATCCATTGTTGCAGATTTCTATTTGCATAAAAGCCCATGGTTTAGGGAGCTAGTGAGCTCCATATTTGGAGAGATAGTGAGCTAGTGAAGTTTGTGTGAAGGGATCTTGAGAGCTTCAACTAAAAGAAGGTTGGAAGAGACCAATAAAAAAAAAATTGTTGTAGGTTTGATGGTATGCTACAACAACAACAAGATTCATTATTTTATGATTTGTTTGCAACAATGACTTCTAATGATGAATGCAGGTTGAAGGAGATAAAATCTTGTGAAAGAAGTTAGATTATAGGAGATCAATTTGGGATTGATCCTTGCTATTTTGTGTCAGTCATATTTCATATTTTTAATTATTTTCACCATCTTATATGGCTACACAACCATTTAGTTTTATTTATGTTATGTAATTCTTGAATTTCAAAGAGATTTTGAATGAACAAAGCATAAAACTTATTGCAGATTTTTGTTGTTGTTGTAAACAATTGTTGAGTACATATTTTTTTGTTGAGATTTTATGTTAGAGGGTTGGTTTCCATTGTCATCATAACCCAAAATCTCACTCTTTGTAATCTTTCCAGCAATTTCTTCTTTGTTTTCCCACTTGCACAATAATCCATTTATTCATGGGTTTTAAACAATCCAAAGGGCAGTTCCAACCGGCACTTTCCTTTAAAATAATTTACATTTATTTTTAATAGTCATCCCATAAGATAATTACTTGATTAATTTATTGAGCTTTTTTTTGAATATATATGTATTTACTCTACATTTTGTTTATGGGAAAAAAGTCTTGTAACAATTCCCTCCTGCTAATTAGCTACTGCCCTCAGTAGCATGAAGAGTCTCTACATCATGGCACACATATAACAATATTTTAGTTAAAAAAATATAGATATTGATCTTTAATAAATCAAAATTTTCCCAAGTAGCACTATCAATATCACAATGACTCCATTTAACTTTTACTTCATCTATAACTCTTTTTCTTAATATCCTAGATCTTTTTTCAATTATTATTTTTGGTTCAATTTTAAATTCACAAGAAGGTTCAATAAAAATACTTTTCCAATCAATAACATGATCCACATTATATACATATTTCTTAAGTAAACTCACATGGAATAAATACATCATGGATTTATAATTGAGGAGGTAGGGAAAGTCTATAAGAAACATTACCTATATTCTCTAATATTTAAAAAGGCCCACGAAATGAGGAGCTATTTTAGAATATTTACCAAGTTTCAAGGAACTCCTTTTGGGTTTGACTCATAGAAAAACATGTTCACCAACCTCAAAATATCGAGTAGACCTCTAAGAATCAACCCAACTTTTATACCTATCTTGGGCAGCCTTCATATTTTGTTTGGCTTTATTAATATTGTCATCCATCTCTAACAAGTTTTCATTCTCATAAAAAACCTTATGGACAAGATCAAACCATGAAATGGGTGTGTTGAAATTTTGACCATAAACAACTTCAAAAGGTGACATCTTAATGGTTGAATAATATCCTTGATTGTAGGAAAAATCTTCTAAGTGTAAATAATCTTCCCATGACTCAGGTTTATTCATGTTATACATTCGTAACATATCCTCTAAGATTCTATTAATTCGTTTTGTTTGGCCATTAGACTCAGAATGATATGCAGTACTAAATTTCAATTGAGTACCTAACTCTGTAAAAAGAGATTTTCAAAAGGAAGAGGTTAACCTAGGATCTCGATTTGAAATAATGTTCTTTGGAATACCATGTAACCTAAGAATCACTTTAGAAAAAATGTGGGCAATATAAGAAGCAAAGGATTTTATTTTGATAGGTAGAGAATGTGCTAATTTTATTAATCTACCTACCACTACAAAGATAGAATCATGAACTTTATGGGTACGAGGTAGTCCCATGATAAATTTCATACTAATTGACTCCCATTTCCAACTTGGGATAGGTAAAGGTTGTAAGAGACCAGGGGACTTACATTCTTTTGCTTTTACCTTTTGACAACTTAAACATTGTTGGACATACCTGTACAGATCTTAGTCTTCATTTGAGGTCAAAAGTAATCTCTCTTGATTAAGAGATAGGTTTTCTAGAATCCAAGGTGTCTTGCTATGGGTATATCATGAGAATCTTTCAATATTTGTGACTTAAGGTTAGGTATATTATTAATACATAAACTTCCTTTGTAGTACATGAGACCACTGCTACTTATAAAATAATGTTCTAGTCGATCTTTCAAATGGACATTAGAGGACCGATTTTGGAGACCTTCATAAATTGCTCAAAAATAGACATCGCTAGGTAGCTTGGATTTTATATCTTGCTGAAATTGGCTTCTTTCTAGGGTCAAGGCATTTGCACATAGTCATTTTTGACTTAAAGCATTGGCCAGTACATTTTATGTCCCAAGAACATATTGGATGGTGAAATCATATTTAGTTAAAATTTCCATCTTTCTTCGTTGTCTCATATTAAGGTGAGGTTGAGTAAATATGTGTTGGAGAGTACGATGGTCAGTTTTTAATATAAACTTATTCCCTCATAAATAATCACACCAAACCTTTAAAGCATGGATAATGCCTAATAACTCAAGATCATGAATAGGGTAGTTTCTTTCAATAGGTAATAGTTTTCTTGATTCAAAACATACTACTCGGTTATCTTGCATTAGAACACCTCCTATACCTATACCACAAGCATCAGTAATCACAATAAATGGTTTACTAAAATTTGGAATGCAAATAATAGGTGCAAAAGTTAATAAAGATTTTAATGTTTTGAAAGCCTTATCACATTCTAGAGTCTAACTATGACTTTTTTCTTTCTTAGTTAGATCAGTCGATAGTGCAACTATTTTGGAATAGTTTTTAACAAAACGATGATAAAACCTTGATAATCCTAGACTTTATTTTACTTCATGAGCATCCTTCAGAATGGGCCAATCTTGAACTGCCTTAATTTTTGTAGGGTTGGGTGAAATCCCCTTCTTAGAAACTACATGCCCTAGGTAAGATACTTTTGATTTCAAGAATTCACTCTTGTTAAGTTTGGCATATAAATTATTCTTTCACAAGGTTTCTAGTACCATCCTAAGATGTTGTTCATGATCTTCCTCATTCTTTGAGTATATTAAGATATCATCTAAAAAAATGATCACGAATACATATAGAAATGGTTGGAAGATGTCATGCATCAAGGTTACAAAGGTTGCAGGTGCTTTGGTTAGACCAAAATACATCACTACAAATTCATAATGGCCATATCGTGTTCAAAATGCTATTTTGGGAATACCAAATTCATTAATTCGGATTTGATGGTATCCCGATTCTAAATCGATTTTGAAAAAAAATTGACACCATGTAATTGATCTAGAAGATCATCAATTCGAGGTAAGGGATACTTATTCTTTATGGTTAACTTATTAAATTATCGACAATCTATGCATAACCTCATGCTGCCATCTTCCTTTTTGACAAATAATACTAGTGCACCCCAAGGAGAGACACTTGGTCTAATTTTTCCTTAAGTAATTGTGTTAATTGAATTTTTAGTTTTGTTAATTCGGGGATAGATTGACAATAGGGAGCTCTAGAGACAGGTTCTGCCCTAGGGACCAAATCAATTATATGTTCTATGGATCTCTTAGGGGGTAGACTTCCTAAATCCTTGGGAAAAAATCTTTGAATTCTTGTACTATAGGTTTGATATTTATATCTAACTTAAATTTATCACCTTTTTGGAAAATCATAACACAAAATTTTATGTAATTTTTTCTAGCACTACTCTTGACTTGCATGGTGAAATGGTTTTAATTTGAAGAGGCCTTTTCTCCCCCTATAAAATGTGACATGTCCCCATGTTAGATTTTAGGATAACTTGTTTATTTTCATAACTTCGAAAGGAATTATTTCTCTCTAACCAACTCATACCCAAAATAGCATCATATTTTCCAAGATTCAATACATGGAAATGATCATTTGTTAAAAGGTTATCTAACTCAAATTAAAGGTTATTAATAATTGTGCCAATTTATTTTGATTATTCTACCATTTTCCATTTCTACACCTAAAGGTTCAATAAAATTAGGTGCAGTTTTTAGTTTAAAGACAACTTTAGGATAAACGAAATTGTGGATACTACCAGAATCAACAAGAAAATTAATAGCATGACCATGTATAAAGCCCTTATTTTTTATTAAAGAGGGTTGATAATGTAGCATACTTGTGTCCACAGTTGCATAAATCTTCATGTTGGCTTGTGAAGGAATATTGGATGGGTTGTTATATTTGTTTCCATATTGTTCTTGTTATTTTTGAGGACAATCTCATTGGAATTTTTTCTCACCACATGTCCAAGATCGTATCTATGTTCTATGTTGATTGTGATTAACCACATTTGTTGCTCGACAATAAAAAGGTCTTTGGATTGAATCCATTTTTTCTTGATTCATGTTGCTTTCTTTTACATTTCTCCCTTATTTTCTTTGTAATTGATTATATATTTTAAAATTTTCAGCATATTGTGTTGCTTCATCCACTAAAACTGGCTTACCACACCATATGTAAGCTTGGTATTCATGTCTTAAACCATTAATGAATCAAACTACTTGATCATGTCCTTCAGTGAATGGTACAAATCGATTTAGCCTTTCAAAAATTTGTTTGTATTCATTTACTGATTGGAACCTTTGTTTTGATTCAAAGAATTATTTCTCTTTTCTTGTATAAAATAATCTGAAAGGTATTTTTGTTGAAATAGTTTTTTGAAGTGTGACCATCTTGTTTTGTTGGCTCTTAGTTTTGAGGTTCGAATAGTATCTTGCCACCAATTTAAAGCACTATTTTTTAATTTATAAGTGATGATTATTTTCCTAACATAGCTATTGGTATTTTGTAGGTCAACATATCTTTCTAAATTGTTTAACCATTGTTTCGCTTCTTCCCTAGTGCCAGTATTACCACTATATTTTGGTAGTTTAATATTTTGAGCAAAGTTGTCTAATTCCTTTTGTGTTCAAGTTTTTATCATCGGAGGATTTTGATTTCGATGTAGGATAACTACTATTACTAGAAGTTGAGTCTTCCTCAGATGACATTGGTCACTTCTTAGTACTTTTTGATTTTATTTTGTTCTTTTCCTTACTTGAATGTCTAATTTATTTTGAACTTTTCTTGCCCTCTAATAATTATGTGTTGTTAAGTCTCTTTTGTTCTAGTGCTTCTTGCCTAAGTTGTACTTGGGAGGCTAACTCGATGAATTCCTACATCAACGCTTGGTTGGTTTTCTCTAAAGTCCCATAAGCTCTTTGGTTTCTCTCATATAACATTGTGGCAAGTCAACCTGTTTACATGAAAAAATAAGTCAAGATTGGTTGTTTCAAATTTTACCTTCTCACAACAAAGAAAAAAGGTGACACTTATTTTAATGTAAATAAATCATATGATGAGTATAATTGATAGGAATTATTTTGACCCCACCTACAAACTTTGTTTTAAAGAGAAATTTTCTCTACATTTGCCAATGCAAAAAAATCTACCTGTTGGCTTAACTTGTTTGATGTTGTGATTGTTGGGGATACAGATTCGATTTGTCATCATAGAACACATCTAAGACAGCAGTGCCTTAGTGATTTCAATTCAAAATCACAACAAATACATAAAAAAACTATGCCATAAAGCGGAAGTAGGCACAGATGATCCCCCATTGATCCTCTAAGAGAAGTAAATGCTTAACATATAACAGATTCAACACAAGAAAAGATTCAGGAACATGAATCAAAAAACATGAAAGACAAAATATATGGACACAGAGATATACATGGGGATAGCCTTTTTAGGTAAAAAACCCCAACTCCAAAATATTCAGCTCACTTGTATTATTCAGTAACAAAAACTAGTTACAATACAAACACAGAGCTATGCTCTTCAGGATAATACATCTTGTCCATCTGGAGAAAAACATGCAACACAAAATAGAATCTTCACACAGTTACAATTTCCTCATGACATACTATGTAGATTCCCTTTAGCTCCTCACAAATGACTTTCATGGACAGCCTGATGGCCAACCTAGCCACACGACCTCCACAGGTTCACATGTTTGCAAAAATGAGAGACAAAGTGTTCATAGTCATAACTGTTCGAACACTCACTCTGCCTCTCTCTCTAATCACTCTCTTAGTTTATGTCGTGCACGCGAGATTACTTAATCTCATTCCATGTGCCAACTTGTACTACCTTGACTAAACAATCAATGGTCATCAAGAAATCACAGACAGATCTCCTTGCATCGGGCAGCCTTGGCATTAACATCTTCACCCAAATCGGGTCCTATCCGCCAACTTGATTCAACCTGCAATAACTGTCAAACACTATTTTTGCACCTAGCCAATCAACATCTTGACCTTGAGCCATACATCACATTTATGTTCATTCACTGCCTTTGACCTTTGGTCAAACTCGGTCAAGCTCAATTTGAGCCCATCCGAGCTCTCTAAGACACTACCGCTCCACCGCCTAGATGAGTCTATCCATCCGAGGTAAAGTGGTGAGCTCGCTTCCCCACGCTACCGCCGAGTCCAACCGACCTGTCCGCGGTATGGCGGTAAGACCAAATGAGCTTGCCTTGTCATGCCCGTGCTACCGCTGCACCATCTGAGTCGACCCATGGTAATGCTGTGAGCTCGTCTGAGCTCACCCTTCAACTTCACCGAACTCGACCTTGCCACCTTCGCCATGCTCTGCCTTCAACCCCGTGCTATTGCCATCCTCAAAAAACTAATCGCGACAAGGCGATGACCTATCTATGGGACCATTGATGGTCAAACCATGCTACCGTGGGGGCCGACAGGCCACCCCACGATAGAGCGGTAACCACCAAAAGTCTTACCGTGGCACCATGGTGAGACATCTTACCTTCAACGGTATGGCAGTAACCACAAATGCCGAACGCTAGCCATCAACCGCAACCACCGTGGCATCCCCAAGCACCGACCATGATAAAGAGGTAACTATCACTAGACTGCTGCCCTTCAACCACCAGCTACTACCGCGCTACCACGCCACCAACGGGAAGCCCCTGCGGTAAGGTGGTAAAGCCTTTCTCCACCAACACACCACCAAACGTACTACCTCGCCACGTTCGAGCCACCTCCGTGGTAAGGAGGTAAGAGACACCCAAACCATTGCCACTTCACCGCACCACCATTAGGAAGGATGATGAATGCTACAGTAAGGTGGTAACAGTACCCAACTGCTAGACCAAGCAAGGTGGCCCATGGTAAAGTGGTAAACCGTGCCACCAAGGAACGCTTGCAGTAGTATGGTGGTAAAGGCCAGAAATAGAGCTCCAAGGCAAAATGGAAGTCCAAGCACGAAAGATGAGGCATAAATTTCTAACAATCTCCCACTTGACGAATTCTAACTGGATCCTTCCAAAATGCGAGCAAGGACGATCACCATGCTTCCATGCTCCAACCAAGACACCTACAATGACATTTGTAACACCCTGTCATGAAACCCGGAAAACATTATAACAATCACATAAACAAAAGAATATTTTTTTTTATAAAGATAACATATGACAACAACATTCATAAATGTTCGAGGAATCCATGACAATGCTACTACGGATAACATCAATACATTAAAATAATGTAACCATAAGTAAACCAAAGGAACTCATGCTCAAATATATAATAACAATAAGAGTTATGTACAAATTTCAAGATTATAACAAATCTCAGAATGATACAAAATAAATACAAGGTAACCCAAGCACATAAGGAGTGTGATACAAGAAAGAATGAGATGAGAAGAAGAATGACATCCATGCTGAGAATCGCCAAAGGAACTCAACTCCATAATCCGATGCACTATCTGGATCCAGCCAAGAAAACTTGTCATAACAAACTGCATGATGGGGACCCAATGGAGTAGTGGAACGTTCCTCCCAACCCCTGTGCTAGGAGATAGAACGAATCCTCATGTCAAATAGAACTCACAAGACGACAACATAGTAATAGGGTTGACTCACAAGATGACTCAAGAACTAGATAATAATGAGAATACTAGAATAATAAATCTGTAGAACATAACTCCATAAAGAAATCACTACATAAAACTCCATATACAACTCACAACATAGATTTCACAAGGTGCACTAGGATAAGAGTGTCATCACACATACTGAATAAGTTACCTTGGGTAGCCTTCCTAGGTTACCGGCCCTCTACAGGAGTTACCCTAGAAACCTCTAACAACTCCCGACCCTTATACATACAATGTGGTCTCAAAGCACTTCTCAAGAAGATGAAGTGTTCGATTTGCCATTCCAGGCCTTCTCAAAATGCTTTAACCTTAGTGAGCATTATAAGCCAAGTTGAGGTATACATTATCTTGCAAAGGTTATTACACTACCGAAACCCCTACAGTAAATTTTAGTTATCACTTATTTATAAACTTTCATTAGGTTACCCCTACAACCTCTTTCGGGTCTGGCCCCTAACATAAGCCCCTCTTCCTAAGGTTCAACTCCACAAAAGAAATAACAACAAGGACACCTTAAACGTGAAACAAGTATATAAGACCCAAAAATCAATGAGCCAGTGAGTAACCATAAGGACATTACGTGTGTGGTTCACATTTACACGTACAAAACTTCCAATTCATTAATAAGATCATTAATAACCCATCCTAAAAGCATAAGAGTTATAACGAGAGAATAACCCTACCAAAATAAACTTTTATAACTGAATATCTACACTTAAACAAAAGAAACTAACATGACTCATTAAACTAATATCAAGACACAAAGTTTTTAATACAATATTACATTATAACAATAACAAATTTATCATACAATTTTAATAGACAATTTATGTCCCACTTATTTTATCCATTTATTCTAAATCTTAAAATATAATACTACAATACGAATAATAAAACAACGGAATGTTTCCCTTATTCACTACTTTGGATTATACCATTATTTAGTTTAGTTACTTTCTTTAATACAAAGCTAGAAAAAAATGATTAATTTCTAATATAAACTAAGTATCTTAGATTGGGATAAACAATAATCAAAAACAAAATAAAATAAACAAATATAAACATCCGAATGAAAACTTATAAAGCTAGTATACACATTACTAACAAAGCACAATACCATCCATTCATGGTTAACAACCTATAGTTTCTTAATGAGATGATAGTTCTAGTTACAAACTAAAGTTTCCATTTGAAATGGCAGTGCCATGCATTCACAGTTAACAACCTATAGTTTCCTAATGAAATTGCAATTCTAGTTACAAACTCAAGTTTCCATTTGAAACGGTAGTGCCATGCATTCACTGTTTAACCACTAAAGTTTCCAAATGAAATTGCAGTACCATGCATCCACCGTTACAACTAAATTTTTTTCCTACAAAGCATAAGGATTAAACAATAATTGGTCAGGCATCTATACACTGATTAAGGAAGCTATAACCGAAGGGAAACAAAATAAGACAAGAATCAAAAGGTAAGAATATCTACAGAATATCATGACTCAACCGAGGATTTGGTTGATAACCATATACTCAACCTTCACACAAACTCTGATAGGAGAAACTGATAAAACAAGTTCAAAATAGAGAAGCAAAGAACTCACGACAATACGTTCTAACATGCTGCCACCGTGAAGCTAATACCTCAGATCAGGAAAGAAGATCATTGTGAAGAAAAGAAAATCAAGACCAGTCGACTTAGCATGCTACAACCATGAAGCTTCAAACACAAGGTCAATATAGGGGAATCCCACAGATGTAGCCAGAGGTTAGTTTCAAAGAAAGCAACAAGCAACAGCGATGGTCTCTCAATTACAATGATTCCATTACAAAGAATCAAACAAAGGAGTAGAGGAGAGAGCCGTGGCAAGTCAAGGAGGTGATAAAATACAGTAACAAAAGAAAGATATAAATAAACAGATCAGCTCCCCAATAAAAGATTTATGCAAAGACTAAAATTGGTGAAAGATCACCCATGCTTCTGACAAAGATTACACTTTCTCAGGAAATCACAAACAGCAGAGAGTTATTCTATAGTATGCGCATACAGGGAACAAAATATAGTTTCTTGATAATAACAATGGTGCAGACATCAACAGAGTTTCCTAATACATATGAATCTTTTCAAGTGCAAACGAAGGAGATGATTATCATATTTTAAAGGATGCTCACATTCCCATTGGCGAGGCTAAGAAAATATATTCAGCGTGAATGTACATAGGGGCAAGATCAGATAGGGAAAGAACTACATGCAATCTGCATGCATGTCAGAAATTTCACAGCATACTCCTTGGGTTAATCCTATGACTCATAGAATACAGGAAAACAAAAGCAACTCTAAACAGAATGACCAAATTGAATTTCCAAAATTAGATCTTTAAACATCACAAAGTAAGATAGCGGTAAATCAACAAACAGTACCAAACGCTTCAACTATTATTTCAAGATATTTAATCTATAGTTTTTGTTTCCAAAATCTCAACTAACAAGTTTACTGATGTTTTCTTTTTGTTTTGTATTTACAAGTATGAAGACAAGATTTCAACATTTAAATCAAACATAGAACACAAAAAATGATATTGAACAAAACTAGAAAAGAACCTGAAATATGATCTCGGGTGGTTGACGACGAAGATTCAGCAAAACCACAATATAGCAAACTTTTTCCTTTCCATGAACAAACACACCAAATTTATATAAACCAATAGATTCTTTAATCACTTCACAATTCCAAAACGTTTGCAGAAAACATCACATTCAGAACCTATTCCATCTCTCTTCTAAAATTTCAAGAAAACCTTCTGATGGAAAACCTCCTATGTTTACCAACATCTTTCAAAACCTTTTAAAGAATCCACAATTTCTAATTTCAAAATTAGGTTTCCTCATGCAATGCATGCATTACTCAAAAATACACATCAGTAAGCACAACTTTCAACTTTAGATCAGAATTCAAGTTGAGTTTTCGAAAACTAACTTTAAATAATTAACTCAGTCTTCAATTCCTTTGCATTTTTTGAAAATAAAGTAATCTATTATTTTAATGTAAACATTTAATGATCTAAAAATAACTTATATAATTTAATTAAATCATTTAATCCATTTAAGCAATGATAGCAAAAAACATTATAATAAATAAAATAACATGACATAATCATTGCAAATCAATTAAGGATGAACGACAACCAACATATGACCAACAGACGACCAGACAACCAGGGTGACAACGGACACTCGTTCTTTTCAGAACGAAGGCGAAAGACAGAGGACAAGTCTATCTCCCATCGTTATTTCCATTGGGTCATGGCACGCTCGGACTTGACAAGCAGGTGGAGTCGATGCCTGTACCTACAAGCTATGTACACTGCAAGATTAGTCCAACATGAATATGTATCTGAAAGCACACAATGAAGAAGAATCACGACGTAGCAGGGCACTCACAGCAGAGTACTGCTAAGTCGTATTCTTCACCGACTGACGTAACATCTCACTAATCATATCATGATAATGCACAAACAAAGCATCCTACATAAACATTATAACGTCTCAAAAGAAGGTAATCATCGCATCAAATAATATAGTGTATCATCATAAGACTTTCACAAATAGTCATATAAGTCATGACATAAAACATCGCACAACATAAACTCATAGTCCAGTCAGCTACCAAATAACAACATAGCTAAAATAAATAAGACAATCGAAGGGTCACTACATCCACCCCCCCTAGGGTGAGGCTTACTCCTGAAAGCCTGCAAAAAGATAGGGATACAATTCCCTCATATGCTCTGCATCCTTCCAAGTAGTTGATGCCTCGTCACTGGGGTCCCACTGAACCCTCACCTGATCAATGTCTCGTCCCCTAAGGGCGAGAGTCCTGCACTAAAGAATGTCCACGGGCTCTAAAGCTAGCTTCCCATCCTCGAGCTGTAGAGCATTCCAATCAAGCACATGAGTAACATCAGGATGATAAGGTCTAAGCATAGATACATGAAAAACATCGTGGATGCATGAAAAACTCGGTGGCAAGGCAAGTCGGTAAGCTACAGGACCAATCCTCTCAAGAATCTTGAATGGACCAACAAAACGGGGTGCGAGCTTAGAGCCTTTTCAATATTGGATCAGACTCTTTCATGGTCACACATGAAGAAACACTCTATCACCAATAGTAAACTGGCAATCCACCTGATGAGCATTGGCGTACTTCTTTTGTCTATCTTGTGCCACCACAAGATGCTCTCTAATACGATCTACCTGCTGCTCCATATCTCGCAACATGTCAGGTCCAAGAAGTATCCTATCCTCAAGTCTATCCCAACTCAATGGAGTCCTACATGGGCATCCATACAATGCCTGAAAGGAAGGCATACCTATGGAGCTATGATACCCATTATTGTACGCGAACTCCACCAAGTAGAGATACTCTTCCCAACGTGATTGCTGATCTGTAACATACATCCTCAACATATCCTCAAGCACCTAATTAACCCTTTCTATTTGACCGTCAGTTTCTAGTTGATAAGCTGAACTAAAGTTCAACTGTGTACCTAAGGCATGGTGAAGTGAAGTCCATAATGCTGAAGTAAAAACAAGGTCTCTGTCAAAAATGATTCTACATGGGATTCCATGCAAACGTACAATATCTTCCATGAAGATCCTTGCCACAGAAGAGGCATTATAAGATGACTGAACCAGAGAAAAGTGAGCTACCTTAGTCAACCAGTTAACAGTTACCATAATGACATCATGTCGACGGTAGGACATAGGCAACCCAACAATGAAATCAACCGAGATGATGTCTCATTTCCACTCCGGAACAAGGTGAGGCTGCAATAAACCTATGGGATGCTGATGCTCGGCCTTAACCCTCTGGCACTCCATACATCTCGCAACAAAGTCAGCGATATCTCATTTCATCCCCAGCCAAAAGTACAATTGTCGAAGATCTGCGCGCATCTTCTTAACACCAAGGTGAGCTAAATACGGTGCTCGATGTGCCTTGGATAAAATCAAAGTACAAAGTCCATCAGAGAGTGGCACATAGATATGACCAAGATGTCGCAACAACCCATCAATCTTGAATGTATAACCAACAAATCTACCCTCCATAGGTCTACCTGAATCCAACTCTGCCTTCACCTCCTGACACAACTTGTCAGTAGGAAGTGCTGCCACTATCTGACTCCTCAATTCCACTGCAAGAGTCACTACAAAAATCTCGTGCCTATGCCGACTAAGCGCATTGCAACCACATTCTCTTTCCCTTGAATATACTTGACCTCAAATTCATATTCGAACAAGAATTCCATCCACTATATTTGTCTACCATTCAAATTAGGCTGAGTAAATATGTACTGCAAACTACAGTGATCACTATGTAACACAAAACGATGCCCCAAAAGGAAATGTCGCCATCGAACCAAAGCATGAACGACAGCTGCTAACTCCAAATCATGCTTGGGATAGTTTAGTTCATGATCTTTGAGTTTGTGAGACTCATAAGCTATCACACGACCTTCTTGCGTCATGACAACTCCTAGACCTTCCAAGGATGCATCTACACAAACAACAAAATCCTTGGTAGGATCAGGAATAGCTAATATCAGTGCACTCATCAACTTATCCTTGAGTGTATGAAAAGCTAACTAGAAATGTTCTAGCCAAATAAACTTCTTCCCTTTCCTCTGAAGAGAAGTGATAGGGTGAGCAATTCTAGAAAACCCCTCAACGAACCGCCTATAATATCCTACTAAACCCATAAAACTACGAACCTCAAAAATATTTATGGGCGCGGGCCACTCCATGACGGCCTGAATCTTCGAAGGATCCACTGCAATACCCTCTCTAGAGATAACATGACCATGGTATTTCACCTCAGTCTGGAAGAATTCGTAATTCAAAAGATTCGTAAACAACTGATTCTCCCTCAAACACTGTATACCTGTCTCATATGTTCCTCACGCTCCTTCATATTTCTAGAATAAATCAATATATCATCGAGAAACACTAGGAAAAACCGATCTAGATATGTACGAAAGATGCCATTCATCAGGCTCATAAAAACTGATGGTGCATTAGTCAATCCGAATGGTACCACAGTGAATTCATAGTGCTCATAACGAGTTTAGAATGCAGTCTTATGTATATCTGCTTCAGAGATATGCAACTGATGGTAACCGGATTTCAAATCAATTTTAGAGAACACCTTTGCTCCCTTAACCTGATCAAATAAGTCATCGATTCTAGGCAAAGGATATCGGTTCTTGACTGTCACCTTATTTAATTGTCGATAATCAATGCATAATCTTAGTGATCCATCCTTCTTCTTCAGGAAGATGACCGGCGATCCCTAAGGGGATACACTCGGTCGAATGAAACCTTTCGCCAAAAGCTCCTCTAACTGCAAATGAAGTTCTTCAAACTCTTGAGTGGTCATTTTGTATGGAGCCCGAGATATAGGCTCAGCTCCAGGTACAAGGTCAATACGCAAGTCTATATCCCGTTTGGGCGGTATGCCCAGAATGTCACTAGGGAAGACATCCACAAATTCTCCTAGAATAGGGTGATCGTCAAGAGATCTCTCTCGACTGTCCCCTACCTCCAAATCACTAACCGTGGCTGCGAACAACTGGTAACCCTGACGCAAACAATGTTTTAACTGCATAGCAAAAATAATCTGCAAGGAGAAGGGTTTCTTTACGCCAACTATCTCATTTTCATTTCCAGAGTCATCTAAGCAACTCACTGTCTTTTGTTGGCAATCAATCACAACATGATGAGACTCCAACCAATCCATTCCTAGAACAATTTCATAAGATCCGAGAGGTGTGACTCGAAGATCAACTAAAGTGAGTAATGATCCAATCCCGAGTCCATAGTCATAGACGAGGGATTCAACCCCTACCTTAGCCCCAGAAGCTAATTCTACCTGCCACCTATCGCCTTGCTTAACTGCCAATAGTTTGTATCACTCAACAACAAAAGGAGATATAAAAGAATCAGAACCACTAGAATCAAACAAAACAGTAACTCTACTACCATGTAACTGACCTGTAGACTCAACCATAGTGTTCTGGTAATCTGCTTAATGATTGTCTACTGTAGCAAAGACCCTGTGAGAGCATCCTGCATCACCAACCATTGGCTTGGAGTCTGTGGGTTGCTGACCAAACCCAGAAGTGCCTCCCCTCGGACACTCCCTCGCTATATGGCCCTGTTGGCCACATGTAAAGCACCTAGTGCCCCTACCAAAACCTCTGCCAAATCCTTGACCACCTGGAGGTGCATTCGACTGCTGAAAACTGCCTCTGCTAATTGTTGACTGTGCACTCTAAGTAGGCTGATTTGGGCGATTACGCTTATTGCACATCCAATTACGGTTCCTCCCAAACTGAGAACCATTACCTATCCGAGATTGTGATCCTCTATTCCTCTGAGAATCATTTTTCTGCTGTTGTCCACCCTTAAAGGGCGCCTGTTGGTTCTGAGAGGAACCATGTGTTTGAGCCTGACCACCACGCGAACCAAATCGAGAAGTAGATGCACTTCTGATCAAAGTGGCAGTATGCCTTCCTAATGCCATAGACAAATTATCCTCAACAATATGTGCTTTCTCAATAGCTGTCTCCATCATCTTCGGCTCGAAGTCTCTAACTCCACCATTGATTCGGGCGTTCAAGCCCTGGATAAAATGTTGAACTAGCATCGCCTCATCATCTGCAATGCCCGCATACTATTTGAGTCCGTAGAATCTATGCTCAACCTGCTCCACTATCATAGTCATCTAACGTAAGTCATGAAACTCATCTACTTGGCACTACCTCCAGTGATCCAATAAGAAGCACACTCTGAATCTCTTTAGAAACATCTCCCAAGACACTAACCCTATCTCCAGATGGAGCTTCTGCTCCTCCAACTGCCACCAAGTAGAGGCAAAGCCTCTGAGATGCATAATGGCGCATCTCACTCGAGTGTTGCTGCAATACAGATGCATGGAAAAACACTGTCCTATATCCAGTAACCATTTTTCCGCCTCCAAACCTCCGCCAGTACCATGGAACATAGGGGGTCGTGCTCTCAAAAATTCCTTCATATGACCTACAGCTAAAACATCTTGTTTTGCAGTCAAAACTGTCCTCCTAGGTGGTGTCCTATTTCTCTCCCTCTCCACTTCCTACTCAATTCCCTGTCTAGGCCCGAGATGTGCAAGAGCTTGCTAGAGTAATGGATGAAGAAGATCTCCAGCGATAGGCTGATTCAGAACCACATTGTCAATAGCTAGAGGAATAGGTTGTTCTCCATTTTCACTTCCATGTGAACCCTGCGGAGGGCTATTCTGATGATCAGCCCCATGACCATCACCATAGCCTCGTCCACGGTCTCTAAAATGACCTCGCTTTGGCAGCATGCTCCTGAACTAGGACAAAATCGAGTCTTATTTTAACTGTAAGAAAACCAATAAACACACACAAGAATCTAACACCTAAGACAACTTAGTGGGCTTACATGAACTAGAGCACCCAGTGTTAGAACCTTGCCTCTGATACCAAGTTCTAACGCCCCAACGTGAAACCCGAAAAATGTTATGACAATCACATAAACAACAGAATATTTTTTTTTATAAAGATAACATATGACAACAACATTCATAAACATTCCAGGACTCCATGACAATGCTACTATGGATAACATCAATACATTAAAATAATGTAACCATAAGTAAACCAAAGGGACTCATGCTCAAATATATAATAACAATAAGAGTTATGTAAAAATTTCAAGATTATAACAAATCTCAGAATGATACAAAATAAATACAAGGTAACCCAAGCACATAAGGAGTGTGATACGAGAAAGAATGAGATGAGAAGAAGAATGACGTCCATGCCGAGAATCGCCAAAGGAACTCAACTCCATAATCCGATGCACTATTTGGATCCAACCAAGAAAACCTGTCATAACAAACTACATGATGGGGACCCAATGGAGTAGTGGCACAATACTCCCAACCATGTGGTGCTCGAAAGCCCAACCCCCATGCTAGGAGATAGAATGAATCCTCATGTCAAATAGAACTCACAAGATGACAACATAGTAATAGGGTTAACTCACAAGACAACTCAAGAACTAGATAATAATGACAATACTGGAATAATAAATCAGTATAACATAACTCCATAAAGAAATCACTACATAAAACTCCATATACGACTCACAACATAGAGTTCACAAGGTGCACTAGAATAAGAGTGTCATTGCATGTACTGAATAAGTTACCTAGGGTAGCCTTCCTAGGTTACCGACCCTCTAAAGGAGTTACCCTGGCAACCTCTAACAACTCCCGGCCCTTATACATACAGTGTGGTCTCGAAGCACTTCTCAAGAAGATGAAGTGTTCGATTTTCCATTCTTGGCCTTCTCAAAATGCTTTAACCTTAGTGAGTGTTATAAGCCAAGTTGAGGTATACATTATCTTGCAAAGGTTATTACACTACCGAAACCCCTACAGTAAATTTTAGTTATCACTTATTTATAAACTTTCATTAGGTTACCCCTGCAACCTCTTCCGGGTCCACCCCTAACATAAGCCACTCTTCCTAAGGTTCAACTCCACAAAAGAAATAACAACAAGGACACCTTAAATGTGAAACAAGTATATAAGACCCAAAAATCAATGAGCCAGTGAGTAACCATAAGGACATGACATGTGTGGTTCACATTTATATGTACAAAACTTCCAATTCATTAATAAGATCGTTAATAAACCATCCTAATAGCATAAGAGTTATAACGAGAGAATAACCCTACCAAAATAAACTTTTATAACTGAATATCTACACTTAAACAAAAGAAACTAACATGACTCATTAAACTAATATCAAGACACAAAGTTTTTAATACAATATTACATTATAACAATAACAAATTTATCATACAATTTTAATAGACAATTTATGTCCCACTTATTTTATCCATTTATTCTAAATCTTAAAATACAATACTACAATACAAATAATAAAACAACGAAATGTTTCCCTTATTCACTACTTTGGATTATACCATTATTTAGTTTAGTTACTTTCTTTAATACAAAGCCAGGAAAAAATGAATAATTTCTAATATAAACTAAGTATCTTAGATTGGGATAAACAATAATCAAAAATAAAATAAAATAAACAAATATAAACATCAGAATGAAAACTTATAAAGATAGTATACACATTATTAACAAAGCACAGTACCATGCACTCATGGTTAACAACCTATAGTTTCCTAATGAGACAACAGTTCCAGTTACAAACTAAAGTTTCCATTTGAAACGACAGTGCCATACATTCATGGTTAACAACCTATAGTTTCCTAATGAAATTGCATTTCCAATTACAAACTAAAGTTTCCATTTGAAACGATAGTGCCATGCATTCACTGTTTAACCACTAAAGTTTCCAAATGAAATTGTAGTACCATGCATCCACCATTACAACTAAATTTTTTTCCTACGAAGCATAAGGATTATACAACAATTGGTTAGGCATCCATACACTAATTAAGGAATCTATAACTGAAGGGCAACAGAATAAGACAAGAATCAAAAGGTAAGAATATCTAAAGAATATCATGACTCAACCGAGGATTTGGTTGATAACCATATACTTGACCTTCACACAAACTCTGACAGGAGAAACTGATAAAATAGGTTCAAAATAGAGAAGCAAAGAATTCAAGACAATATGTCCTAGCATGCTACCACCATGAAGCTAATACCCTAGATCAGGAAAGAAGATCACTGTGAAGAAAAGAAAATCAAGACCAGTCGACTTAGCACGCTACAACCATGAAGCTTTAAACACAAGGTCAATATAGGGGAATCCCACGGATGTAGCCAGAGGTTAGTTTCAAAGAAAGAAACAAGCAACAATGATGGTCTCTCAATTACAACAATTCCATTACAAAGAATCAAACAAAGGAGTAGAGGAGAGATTCGTGGCAAGTCAAGGAGGTGATAAAATATAGTAACAAAAGAAAGATATAAATACGCAGATCAGCTCCCCAATAAAAGATTTACGCAAAGACTGAAATTGGTGAAATATCACCCACGCTTCTAACAAATATTACACTTTCTCAGGAAATCAAAAAAACAGTAGAGAGTTATTCTACAGTATGCACATACAGGGAACAAAATATAGTTTTGTGATAATAACAATGGTGCAGACATCAATAGAATTTCCTAATACATATGAATATTTTAAAGTCCAAACGAAGAAGATGATTATCATATGTTAAAGGATGCTCACATTCCCATTAGTGAGGCTAAGAAAATCTATTCAACGTGAATGTACATAGGGGCGAGATCAGATAGGGAAAGAACTACATGCAATCTGCATGCATGTTAGAAATTTTGCAACAGACTCCTCGGGTTAATCCTATGACTCATAGAATACAGGAAAACAAAAGCAACTCTAAACAGAATGACCAGATTGAATTTCCAGAATTAGATCTTTAAACATGACAAAGTAAGATAACGGTAAATCAACAAACAGTACCAAACGCTTCAACTATTATTTCAAGATATTTAATCTATAGTTTTTGTTTCCAAAATCTCAACTATTACTGATGTTTTCTTTTTGTTTTGTATTTACAAGTATGAAGACAAGATTTCAACATTTAAATCAAACATAGAACACAAAAAATGATATTGAACAAAACTAGAAAAGAACCTGAAACCGGATCTCGAGTGGTTGAAGACGAAGATTCAGCAAAACCACAATATAGCAAACTTTTTCCTTTCCATGAACAAACACACCAAATTTATATAAACTAGCAGATTCTTTAATCACTTCACAATTCCAAAACGTTTGCAAAAAACATCACATTCAGAACCTATTCCATCTCTCTTCTAAAATTTCAAGAAAACCTTCTGATGGAAAACCTCCTGTGTTTACCAGCATCTTTCAAAACCTTTTAAGGAATCCACAATTTTAATTTCAAAATTAGGTTTCCTCATGCAATGCATGCATTAATCAAAAATACACATCAGTAAGCACAACTTTCAACTTTAGATCAGAATTCAAGTTGAGTTTTCGAAAACTAACTTTAAATAATTAACTCAGTCTTCAATTCCTTTGCATTTTTTGAAAACAAGGTAATCTATTATTTTATTGTAAACATTTAATGATCTAAAAATAACTTATATAATTTAATTAAATCATTTAATCCATTTAAGCAATGATAGCAAAAAACATTATAATAAATAAAATAACATGACATAATCATTGCAAATCAATTAAGGACGAATGACAACCAACATATGACCAACAGACGACTGGACAACCGGGGTGACAATGGACACTCGTTCTTTTCAGAACGAAGGTGAAATACAGAGGACAAGTCTATCTCCCATTGTTATTTCCATTGGGTCATGGCATGCTCGGACCTGAAAAGCAGGTGGAGTCGATGCCTGTACCTACAAGCTATGTACACTACAAGATTAGTCCAACATGAATATATATCTGAAAGCACACCATGAAGAAGAATCGTGACGTAGTAGGGCACTCACAGCGGAGTACTGCTATGTCGTCTTCTTCACCAACTGATGTAACATCTCACTAATCATATCATGATAATGCACAAACAAAGCATCCTACATAAACATTATAACGTCATCAAAAGAAGGTAATCATCGCATCAAATAATATAGTGTATCATCATAAGAGTTTCACAAACAGTCATAAAAGTCATGACATAAAACATCGCACAGCATAATCTCATAGTCCAGTTAGCTACCAAATAACAACATAGCTAAAATAAACAAGACGACGGAAGGGTCACTACAACATTCAAAAAATTTCCACCATCTCAGGCTACAAATCCAAACATCCAACACAGGAAAAGGAACAATCCAAGGTTTATATGCGCCAGTCTCAAGAACACAAAACCTATGATCCTACAGGTGGCAAAGGCACCATAACAACAACAACAAGGCACAATGTGAACACAAAAAAAAAAAAGGAAACCATTCTCCAGAATAAGATAAACCAACCAGCTGGAACAACAACCATCAAATTGACTACCCTCATCCAACTCATCAAACCCACGCGACTAAAAACTAGCACCCACAATTCGTGATAATCCAATCACCCATACCTCAAAGGTATGAAAATTAGTAAACTCATGCCATCACACTAACCACCCATCAACAGTAGAAGAAAACACCATGTGTCAACCAGTCAAAAGACCAAACATGTCCAAGTACTCCCACTGCAAGGGCACTGCTAGATGAGTGCAAATAAAGCACCATCAAACATGATCTAGGCATACAAATTCCACCAATCCTTACATGTAGAAGAAGTAACCATGTAGATACAAGGGACACCAACTCTGATCTGCACAACCTGCAACCACCTGCTGCAAGAAATAATTCTCTCAACAAAATTCCATCGTTCTTCCAAAGTCCTCCAAAGCTGACTCAAGAAAGAGGTCGCAGGAACCTATGCATCATCACCAAAGTGATAGCACATGGCCACAAAAGACCACCATGGCTCCACAAATACATCTTACATCTTAAGTCAAGAACAATCAGGAAGAAAAGAACAGATTAGAGAGAAACAACAAATCAAAACATGCCCTTCTACAAACACTTCTAAATGCTAGCTGTGTCAAGAATGATCTTCTTCTCATCCCAAAGGGAAAGCCTTAACAACACCCAACAACACCATGGATGTAAGCATCAAGAAGATCAGACTAACCCATATAACCATCTCCTATCAGTCCTCAAAAGCACAAGGAGATACACTATGATGTCCACCCTTCATTATGAATCCTCCAGTGTCATTAAACAACTCAAGATTCATATCCATGAAAGATAAAGCATAACACACATCTGAAAGATATAATGGGTGAATACCTTTCAAATGGACACCACTGCCAAGAAGACCAAGAAGAAAAGAAAAGATGCTCCTCCAAGATATACAAGTCACTATGACTTACCCAAGAGAAATTTCCTTCATGGTCTTTGTTGAACTCGCATTCAACTAAGGTGCAGGCTACTCGAACTTTCAGGTGTAACAACAACATTATCAAAAAGAGTTCTAGCCTCACCTTATTCTCCATGCATCCATGAGCACCAGCAACCTATTATCTCATGCTAACTCCAAACTGCATCACTACAATAAACATGAAGTCCTCTAGCATATGACCAAAGTAATCAAAACATAAAGAAACACCAGACCACTGTCAAGGCTCCAAACCAGCAGAATCAGGAGCTTATCATGACACCATGATTTGCACATTCCCCTTAGGAGATACCATGCTTCAAGTGAACTATCCATGGTCTCAGGAGCAAAGAAACATGCCAAAAATCTAATGCATGAGCAAGAGTATACATGACATAAAGTAAACAAACTCTAAACAAACATCACCTGTCAAGCACCACCAGCATCTGAACCAAGGACTACCAAGGTCCTCCATGGCTCCAAGATGTTGCACATCTTCAAATAGTGACCATACAAATATGAAATACCTCTTCTGCAGCAACGAGATCTAAGAATCCCTCTAGAAGCATCTGTAACACCAAAGAAGATCATTCACCACCAAGTGATGAATTCACAGTCATTGCTAAAGCTCCTACTGAATCGTGACACTGAGCTCTCCAAGAACCATGAATGACCACACCATCATTGTCAAAATCTTACAGTAGCCAATGTATCCAACTCTCCAAGATATCGTGATTCACATGCTTCAGATCCCCATCACTGACTATTTAGGTACTCAAACACTATCCCTCCTCTCATCTCAAAATAACCATGACAATGCACAAGTGACCATAGACAAGGTCAGCTAACAGATTTGTACCACACAGTTGCAATCTCATGGATATTGACAGTCCACTTTGAGTTGTCTCACAACAAACATGTAGGTAAGGAAAACCCACAACATTGCACAACTCATGGATGCAACCAAATGAAAACCTGCAAGTCTATCATGCACTGGAAATTGCAAAATTGAGATCATCAAAGAGAATAGCCAAAGCAAACAAGAAAAACTCAAACACCAAATCAGGAACAAATTTGATTTTCCAGTCACATCCACAACTCAAGCACCATAGTCTAGGAAACCATCAAAGCAAACACCAGAAGAATTTTGAAAGAGAAACTCATACCAACACTCCCATGTAGAGAAGACACCCTCCTCAAGACCAATCGAACTACATCTATCTCATCCAGTCACACCCCAAAAACTAGGAACTAGAAAATAGAAAACAACAGCTCCACACAACACAAGTTTTCTCTTGACCATGTAAAACGTACAAAACCACAGTGTTTATAAAACACCCACACATCTCCATCTTCATTGCTCAGCTGGATGACTCAGGAGTCTGCACACAACCATCACAGTTAACTAGAACAATGAAAGAACATGAAAATGCATCATAGAATTTTTAGGAAAATCTACACAAAACCTCCAGAGCCAAAGACATGAATCTAAAACCATGCAAGTGCAAGAAACAGGCACACAGGAACAATAGGTCCATTTCAGACCAGTTCCCAAAAAACATAGTCATGCACAAGCATACGAGAGAGCCAAGCTATCCAGAAGTTGCAGACCACCAAAGTCACTTCATAGCCTCCATGCAATCATAGCACTAGAGAAACTGACTTCAGTGTTAATTCAAAGACACCTAGCACAAGCACAAATCTCCATAGTTGATCAGCAACACAAGCAAGTCCATACTGCAAAGGAGCCTCTCACATAGACACCCAATATGAACACCATGCTTTGCTGCAACACAACCACAAGCACTTGTCACACCTTTTGCATCAGGAACTTTGCTGTGAGCCAGGAGCCTCAGACCATGTTGCCACAACGTGACCAACTCCAGTCATCTCCAGTGTCTTTCAAAACTGTGTGTTGAATCAAAGAAGCACACACTTCCACTCATCAAAGGATCAATCACCAACTAATTTCTCCAGACTTCCTCAAGCTTTCTAGGCTAAGAAATCAACACAAGAGAAAACCTAAAACTTCAATAACCAGGAGAAGGCTCTGATACCACTCGTTGGTATCATCAAGCCTTAACCTCCTTCTGTAGACATGGAAAGTGTAAAAATTCGCTTCGACATACTAGATCCTTATTACTAACGATATTTCCTCCTAAATCGTACTCTCAGCTTTTCATCATCTTCTATCTCTTAATAAATCATTATTTATTTGATTAATTCTTTCTCCTTTGTTGATTAAATTAATCAATTTAATTTAATTAACCTTATATCTCTGTTTATTTAAATAATTCATTTTATTTAAATCAGGTCTCTAAAGTCTTCTTATTAAATTGAATAAATTAAACATTATTTAATTTAATTTAACATTATCCCCTTTAGTTATAATAATCAAAATATTTATTTAATTACACCCTTCCTCTCAATTTGATTTAAATCAATACATAAATTTGAGTCAAAATTGTCAAATCATCTAATCTCTCATTAAATTGATCAAATCTTGATTAATTTAATCTCAATCACTAAAATCCTCTAGAGAATGCAACTTGCACAATAAATCAATTACTTTGATTTAATAAATTGCCTATTTTCTCTCAACATGGAATAAAAGGGGAATATTCCCTCAAATTTGAATTCAAATTCAAGTGGGTTTGGTCCTTCCAACAAGGCATTCAATGCCTCTTACATGTCCTTGTGCATTGAGCCAAGTGATATTAACTCCATTTCATTCTCCCTCCAACATGTCACATTCAAATTTCAAATTTGAATCCAATAGCATTTATCATGCACATTGACCAAAATGTGCTCATTCCTCAACCATTCACATGTGGACAAGTGGCCTCTTCTCATTGGTTGGTCTTTTGTCCCACATTGCTGATTTTCACTCTCTTCCATTTTGGAAATCTATAAATGAGAGACTCTTCCTCTCATTCAATCATCCACAATTTGAGTAAACTTATTATACTCAAATCCATCTTCAAGCATAGCCATTTCATCTATTTTTATCAAATTATTAGCTAGGTTATGCAGGAATTCAACCATCAAGTGGATCAAATCATCAAAAATTACAAAGGATTTGGGAAAGGGCCAATTTCGACACATCAATTAGCAGCAACTCCCCCATGGGATTGATAGTTTGTTCATTAAAATAGGATTTATTTACTTTCATTTGCATTGTTCTTCATTTTCTTCCTATCTTAATGTTTCAATCTAATTTCATAGGGAATCCTTGTTTTTAACTTGCATATGATCTAATATTGTGTTTGTTTGTTGTATTTATGCAGGTACAAAACCAGGGTTCACACCTTCAACTAGCTCTGATACCACTGTTGGGGATACGGATTCGGTTTGTCATCATAGAACACGTCTAAGACAACAGTGCCTTAGTGATTTCAATTCGTAATCACAACAACTATGTCATAAAGCAAAAGCAGGCACAGATGATCCCCCATTGATCCTCTAAGAGAAGTAAATGCTTAACATATAACAGATTCAACACAAGCACAAATTCAAGAAAATGAATCAAACAACATGAAAGACAAAACATATCGACACACAGATATACATGGGGAAAACCTTTTCAGGTAAAAAACCCCACCTCCAAAATATTCAGCTCACTTGTATTATTCAATAACAAAAACCAGTTACAATACAAACATAGAGCTATGCTCTTTAGGATAATACATCTTGTCCATCTGGAGAAAAATAGGAAACACAAAATAGAATCTCTACATAGTTACAATGTCCTCATGACATACTATGTAAATTCCCTTCAGCTCCTCACAAATGACTGTCATAGCCAGCCTGATGGCCAGCCCAGCCACACGGCCTCCACAAGCTCACATCTTTGCAAAATCAAGAGACAAAGTGTTCACAGTCATAACCATTTGAACACTCACTCTGCCTCTCTCTCTAATCGCTCTCTTACTTTCTGTTGTGCACCCGAGATTACTTAATCTCTTTCCATACACCAAGCTGTCCTGCCTTGACTAAACAATCAACGATCATCAGGAAATCATAGACAAATCTCCATGCATCGAGTCACCCTGACATTAACATCTTCACCCAAATCGGGTCCTATCCGCCAACTTGATTCATCCTGCAATAACTGTCAAACACTATTTTGGCACCTAGCCAATCAACATCCTGACCCTAAGCCACGTGTCATATTTTTGTTCATTCGCTGCCTTTGACCTCTGGTCAAAGTCATTCAAGCTCAGTTTGATCCCATCCAAGCTCTCCAAGACACTACCACTCCACCGCCAAGCTGAGTCTAACCATTCAAGGTAAAGCGGTGAGCTCTTTCAAGCTCACCCATGATTCCTCGTGCTACCGCCGAGTCCAACTAACCCGTCCACGCTATGGCGGTAAGAAAAAACAAGCTCGCCTTGTCATGCCCGTGCTACCACTGCGCCATCCGAGTCGACCCACGATAATGTGGTGAGCTCGTCTGAGCTCACCCTTCAACTTCACTGAGGTCAGCCTTGCCACCTTCGCCATGCTTTGCCTTCAACCCCACGCTATCGCTGTCCTAAAAAAATAACCGCAGTAAGGCAGTGACTGGTCTATGGGACCACTAATGGTCAAACCACACTACCGTGGGGGTTGACAGGCCACCCCATGGTAGAGCGGTAACCATCAACCACACCGCCAACCATCTTACCATGGCACCGCAGTGAGACATCTTACCGCCCACAGTATGGCGGTAACCACAAACGTCAACCACTAGTCGTAAACTGCAACCACTGCGGCATCCCTAGGCACCGACCGTGGTAAAGCAGTAACCGTCACTAGACCGCCACCCTTCAACCGCTAGTTGCTACTACGCCAGCAACATGCAGCCCCTACAGTAAGGCGGTAAATCCTTGCTCCGCCAACACACCACCAACCACACTACCTCGCCACCTTCGAGCCACCTTTGTGGTAAGGAGGTAAGAGATACCCAGATTGCTGGCACTTCACCGTGCCACCGCCAGGAAGGATGAAGACCGCTACGGTAAGGTGGTAATACCACCCAACCACTAGACCAAGCAAGGTGGCCCGCAATAAAGCGGTAAACCACGCCACCAAGGAAGGCTTGCAGCGGTATGGCGGTAAAGGCTAGAAACAAAGCTCCAAGGCAAAATGGAAGTCCAAGCCAGGAAGATGAGGCATAAATTTCCAATAGTGATGACTTATAATAGTATCATTATAATCAATATTTTTTGGTAAGAATACGTGATATTTTAAAATATAAATATAATTTGTTATTTGGCCTTGTCTTTTCTAATTTGTTGTTTAGCCTTGGATTTTGTATGATTTCTTATTTTCTTATAAGATTACGTTAATTGTCATGACCAAAAGAAACTTCATACAATCGATATGTTGAGCGCCCCAACCAATGTGCTCTATGCTTTTGACATTCTCTTATTTGATTGTAATAGGTGTCTATAGTTTTTATTTGTCCCTTTATCCTGGTTTGGGCGCTGGTGAAATTTTCAATAGATTTTGGCTATTATAGGACAATTTTCTAATTATGTGTATTTGAACTTTCCTTGATCTCACTTTTCATTTATGTCTATGGATGAACACAAATACTAGATCAAGAGAAAATGGATCACGCCTACTGACAAGATAAACACGTAGGTAATGAGTAGCAATCCTAGTCAAGGAATGAGTAGCAATCCCAGCCAAGGAATGAGTAGCAATTAAATTAATCAACAAATAACAAAGAGCAACCAATATGATTGGGAATAATATAGAGATCAACAAATATATATGAATTAAAAGAGACTAAAATAATATAGTGATTCCTTCATTATGAACAAAAATTTGCATTATAGAAGAACATTGATTAAATTGTGATATAAGGCAACAAAGCTAGTGATAAGATTCTAAAAAAATGAGAAACAATTCATAGATCAACAATTTACAAACAACAATACTATTTTAATGGAGAGCAATGATGAAATTTTTATATTTAAATAATTGCCCAAGTTAAAGTTTTTTTTTTTTTTTTTTTAAGAAGTGTTTAATATGGTTTAAAGGCTCCAATTAAAGTGATGTGATTAAAGAAAATGATGCGGCCACCACAAGGCACAAAATGTTAATAAAGGAAACAATACTACAGTAAAAATTGGCAGTGTGAAGTTTCAAATTAAAAATGCAACTTAAGGTTTCAAGCAAGTGAATTGTAATTTCTTCTAATGTGGATTTATTGGAATGTTATAGTGGTTTTTCTCCTTGATTGTTAATTCTGAATTATTTCTTTGGTGAGAAATTTACAAATAGGGGGCCCGACTTAAGTATCACACACCAATGACTTGGTCAAAAGTCTTTTCATTTTTTCGTTTTCTCTTCGCTCATTTGTCTATTTATAATGGTCATATATCGCTTTTATATATCACTGGTCCTTTTTTATTTTTGAAACTTCCACATACATGCATAAAAAGTAGGTGTTATTATGTAATGGAGAAAAAACTATATATTTAAAGGTAAAATTTTATTTTTATAATTTTTATATATAATTTTTATTTTTTAAAATTTATATTTATGTTTATTTTTATTATAATTTTATATTTATTGAAAATCAGCGATGCAATACTGAACATGATAGAAATCATGGATGATGGAAGCAAATAAGTAGGCCCTAGAAAAGGAAATTAACGCCACCACGGGAAGGGGAATGAGGTCCAAATTTGTAGCAGATCAAGGAAGAATGGCTCGTGAACGCGTCAAAGGAAAAACATTATGTGAAAATAGTCACAAGACAAAGGAACGAGATGGTTAGAGGGATTGACAATGATCTTCAAGGCAGTCTAATCCATAGAAGCTCAAGATCAAGGATAATAAAGGGTTTGGGAGATAGAGGTAGTTTAGAGCCACAAAGGGGAAGACTAGTATGTGAGATATGTCAAGGCCGAGAGGTAGAAAGCTCTTCACGTTCCCCTCATAAATCATAGCCCCATTGGTGGATCAGATGAAGGAATTGGGATTTATTTACAAAGTGGTGTTGCGAAGGATTCCCTAAGAAGGAGATCATGGATTGGTGGAAATGAAATTTCGAGGGTAGGGTAAGTATTAGTTCACTCCCAAATTCTTTCTTTCTCATTGAATTCCTAAATTGGAACTTAAAACAGAAAATCCTTCACGGAGATCCCGTCTTTCTCAACAAATCCATTTTTGACTGCCTAAACTAGATCCCTAATTTTGATCCATGGAAGTATGTTATAAGAAATATCATGACATGGATCAAGCTACAGGGTCTCCCAATGGAGTACTAGAGTATGGAGGCCCTAGTTAAGGTTGGGTATGCATTAGGCTCATGTATGGAGATTGACAACCATCATAGAAGGTAGCAAGAAGACTTTGTGATTTTGTGTGTTTTTTGGTTACTATTAATCTAGTTATACTAGTACTCTTTGATTACTCTTAAGTTTAATCAAGAATATTGGTGATTAATGCTAAGGTAGATATTTAAAGGTTTACAACATTGTATAATATTACCATGGAACATTGTAAACATCTTTTCTGAAAGAAGAGAACATGGTGAATATAACACACCCCACATGGTTAAAACTAATGTAAATACTTTTAGTTTAGCATAGTTTACTCTTTTTTCCAATAAGTAGTAAGAAGGGAGCCTCCCCTTTCAAAGAGGAGAGAACATTCTCACCATAGTTGTGGCTGGAATCTCTATTTTGTAATTTTTAAAGGAATTACAAAATATTCACTCAACAATTCTGGATTGATATTAGAGGCTACCTATCAAGGGGAGTAGGTAGTGCCTTGTTGGTTGTTGAAGTTAGGGGGAGTTAGTGTTGGTGCAAGTTGGTGTTGTCCTTTTTCAAATGTTATGTGCAATGTTTTCTAGTTGGTACAGGTTGTTGTGTGCTCCTAAGGGGGAGTATGCAGAGCAATAGAAAGAGAAAGTATAAATATCAAACGGGGAAAGAGATGTAAATGTATTTACCTTTGCCATTGATTTCAAAGGGGGAGAGAAAAATAATGTGAAAAATGTTTAGTTGTATAAGGGAGAGAGAGTAATATGAAAAAGGAGAGTATGATGCAAGGGGGAGAAAGAAAGAGAAAGAGTTGATATGGAATAGTATGTTAATCAACATGTTAATCAGAGCAGTTTATTGTTTTGATGGATTTTCACATCATGTGACCTTCAATAAAAAAAGGCGCAGATTTTTGCAAGTATGAGTAGTTGGTGTTGTCACTGATGTCAAAAATATTGGCGGATATTTTTGCAGGCTTATGTTTGTGTTTTCATTGATGATTGTTTGTGTTGATGCTTTGATTAGTTGCATTATGTTGTCATTAGTAAGTACTACTGGTGTCAACCTCTAGTGTTGCTTTGATAAGCTTCTATGAATGCATAGTTGTGTTGCAGTTGGTTTAGTGGTGACAAGGAATTTTTGAAGATGATGAGTGTGTGTCTCTGGTGCTTGGTTTCCAAGTGCTTTTGAGAAAAATTGAATAAATGAGGAAACAATGTGTTGTAGAGGTGTTCTGGCATACAATGTGGTTCTAGTTTTTCTCTGCATTTCTTCTATATTGAAGATATGCATGTGCGATTTGGATATGTTGATTAGAGGTGTTCAAAGGTCCTATATTCAAAATTTCTTGGTTTGGATCATATGCAAAAGTATTTGTGTTCACCAGTGTGTGAACTGTATGTTGCAGTGGTGTCTGGGAGAAATGGTTTTGCTTCGCATTTCTCCACAGTTTGGTTTTTGTTCTTGCGGTTCTAGAAGTGTGTTGATAATGATCATATCTACCTATAGTAAAAATTGTTCATTAAGTTGTTTTCTTGAGTTACAATGTATGGAAGGTTGTTTGAGTATAATGGGTGTGTACATTCTTCTACTGAAAGTTGTTGCGAAGGGATTTTTTGGATTTTAGGGTGTTTGTGGAATATTCTAGATCAAGTATTCAAGTGATTTTTGGTGTCTGTGTGTCATTCTTGGATTTGAGGAAGTGTGTACTTAAATGATAATGGTTTTTACATAGGTTCGGTTGGCCTTGGGTGTTTACACTAATTGTGGATTTTCTTTGGTGATTGTGGAAGTGTGGCATGGTGTATATGTATGTTTTGGGTCCAAGTTAAGATGTGGTGTGGTCGGCTTTCATTCCTTTCCATTGTGGGAATGCTTAGTGTCAACCTAATTTGAATTTGCACAATTGAGGTGCATAGCCGACCTTGGAGAATGTCTTCAAGGTTGAAGAAAGTATAAATAAGTGATGATTTGATGGATAATTATGGTGTGAAGTGTGTGATGCAAGTTGTAAGGTTGTGATGTATGAATTTTTTAAGTGCAATGTGAGCTTAATGAGTTAGACCAATGGAAGCAGTGAGTAGAAAGTGTCTATAATCTTTAGAAGGACTGCGAATATGTTGGTGATGTTGTGGTGGATATTTTTTTTGCATTGAGATAGATTTCTCACTATAACATTATTCTTAATTCTTTTCTATAATGTGGCAGTGAGTCCTTCTTTCCTTTTTGCAATGAGCCCTCTAATAGTGAGCCTTTTATATTTGGTGTTCCAATTACTTTATATTGTGAGCTAATCCACACTATGGTTTTTCCCTTCTTAGGTTTTCCACGTAAATCTAGTGTTCCATTGTGTATGGTGTTGATGTGTTTCAGTTTTTGATATTTTCTTTCATCATTCTAACAGATTAAGGGTTAATTAAGTTGTGAATATGAATATTTAAGAGGCTTTTTGATGTTTTAATGTACAACTGATTCATCCCCTTTATTAGTTGTCTTGTTTTCATTTAACAATATGATGAATATAATTTATATGTTATCAACTAACTACATACATATTTCTCTAAGTTGGATGAAGGAAAGGTTTCAACCCTCCAAAGGGGGAGGGAGAGTATCACCCAGGAGAGGAGGTTGGTATTGGAACCATTGATATGCCAATCTGAGTAGACACAAAAACTCAATCACATAGGCTAGAGGAACCTTATTGAGCCAATTTTTTTGTATTAATATAGTTTAATAAGAGTACAAAGATCCAGATCAGAATATATTTTTAGTTCCATAAAACCCACCACCATAGGCTGGAGGAGCAAAATTTACAACATTTCTGATATTTTATAACAAAGTGTCAGCAAAAATATTCCAAAAAGGGCTTGCACCAGAGCTAGGAACCACCACCTTTACTATTATTTGGGTGTCCCGGCCTTCACCTTCCTCCCCAACTTCATTAGACCTAACTTATAAAATTTCTTCCTCCTCTCTGTAGAATCTAACTGTTCCTCCTCTGGCTGCATGAGGACAAGTTATATGACTACCATGATTAAAGGTTATTTGAAAATCATTTAGAATTCCAAGGAATTCTTTAGCCTCCTGAATGCGATAGAAAATATGGACACACCTCACCTCCCCTTTGTTTATTGGCTGCAAGGGTGGCTCCTTGTAGCCTTAGATCTTTTAAACCCAATCCACTGTGTAGCTTGTCCAAGAAGCACCACTCCCATTTCACTGAGTGGGCCTTCTTTTTTCCCCTCCCATCTGACCAAAGAAAATTTATAATCCTTTTATGTAGATGGGTATTAAGGATGAAACCAAGCTTCCTCCCCCTACATCCCGAGTTGTCTTGGTGATCCATCAACAAATTTTTGATGGGGTGATGGTCTTACAAGGTGTAGGGGTGCACATTCACTTTTAAGCCATCATTGCTAGTCACAAAGCTAAATAAATCCTTATTCGCATAAACCCTATCAAGCCCATAATAGATCCTTTTGTCCCCTTTCTAAGCATTGCACCATGTACACCAAATCCCTTTGCACTCCTTTTTTACTTTTTCCAAGGGGTCAATGAGTTTAACTTTTGCCTTCATCCTTTTGTAGAAGAATTTCTCACTCCCTTTCCAGGACATATCAATACTCCCACACTTATCTTCCAAGTGCTCTATCATATTAAAATCACCCCTAAGACTCGGGGGAGGTCAAGGAGCATGCTAATCCGTTTCAAAAGCTTGGTTCTTTCTCTATGATCAGTGGAAGCATAAATAGAACAAACCCCTACCTTCACACCAATTTTTTCCAAAGTAACCCACACCTCCCTATTACAAGGTGAGGTACCATGATCAATGACATGCTCCGCCCATTTTCAAGCAAGGAGGATAGCTGCTCCCCCTTCCCCCTTACATTTTGAGTGGTTAAAAAGTATGATCCATTCCAAATAAACCTCAATTTGGTGTCCAGAGTAAAGCCTGTTGCTTTAGTTTCTTGGAGAAGGAAAATGTCTTTTGAATTTTCTAGGTTTGAAAACCTTCTCACTATGTATTTTCTATCTAGGGACTCAAGTCCCCAAACATTCCAAGATATGTAGTTAAGGTTCATTCTCAGTTTTCATAGGTGAATCCTCTTGATCATATTTAAACTACTTGAAACATCTTGGTAACTTCTCCTCAACTTCTGCCCTCTTGGCCACCGAGGATTGAATTACCAGACTGGTCTTTTTCCTTTTTGTCTTTAGCAACGAGAAAATTCTCTTTTTTTACCAAAATCCCCTTATTTTTCCTTGGCCTTCTTGGACCATTTATTTTCTGAGGACTTTTATCAAGCTACCTCTTTGTGATATTCTCTATTCCATAGGCCCTCAAGGATATGACTGAATCCAATTTGTTAGCCTTAATATTTTGAATAATGAGGAAAGCTTTGGACTAGGGAGTTTCTCTTGCTTAGAAAGCGAACAGTCCGCTCCCCTTAAAATGGCAGATTTAACAATGTCTAAGGCACCATCCAAATCAATTTTGTTTGGCTGAGCGTGGAGTCTCGTCTCAATGGTAGGGAAGTTACTCAGCCCTGGTGGGTTGACTAGGGTGGAAGAGACATTGTATCCAGGGGGAAGGGAGCCACCGCTAGATTTTGGGGGGCCATCGCCTGAGCTTAAAACTAGAGGATCACTAGAAATGAGAACACTCTTGAGTCCAACTATCATGGGGGTGACCCGACTGCCCCCTTCCACCATGACACCTTTGACCCTAGTAGGGCCTTGGTTGTTTTAATAAGACTTTTCTTACCGCCCTCTTTTTTAAAATGATAGTTCTTTGTGGTTGTCGATTTTTCAACAGAGCTTTTAAGAAATTTTACCTTAATCCTTTGTCTTATAGCCTTTATCGAAATCTACTGAGTGTTAAGCCTACTAAGAAGAATTTGGTCTTCAGTTTGACCAGGAATAGGAGGGGGGGTATGAGCATTTTTTCTCCCTCTGTCTTAGGGGAATTCATGCCGCTAACACCTAGGCTTGGGTCACTAACAGTCTCATTAGATAGAGAGGCAAAGGGGTTGCTAAGGCCAAGGTCCTTGGCCTCATTAAGAACTGACTGAGCAGTAGTGGCTAGGTCATTTCTCACAATATTATTTTGACCCACTACAATGCAGAACAAGGGGGATGAAGTGGTTGCATCCTCATAAGAGATAACCTTTGAAATCCTCAAGTTAGGGTTACATTTGGGTGGGTAGCTTTTCTTCTTATGAGAAAACTTTCTCAGAATCAACAAACAATTTTTCTTAATATGGCCCTCTTAGCGACATTGGTAGCAAGTATTAAGCCCACCCAGGATCTCTAAATGGAATACCATATGGTTCTCTTCATCTACTAACTAAATGACTTTGGGGATTTGCATCCTTGGGTTAAGGAAACTAGAGCTCTGGCATCAAGATGGGACAACGCCACTTTAGTTTAATTGATGCAAATAACTGTCCCAAATGGAGCAAGCAACTAAGGGATAAGCCCCCAGAATTCAGGGTTAAGATTATTTAAAACTACCCATCTAGGGCATGAGAGTGAGAGGAATTCATCTACAATAACACTCGAAGACCATGATAGGACCCTGAAAAAACACCCCCCATATTCCAATAGGTTCTAGATAGACATTTCTCCTGCATGGAATGATTCTTGAAGAAAATCACAAACATGCCTTTCTGAAGCATCCTACAAAAGTTAATTGGAATTCCCAACTTGTTCATCCAGACATTAGAAAAGTAGTTATCAAAAAAATTCCTAGCTAGGATTTTGTTAGCATCGATAGCTGCTAAGAAAATTGTAATGCCTTTAATCCTAACTTTTTCACTGCTAATGATATTTTTCATTTCATTGTTAGAGGAAATTTTCAAGAAACTAGGGTAGCTAGGATATTTCTTACCTTTCACTCCCCCATTGAGACCAATCACTCTATAATCTTGCATGTCTACAACCATGAATTTAGCACTAATAGGCATAGTCACTCCTATGCTCTCTATCACCTCTTTGAAGGATTTAGCAGCAATTGATGGGGATGAAACCCCAACTGGATTTACATCCCCCTTAGCCAGAGGGATGGGGTAACTTGGACGGGTCAAGAACCTACCAGAGAAGTAAAAACATAAACTCCAGATGGTAGGAAAAGATAGAAGAAGCATGCAAAAAAATGTGAAAAAAGGAGAGAGAAATCAAAGAGAAGAGAAACACAATAAGCAATAAATGGGACAAGCCCCAAAAAGTATGAAGCAAAACATGTGTCAAACCTTTGTGGGGGAGGGCACTACCTCCCCCACCCACCAAACATAAGAGGCCATGCACAAAGCCCAATTCCAAACCTTAAGATCAGTTGCAGAGCCGTCCAAACATTCTTTATAGAATTTGTTATAAATAATAGATCTCATTTGAGTTGTATTTTTTTTTGTTGATGATTTTTCATAGCATGTGTTTCCATCAAAGAAAAATGGGGAGATTGTTGCAAGTATGAGTAGTTGGTTTTGTCATTGATTTCAACAAGCTTGAGGGAGATTGTTGCAGGCTTATGTTTGTGTTGTCATTGATGATTGGTTGTTTTGATGCTTTGATTAGTTGCATTATGTTGTCATTCGTAAGTACTACTGGTGTCAACCTCTAGTGTTACTTTGATAAGATTCTATGGATGCATAGTTGAGTTATAGTTGGTTTAGTGGTGGTAAGGAAGTATTGAAGATGATGAGTGTGTGTCTCTAGTGCTTGGTTTACAAGTTATTTTGAGAAAAATTGAATAAAAGAGGAAATAATGTGTTGTAGAGGTGTTCTGGCGTATAGTGTGGTTCTAGTTTTACTCCACATATCTTTTCTATTGAATATTTACTTGTGACATTTAGATATGTTGATTAAAAGTGTTCAAAGGTCCTATATCAAAAATTTCTTGGTCTAGATCATTGTGTAGAAGAACTTGTATTCACCAATGTGTGAACTATATGTTGCAGTGGTGTCTAGGAGAAATGGTTTTGCTCTACATTTCTCAACAGTTTGGTTTTTGGCCTTGTGGTTCTATAAGTGTTTTGATAATGATCATATCTACCTACACTCAAAATTGTTCATGCTTTGGTGCTTTGGAAGTTGGTTTCTTGTGTTACAATCTATGGAAGGTTTTTTGAGTGTATTGGGTGTGTACATTCTTCAAGTGAAAGTTATTGTGAAGAAATTTGTTGGATTTTAGGGTGTTTGTGGAATATTCTAGATTGTATTAAAGTGATTTTTGGTGTTCGTGAGTCATTCTTAAATTTGAGGAAGTGTGTACTTAAATGGTAATGGTTTTTATATAGGTTTGTTCGACCTTGGGTGTTTACACTAATTGCAAATTTGGTTTGGTGATTGTGGAAGCATGGCGTGGTGTATATGTATTTTTTGGGTACAATTTAAGATGCAGTGCGGTCTGCTTGCATTCATTTCCATTGCAGGAATGCTTAGTGCCAACCTAATTTGAATTTGCATGGTTGAGGTGCATAGCCAACCTTGGAGATTTTTTTCAAGGTTGAAGAAGGTATAAATAACTAATGAGTTGATGGAGAATTATAGTGTGAAGTGTGCAATACAAATTGCAAAGTTGTGAAGTGTGCAATACAAATTGCAAAGTTGTGAAGTCTAAATTTGTGAAGTTTAGTGCAAGCTTAATGAGTTAGACCACTAGAAGAAGTGAGCAGGATGTGTCTACAATCTTCAACAGGACTGTGAATATGTTGGTGATATTGTAGTGGATATTTTTTGTTGCATTTAGATGGATTTCTCACTATAACATTCTTCTTTCTTGTTTTCTATAATCTAGTAGCGATCCCTTCTTTCTTTTGTGCAGTGAGCCCTCCGACAGTGAGCCTTTTTATATTTGGTGTAACAATTACTTTATATTGTGAGCTAATCCTCACTATGTTTTTTTCCTTCTTGGGTTTTCCATGGAAATCTAGTGTTCCATTATGTATGTTGTTGATGTGTTTCAATTTTTAATATTTTCTTTCATCATTCTAAGAGATTAAGGGTTTAGTAAGTTGTTGTGAATTTGAATATTTAAGAGGTTTTTTAATTTTTTAATGTACAACTGATTCACCCCCCTCCTAGTTGTCTTGTGTGCATTTAACAATATGATGAATATGATTTATATGTTATCAGCTAACTACATACATATTGCTCTAAGTTGGATGCAGGAAACGTTTGAACCCTCCAAAGGGGGAGGGAGAGTATCACCTAGGAGAGGAGGTTAGTATGAGAACCATTGATATGTCTATCTAAGTAGACACAAACACTCGCTCGCATAGGCTAGAGGAACCTTATTGAGCCAATTTAAGTTTTGTGAACAATGGTAAGTGTTAAACTAAGTTGATAGCTTTTTGGTTGATAAAAAAGTTAGGATGGTTGTTTTTAATTATTATGATCATTTAGTCAATTTGAGTTACTGTGTTAAAATCCGTGTGATGAGAAAGAGATATATATTGCGTATTTGAATATATAAGTATGGATATTTATATATACATATATATATGTGGTGGTGCATACATATGTACGTATGTAGGTATGAGCATAAGTAGATACGTAATACATATGTGAAAATTCACACACACACACACACACACACACACACACATATATATATATATATATATATATTGCATATATACATATCAATATATATATATATATTATGTTTGTGTAGACACTGAAAAATGTCCTAAATGATATCATACACTTGAATCAAGTATACTAACATCATTTCATCTTGAAACCCATCCTCTTTTCGTTTAATTAATTAAATTTTCCAAGCTATTTAAGTAATTGCATCATTTGCATCTATTAACCTCATTAATTTAATCTGGTTAATTCACCCCCTTTTATACTAACACTTTGTCTTATTAAATTAAATACATCAAACTATTTAATTTAAATCCCTAAGTCCTTATTTAATTAAATAACCCTAAGTTATTTAATTAAATGTCACATAATATCTCCCCTTTTCATTAAATCATTTTATTTATGAATATCATCTAATTCCCCTAATTGCACAATTAAACCTTTTTTAAATTATCAATTACTTAATTGAATCTAATTCCCCCCACTTGCAAGGGAATATTCCTCCTTGGCACATTCCTCCAAAAAGAATATTTCCATGGAATATTCCTTCCCCCCTTTTGCATAATTAAACTTTGCTTTAATTTGCTAAATGTCTATTTTCCTCACCCATGAGAATATTCCAAAGAATATTCTCTTTCCTCACTCATTTGAAAAAGGGGAATATTACTTTTCTAACAAACTTACTTGACTTCTTGCGCAAGTTAACTTGTGACCTCTTGTGCAAGTTAAAAGTGTGTTTGTTTGGACAAAGGTGAACCATTGATTAAATCTCATCATTGATTCTCATTTGTTGATGAGAATCCATGATCCATGCCTCCAAATTTTTCCATCCTTGACCATTGATTAGCTTTTTCAATCTTAACCCTTCATTTTTCATTTGCTTTCCTATAAATAGGTCACTATTTGCAGACAAATGGATCCATCTTTTAACATCAAACTTATGTTGTTAGAATCATTTGTATTTGCACACATTTAGCATCTTTTTTAGTTTAAATTAATTGTATAATAGCTTAGCTTCCATTAATGGTTTTCATGGTAACATAATGTATCTATTTAGCTTATTTTGACTATTATGGTTTGAATATTTTTATTTTAAAACTCATTTAGAATAAGCTTCCATACACCCATAGCAGTTAAAATAGCTTGCATCATGTTCATTTAGCTTTTAATCATGTTTTATCACATATTTCTTATCAGTTTCATCTATTTTCTTTCATAAAATTGATTGGAATAGGCTCATTTATCCACAAGATTGGGAAAGTATCATCGTTCCACATCAACGTGACACCACTCCCCCAATGGGATAAGTTTCAATGGATTAGGGTAGGCATTTAAAAAAAAATCATAGTTTAGCATGTTATTTTTGATAAATGCTTAGTTTAGTTTATTTTATATGATATCCATTAGATTGACGTTTAGTGGCATGAATATGCTTTGATTCTTCATGGATCAAGTGTAGTTGTCCCATACTAGTCTGTTGGTCACAAGTGCCAAAATGTGACCGACAAATTAGTATGGGCCGAATACACTTGATCCATAAAGAATCAAAGAATATTAATGCCATTAAATAACAATCCAATTGAGATCATTCAAAATAATCTAAACTAAGCATTTATC